>CM061750.1:117522486-118722486 GCA_030979885.1 Lolium multiflorum
AGTCGCGGAGAAGAAGTGGCCGAAGTAAAGACCACCAAATAAGTAATAAATGCCGCCATATTTTACGAGAAGAACAGCGAGAGCCCGACGACGTGCTGAGGTGTCGTGTGTTTCTTAGACAACGTGTACAGTTATTACTGGGACCCAAGTAGTTGTCAAGCCCCAAGTATTATCATTAATAAATGAAAGAAGGCAGTGAGGATGAAATACGAAGATGAAGTCAAAGATAGAAATGCTCTTGAGATGAATCCATATCCAAAGATTACACCATCAGAAATATGAATCATATATTGAAGATGAATCCGTCGATATCATAGAGGATGAATCCATTGATCCGAAGAATCCAGTAATAACCATAAAAGATGAATCCGTTGATATCATAGAGGATGAATCCATTGACCCGAAGAAAATAGTTCCAGTAATAACCATAGAAGATGAATCCATTGACCCGAAGAAAATAGTTCCAGTAATAACCATAGAAGATGAATCCATTGACCCGGAAACGCATCGGGTAATATTGTATAAGAGTGAAACCAGTAATATCCATATAGATGAATCCACTCACCAGGAGGTACACGGAGTAGTATTATATAAGAAGAAATCAATGATAACCATATAGATGAATCTAATAAAGGCAAGAAAATAATTCCACTAAACCGAAAGATGAATCCACTGAGCCGGAGAAAATAATTCCACTGAGCCGAAGAAAATAATTCCACTGAGCCGAAGAAAATAATTCCACTGAGCCGGAGAAGATATATCCAGAGCCGAAGAAGATAAATCCACTAAGTCGAAGAAAATAATTCCATGGGCGGAAGATATATCCAGGCGAAGGAAAAGAAATTCACCAAATGCGGTATATTTGTGTGTGAAGTAATGGCGCCTTGATCATTTGGATCGTTGTTGTAATAATGTAATGGCGCAGCCCCGAGTATTCTGGTGTAACGGAAGTAAATAATAATTGAATCTTTAAAGAGGACACTTAACTTTTTTATCGGCTGTGGCGGAGCCGGCAGCAGAAAGAGGTCGTGCGGCGGACACGGTCGATGTGGTCGTCTTGATTACCTTTGCTCTCTGATGATATTTGTGTCGGATGGCGAATCCATGCATAGCGAAGTCTTGCCCACCAGCAGCCCGTGCTAGCGTTCGCGAGGGTAAATCGTTGCAAATGAGTAATGGAGAATAGGGTCATCGAAGCAAAGTAGTCGACGTTTGTTCCGATCTGCATTGATGTTACGGTGCAAGAATTCTGCGAGCAAAGTAACAGCACAAGCCGAAAAATATTTGGCAAAATAAATTTCACGTGTTGAAAATATAGCACCTGGTCCGAATGGCAAGGTGCGTGACGGCGAGCATGTGCTGGCTGGTTTACGGCAAACGACACTTCGACTGACTGATGTGCGAAACTATCCGCAGCCTTTACGATGTGGCAACCGGTGTTTCTCTTCTTGGAATTTGCACGCCTTTGATTGACATGAGGATGGAACAAACTCAAGCATGTATTGGAATTATCAGGACTGATGCTAGCATTGAATCCTGTGTCGATCTTCTTGCTGGGTCTATGCTAGAACCGCATAAAAGATAGCCTCAGTACATGCTAACTCCTCAACAAAGTAAGTCATGGAGACTGCGTACAGAACGATCTTGAGCTCTCAATCGATGCAATACTTGCTTTGTTTGGCTTCCTTAGTTATACACCAGAGATGACTGAATTGGGCTGCTTGATCTGGCTGAATTTCCCTCTCTGGCGAAGACATGTAAAGCCGACGATTGATGGCCGCACTAGCGATTGCTCGGGTATCCAGCCTCGCGAATTATAACTGCCATTGCTCTTGTTGAAGACCAGATACGATCTGGATGATGTTGAAGACGATGATCCCTTCCCCGGATGCAAAATCCGATCGTCGCGATTTCCTGAAGTCGGCGCCAATTGACGAGGGATCACCTCGGCAATGCCTACGTATTGTAGACTTGGGTTTCGAGAATAGCGACGATGGAGATTCCGGGAACGAGATTAGGCACACGACGTACCCAGCTTCGGGTCCCCTCGGTGGAGGATCCCTACGTGCTGCTAGCAATCCACTATATGATCATAGATGTGTTTACAGGGTGCCGCCGTAGGCGGAGCTATGTTGTCTATATTCTGTCTATCTGTTGGCCTACTTATTTCGGGTGCCCTGTTAGCTTATATATGCAACCAACCTAGGGTTTTACAAGAGTCCTAGTCGACTACTTCTTCGGGTTGCCTTGTTGGGCCTTCTCCATATTGGGTCTTCTCCATATTGGGCCGAGCCAGGTATACTAATAATGGGTACCCGAAGGGTATGCCCATGTCAAAGGCATGCTAGGAAAGAAAGCAATAACGTGTATGGACGGACATTCTTTCACTCAAGCACACTACACAGTTCTACATAATTCCATCTTGGTGGCTCCGTACAAAGAGGAACACAAGGATATCTTACGCTCTAAATACCCGGAGGAACGTGAAGATTGGATTGATGGAGAACACATGAAGACTTTCGGCGGTTGGTTGCAAACACGTCTCATGAATGCCACTGATGACGAGCAGCTATACTTGTTGGCCAAGCAACCATCTTCGACTATATCGACTTTTCAAGGGTACGAGATTAATGGGAACACATTTTACACGTTCGCCCAAGATAAAAAGAGCACCAACCAAAACAGTGGTGTCCGCTTTGATGCAGCAGATGACAATGGGAAGAAGGTCACATATTATGGGTACATAGAGGAGATATGGGAACTTGAATATGGACCTAATTTCAAGGTCCCTTTGTTCCGGTGCAAATGGTTCAACCTGAAAGACGGGGTACAGGTAGACCCGCAGTACGGAATGACTACAGTGGATCTCAAGAATCTAGGGTACGACACCGAACCATTCGTCCTAGCCAGTGAAGTGGCTCAGGTTTTTTATGTGAAGGATATGTCTAGCAAACCGAAGAAAAGAAAAGAAAGGCAAGAGGACACATCATACGATGAGCCAAATTTTATTCCCGTCCTTTCTTTCTCGCCTTTTTTTTCTCCCATGCGGCGTAAGTGGCGGAGTAAGTTTCCGGCAACGACGTCGAGGCGGAAACTTTCCCGCGCGGTCGGCGTCGTAGCGGGAGTAAAGAAAATAAATAGAAATGAAATAGAAATGAATAGAAAAGAAAAGAAATAGAAATGAAATAGAAAAAGAAAAAAAAAAAAAAAAGAAAAAAAGAAAAAAAAAAGAAAAGAAAAAGAAAAGCAATAGAAAATAATAAATAGAAAAGAAAAAAGAAAGCAATAGAAAATAATAAATAGAAAATAAAAAGAAAAAGAAAGCAGTAGAAAATAATAAATAGAAAAGAAATAGAAAGAAAGAAAAGAAACAGAAAGAAAAAAATATACGAGAAAGAAAAAGAAAAAAAGAAACAGCAAAAAAAAAAAAACGATAAAGAAAAAAAGAAAAAAAAAGCCTTTGGCACCGGTTGGGTGCCACCAGCACAACTCACAGAAAAGGCCTTCCGTGCGGTTGAGTGGCACCAACCGGTGTAAAAAAGGTCTTCCCACCATCTTTCCTTAAACGGGCGCAGAGCCATACGTGGCAAAAAAGCCAGCACACATGCACTTCCACACAGAGCCTCTGTGGCAGTCGCCATGCAGCCTACGCACGTCGCCAACGCACTCGCCGCCAGGCGCCCGCTCGCCCGCGCGCCCTGCAGCGCCGCCCTGCTGTCGCCATCGCCCGGCCGCCTCTCCACGCGCCGCCGCCGTCGTCCTTGCTGCTGAGGCCCACACCCTACCTCTCCCGCGCGGCCGCCGCGTCGCCCATGCTTACGCCGCGCTCTACCTCTCATACGCACCGCAGCCCCGGGTGAGCGCTCCTCCACAGCCTCGCCTCGCCTCCCTCGACTCTGCGCCGCCGCGGCTGTCGGTGCCGGCAGGCGCTCGCCTCACCACTGCGCCCCAACCGTTCGGCTAAATGCCACGAAGAACACACACAGCCGCACGTGCGCCTCGTGGGTGAAGCAGGCGGCGCATGCCCAGCCGACGCGCACGGCGTGGGTGGCAGCAGCGGCCGGGCCCGACGTGTGGGAACGCGCACGTCCCACGCTGCGTCGACGCCGACGGAAGACGCGCGGTGGCGCGCACGTCGCGGCAGGCCTCGAGGCGTGGGCCGCACGACGGAGGAGGTGGTAAGGCACGAACCGCCGCTGCGCCCGCTACCGGCCGCCGCGCGGCGGCATCCGGCCGCCGCGCGAACGACACCGAGCCATTGTGGTCCTTGGACGATGAAGTGACGGAAGAGGAGGAAAGAGCGTTGTTAGCGTGACCACCGGGTGTTGGCCAGGCGAGGTCCCACGACAGTGACCCGGCGGCGACGAGCGTTCTTGTGCCATTGTCTTGCCCGATTGGTGTGAAGGTGAGAGAGAGAAGAGAGCGCCGTCGCTTGATGGCCGGCAGAACTGCAGTAGCCTCGCTCCTTGGCGACGGTAGAACTTGGTCCGTGTGTGGCGCGCGACATCGAGGAGGTGCAGTCTGGGTGCCGCCGACCTTAGAGTTAGGGTTGAGAAATAGAAGAAGCGGGGAGGAGGAGAGCAGGTGGTAGTGTTGGGGTCGAAAGAGATAGAGCGAGAGGAGGAGAACCGCCGGTCGAAGTGGCCGTGCGGTCCGTTAGGGTTTTTGCTTTCTTCATTTCAATTGTTATCCATCTAGCAATCTGTTATATGATCATGACATGATGAATGAAATATAATTGATTTAATTTTGTAGTGACATTGAGGTATGGAGGACGGCACCTTCGTCCGAGATGAGGAGGGGGAAGAAGCGGTGCAGAAATTGATCTATGAGAGTGCCCGTGGTCCGGAACCCGACGATGGAGATGACAACGAGTTCCAAGACTTTCTGAATGATTTCGGCGAGGGACTTGAGTCCGAACAAGTTAGAAGAGACAACGAAGTTTCCATAACAAACTCCGCCGAGGTGTATATTTATGTATCAAGTCTATGTTCATATCACTAGATGCATTCATTTATTTGTATTGCACTTATTAACGAATAATTCCATGGCCGACGAAGTTGAAGTCGCGTCGTGGTTGCTGGTGTACCATGGCCGACGATTTTGGTCCCTCCGTGGTGCATGTCAAAACTTTTTTTTTCTCGTTTTTGAGGCCACCTAGCCCGACGAAAGCGGCCAAAACGTGGCGTATGGTGGCCCGGGACGTGGTGCATCTCGAAATCTCGGGTTCGCCGGCCGAGTCAACGCAAATCCGCACCGCCGAGGGATGTAGGGCCCAGATGGCAGCCTCTCTGGCATTGTTTTTTTCTAGATCGCGCCATCTCGTTCAACGTTCTCCGATCGAGCCGTTTACGATGCAGGATCATGGGTCCCGCATGTCATCCTCTATGAACCAAAATTCTTTCTATTCTTGGATTTTTTTGACCCCCTGATTTCTGGCTACTTCCTTTTTCTTTTGATCCCTTGCCGCCTTGGAAACGTTGAGACCGCTGCTGCTAAATGGGCATGTCATCTCTATGTGCAATCAACTTTCTTTTCTTGGAGTTTTTGGCACCTCAAATTTAGTCCCTTGCCTTTTCTTTGAGTCTACAACAGCCTCTCAAGCAGTGATACATTTCTTTAACTATTTGAGACCCGCATGTCATCCTCTATGTACTATAAAACTTTCTTTTCTTGAATTATTTTTGGCACCTCATATTTGGTCACTTACCTTTTTCTTTCGATCCCCTGCCGCCTCTCAAACGGTGATACCGCTGCTGCTAAATGGGACCCGCATGTCATCCTCTATGTACTATAAAACTTTCTTTTCTTGGATTTTTTGGCACCTCATATTTCGTCATGACTTTTTCTTTCGATCACTCGTTTGCCTCTCAAACGGTGATACCGCTGTTGCTAAATGGGACCCGCATGTCATCCTCTATGTACTATAAAACTTTCCTTTTCTTGGATTTTTTTTTTTGGCACCTCATGTTGGTCATGACTTTTTCTTTCGATCCCCTGCCGCCTCTCAAACGATGATACCGCTGCTGCTAAATAGGACCCGCATGTCATCCTCTATGTACTATAAAACTTTCTTTTCTTGGATTTTTTGGCACCTCATATTTGGTCACTTGACTTTTCTTTCGATCCCTGCTTTGCCTCTCAACGGTGATACCGCTGCTGCTAAATAGGACCCGCATGTCATCCACTATGTACTATAAAACTTTCTTTTCTTGGATTTTTTTGGCACCTCATATTTGGTAACTTGACTTTTTCTTTCGATCCCCTTGCTCTCAAACGATGATACGCTGTGCTAAATGGGACCCGCATGTCATCCTCTTCTGTACTATAAAACTTTCTTTTTTTGGATTATTTTGGCTCCTCATATTTTTTCACTTGCCTTTTTCTTTCGATCCCTTGCCGCCTCTCAAACACGGTGATACCGCTACTGCTAAATGGGACCCGCATGTCATCCTCTATATACTATAAACTTTCTTTTTCTTGAATTATTTTTGGCTCTATGTTGGTCACTTGCCTTTTTCTTTGCGATCTCATGCCACGTTTGGCTTGTTGGGGAACTGTTTGGCTCATAGGACGCATGTCATGCATGTACTATAAAGTTCATTTCTTGGTTTTTTCACCCCTCGATTTTGGGCAATTTCTTTTTTCTTTTGATCCCCTGTCCCGCCTCTCAAACGGTGATACAGCTTGCTGTTAAATGGGACCCGCATGTCATCCTCTATGTACTATAAACTTTCTTTTCTTGAATTATTTTTGGCTCCTCATATTTGGTCACTTGCCTTTTTCTTTCGATCTCCCCTTGCACGTTTGAAACATTGAGGGACCTGTTTGGCTTATGGGACCATGTCATCCTCTGAGCAATCAACTTTCTTTCTTGGAGTTTTTTGGCACCTCTGTATTTGGGTACTTGCCTTTTTCTTTAGATCTCATGCCACGTTTGAAACGTTGAGGAACCTGTCTTGGCTCATGGGACCCATGTCATCTCTATGAGCAATCGCTTTCTTTTCTTGAGTTTTTTTGGCACCTCATGTTGGGCACTTGCCTTTTTCTTTAGATCTCATGCCACGTTTGAAGCGTTTGAGAACCTCTTGGCTCATGGGACCCATGTCATCTCTATGTGCTATAAAAGTTTCCTTTGTTGGATTTTTTTCACCCTACGATTTTTTGGCTTGCCTTTTCATGATCTGCCCCTTTGAAGCATTGAGTAAGCTGTTGGCTCGAGGACCCGCATGTCATCCTCTATATCCATCAACTTTCTTTTCTTGGATTTTTTTCACCTAATTACTAGCTACTTTCTTTTTCTTTTGATCTCAAACCGCATTACAAACATTGAGACCGCTGCTATTGCAAAATGGGACCCACATGTCATCCTCTATGCCACAATAAAGTTTTCTTGCTGTAGTTATCTTTTGCTCTGACTGTTTCCTCCTTGCCTTTTTCTTTCGATCTCATACGCGCCTTTGAAACGTTGGCGTAGTCTTTGGCTCATGAGTCCCCGCATGTCATCCATAGTTTTAAAAACAACGGACGGACCCGCGGTCCGACAGGAAAAAAACCGGAACCGGCACCTTCGGCAGAGTCACATTGGTACTCTTCAAGGCCCAGGACAAGGAGACGAACCGGAATTTTGCGGGGTCTAACAGCATTTTCATCTGAGCCAGAAAGCAAGCCGGAGCGGGTCCAGCCAGGTTAGAGAACATTATAATGTTCGCGAGCTGAAAAAGAAATTTGTCACGCTGGGAATCGAACCAAGGAAGTGCAAGTTGAGCGCATTCACTTCCCATGTACGTGGTAACCACCTACTCCAAGCTACGTTTGTGATTATAACATGGAAGTAATTCTGTTGATGGTATTTCTACATTTATATTACTAAAAATATTAATTGATTTTTAATTGCAGTCTGCTTCTTCTTGAGCAAAGGCAGACGCGGTTGGACAGGTGAACCATGAGCAGAGCCTCGCCGGTTCGGTCAACGAGTCCCGGTTTAAAACTATGATGTCATCCTCTACGAACAATAAAGTTTCCTTTCTTGGATTATTTTTGGCTTAATTTTTGGCTATTTGCCTTTTTCTTTGGATCTCCTACCCCTTTGAAACGATGAGGATGATGCTGTTGGCAGGTCGGTCCCACAAGTCATCCTCTATGAACAATAAAAGTTTCCTTTGATGGATTTTTTTGAACCCCTAATTAATTTCTGGATATTTCCTTTTCTTTGATCACATACTTAGAATCGTTGAGGATGCTGCTGCCTCATGGGTCCCGCATGTCATCCTCTCAGAACGGTAAATGTTTCTTTTCTTGGATATTGTTTACCAAATGATTTTTGGCTTATTTTTTCTTTCGATATCCTGCCGCCTTTAAAACGTTGAGGACGCTGCTGGCTCACGGGTCCCACATGTCAGCCTCTATGAACAATAAGCGCTGAGGACGCTGCTGCCTCATGGGTCCCGCATGTCATCCTCTCAGAACGAAAATGTTTCTTTTCTTGGATTTTTTACCAACAGATTTTTGGTTTATTTTTTCTTTCCATCCCCTGCCGCCTTTAAAACGACGCTGCTGGCTCATGGGTCCACGATGTCAGCCTCCCCGTACAAGAAACATGTGATATCTTGATTATTTTGCAGACAATAAACAGTGTATTGCGCTCTGAGCTATTTCAACGGATAAATTAAATCTTTATTTTTACATAAACAAATTTATATGCTGAATCTCCTTGTTTTTTGTTTTTGCGAAGCATAGGACTTTCCTGTTTTGTTTAGTCCGAACTATCCTGCATTGGAGTGGGCTGAAATTGTACGAGTCAAAAGGCCAGGCAGGATAGTTCGAATACCCCAGATGTCCAGATGCAGCCCAATTGAAATCGTTCTTCTTGGATTTTTTTCACCCCCTGATTTCTGGCTACTTCATTTTTCTTTTGGTCCTGTGCCGCCTTGGAAACGTTGAGACCGCTGCTGCAAAATGGGACCCGCATGTCATCCTCTATGTACAGTAAAATTTCTTTTCTTAGATTATTTTTGGCTCCTGATATTTGGTCACTTGCCTTTTCTTTCGATCCTCAGCCTCTCAAACGGTGATACCTTCTTTGCTAAATGGGACCCGCATGCCATCCTCTATGTACAATCAAGTTTCTTTTCTTGAATTATTTTGGCTCTGATATTTGGTCACTTGCCTTTTTCTTTCGATCTCATGCCACGTTTGAACCGTTGAGAACCTGCTGGCTCATGGGACCCGCATGTCATCCTCTATGTACTATAAAAGTTCATTTTCTTGGTTTTTTTTCACCCTCTGATTTTGGCTATTTCCTTTTTCTTTTGATCCCCTGCCGCCTTGGAAAGTTGAGGACTCTGCTGGCTCATCGATAAAACTTTCCTTTATTGGAGTTTTTTTACCCCCTAATTTCTGGCTACTTTCTTTTTCTTTTGATCTCAAGCCGCATTTGAAACGTTGAGACCGCTGCTGCTAATTGGGACCCGCATGTCATCCTCTATGTACAATAAAGTTTTCTTTTCTTGGATTATCTTTGTCTCCTGATATTTTGTCACTTGCCTTTTTCTTTCGATCTCATGCCGCCTTTGAAACGTTGAGTAAGCTGCTGGCTCATGGGTCCCGCATGTCATCCTCTACGAACAATAAAAGTTTCCTTTCTTGGAGTTATTTTTGAACCCTAATTTCTGGCTACTTCCTTTTTCTTTTGATCCCGTGCCGCCTTGGAAACTTGAGACCGCTGCTGCTAAATGGGTCCCGCATGTCATCCTCTATGTACAATAAAATTTCTTTCTTCGATTATTTTCGGGTCCTGATATTTGGTCACTTGCCTTTTTCTTTCGATCTCATGCCGCCTTTGAAACGTTGAGGAAGCTGCTGGAGCATGGGTCCCGCATGTCATCCTCTATGAACAATAAAAGTTTCCTTTCTTGGAGTTATTTTTTACCCCTAATTTCTGGCTACTTCCTTTTTCTTTTGATCCCCTGCCGCCTTTGAAACGTTGAAGACTTTGCTGGCTCATGGGTCCCACATGTCAGCCTCTATGAACAATAAACACTTCCTTTCTTGGAGTTATTTTGTACCCCTAATTTCTGGCTATTTGCCTTTTTTCTTTCGATCCCCAGTCGCCTTCTAAACGTAGAGGACGCTGCTGGCTCGTGGGTCCCAGATGTCAGCCTCCATGGACAATAAACCTCTCCTTTGTTGGATTTATTCTTCACCCTCTGATTTTGGCTATTTCCTTTTTCTTTTGATCCACTGCCGCCTTGGAAACATTGAGTAAGCTGCTGACACATGGGGCCCGCATGTCATCCTCTATGTACAATCAACTTGCAAGATCTTCGAGCGAAAGAGCTTGTATTAGTGGGACCCATATGTCAACCTCTATGTACAATAAAAGTTTCCTTTCTTGGATTATTTTTAGCTCCTGATATTCGGTCACTTTCCTTTTTCTTTCGATCTCAAGCCGCCTCTGAAACGTTGAGTAAGGTGCTGGCTCATGGGACCCACATGTCATCCTCTATGTACAATAAAGTTTCTTTCTTGGATTTTTGATTTTTGGTCACTTGCCTTGACGCTGCTGGCTCATGGGTCCCACATGTCAGCATCTATGAACAATAAACCTTTCCTTTGTTGGATTTATTGTTTACCCCTAATTTCTGGCTATTTGCCTTTTTCTTTTGATCCCCACCGGCCTTTGAAAACGTTGAGGAACCTGCTGGCTCATGGGACCCGCATGTCATCCTCTATGTACTATAAAATTTCTTTTCTTGGTTTTTTTTCACCTCTGATTTTTGGCTATTTCCTTTTCTTTGATCCTGTTGCCTTGGAAACGTTGAGTAAGCTGCTGACTCATGGGACCCGCATGTCATCCTCTATGTACAATCAACTTTCTTTTTTTGGAGTTTTTACCCCCTAATTTCTGGCTACTTTCTTTTTCTTTTGATCTCAAACCGCATTTGAAACGCTGAAACCGCTGCTGCAAAATGGGACCCGCATGTCATCCTCTATGTACAATAAGTTTCATTTCTTGGATTATTTTTGGCACCTGATATTTGGTCACTTGCATTTTTCTTCCGATCTCATGCCGCCTTTGAAACGTTGAGTAAGCTGCTGGCTCATGGGTCCCGCATGTCATCCTCTACGAACAATAAAAGTTTCATTTCTTGGAGTTATTTTTGACCCCTAATTTCTGGCTACTTCCTTTTTTCTTTTGATCCACTGCCGCCTTTGAAACGGTCGGATTCTGCAGACTAATACAAGCTTTTTCTCTCCAAGATCTTGCAAGTTGATAGATTAAATCATGGAATTATTAGGATATGTTTTAAATTTCAAATCCACTTTATGAATTATTAAAAATACCGTTATCCATGTGGGTATGGAGCGATCAAGGATTTTCATATTGGGCATGAGCAGTTTCAAAAATTGGAACCCAATAATTCAAAATAACTAAAAACAACTTTTATGTAGAATCTCCGCGTTTTTTTCTTTTGCCATTCATAGGATCTGTGTTTCATTAGAAAAGGGCCGAAATTGCATGAGCAGAAAGGCCCATTTGTAGTTATTGGGCTTCGACGGCCGGAGCAAGTAGGCCGAGAGCAATTACCATGTAGATGGCCGTTGGCAACCCAAAGTGAAATATTGGGCCCAACAGGGGAAGGCTGAACAGTACTATTTTCTAATTGGAAGGTGGTACATGGCGTAATCCTGCCAAAAAAAAAGATGGACACGGGTTGCTGAAATTTGCCCATCTGCGCCTAATATCGCCGCCGCGGCTCCGCTTCCGCCGCCGCCGCCATGCCTCGTCTCGCGTCGAGCTCGCGGTACTGCCGCGTCTCGGGCACGGGGTACCGCGGCGTCCGCGCGCGCCCCAAAGGTACGTATTACGCGGAGATACGTGACGGCGGCGAGCGCATCGGCCTCGGCACCTACGAGACCGCGCACGAGGCCGCGCGCGCGTACGACGCCGTGGCGTGGCGGCTCGGGCGCCCGCGATCGTCGATGAATTTCCATGACGTGTGGACGCGCCAGCAGGCCGAGGATCTCGCGCCGCCGCCGTACATCGTTAGACAGGAGGAACAGCACCGCCGCCGCGAGACGGAGCGCCGTTTGCGCATTGCCGAGCGGGACGAGCGCGCGGCGCGCGAGTGGGCGGCCCGCTTCCCCGAGGACGTTGCCGCCGAGAACGAGCACTTCCGCAGACGGAGGGCGGAGAAGGCTACGAGGCGGGCTGCGAAGAAGGAGGACCGCGCACAACGGAGGGCGGAGAAGGCGACGAAGCGGGCCTTCATCGAAGCGCAGCTCGCCGGGCCGACCACCATTGGCGAGGACGACCCCCGTTGGATTGACCTCTTCTCGTCGGATCCGGTGTCGGGCACGACACCGGACTCGTCAGATGTCGAGTTTTAGTTTAGTTTTATCGCACTACTTTGTACAAATATGAACTACGGAGTATCTATCAAGCTAATTTTATCCTATTTTATGTCTATTTCTAGTCTTTATTTGATCTTCTGTTTTACTGCACTCTATTTTTCATTATATTCTGTTTTTGGCGCTGCATTATAGCGCCTCTGAAAATACGCTGTTTCAGCCCTGCATTTGGCCGCCACAGTTTGCAGCTTCCGGTGAAGCTATTGCCGGCTCCATGCGCAGCATCAGCCCACAGCGCCAAAATATAGAGCCACTGCTGGAGTTGCTGTAATATGTTTGTCAGCAGGAGCTTACCTAATTAGTGAAAAAGATGTTCAGCGTGGGATTCGATAAAAGGATCTTCATGTTTTTTTTCCTAGCGATCCTAGTTCGGACTTTTGATTGTGTTGGCTAGTGCATGAAGCTTGACACCTGTATTATGTGATCCTGATATGAGGATAAGAACACCTTCAGGTTGCATTGCTAATGGTGTCTACTGCAGCAGTGGCGTACCTTCAATGGAGACTGATGCAAGAGAGTTGGTACTGGTGAACCTGCACCTGACATCATCGTGCCACCTGAAGTAGGTTGTGTATTGGGATTAGACTGATAAGCATAGCACCTTGCAAAGAACAAGATGCTGCTAGTGTTGGTTAACGTGATTTTACGACAAAAGTCATGTATGCTCAACAGGTGCCGTACCTAGTTTGGATATTGTGTTGTTACCCTTTTGTGGTTTGGTGTTTGTCCAACATAGAAAGCTACTCTTTTCCCGTGTAAGTGTTATTATGTGAACAAAAGTTGTATGTACATATATATCGGTCAGAGAACCAAGATTGCATATTCTTGCCTGGTTATAACACATAAGTCATAATAACAATTAAAGAGAAAAGGAACATTTGCCTTTGCAATGTGATTGTGCCAAGTAGATTAGACAACCAACCACAAACATTACAGGTCAACAGCCAAACGCATGCGAAAGTCCTAAGGTAAGCTCCATAATACATGTTGAAACCAAAAGCCTAGAAACCATAAGAAAGGTAGCTCCACATCACAGTTCCACGACAGCAGCATACTGATCATAAAACATATATCAAGTCAGGACAGCTGCACCACTGGGTAAGCATCCATGGGGTCTGGCTCAAGAGCGAAGACTGTGTGAATGCTGCAAAATGTGGCTCTTGCCTCACCCCACCCATACATCTTATCATGGAACCTTACCAAATCAGCATGAATCATCTTGACATAAACATAGCTCCTCTCTCCATGCTGATGGGATTGAACAATGCGCCAGTTGCAGTGCTTCAGCTTGTCAAACAGTATGCAGGAGATAACGAAGCATGCTGGCTGGTCTTTTGTAGTGACAATGGCTTGGAGTAGCTGGTCCTGTGAACCACCCAACTGGATCTTTAGAGCTTGAAGGACAGTCCGTGCCATATAAGCTACCGTTGCTGACTTCAGCTCGGGTTCAGGTGAATGACAGCTGACATCTTGTCCTCGAGATGCAGATCCTTCTTGATCAGATTCAGCGGAATCATCACCACTACTTACAGGTGCATCAGGTTCTACAGAAGGCACATCAGGTACATGCTCCAGTTCATAGGAGTTGGGTGGGACAGCACTGTTTGCTGAAATCTCTACAATACCAGCTCCAGGTAGACCACCAGTATCTACAGAGGGTAAACCACCAATATCCACTTCAGAGGATTCTCGTGGCACGACACCTTTCGCTAGAGGCTCTACCCTACCAGCTCCAGGTCCACCACCAGTCAGTACTGTGGGCATAGTCATGACGGGTTCTACCAATACAAAACCTCCTTCGGGTGGCGTGGCAACTTCGGGTGCAGGAGCATCAGTAGCAACTCCAGCATCAGCACCAGTTACATCGGTCTTGACAATAGGTAAACCGTCTTGCTCTAGTTCAGAGAATTCCCGTGGCACGACACCGTTCACTAGAGGCTCTACACTAGCAGCTCCAGCTGCACCACCAGTTTCTTCAGCAGGGGGTAAACCCAATCCACAACCTTCTTCATGTGGCACGATGATGCCACGTATAGGCTCATCAGTACCAGGTCCAGCTGCATCAGTCTCCATAGACAGTAAACAAGGTGGCGTCGGAGGTTTAAAAGACTGGCATGCCATTTCACCTTTGTCATCAGACAATATAGAGTTTTCTTCAACTCTATGTTTCTGCAATAATAAGCACATGAACAGAAATTAGACCAGAGCATCTAGCCATCTAACGGGGGCAGCAGCAAAACAAGCGTCGGTCCATATGTTTACCTTGTCATCTGGGATATCAGAACACACAGATTTAGAAGTCATTTCACATAGCATCCGCTTTTTCGTTCCTTCCCCTACGTCCATCTGGAATAAGTAATACTATTGATCACATAAAACTAATTAATCAAATATATGCATATGTTGAGAAGTTTGCACGGCAAATTGTGGATTCTGCTTTCATCACCTACGAATCATCGTTCTATATATTTACCTTGTCATCTAGGATATCAGAAGTCACAGAATGAGAAGTCATTTCACTAAGTATCGGTTTTTTCGCTCTTTCCCCTCCATCCATCTGCAATAAGAAGTAATATTGATCACATAAAGCCAATTCAACGAATATATGCATATGTTGAGAAGTTTGCACAACAAATTGTGGATTCTACTTCCAATCACCAAGTAATCTCGTGAGAAATGCATGATCAAGATATGTTTCTCCCTCTTGATCGACATCTGCATCTCCATTAAGACTAATCATCGTGCGATGGTGCTCTTCAGAAGAGCGCATACAATTCCAATCACCAGACAAGCAAAAAATTGTTGATTCTAGTAATGATTAATCAGCAGTGGCCATGGAACGACCACAGATCGACCAAGCAAAAAAAAATCATCAGCCTACTGACCACCAGGCAAAACAAACTAGGCCCATACATGGCCTCACAAATCATCATCAAACGTCGATCAAACTAGCAAGTTTGAACATGGATTACTAATTTATTTTCTGATAAAGTGAGTATATTAATATCGAAAGATATTGATTACACTGAGCCTCTGCAACAACGCAATACCTTACTGGTAGTACGGATGCACATGGATTCCTAATACTCCCTCTGTTCGGTTTTAATTAGTCGACGCGAGGGAGAGAAGAAAATGAACTGTCGATGCTTTCAACTAGAGTCAATTAAATACGAACGGAAGAAGTACGTAGTAGTATTGACAAATATCCGGATCTAGTCTAAAAACAAATTGGCATGTAAATCCTAGTAGTCTACTAAACTAGGATCAATACCCTAGATTAGGGTTGCAAGCGGCGTCCGCGAATCGTCCCGCAAAGCAGAAAATTAGAGCAAATAGTGGTTGAGATTAGAGCAGATTTAAAGCACTCGCACTGAAACTAGCTAGCCCGCTACCCACCCCGCTTGACACCCTGCCCTAGATGTGAATCTACACCAAATATTCAAACAAGGATGAGCAACCGCCAATAAAATTTTATCCGCACATCATCATCTCTACCATACAAAAGGGTATGGTGATTTCACATACAGCCATTGTTGCCGCGGGACGAGGATGAGTGATGCGCCGCGGAGAAGGTGCCTCACGCCTCTGTCGCCGCCGCCGTCGAAGAGGAAGTCGAAGCCGCGCGATTGTGGTCCGTCGCCGATATGGAGGTGGAGCTACTAGGGAAGAGATGGAGGTGGAGGTGGAGAGGGAGTGATGGTTTGTACTAGTGGCGGCCGGTGAGATAGTTATAAATACAGCCTCTCTCTCTTTTTTGGCAAGGAATGCAGCTTCTCTTGGAAGGCAACGAGGCAACGCACTCCAGATTATAATAATATGGACGGAGAAATTTGGACGCATCTGTGTTGTCTTGTCAAATGAATCACCAGGATTTGCTTTTAGTACTCCAGATTTGGGCGACCCAAGGAAGTAGAGATAGTAATGTACGCCATCTAGCTGCACGCTATCAAATCAAATAAATGGTCATGCCATTTACTTTTAAGATGGTGCAGCAGTTATTCTGACCAAAGAAACATGCACGTCTGCTGATTATTTCTGATGGGTATACATTTACCGTCCGCTAGCAAAGATTGTTTGGCACATTGTTCTTATGGCTTTCAACATCACACCCCTTAATAATATTATTAATCAATGTTTGGGCAATCAATTGAGTGTGTTAATAAAAAATTAAAACCCACAAATCCAACTGTACTATTTTTAGGGCCATATGAAGGACAAGGAATGATTTTAAATGCCATATGGAGTACCTCCAACCATGTGAAATATGGTTCTGTCATGCAGGTGATACCCATGGCTTCGCATTGGATCTGTATGTTGTCCTACATACAGTCAACTATGAAGTACCACGATTTGGTTTTTGGGTGCAACCGGCTAGAGAATGATGCACGGGTTTGTACAGCCAGTACAATTCACATTAAGATTTTCTGATAGGATGTTGATGTGTATATGTAAGAATCATACACTAGAATGTCTTCTATGTTTAGATGGTTGATCTACGTTTATACTTTCTGTGAACCATGAGGTTAAGACCTTTGTACTGTAATAAAGATTGCTAAATAACAGTATATATGTATGCCTCTAGGGACACTGAAACAGCCAAACAACCATGCATGTGTATAGACCGTATTTGATCAAATTAAAAGAAGCGCCTGGGTTCATGCAAATAGCATAAATTTATCACCTAAGTACATTAGCTATAAATAGTTAAATAGGAGTCAAGACCAACTGAGCTAGCTAGTAGTATGATCCTACTATTACATAAATATCCCTAACTCTGATTGTCTTTGTTCCAGTCCAGCGCGTTGGTGTAGCTTGGGATGAACCAAAACCCCGTATGCCAGTTGGCCCCTGGACCGCTGCTTGAGAAAGATATGCTTTGGTGGTCTTCGCCATTTAGACTGAAGCGGAAAATTTCTTGATGTGATGTGTCAAACTGAGAGCCAATGGCCTGAGGCGTGGTGTAGATGCAGTTTCTTCTTGTCAAATATCCTGGGGGAAATGTTGCACCACCCACTGGCATGAAAATCGGATAGTTCAACCCAAGGAACATAGAATAGTCTCCAAGATTAGTAACCCTTTCCCACGGGTTGGCTGGAAGTAACCGACTAGTGTCATTCGAGAATACAATGCAGGTATACCCCGAATAGCTGTGAACAGCGCGACCGCAATGGACAGAAGGGGTACTATCATAATGAGTTGGAGCACCGTCAGCGTTAAAATCCATTACGCCACGTGCATAGACCAGGAGAAGTCTAGAACGATCTTGAGATCTTGCCAGCCACCACGTACGACTATTAGAGTCAAAATCATCATCGTCATCAAATCCAGCCGTCCACGGAATGAATGGAGCAGGGAGCACTATAGGACCTTGAAAAAGGAAAGAACACGTCACATGAAAATATATTTCATGATTTATCTACTAGTGATATTGATTTGATATTGGGATGCCAATACTAGTACTTTATAAAATCATGGTCGAACATAAGATGGTTTGAAATATATTTCGAACATCTTGGTAAAACTTCATATGGATTTAAAACATGTTCCCGAAAATATTGGTCCAAATTTTAGATGGTTTGAATATAGTACTCCTTATTCTCTAGAACCGGGGGAATATAAACAAATGAAAGTCTTTATCAATATTGCATGGCACCTTTATTGATTCTATTTCTACTCTACCTTAAATTTTCTAGGGAGTAATAATAAAGAAACTTAATTAC
Organism: Lolium multiflorum; assembly: GCA_030979885.1. Taxonomy (NCBI): domain Eukaryota; kingdom Viridiplantae; phylum Streptophyta; class Magnoliopsida; order Poales; family Poaceae; genus Lolium; species Lolium multiflorum. The sequence goes on from CM061750.1 coordinate 117,540,621, forward strand.
TAGGGGGCCTTTTTCCTAAGGAACAACATGCACATTAGACCATACTAAAATTCCTATAGATGTTAAATTCTATATATGTCCATACCACAAGAGGGTTATGGTGTGCGCCTATGGAATTCCTTTAAGCCAAAAGATGCCAAGACAGTTCAACAAATAAGAGGTGAAATACTATATAAGTTACGTATATAAAAAAGATAGGGAGGAAATGTTACCAAATTGATTAGGATCCCATGCATAAACATTTCCAAGCTCAGTAACGGCGAACACAAGTCCGTTATGTATAATTGCATCGCAGTATATGGCGCCGTACTGAAACTGGTTTTCAAGAAATATCCATTCACGAGGATATTCGCCATGGAGGTAGGCAATTGCAAAGTCGAAGATTGCGACAAGGGAGAAATCTTGATACCCCCTAGCAGCTGTAGGAACTTGGCAAATAGCTATCTTCTGCAGTTGAATAGCAGAACGCTGATACTCGAATATAAGTGGATTGTGTGTGGTTTCCAACTTGTTCCTCAAAGATGGAAGCTTAATCTTGCGATGAGTGTAGACATTGAGGAGGTTCCACTTGCCTTCGGGGCCAACCATGGCGATCCAATCTCCATTGGCGCCTGCCCGCTCCTCATCCTTACCGTGTGGCATTAGGCCATCATAGGAGAACCTGTCCAGCGGCAGTAGTTTGCACTTGCTGTGCACCGGCAAATCCTCCTTGAACACCGCCCATGGTTTATCCGCCGGGTCACAACAGAGAACACACGGAAGGCCAAACGGCTGAGAAGCAGGCAGAGTGGCACTGTATTTGGCTGACTGAAGAATACTTTTGGAGGAACCGACTAGGGACGCGGCGGTGATGGCGTCGCACTGGCTGATGAGCACTTCAAGGGGGCCTTCCGTAAACACCTTGTGAAACAGCCCAGATCCACAGACCCTGCTCGATTTCGCCATCGCAATGAGGCAGGTGGTACAATGGGGTTGGTATTTTCTTGGGAGATCTACTGATTCGAACTTTGGGAGAGAGATGGCGATCAATGGCGGCAGGTGGGGGTTTGAGTTGGAGAACAGAGGCTCTCAAACTGGGCACTGCTGGATAGGATGCGAAAGCGCCATGGCGGAGACGCAGGCGCGTGCTATGGAAGATGGGCGGAGTGGGGATAGACGACGGAGGTGAACCGAGACGCTCATATACTGCCTACTGCAGTTTCGAGGAGAGTGTGAATGTGTTCAAAAAAAGAGGAGAGTGTGAATGTGTTCAAAAAAAGAGGAGAGTGTGAATGTGTTCTGTGACCCGACACCCGAGTAGGAGCCGAGCAGACGGACTATAGGAGTAGCCCCATCATTACAGAACATTAATCGTGCTTCCTACAATAAATAAGTGAAACACCCCAGGCTTGTGTTGTCTAATCAAATCGATGGCCATGTCAGTATTATGGTGAACAAATAAAACAAATACACACCAACCTTGTTCTTTTTGCAACGTACACCAACATAGCAAGGCATCAACCTTCTCGCCATCAACTACGACTCCGTGGCTCCGTCCCACCAAAGTTGTCTCAACTTTGTAAAAAAAAATACATCTATCCATCTAAATTTTAACAAAGGTGAGACACTTTTGGTGGGACCGAGGGAGTACAAAAAAACTTCACTACTCCATGCTAGTATCGGCCACTAATTCAAATTTCAACTGAAGGCGTGCTATTTTATGGTCCTGAAAATTGCCAAAAAAAAATACAACCCAAAAATGCAACAGATCCATGTTAAGGGGGTACACCCTACGCAATATACATTAAGAAACTTTGAAACTTCAGCGACCTTGTAAGAATGCCCATGACAGTGCAGTTTTGCCAAATTAGGAAGAGACGAAATATGAATTCAACCAAAGAAATCTAAACGAATCCTTAGACAATAGCATAGTTAACACGTTCAGAAAAAAATGATGACTCCAAAAGAACAACATTAGCAAGAAATACTCCATTTTAGTTTGAATTTGCAGTCACATACATAACTAGTAGTACTGCCAAAATACTATAATACTCCGAGCTGCATTCTAGCACTCCAACTAGCTAGCTAATAGTTCTGGAGTAGTAGTACTACTATACAAGTCCAAAATACATCCGAACGAACCCTACTTCGAACTAAACTACTCCCTCCGATCTTCGAGTAACTACATTGCAGTATGACTAAACGAAGATTATTGTATAACCTTCTTGTTGATGCAAACGCAGATAGGCAACACACGCTGCCCTCCATTCTGCTTCGCGTAACGGGGCGGCACCGCCAGGAAAGAAGTGAGCTGCTGCAACATGATCGAGCTAGGCGTCGGGGAGCTCGTCGGCTCGATTACCGCCATCAAGGTGTCCGTCGAGAGGTCACTGGTCCCAGCCGTCGCCGGCGCCGGCGGACCAATCACCAACAGCTGCGCCTTGTACATCGGAAACAAGCACGCGGCCGACCTGATGCACACACAGGACACAATGGTGGTCGGGCCGAGCGCTCCAACGGTGATGGCGAACACGCTACCGTCTTCTTCCCCACTGCCGATGAACAGGTGTCCCCGCGGTTGTACCGGAACACGAACTATGCACCAGGCGGGTATGCCATACTGGAACGTAAACACTGGGATGGAGTGGGATGCTTGGAGGTGTACCAGGAGCTCCCGCGGCGGGCCGGTGAAGCTGCAGCCGGTATTGATGGCCTCTGTGCAGCCGCACGGACCATGCGGGCACGCGATATAGTGCTTGTAGGACTCCGTGGAGGCGACCAAGCTCTGGCAGCCGACGCACTTGACCATTGCCCCAGATCGATTCGACGGCGGCAATCTTGGCCCAGATCGATTCGACGGCGGCAACCACGCCGGCTGCTCGCACTTCTTGCACGGGTTCGGCGCAAGCTCGCCGACGCAGCGCCGACAGCCCATATGACCGCCCTTGCACTGCACGGAACAACGTACGTGGCATCAGTTGTCATTGACATTTCTCACAGGTGAACCTAAGAATGAAATCGGAAGGGAGCGACCTTGGATATGGGGGGTTTGAAGGGCAGCAGGCAGAGGGGGCACAAGAAGAGGGCCTCCTCCATCTTCAGAGAAGAGTGATCGGGAAAACGAGAACGGGATGGGTTCTTTTTTTTATACATGCCTTGGAGTGGAGTATGGATACTACTACTTATAGGAAGAACTTCCTTGCTAAGAATCGGCGTCGGCCGTACGCAAGCATAGATGCACCAGCGGCTCTGCAGTTTGTCAAAATAAAAGGACAGAGCTGCAGTGACTTGAAGTCTCCAAATCTCATTGTGACTTGGTGCCACCATCTACCAACCATTTGAGATCCAACGTTCCAAACTAATCTCTTATTTCGAACCTAAAAACAAAAATTATGAAAAAAATCCAGTAAAATGTAGATGCCTTGTTCTAAAATCTGTGAATATTTCATCCCACTCGGACGATTAGCTTGTGATTAAAGAGCTTTTTACGTATACGAGCACTAGTTTAAACTAAATACTCCCTCTGATTCATATTAATTGACTTCAATATGGATGTATCTAGAACTAAAATGTGTCTAGTACATCCATATTAGAGTCAATTAATATGAACCGGAGGGAGTATATATTTGCTCACAAACCTTTGATTCAAATCGAATGAAACTTCACCAAAATATAAATCGAAATATGCACGATTAACTGGAAGTTCTTGAAATATTTCTGAGCAATTATAATAATTATTTAGGTTAAAATCCTAAGTCGATCGCATACATTGGATCTGAGATGGATGGTGGATGGTGGCACCAAGTCACTGTGAAACTTGGAAGTATCAAGTCAGTGAAGCTCTATCCCAAAATAAAAGCTTCGTGAAGGGGGCAGTTTGGTTCAAAAAAGAAGACAGTGCCAAGCAGTTGTCAAACAATACCCATATAGTCAAATGTACTCCCTCTGATTCAAATGAATTGACTCAACTTTGTCTAGATATATGGATGTATCAAGTCACTGAAGCTAAAATAAAAGCTTCATGAAGGGGGAAGTTTGGTTCGAAAAAAAATACAGTGCCAAGCAGCTGTCAAATAGTACCATAACGTCAAATGTACTCCCTCCGATTCAAACGAAATGACTCAACTTTGTATTTTGCATGTTAAAGGTTTTTCGTAAAACTTGGCCAATCTTAACATAGTTTGCCTTTCTAAAAAAAGATATAAGCCCTAAGGCTCCTTTGATTCATAGGATGGGAAAACCATAGAAATATGGAAAACATAGGATTGAGATTTAATGGCTAGTTGAATCATATAGGAAGATGAGTTGTGTTTGATTGTGCCAAAGGAAATTTTCCATGAGGTATGACCTAATGTTTTATTCTTATAGGATTTGCACTGCAAGATTCCTATAGGATATGTTCCTATGAATCAAACAACTAGTGTGGGGAAAATTCACATGTGATCTAAATCCTACATAATTCCTATACAAATCCTATATATGAATTTTAGTTGTTAGGTCACTTAAAATGACTTCACTTGAAGAGTTACATTTTTGTTTTTTTCTGAATTAGTAGTGATGCCTAACCATATATATACCTAAACCAAGAGAATCAGCATAAACTTATGTATATTAATAGTAAGCGCATATATGAATGTTTTTTATCTACAAACCCAGGGTCATATATATGTACATAGAAACATGCATATATGCTAGTTTTTGTACCTTGGTGTGTTCCTCTTTTGGGCTATCTCTTTTTTGTTCACCGATTCACAACCAACGCCCTAGATTAATTTGGCACTTAAAAAATAACATTTTGTTTTTGGCGCACTAACACAAATAGTAGTAGCACGGTCAACACTGTAGAGAAGTACAAAATAAATGTGTGTGGGAAAAAATGACTTAAAGTGACCATTACATTGAGAAAAAGGGTAGAACCAAGCATTGCACAGGGAAAAAGCAGTGTAGTGCCCAGAAGAAAAAAACAAGTTGGGTTATACTCCCTCCATCCTGAAATAATGGGTGTAGAGTTAAAATTTGTCCATAAAAGAGTGTACTTCTCGTTTTGCAATGCACTTCAAAATTTGTCCACAAAAGAGTGGTAGTAAAAAATATTTCTTTCTCATCACGAGGGATATAGTTTCTTCACGACTAGTACGTACTACCTCCATCACAAAGCTTAAGTCTTTTTTTAAGAGTCAAAGCAAGTAAAGGTTGACGAAAATTTAGAACAATCTATCAACTAATATAATATTTTGTAGATACCATACCAAAAAAAATCGTTGTCTATGTATTGATATTAATTTTGTATTTTGCATGATAATGATTTTTGGTAAAATCTTAGTTTACCTTGACATAGTTTGAGCTTCTAAAAATAATATAAGCCTTACGCTTTGGGATGGAGGTAGTAGTATTTAGCATAATATGGTTTTCTTATTTACTACATGCATTTAGATCATTGGAGGTGGAAAAGTTGAAGAGGAAAGTGATGGTCGATGACAGTTTCCCAATGTAATAATAAAATCCTTAATATGACTTGAAAACCCACACGTACGCTCTTTCTAGGACAGAGGCAGTATGAGGTAATGCACCCACGCGCTGTCATCTGCCGGTTCGTGCTATGTCTCCCAAATCTTGAAATATCGTCAGTTATCCATTTCACGTCCACACTTCTCCCTCTCTCCACGGACTAGGAAAAAACCCTCTCTTCACTTCCCCTTCCCATTCCACCGATGGAGAGCCCAACCGACGCCGTCAACGCAGCGAAAGCGAAAGCCGCGCGGCTGGCCTTAGCCGCAGAGGAGGCGTGCAGAGCCGCGACCGCAGCACGCATGGCCGCAACGGCGGCGATCATTGCCGCAGCGGATGCCAAAGACGAAGCGGAGGCCATTGCCGAAGGTCGGGCCATCGGTCGCTCATCGGCATCTGATGCTGTTGGTAGATGGGTCCACTCTCTTGGGAAGCATCCCCTAGATGACGAGGAGGAGGTTGAACTCATCTTTGAACCGCCGCCGCCGACCTTCGACGAGAATATCGTCGACGAGGGGGAGGAAGTATGTTCCGATTCACCTCTCTCCCTTATTCAACATAGCCCTGTATCGATTTGCGCTATGGTCTCTCCCTCTTTTTTTGCGCTATAGCGTTTTGAATTAGCGTCAGAATCTTTTTAGATTCATATTCAGTATTAGTTGCAACTGCTACATATTTGCTTCACATCCGATTCACCTCTCTCCCTTATTTAACATAGCCCTGTATCGATTTGCTCTATGGTCTCTCCCTCTTTTTTTTGCGCTATAGGGTTTTGAATTAGCGTCAGAATCTTTTTAGATTCATATTCATTATTAGTTGCAACTGCTACATATTTGCTTCACCTGTTTATTTGGCATGTATCAGGTTGCTACTGATGAGGTTGACAGCGATGTCGAGTCGCGTCATAGGAAGGCCAGGGCCACTCTCAACAAGCTTAAGGCGGGGAAGTTCGACAAGTATTGGAGTGAACCCTGGACTGGTGCCAGGAACAGCTGCCCCTTCTGCACAAAGAGCATAAAGGTTGACTTTCGAAGCGTCCTGCAGCATGCCGAAGCCGGTGGGTCCGGCTGTCTCAAAGTTGGGGAAACTGTTAACCGATCCGGCTTCATAGCCAACCACATGGCCTATGGGCTATTCCTAAGGAAGAAATTGAACCAAGCTATCGAGACCGGTCGTGTGCCTCCTCCCAAGCCCAAGCCACCAAAGATTAAAGGTATGGGCAGCAAGAAGCAGAAGAAGCGGGACCGGGAGGAGGCGACAGGAAGAAGATGGTAAATATACTCCGTAACTGTTGTGCATGTTTGTCTCTCCTACTGCTTCAAAAGCAGCATCTTTTGTTGAACTCTGTTTATGTTTGCTGCTCAGCAGCGTTTGTGGTGAACCTATTAGCTTAATTAGGGGTTGTTGAACTATGTCTGTGTTGAACCTTGCTTAATTAGGTTGTGTTGAACTCTGTTTGTGTTGGCGTGGGAAGGGGGGCATGATGCTACCCTGAATTTGCGGGACCCCCAAAAAACTTGCAAATACGAGTGATGCATCCAAAAGGAACAAACTTCTTACATGGTAGACCCCAGTCTGAAAGCAAGAAATGCGATCGGGTCCTTAACAGCCACCGCCCGGATTGATCGGGTATTTTGCCTGCCTACCGCATGTGACTTGTGCTCACTGAAGTTTGGGACCTCACGCATGGGCACCACACGTAAGTGACAGACCTGTTGGTGTAAAAACTCGGGTGATTATTATACTGCATTAGTACAAAGTTTCCTATGGATTCAAGGGTTGGAAAGCCAAGTTAACTCATTTTCATGACTAAGAAGGAGCCAGGCTTACTTTTTCATTTTCATGTTTTAACTTGTTTAAATCTTGGTCAAACAAAGGATTTGACCAGGATTCAAGTGGGCATAAAAATTCAAAAAAGAAATCAAAAAAAAACCAAAGCACATAAGCTTCTTATGTCATATAGTAAGCATTACAGTTGATCAACGAAGTCTAGACATATTCAAACCAGAAAATATTGTATATACCCCCTAACCCTAAACTCTGTCTTATGAAGTCAAGCATGAAGAAAAGTGGTTTTGGGTTTCAAACATTGGAAATTGAAAAAACTCCCAAAAGCTTCATTTTGGAGTGACTAAGAAGAATCCAGGCTTTCATTTTCATTTTCATGTTTTAAATTGGTTTAAATCTTGGTCAAACCTAGGATTTGACCAAGATTCAAATGGACATAACAAATTCAAAAAAATCAAAACCAAACACATAGTCTTTTGATGTCATATAGTAAGCATTCAAGTTGATAAACAAAGTCTAGACATATTTAAACAAGAAAAATCATGTATATACTTGGCCCCTAACCCTAAACTCTGTCTTATGAAGTCAAGCATTAAGAGGAGTGGTTTTGGGTTTCAAACATGGAAATTTAAAAAACCTCCCAAAAGCTTCATTTTGGAGTGACTAAGAAGAATCCAGGCTTACTTTTCATTTTCATGTTTTAAACTGGTTTAAATCTTGGTCAAACCTAAGATTTGACCAAGATTCAAATGGGCATAACAAATTCAAAAAAAAACTAAACACATAGTCTTTTGATGTCACATAATAAGCATTCAAGTTGATAAACAAGGTCTAGACATATTCAAACCAGAAAAATCATGTATCTACCCCCTAACCCTATAGTTTGAGGCCATTTGGATGAGGTCGAAAAAATTCTTGGATTAGAATCGTGTTGTTCGAACCCCGTAGTTGGATTTTTTTGAACCCTTGATCTTTAGAACTGGGCAAAACCCAAGTTTAACCATGCAAGATTCAAATGGCCCTAAAAATTCAGAAAAAAATCAAAAGAATGAAAAACCAAAGCACATATATAGCATTCTTATGTCATATGTATAGTAAGCATTCAAGTTGATAAACAAGGTCTAGACATATATATTCAAACCAGAAAAATCATGTATATATCTACCCCTAAAACTCTAATTAAACTATGTCTTATGAAGTCAATCATGTAGAGAAGTGGTTTTGGGTTTCAAATATGGAAATTTCAAGAACCTCCCAAAAGCTTCATTTTAGAGTGACTAAGAAGGATCCAGGCTTATCTTTTCATTTCATGTTTTAAACTTGTTTAAATCCTGGTCAAACCTAGGATTTGACCAAGATTTATGGGCATAAAATTCAAAAAAATCAGAAAAATAAAAAACCAAAGCACATAAGCATATTCAAGTTGATAAACAAGGTTTGGACATATTCAAACCATACAAATCATGTATCTACCCCTAACCCTAAACTCTGTCTTATGAAGTCAAGCATGAAGAGAAGTGGTTTCGGGTTTCAAACATGGAAATATCAAAAACCTCCCAAAAACTTCATTTTAGAGTGACTGAGAAGGTTACATGCTTCCCTTTTCATTTTCATGTTTTAAACTTGTTTAAATCTTGGTCAAACCTAGAATTTGACAAGATTCAAATGGGCATCAAAATTCAAAAAAATCAGAAAAAGAAAAACCAAAGCAATTGTTTTCTTATGTCATATAGTAAGCATTAAAGTTGATAAACAAGGTCTAGACATATTCAAACCAGACAAATCATGTATCTATACCCCTAACCCCTAAACTCTGTCTTATGAAGTCAAGCATGTGAAGAGAAGTGGTTTTGGGTTTCAAACATGGAAATTTCAAAAACCTCCCAAAAGCTTCATTTTAGAGTGACTAAGAAGGATACATGCTTCCCTTTTCATTTTCATGTTTTAAACTTGTTTAAATTATCTTGGTCAAACCTAGGATTCGACATGATTCAAATGGGCATCAAAATTAAAAAAAACAGAAAAAGGAAAAACCAAAGCAATAGTTTTCTTATATATGTCATATAGTAAGCATTAAAGTTGATAAACAAGGTCTAGATATATCCAAACCAGACAAATCATGTATCTACCCCCGGCCTGTCGATCTTATGAAGCTAGTCTACTAGCATGAAGGGAACTCGTTTTCGGTTTCAAACATAGAAATTACAAGAACATCCCAAAAGCTTCTCCATTTTAGAGTGACTACGAAGGATACTGACTTCCCTTTTCATTTTCATGTTTTAAACTTGTTTAAATCTTGGTCAAACCAAGGATTTGACCAAGATTCAAATGGGCCTAAAAATTTAGAAAAAAATCAAAAAGAGAATGAAAAACCAAAGCACATAGCATTCTTATGTCATATGTATAGTAAGCATTCAAGTTGATAAACAAGGTCTAGACATATTCAAACCAAAAAATCATGTATATATCTACCCCTAACCCTAAACTGATCTGTCGATCTTATGGAAGTCAATCATGAAGAGAAGTGGTTTTGGGTTTCAAACATGGAAATTTCAAGAACATCCCAAAAGCTTCATTTTAGAGTGACTAAGAAGGATCCATGCTTACTTACTCATTTTCACGTGTTAAACTTGTCTAAATCTTGGTGAAACCTAGGATTTGACCAAGATATGATTCAAATGCGCAGAAAATTAAAAAAATCAGAAAAATTAAAAACCAAAGTACATAGTCTTCTTATGTCATATAGTAAGCATATTCAAGTTGATAAACAAGGTTTGGACATATTCAAACCATACAAATCATGTATCTATACCCCCTAACCCTAAACTTTTTCTTATGAAGTCAAGCATGAAGAGAAGTGGTTTTGGGTTTCAAAGATGGAAATTTCAAAAACCTCCAAAAACTTCATTTTAGAGTGACTGAGAAGTTAGCATTAAAGTTGATAAACAAGGTTTAGACATATTCAAACCAGACAAATCATGTATCTACCCCTAACCCTAAACTCGGTCTTATGAAGTCTAGCATGAAGAGAATCGTTTTGAGTTTCAAACGTTTAAGCCAAAAGCCCCATTTCAAATATTTCAAACTTATTCAAAGTTGGTTCAAATTTGAAAGACATACAAGTTATAGCACACATAGTGCATACATTTTCACACATACTGCACTAGATGCTAACCCTATAGTTTGAGGCCACTTGGATGAGGTCGAAAAAGTTCTTGGATTAGAATCGTGTTGTTCGAATAGTTGGATTTTTTTGAACCTTGATCTGTAGTACAGGGCAAAACCCTAGTTTAACCTATTTAATTATAGATTCGTATATCGATTTTTCTACCTTTTTATTATTACTATGCTGCAGATGTGCGTTTGCCCGTCGAGTGAAACTCGGAGGAAGAGGGATCACTCGGAAGGAGAGAAAAAAGGCAGAGCATTATGGTGTCTCCCCTTTTTCGGGTGATGATGATGATGTTGACTGTTGTGCAGGGTTTGTCAGTGCGCAGGACGTGCGAGCGAGCGAGCGAGTCGAGCGAGGCCGAGAATGAGATAGATTTTTTTTTGAGAGGGACAACGAAGGATCCAGAAGGACCCACGGACTTCCAATACGCATCCTGATGCGTCTTCTCTTGACAAAGAAGATGGCTGGGAGTTTGCGTACCTATTGCACGTGACTTGTGCTCACTGAAGTGTGGGACCTCAAGCGTGGGCACCACACGTAAGTGACAGACCTGTTGGTGTAAAAACTCGGTTGATTATAATAGTGCATTAGAACAAAGTTTCCTATGGATTCAAGGGTAGGAAATCCAAGTTAACTCATTTACATGACATTATTTTTTCCATGAAGCAAAGTTAACACTATCAATTGGTACATTTTGGAGTGACTAAGAAGGATCAATGCTTACTTATTCGTTTAATTTCACGTGTTAAACTTGTCTAAATCTTGTTCAAACCTAGGATTTGACCAAGATTCAAATGGGCAGAAAAATAATTAAAAAACAGAAAAATGAAAAACCAAATCACATAGTCTTCTTATGTCATATAGTAAGCATTCAAGTTGATAAACAAGGTCTAGACATATTCAAACCAGACAAATCATGTATCTATACCCCTAACCCCTAAACTCTGTCTTATGAAGTCAAGCATGTGAAGAGAGTGGTTTTGGGTTTCAAACATCGAAATTTCAAAAACCTCCCAAAAGCTTCATTTTAGAGTGACTAAGAAGGATACATGCTTCCCTTTACATTTTCATGTTTTAAACTTGTTTAAATTATCTTGGTCAAACCTAGGATTTGACGAAGATACAAATGGGTGGGCACAAAATTCAAAAAAATCAGAAAAATGAAAAACCAAATCACATAGTCTTCTTATGTCATATCGTAAGCAATCAAGTTGATAAACAAGGTCTAGATATATCCAAACCAGACAAATCATGTATCTACCCCCTGTCGATCTTATGAAGTCTAGCATGAAGGGAAGTCGTTTTGGGTTTCAAACATTGAAATTTAAAGAACATCCCAAAAGCTTCATTTTAGAGTGACTAAGAAGGATACATACTTCCCTTTTCATTTTCATGTTTTAAATTTGTTTAAATCTTGGTCAAACCAAGGATTTGACCAAGATTCAAATGGCCCTAAAAATTCAGAAAAAATGAAAAGAATGAAAAACCAAAGCACATAACATTCTTATGTCATATGTATAGTAAGCATTCAAGTTGATATACAAGGTCTAGACATATATATTCAAACCTAGGATTTGACTAAGATTCAAATGGGCATAACAAATTCAAAAAACAAAAACCAAACACATAGTCTTCTGATGTCATATAGCAAGCATTCAAGTTGATAAACAAACTTGTTTAAATCATGGTCAAACCTAGGATTTGACCAAGATTCAAATGGGCATAATTTTAAAAAATGTAAAATCAAGGCACATAGTCTTCTTATGTCATATAGTAAGCATTCAATTAAGTTGATAAACAAGGTCTAGACATATCAAACCAGAAAATTCATGTGTCTAGCTACCCCTAACCCTAAACTCTGCACGAAGAGAAGTGGTTTTGGGTTTCAAACATGGATATTTCAAAAACCCTCCCAAAAACCTTCATTTTGGAGTTAATAAGAAGGATCAAGGCTTACTTTTTCATTTTCATGTTTTAATCTTTTTTAAATCTTTGTCAAACCTAGGTTTTGACCAATATTCAAAAGGGCATAATTTAAAAAAAATGAAATATCAAGGCACATAGTCTTCTTATGTCATATAGTAAGCATTCAATTAAGTTGATAAACAAGCTCTAGACATATTCAAACCAGAAAAATCATGATGTATCTACCCCCTATATATCCCTAAACCCTAACTTATGAAGTCAAGCATGAAGAGAAGTGGTTTTTGGTTTAAATCGTGGAAATTTCAAAAACCCTCCCAAGAGCTTCATTTTGGAGTGACTAATTAAGAAGCATACATGCTTACCTTTTCATATTCATGTTTTAAACTTGTTCAAATCTAGGTCAACAAACCTAGGATTTGACGAAGAATCAAATGGGTATAAAAAAATTTAGAGTGACTAAGAAGGATACAGACTTCCCTTTTCATTTTCATGTTTTAAATTTGTTTAAATCTTGGTCAAACCAAGGATTTGACCAAGATTCAAATGGCCCTAAAAATTCAGAAAAAATGAAAAGAATGAAAAACCAAAGCACATAACATTCTTATGTCATATGTATAGTAAGCATTCAAGTTGATATACAAGGTCTAGACATATATATTCAAACCTAGGATTTGACTAAGATTCAAATGGGCATAACAAATTCAAAAAACAAAAACCAAACACATAGTCTTCTGATGTCATATAGCAAGCATTCAAGTTGATAAACAAACTTGTTTAAATCATGGTCAAACCTAGGATTTGACCAAGATTCAAATGGGCATAATTTTAAAAAATGTAAAATCAAGGCACATAGTCTTCTTATGTCATATAGTAAGCATTCAATTAAGTTGATAAACAAGGTCTAGACATATTCAAACCAGAAACATCATGTATCTAGCTACCCTAGCCCTAAACTCTGTCTTATGAAGTCAAGCATGCATGAAGAGAAGTCGTGGTTTTTGGTTTCAAACATGGAAATTTTAAAAACCCTACCAAGATCTACATTTTGGAGTGACTAAGAAGGATATATGCTTAATTTTTCCTATTCATGTTTTATTAAACTTGTTTAAATCATGGTCAAACCTAGGATTTGACCAAGATTCAAATGGGCATAAAAATTCAGAAAAAACAAAAAATGGAAAATCAAGGCACATAGTCTTCTTATGTCACATTAGTAAGCATTCAATTAAGTTGATAAACAAGGTCTAGATATATTCAAACCAGAGAAATCATGTATCTACCCCTAACCCTAAACTCTATCTCATGAAGTCAAGCATGAAGATATGTGGTTTTTGGTTTAAAACATGGAAATTTCAAAAACCCTCCCAAGAGCTTCATTTTGGAGTGACTAAGAAGGATATATGCTTAATTTTTCATATTCATGTTTTCAACTTGTTTAAATCATGGTCAAACTTAGGATTTGACCAAGATTCAAATGGGCATAAAATTAAAAAAAACAATAAAATGAAAAACCAATGCACATAGTCTTCTTATGTCATATATATAGTAAGCATTCAATTAAGTTGATAACAAGGTCTAGACATATTCAAACGAGAAAAATCATGTATCAAGCTACCCCTAACCCCAAACTCTGTCTTATGAAGTCAAGCATGAAGAGAAGTACGTGGTTTTTTGGTTTCAAACATGGAAATTTCAAAAACCCTCTCAAGAGCTTCATTTTGGAGTGACTACGAAGGATACATGCTTAATTTTCATATTCATGTTTTAAACTTGTTTAAATCATGGTCAAACCTAGGATTTGACAAAGATTCAAATGGGCATAATTTAAAAAAATGTAAAAGCAAGGCACATAGTCTTCTTATGTCATATAGTAAGCATTCAATTAAGTTGATAAACAAGGTCTAGACATATCAAACCAGAAAAATCATGTATCTACCCCTATATATCCCCAAACTCTGTCTTTATGAATTGAAGTCAAGCATGAAGAGAAGTGGTTTTTGGTTTCAAGCATGGAAATTTCAAAAACCTCCCCAAACTTCATTTTAGAGTGACTAAGAAGGATACAAGCTTGCCTTTTCATTTTCATGTTTTAAACTTGTTTAAATTATCTTGGTCAAATCTAGGATTTGACAAGATTCAAATGGGCAAACATATGATAAGTGATGCAAATATCATTTCTAAGTGCGGGCAAACCAGAGATATGTGGTTTTTGGTTTCAAACATATTCAAACGAGAGAAATCATGTATCTACCCCCTAACACTAAACTCTGTCTCATGAAGTCAAGCGCATGCATGAAGATATGTGGTTTTTGGTTTCAAACATGGAAATTTCAAAAACCCTCCCAAGAGCTTCATTTCGAAGTGATTAATTAAGAAGCATACATGCATGCTTACTTTTTCATATTCATGTTTTAAACTTATTCAAATCTTGGTGAAACCTAGGATTTGACCAAGATTCAAATGGGTATAAAAATTTAAAAAATACAAAAAAGGTCTTCTTATGTTATATAGTAGGCATTCAATTAAGTTGATAAACAAGTTCTAGACATATTCAAACAAGAAAAATCATGCATGTATCTACCCCTAACCCTAAACTTTGTTTCATGAAGTCAAGCATGAAGATATGTGGTTTTTGGTTTCGAATATGGAAATTCAAAAACCCTCCCAAGAGCTTCATTTTGAAGTGACTAAGAAGCATACATGCTTACTTTTTCATATTCATGTTTTTAACTTATTCAAATCTTGGTGGAACCAAGGATTTGACAAAGATTCAAATGGGTATAAAAATTCAAAAAAAAACAAGGTCTTCTCTTATGTTATATAGTAAGCATTCAATTAATTTGATAAACAAGGTCTACACATATTCAAACCAGGAAAATCATGTATCTACCACCTAACCCTAAACTCTGTCTTATGAAGTCAAGCATGCATGAAGAGAAGTGGTTTTTGGTTTCAAGCATGGAAATTTCCATGTTTGAAACCCAAAACCACTTCTCTTCATATGCTTGACTTCATATGACAGAGTTTAGCGTTAGGGGGTAGATACATGATTTTTTGGTTTGAATATGTCCAAACCTTGTTTATCAACTTGAATGTGTCGTAATATATATATGACATATATAAGAAGACTGCATGCTTTGGTTTTTCATTTTTTGATTTTTTTGAAATTTTAAGCCCATCTGATTCTTTGTCAAATAATAGGTTTGACCAAGATTTAAACATGTTTAAAACATGAAAATGAAAAAGGTAAGCCTCCATCCTTCTTAGTCACTCCAAAATGAAGCTTTTTGGAGGGTTTTTGAAAATTCCATGTTTGAAACCCAAAACGACTTCTCTTCGTGCTTGACTTGATAAGACAGAGTTTTGGGTTAGGGGTAGATACATGATTTTTCCGGTTTGAATATGTCTAGACCTTGTTTATCAACTTAAATGCTAACTATATGACATCAGAATGGGCATAAAAATTTAAAAAATTTAAAAATGTAAAACCAAAATTTAATTGGGAGGAAAGGGTACATGAATTACAATTAAAAAACAAGGTAACTTAAATACTTGGATGCCCCAAGATGTGTGGAAGCCCAAAACAATGGCAAAACATATCATGTGCGCATGCTGCATCCAATTCAAGTAGAACACATAGTAGGCACCGATAGTTTGACCTAAATTTGAAATCAAAGAGAAGGTGGTTAGAAAAAATCAAAATTGGCAAAGCAAAGCATGAAATCAAAAAATTGTGATGCACTCTAGCTATGAAAAGTATCAAACAATGCAAACCAAAATGATTTTTTAGAGGAATACTAGTTCAACTTATTTAATTTTTTATTTGTAGGCCAAAATCAAACCCCGTAGTTGGATTTTTTTTTCAACTTGATCTGTAGTACTGGGGAAAACCCTAGTTTATAACCTATTTAATAATAGATTCGTAGTCGATTCTTTTACTTTTTTATTATTACTATGCAGCACATGTGTGTTTGCCCGTCGAGTGAAACTCGGAGGAAGAGGAATCACTCGGAAGGAGAAGAAGGGAGAGCAGTCACGGGGCCCCTCTTATTGATGGTGTATATTCTTTTTCTGGTGATGTTGACTGTTGTGCAGGGTTTGTCAGTGCGCAGGAGGTGCGAGCGAGCGAGCGAGTCGAGCGAGGCCGAGAATGAGAGAGATTTGTTTTTTTGTGAGAGGGACAACCGAAGGATCCAGAAGGACCCACAGACTTCCAATACGCATCCTGATGCGTCTTCTCTTGACAAAGAAGATGGCTGGGAGTTGGCGTACCTATTGCACGTGACTTGTGCTCACTCAAGTGTGGGACCACACGCGTGGGCACCACACGTAAGTGACAGACCTGTTGGTGTAAAAACTCGGTTGATTATTATAGTGCATTAGAACAAAGTTTCCTATGGATTCAAGGGTAGGAAATCCAAGTTAACTCATTTACATGACATTATTTTTTCCATGAAGCAAAGTTAACACTATCAATTGGTACATTTTGGAGTGACTAAGAAGGATCAATGCTTACTTATTCGTTTAATTTCACGTGTTAAACTTGTCTAAATCTTGTTCAAACCTAGGATTTGACCAAGATTCAAATGGGCAGAAAAATAATTAAAAAACAGAAAAATGAAAAACCAAATCACATAGTAAGCATTCAAGTTGATAAACAAGGTCTAGACATATTCAAACCAGACAAATCATGTATCTATACCCCTAACCCCTAAACTCTGTCTTATGAAGTCAAGCATGTGAAGAGAAGTGGTTTTGGGTTTGGGGGTATATATACATGATTTTTATTGTTTAAATATATATAGACTTTGTTGATCAACATGAATGCTTAATTACTATATGACATAAGAAGTTTATGTGCTTTGGTGTTTCATTTTTTGATTTCTTTTTTGAATTTTTATGCCCATTTGAATCTTGGTCAAATCCTAGGTTTGACAAAGATTTAAACAAGTTTGAAACATGAAAATGAAAAAGTAAGCTTGGATCCTTCTTAGTCACTCCAAAATGAAGCTTTTGGGTGGGTTTTTGAATTTTCCATGTTTGAAACCCAAAACCACTTCTTCTCTTCATGCTTGACTTCATAAGACAACGTTTAGGGTTAGGGGGTAGATACATGATTTTTCTGGTTTGAATATGTCTAGACTTCGTTGATCAACTTGAATGCTTAGTATATTACATAAGAAGACTATGTGGTTTGGTTTTTGATTTTCTTGATTTTGTTTGATTTTTTATGACCATTTGAATCTTGGTCAAATCCTAGGTTTGACCAAGATTTAAACAAGTTTAAAACATGAAAATGAAAAAGTAAGCATGGATCCTTCTTAGTCATGACAATGAGTTAACTTGGCTTTACTACCCTTGATGAATCCATAGGAAACTTTTTGTACTAATGCAGTATAATATTCTGGTTTGAATATGTCTAGACCTTGTTTATCAACTTAATTTGAAAGACATACAAGTTATAGCACACATAGTGCATACATTTTCACACATACTGCACTAGATGCTAACCCTATAGTTTGAGGCCATTTGGATGAGGTCGAAAAAATTCTTGGATTAGAATCGTGTTGTTCGAACCCCGTAGTTGGATTTTTTTGAACCCTTGATCTTTAGAACTGGGCAAAACCCAAGTTTAACCATGCAAGATTCAAATGGCCCTAAAAATTCAGAAAAAAATCAAAAGAATGAAAAACCAAAGCACATATATAGCATTCTTATGTCATATGTATAGTAAGCATTCAAGTTGATAAACAAGGTCTAGACATATATATTCAAACCAGAAAAATCATGTATATATCTACCCCTAAAACTCTAATTAAACTATGTCTTATGAAGTCAATCATGTAGAGAAGTGGTTTTGGGTTTCAAATATGGAAATTTCAAGAACCTCCCAAAAGCTTCATTTTAGAGTGACTAAGAAGGATCCAGGCTTATCTTTTCATTTCATGTTTTAAACTTGTTTAAATCCTGGTCAAACCTAGGATTTGACCAAGATTTATGGGCATAAAATTCAAAAAAATCAGAAAAATAAAAAACCAAAGCACATAAGCATATTCAAGTTGATAAACAAGGTTTGGACATATTCAAACCATACAAATCATGTATCTACCCCTAACCCTAAACTCTGTCTTATGAAGTCAAGCATGAAGAGAAGTGGTTTCGGGTTTCAAACATGGAAATATCAAAAACCTCCCAAAAACTTCATTTTAGAGTGACTGAGAAGGTTACATGCTTCCCTTTTCATTTTCATGTTTTAAACTTGTTTAAATCTTGGTCAAACCTAGAATTTGACAAGATTCAAATGGGCATCAAAATTCAAAAAAATCAGAAAAAGAAAAACCAAAGCAATTGTTTTCTTATGTCATATAGTAAGCATTAAAGTTGATAAACAAGGTCTAGACATATTCAACCAGACAAATCATGTATCTATACCCCTAACCCCCTAAACTCTGTCTTATGAAGTCAAGCATGTGAAGAGAAGTGGTTTTGGGTTTCAAACATGGAAATTTCAAAAACCTCCCAAAAGCTTCATTTTAGAGTGACTAAGAAGGATACATGCTTCCCTTTTCATTTTCATGTTTTAAACTTGTTTAAATTATCTTGGTCAAACCTAGGATTCGACATGATTCAAATGGGCATCAAAATTAAAAAAAAACAGAAAAAGGAAAAACCAAAGCAATAGTTTTCTTATATATGTCATATAGTAAGCATTAAAGTTGATAAACAAGGTCTAGATATATCCAAACCAGACAAATCATGTATCTACCCCCGGCCTGTCGATCTTATGAAGCTAGTCTACTAGCATGAAGGGAACTCGTTTTCGGTTTCAAACATAGAAATTACAAGAACATCCCAAAAGCTTCTCCATTTTAGAGTGACTACGAAGGATACTGACTTCCCTTTTCATTTTCATGTTTTAAACTTGTTTAAATCTTGGTCAAACCAAGGATTTGACCAAGATTCAAATGGGCCTAAAAATTTAGAAAAAATTCAAAAAGAGAATGAAAAACCAAAGCACATAGCATTCTTATGTCATATGTATAGTAAGCATTCAAGTTGATAAACAAGGTCTAGACATATTCAAACCAAAAAATCATGTATATATCTACCCCTAACCCTAAACTGATCTGTCGATCTTATGGAAGTCAATCATGAAGAGAAGTGGTTTTGGGTTTCAAACATGGAAATTTCAAGAACATCCCAAAAGCTTCATTTTAGAGTGACTAAGAAGGATCCATGCTTACTTACTCATTTTCACGTGTTAAACTTGTCTAAATCTTGGTGAAACCTAGGATTTGACCAAGATATGATTCAAATGCGCAGAAAATTAAAAAAATCAGAAAAATTAAAAACCAAAGTACATAGTCTTCTTATGTCATATAGTAAGCATATTCAAGTTGATAAACAAGGTTTGGACATATTCAAACCATACAAATCATGTATCTATACCCCCTAACCCTAAACTTTTTCTTATGAAGTCAAGCATGAAGAGAAGTGGTTTTGGGTTTCAAAGATGGAAATTTCAAAAACCTCCAAAAACTTCATTTTAGAGTGACTGAGAAGTTAGCATTAAAGTTGATAAACAAGGTTTAGACATATTCAAACCAGACAAATCATGTATCTACCCCTAACCCTAAACTCGGTCTTATGAAGTCTAGCATGAAGAGAATCGTTTTGAGTTTCAAACGTTTAAGCCAAAAGCCCCATTTCAAATATTTCAAACTTATTCAAAGTTGGTTCAAATTTGAAAGACATACAAGTTATAGCACACATAGTGCATACATTTTCACACATACTGCACTAGATGCTAACCCTATAGTTTGAGGCCACTTGGATGAGGTCGAAAAAGTTCTTGGATTAGAATCGTGTTGTTCGAATAGTTGGATTTTTTTGAACCTTGATCTGTAGTACAGGGCAAAACCCTAGTTTAACCTATTTAATTATAGATTCGTATATCGATTTTTCTACCTTTTTATTATTACTATGCTGCAGATGTGCGTTTGCCCGTCGAGTGAAACTCGGAGGAAGAGGGATCACTCGGAAGGAGAGAAAAAAGGCAGAGCATTATGGTGTCTCCCCTTTTTCGGGTGATGATGATGATGTTGACTGTTGTGCAGGGTTTGTCAGTGCGCAGGACGTGCGAGCGAGCGAGCGAGTCGAGCGAGGCCGAGAATGAGATAGATTTTTTTTTTGTGAGAGGGACAACCGAAGGATCCAGAAGGACCCACAGACTTCCAATACGCATCCTGATGCGTCTTCTCTTGACAAAGAAGATGGCTGGGAGTTGGCGTACCTATTGCACGTGACTTGTGCTCACTGAAGTGTGGGACCTCACGCGTGGGCACCACACGTAAGTGACAGACCTGTTGGTGTAAAAACTCGGTTGATTATAATAGTGCATTAGAACAAAGTTTCCTATGGATTCAAGGGTAGGAAATCCAAGTTAACTCATTTACATGACATTATTTTTTCCATGAAGCAAAGTTAACACTATCAATTGGTACATTTTGGAGTGACTAAGAAGGATCAATGCTTACTTATTCGTTTAATTTCACGTGTTAAACTTGTCTAAATCTTGTTCAAACCTAGGATTTGACCAAGATTCAAATGGGCAGAAAAATAATTAAAAAACAGAAAAATTAAAAACCAAATCACATAGTCTTCTTATGTCATATAGTAAGCATTCAAGTTGATAAACAAGGTCTAGACATATTCAAACCAGACAAATCATGTATCTATACCCCTAACCCCTAAACTCGTCTTATGAAGTCAAGCATGTGAAGAGAAGTGGTTTTGGGTTTCAAACATGGAAATTTCAAAAACCTCCCAAAAGCTTCATTTTAGAGTGACTAAGAAGGATACATGCTTCCCTTTACATTTTCATGTTTTAAACTTGTTTAAATTATCTTGGTCAAACCTAGGATTTGACGAAGATACAAATGGGTGGGCACAAAATTCAAAAAAATCAGAAAAATGAAAAACCAAATCACATAGTCTTCTTATGTCATATCGTAAGCAATCAAGTTGATAAACAAGGTCTAGATATATCCAAACCAGACAAATCATGTATCTACCCCCTGTCGATCTTATGAAGTCTAGCATGAAGGGAAGTCGTTTTGGGTTTCAAACATTGAAATTTAAAGAACATCCCAAAAGCTTCATTTTAGAGTGACTAAGAAGGATACATACTTCCCTTTTCATTTTCATGTTTTAAATTTGTTTAAATCTTGGTCAAACCAAGGATTTGACCAAGATTCAAATGGCCCTAAAAATTCAGAAAAAAATGAAAAGAATGAAAAACCAAAGCACATAACATTCTTATGTCATATGTATAGTAAGCATTCAAGTTGATATACAAGGTCTAGACATATATATTCAAACCTAGGATTTGACTAAGATTCAAATGGGCATAACAAATTCAAAAAACAAAAACCAAACACATAGTCTTCTGATGTCATATAGCAAGCATTCAAGTTGATAAACAAACTTGTTTAAATCATGGTCAAACCTAGGATTTGACCAAGATTCAAATGGGCATAATTTTAAAAAATGTAAAATCAAGGCACATAGTCTTCTTATGTCATATAGTAAGCATTCAATTAAGTTGATAAACAAGGTCTAGACATATCAAACCAGAAAATTCATGTGTCTAGCTACCCCTAACCCTAAACTCTGCACGAAGAGAAGTGGTTTTGGGTTTCAAACATGGATATTTCAAAAACCCTCCCAAAAACCTTCATTTTGGAGTTAATAAGAAGGATCAAGGCTTACTTTTTCATTTTCATGTTTTAATCTTTTTTAAATCTTTGTCAAACCTAGGTTTTGACCAATATTCAAAAGGGCATAATTTTAAAAAAATGAAATATCAAGGCACATAGTCTTCTTATGTCATATAGTAAGCATTCAATTAAGTTGATAAACAAGCTCTAGACATATTCAAACCAGAAAAATCATGATGTATCTACCCCCTATATATCCCTAAACCCTAACTTATGAAGTCAAGCATGAAGAGAAGTGGTTTTTGGTTTAAATCGTGGAAATTTCAAAAACCCTCCCAAGAGCTTCATTTTGGAGTGACTAATTAAGAAGCATACATGCTTACCTTTTCATATTCATGTTTTAAACTTGTTCAAATCTAGGTCAACAAACCTAGGATTTGACGAAGAATCAAATGGGTATTTTAGAGTGACTAAGAAGGATACAGACTTCCCTTTTCATTTTCATGTTTTAAATTTGTTTAAATCTTGGTCAAACCAAGGATTTGACCAAGATTCAAATGGCCCTAAAAATTCAGAAAAAAATGAAAAGAATGAAAAACCAAAGCACATAACATTCTTATGTCATATGTATAGTAAGCATTCAAGTTGATATACAAGGTCTAGACATATATATTCAAACCTAGGATTTGACTAAGATTCAAATGGGCATAACAAATTCAAAAAACAAAAACCAAACACATAGTCTTCTGATGTCATATAGCAAGCATTCAAGTTGATAAACAAACTTGTTTAAATCATGGTCAAACCTAGGATTTGACCAAGATTCAAATGGGCATAATTTTAAAAAATGTAAAATCAAGGCACATAGTCTTCTTATGTCATATAGTAAGCATTCAATTAAGTTGATAAACAAGGTCTAGACATATTCAAACCAGAAACATCATGTATCTAGCTACCCTAGCCCTAAACTCTGTCTTATGAAGTCAAGCATGCATGAAGAGAAGTCGTGGTTTTTGGTTTCAAACATGGAAATTTTAAAAACCCTACCAAGATCTACATTTTGGAGTGACTAAGAAGGATATATGCTTAATTTTTCCTATTCATGTTTTATTAAACTTGTTTAAATCATGGTCAAACCTAGGATTTGACCAAGATTCAAATGGGCATAAAAATTCAGAAAAAACAAAAAATGGAAAATCAAGGCACATAGTCTTCTTATGTCACATTAGTAAGCATTCAATTAAGTTGATAAACAAGGTCTAGATATATTCAAACCAGAGAAATCATGTATCTACCCCTAACCCTAAACTCTATCTCATGAAGTCAAGCATGAAGATATGTGGTTTTTGGTTTAAAACATGGAAATTTCAAAAACCCTCCCAAGAGCTTCATTTTGGAGTGACTAAGAAGGATATATGCTTAATTTTTCATATTCATGTTTTCAACTTGTTTAAATCATGGTCAAACTTAGGATTTGACCAAGATTCAAATGGGCATAAAATTAAAAAAACAATAAAATGCAAAAACCAATGCACATAGTCTTCTTATGTCATATATATAGTAAGCATTCAATTAAGTTGATAACAAGGTCTAGACATATTCAAACGAGAAAAATCATGTATCAAGCTACCCCTAACCCCAAACTCTGTCTTATGAAGTCAAGCATGAAGAGAAGTACGTGGTTTTTTGGTTTCAAACATGGAAATTTCAAAAACCCTCTCAAGAGCTTCATTTTGGAGTGACTACGAAGGATACATGCTTAATTTTCATATTCATGTTTTAAACTTGTTTAAATCATGGTCAAACCTAGGATTTGACCAAGATTCAAATGGGCATAATTTAAAAAAATGTAAAATCAAGGCACATAGTCTTCTTATGTCATATAGTAAGCATTCAATTAAGTTGATAAACAAGGTCTAGACATATCAAACCAGAAAAATCATGTATCTACCCCTATATATCCCCAAACTCTGTCTTTATGAATTGAAGTCAAGCATGAAGCAGAGTGGTGGTTTTGGTTTCAAGCATGGAAATTTCAAAAACCTCCCCAAACTTCATTTTAGAGTGACTAAGAGGATACAATTGCCTTTTCATTTTCATGTTTTAAACTTGTTTAAATTATCTTGGTCAAATCTAGGATTTGACAAGATTCAAATGGGCAAACATATGATAAGTGATGCAAATATCATTTCTAAGTGCGGGCAAACCAGAGATATGTGGTTTTTGGTTTCAAACATATTCAAACGAGAGAAATCATGTATCTACCCCCTAACACTAAACTCTGTCTCATGAAGTCAAGCGCATGCATGAAGATATGTGGTTTTTGGTTTCAAACATGGAAATTTCAAAAACCCTCCCAAGAGCTTCATTTCGAAGTGATTAATTAAGAAGCATACATGCATGCTTACTTTTTCATATTCATGTTTTAAACTTATTCAAATCTTGGTGAAACCTAGGATTTGACCAAGATTCAAATGGGTATAAAAATTAAAAAAAAACAAAAAAGGTCTTCTTATGTTATATAGTAGGCATTCAATTAAGTTGATAAACAAGTTCTAGACATATTCAAACAAGAAAAATCATGCATGTATCTACCCCTAACCCTAAACTTTGTTTCATGAAGTCAAGCATGAAGATATGTGGTTTTTGGTTTCGAACATGGAAATTCAAAAACCCTCCCAAGAGCTTCATTTTGAAGTGACTAAGAAGCATACATGCTTACTTTTTCATATTCATGTTTTTAACTTATTCAAATCTTGGTGGAACCAAGGATTTGACAAAGATTCAAATGGGTATAAAAATTCAAAAAAAACAAGGTCTTCTCTTATGTTATATAGTAAGCATTCAATTAATTTGATAAACAAGGTCTACACATATTCAAACCAGGAAAATCATGTATCTACCACCTAACCCTAAACTCTGTCTTATGAAGTCAAGCATGCATGAAGAGAAGTGGTTTTTGGTTTCAAGCATGGAAATTTCCATGTTTGAAACCCAAAACCACTTCTCTTCATATGCTTGACTTCATATGACAGAGTTTAGCGTTAGGGGGTAGATACATGATTTTTTGGTTTGAATATGTCCAAACCTTGTTTATCAACTTGAATGTGTCGTAATATATATATGACATAAGAAGACTGCATGCTTTGGTTTTTCATTTTTTGATTTTTTTGAAATTTTAAGCCCATCTGATTCTTTGTCAAATAATAGGTTTGACCAAGATTTAAACATGTTTAAAACATGAAAATGAAAAAGGTAAGCCTCCATCCTTCTTAGTCACTCCAAAATGAAGCTTTTTGGAGGGTTTTTGAAAATTCCATGTTTGAAACCCAAAACGACTTCTCTTCGTGCTTGACTTGATAAGACAGAGTTTTGGGTTAGGGGTAGATACATGATTTTTCCGGTTTGAATATGTCTAGACCTTGTTTATCAACTTAAATGCTAACTATATGACATCAGAATGGGCATAAAAATTTAAAAAATTTAAAAATGTAAAACCAAAATTTAATTGGGAGGAAAGGGTACATGAATTACAATTAAAAAACAAGGTAACTTAAATACTTGGATGCCCCAAGATGTGTGGAAGCCCAAAACAATGGCAAAACATATCATGTGCGCATGCTGCATCCAATTCAAGTAGAACACATAGTAGGCACCGATAGTTTGACCTAAATTTGAAATCAAAGAGAAGGTGGTTAGAAAAAATCAAAATTGGCAAAGCAAAGCATGAAATCAAAAAATTGTGATGCACTCTAGCTATGAAAAGTATCAAACAATGCAAACCAAAATGATTTTTTAGAGGAATACTAGTTCAACTTATTTAATTTTTTATTTGTAGGCCAAAATCAAACCCCGTAGTTGGATTTTTTTTTCAACTTGATCTGTAGTACTGGGGAAAACCCTAGTTTATAACCTATTTAATAATAGATTCGTAGTCGATTCTTTTACTTTTTTATTATTACTATGCAGCACATGTGTGTTTGCCCGTCGAGTGAAACTCGGAGGAAGAGGAATCACTCGGAAGGAGAAGAAGGGAGAGCAGTCACGGGGCCCCTCTTATTGATGGTGTATATTCTTTTTCTGGTGATGTTGACTGTTGTGCAGGGTTTGTCAGTGCGCAGGAGGTGCGAGCGAGCGAGCGAGCGAGAGAATTGTTTTTTTTTGTGAGAGGGACAACCGAAGGATCCAGAAGGACCCACAGACTTCCAATACGCATCCTGATGCGTCTTCTCTTGACAAAGAAGATGGCTGGGAGTTGGCGTACCTGTTGCACGTGACTTGTGCTCACTCAAGTGTGGGACCACACGCGTGGGCACCACACGTAAGTGACAGACCTGTTGGTGTAAAAACTCGGTTGATTATTATAGTGCATTAGAACAAAGTTTCCTATGGATTCAAGGGTAGGAAATCCAAGTTAACTCATTTACATGACATTATTTTTTCCATGAAGCAAAGTTAACACTATCAATTGGTACATTTTGGAGTGACTAAGAAGGATCAATGCTTACTTATTCGTTTAATTTCACGTGTTAAACTTGTCTAAATCTTGTTCAAACCTAGGATTTGACCAAGATTCAAATGGGCAGAAAAATAATTAAAAAACAGAAAAATGAAAAACCAAATCACATAGTAAGCATTCAAGTTGATAAACAAGGTCTAGACATATTCAAACCAGAAAAATCATGTATCTATACCCCTAACCCCTAAACTCTGTCTTATGAAGTCAAGCATGTGAAGAGAAGTGGTTTTGGGTTTGGGGGTATATATACATGATTTTTATTGTTTAAATATATATAGACTTTGTTGATCAACATGAATGCTTAATTACTATATGACATAAGAAGTTTATGTGCTTTGGTGTTTCATTTTTTTGATTTCTTTTTTGAATTTTTATGCCCATTTGAATCTTGGTCAAATCCTAGGTTTGACAAAGATTTAAACAAGTTTGAAACATGAAAATGAAAAAGTAAGCTTGGATCCTTCTTAGTCACTCCAAAATGAAGCTTTTGGGTGGGTTTTTGAATTTTCCATGTTTGAAACCCAAAACCACTTCTTCTCTTCATGCTTGACTTCATAAGACAACGTTTAGGGTTAGGGGGTAGATACATGATTTTTCTGGTTTGAATATGTCTAGACTTCGTTGATCAACTTGAATGCTTAGTATATTACATAAGAAGACTATGTGGTTTGGTTTTTGATTTTCTTGATTTTGTTTGATTTTTTATGACCATTTGAATCTTGGTCAAATCCTAGGTTTGACCAAGATTTAAACAAGTTTAAAACATGAAAATGAAAAAGTAAGCATGGATCCTTCTTAGTCATGACAATGAGTTAACTTGGCTTTACTACCCTTGATGAATCCATAGGAAACTTTTTGTACTAATGCAGTATAATATTCTGGTTTGAATATGTCTAGACCTTGTTTATCAACTTAATTTGAAAGACATACAAGTTATAGCACACATAGTGCATACATTTTCACACATACTGCACTAGATGCTAACCCTATAGTTTGAGGCCATTTGGATGAGGTCGAAAAAATTCTTGGATTAGAATCGTGTTGTTCGAACCCCGTAGTTGGATTTTTTTGAACCCTTGATCTTTAGAACTGGGCAAAACCCAAGTTTAACCATGCAAGATTCAAATGGCCCTAAAAATTCAGAAAAAAATCAAAAGAATGAAAAACCAAAGCACATATATAGCATTCTTATGTCATATGTATAGTAAGCATTCAAGTTGATAAACAAGGTCTAGACATATATATTCAAACCAGAAAAATCATGTATATATCTACCCCTAAAACTCTAATTAAACTATGTCTTATGAAGTCAATCATGTAGAGAAGTGGTTTTGGGTTTCAAATATGGAAATTTCAAGAACCTCCCAAAAGCTTCATTTTAGAGTGACTAAGAAGGATCCAGGCTTATCTTTTCATTTCATGTTTTAAACTTGTTTAAATCCTGGTCAAACCTAGGATTTGACCAAGATTTATGGGCATAAAATTCAAAAAAATCAGAAAAATAAAAAACCAAAGCACATAAGCATATTCAAGTTGATAAACAAGGTTTGGACATATTCAAACCATACAAATCATGTATCTACCCCTAACCCTAAACTCTGTCTTATGAAGTCAAGCATGAAGAGAAGTGGTTTTGGGTTTCAAACATGGAAATATCAAAAACCTCCCAAAAACTTCATTTTAGAGTGACTGAGAAGGTTACATGCTTCCCTTTTCATTTTCATGTTTTAAACTTGTTTAAATCTTGGTCAAACCTAGAATTTGACAAGATTCAAATGGGCATCAAAATTCAAAAAAATCAGAAAAAGAAAAACCAAAGCAATTGTTTTCTTATGTCATATAGTAAGCATTAAAGTTGATAAACAAGGTCTAGACATATTCAACCAGACAAATCATGTATCTATACCCCTAACCCCTAAACTCTGTCTTATGAAGTCAAGCATGTGAAGAGAAGTGGTTTTGGGTTTCAAACATGGAAATTTCAAAAACCTCCCAAAAGCTTCATTTTAGAGTGACTAAGAAGGATACATGCTTCCCTTTTCATTTTCATGTTTTAAACTTGTTTAAATTATCTTGGTCAAACCTAGGATTCGACATGATTCAAATGGGCATCAAAATTAAAAAAAACAGAAAAAGGAAAAACCAAAGCAATAGTTTTCTTATATATGTCATATAGTAAGCATTAAAGTTGATAAACAAGGTCTAGATATATCCAAACCAGACAAATCATGTATCTACCCCCGGCCTGTCGATCTTATGAAGCTAGTCTACTAGCATGAAGGGAACTCGTTTTCGGTTTCAAACATAGAAATTACAAGAACATCCCAAAAGCTTCTCCATTTTAGAGTGACTACGAAGGATACTGACTTCCCTTTTCATTTTCATGTTTTAAACTTGTTTAAATCTTGGTCAAACCAAGGATTTGACCAAGATTCAAATGGGCCTAAAAATTTAGAAAAAATTCAAAAAGAGAATGAAAAACCAAAGCACATAGCATTCTTATGTCATATGTATAGTAAGCATTCAAGTTGATAAACAAGGTCTAGACATATTCAAACCAAAAAATCATGTATATATCTACCCCTAACCCTAAACTGATCTGTCGATCTTATGGAAGTCAATCATGAAGAGAAGTGGTTTTGGGTTTCAAACATGGAAATTTCAAGAACATCCCAAAAGCTTCATTTTAGAGTGACTAAGAAGGATCCATGCTTACTTACTCATTTTCACGTGTTAAACTTGTCTAAATCTTGGTGAAACCTAGGATTTGACCAAGATATGATTCAAATGCGCAGAAAATTAAAAAAATCAGAAAAATTAAAAACCAAAGTACATAGTCTTCTTATGTCATATAGTAAGCATATTCAAGTTGATAAACAAGGTTTGGACATATTCAAACCATACAAATCATGTATCTATACCCCCTAACCCTAAACTTTTTCTTATGAAGTCAAGCATGAAGAGAAGTGGTTTTGGGTTTCAAAGATGGAAATTTCAAAAACCTCCAAAAACTTCATTTTAGAGTGACTGAGAAGTTAGCATTAAAGTTGATAAACAAGGTTTAGACATATTCAAACCAGACAAATCATGTATCTACCCCTAACCCTAAACTCGGTCTTATGAAGTCTAGCATGAAGAGAATCGTTTTGAGTTTCAAACGTTTAAGCCAAAAGCCCCATTTCAAATATTTCAAACTTATTCAAAGTTGGTTCAAATTTGAAAGACATACAAGTTATAGCACACATAGTGCATACATTTTCACACATACTGCACTAGATGCTAACCCTATAGTTTGAGGCCACTTGGATGAGGTCGAAAAAGCCCCATTTCAAATATTTCAAACTTATTCAAAGTTGGTTCAAATTTGAAAGACATACAAGTTATAGCACACATAGTGCATACATTTTCACACATACTGCACTAGATGCTAACCCTATAGTTTGAGGCCACTTGGATGAGGTCGAAAAAGTTCTTGGATTAGAATCGTGTTGTTCGAATAGTTGGATTTTTTTGAACCTTGATCTGTAGTACAGGGCAAAACCCTAGTTTAACCTATTTAATTATAGATTCGTATATCGATTTTTCTACCTTTTTATTATTACTATGCTGCAGATGTGCGTTTGCCCGTCGAGTGAAACTCGGAGGAAGAGGGATCACTCGGAAGGAGAGAAAAAAGGCAGAGCATTATGGTGTCTCCCCTTTTTCGGGTGATGATGATGATGTTGACTGTTGTGCAGGGTTTGTCAGTGCGCAGGAGGTGCGAGCGAGCGAGCGAGTCGAGCGAGGCCGAGAATGAGATAGATTTTTTTGTGAGAGGGACAACCGAAGGATCCAGAAGGACCCACAGACTTCCAATACGCATCCTGATGCGTCTTCTCTTGACAAAGAAGATGGCTGGGAGTTGGCGTACCTATTGCACGTGACTTGTGCTCACTGAAGTGTGGGACCTCACGCGTGGGCACCACACGTAAGTGACAGACCTGTTGGTGTAAAAACTCGGTTGATTATAATAGTGCATTAGAACAAAGTTTCCTATGGATTCAAGGGTAGGAAATCCAAGTTAACTCATTTACATGACATTATTTTTTCCATGAAGCAAAGTTAACACTATCAATTGGTACATTTTGGAGTGACTAAGAAGGATCAATGCTTACTTATTCGTTTAATTTCACGTGTTAAACTTGTCTAAATCTTGTTCAAACCTAGGATTTGACCAAGATTCAAATGGGCAGAAAAATAATTAAAAAACAGAAAAATTAAAAACCAAATCACATAGTCTTCTTATGTCATATAGTAAGCATTCAAGTTGATAAACAAGGTCTAGACATATTCAAACCAGACAAATCATGTATCTATACCCCTAACCCCTAAACTCTGTCTTATGAAGTCAAGCATGTGAAGAGAAGTGGTTTTGGGTTTCAAACATCGAAATTTCAAAAACCTCCCAAAAGCTTCATTTTAGAGTGACTAAGAAGGATACATGCTTCCCTTTACATTTTCATGTTTTAAACTTGTTTAAATTATCTTGGTCAAACCTAGGATTTGACGAAGATACAAATGGGTGGGCACAAAATTCAAAAAAATCAGAAAAATGAAAAACCAAATCACATAGTCTTCTTATGTCATATCGTAAGCAATCAAGTTGATAAACAAGGTCTAGATATATCCAAACCAGACAAATCATGTATCTACCCCCTGTCGATCTTATGAAGTCTAGCATGAAGGGAAGTCGTTTTGGGTTTCAAACATTGAAATTTAAAGAACATCCCAAAAGCTTCATTTTAGAGTGACTAAGAAGGATACAGACTTCCCTTTTCATTTTCATGTTTTAAATTTGTTTAAATCTTGGTCAAACCAAGGATTTGACCAAGATTCAAATGGCCCTAAAAATTCAGAAAAAAATGAAAAGAATGAAAAACCAAAGCACATAACATTCTTATGTCATATGTATAGTAAGGCATTCAAGTTGATATACAAGGTCTAGACATATATATTCAAACCTAGGATTTGACTAAGATTCAAATGGGCATAACAAATTCAAAAAAAAAAACCAAACACATAGTCTTCTGATGTCATATAGCAAGCATTCAATGTTAATTTACCTCCTGTGCATAGTTCAATTGCATCATTTTCTGTATGTTGCACTACCTAAGTTGCCTAATGGAATCTAATAAAATATAAACAATGACCATATGGAACATTGCACACTGCCTTTGACCCATCTGGCATCCGGCATGCCTGGGTATAAGTTACATGATTTGGCTATGTTAATACAAGTCCTGAAATTCTATTATGTTAATTTTTTGCCTGTTGCTTCATTGAGTTTGCCTGTTGTTCCATGGCTAGTGCATGAAGTTTGATAGAAATGATCCTAGCTGAAATGATGCACTTTGTGTTTTTTTATTGCTTTATTCCTAACCTAGCTTCCTATTCTACTTGAAACATGATTGCTTTATTCCTAACCTAGCTTCCTATTCTACTTGAAACATGGTGAAAAAATAGTTATATTACTTGTTTAAATGTCTAGCTTTGTTTTTCTGAGTCCCATTGACATGATGTGGTATATCCATATTCAAATGATCTGGCTGTTTATATAATACGCTCCATGTTCAATTGCTTCATTCAGTTTCTAGTAATCTATTATACATGATGCACATGGTGCTACTTGTTATATGCCCTTTTTTGTTTGAGTTTGATCATGAATTCAAGATTAAGCATTGCCTAAACGTTGACCAACGTAGGAAGATTCCCTCCCTTGTCTATACGTTGTGAGATAGATGATGAGACCTCTCTAGCAGCGAATTTATACGCGCTAGATAACACCCCGTTTAATTCGGTCCTGTTGGGACTCGAACCCGGGTGGGCTGGCTGCGCACTCGCAACGTATCGATAATTTCTTATGTTCCATGCTACTTTATTGATGATACCTACATGTTTTATGCACATTATATGTCGTATTTATGCATTTTGGAACTAACCTATTAACAAGATGCCGAAGTGCCAGTTCCTGTTTTCTGCTGTTTTTGGTTTCAGAAATCCTAGTAACGAAATATTTTCGGAATTGGACGAAATCAACGCCCAGGTTCCTATTTTTCCACGAAGCTTCCAGAACACCCGGGAAGGACCAGAGGGGGGCCACAGGCCCCAGACCATAGGCCGGCGCGGCCTGGGGGTGGCCCGCGCCCCCCTATGGTGTCGCCGCCTCGTCAGCCCTCCTGCGCCGCCTCTTCGCCTATATAAAGCCCCTGCATCGAAAACCCTTACCGAAAGCCACGATACGAGAAAAGTTCCAGAGCCGCCGCCATCGCGAAGCCAAGATCTGGGGACAGAGTCTCTGTTCCGGCACTGCCGGAGCGGAGAGTGCCCCCGGAAGGCTCCTCCATCGACACCGCTGCCATCTCCACCGCCATCTTCATCACCGCTGCTGCTCCCATGAGGAGGGAGTAGTTCTCCATCGAGGCTCGGGGCTGTACCGTAGCTATGTGGTTCATCTCTCTCCTATGTACTTCAATACAATAATCTCATGAGCTGCCTTACATGATTGAGATTCATATGATGATGCTTGTAATCTAGATGTCATTATGCTAGTCAAGTGGGTTTTACTTATGTGATCTCCGGAGACTCCTTGTCCCACGTGTGTAAAGGTGACAGTGTGTGCACCGTGTGGGTCTCTTAGGCTATATTTCACGAAGTACTTATTCACTGTTGAAGAGCGTAGTGAAGTGCTTATTTATATCTCTTTATGATTGCAATGTGCATCGTATCACAATTTATCTATGTGCTACTCTAGTGATGTGTTATTAAAGTAGTTTTATTCCTCCTGCATGTGTGCAAAGGTGACAGTGCGTGCACCGTGTTAGTACTTGGTTTATGCTATGATCATGATCTCTTGTAGATTACGAAGTTAACTATTGCTATGATAATATTGATGTGATCTATTCCTCCTACATATGCATGAAGGTGACAGTGTGCATGCTATGCTAGTACTTGGTTTAGTCTTTTGATCTATCTTACACTTAAGGTTACTTAAACATGAGCATTATTGTGGAGCTTGTTAACTCCGGCATTGAGGGTTCGTGTAATCCTACGCAATGTGTTCATCATCCAACAAAAGTGTAGAGTATGCATTTATCTATTCTGTTATGTGATCAATGTTGAGAGTGTCCACTAGTGAAAGTGTAATCCCTAGGCCTTGTTCCTAAATACTGCTGAGTTACTACTGCTTGTTTACTGTTTCTGTGTTACTACTGCTGCAATACTACCACCATCAACTACACGCCAAGCTATTTTCTGGCACCGTTGCTACTGCTCATATATATTCATACCACCTGTATTTCACTATCTCTTCGCCGAACTAGTGCACCTATTAGGTGTGTTGGGGACACAAGAGACTTCTTGCTTTGTGGTTGCAGGGTTGCATGAGAGGGATATCTTTGACCTCTTCCTCCCTGAGTTCGATAAACCTTGGGTGATCCACTTAAGGGAAACTTGCTGCTGTTCTACAAACCTCTACTCTTGGAGGCCCAACACTGTCTACAGGAAAGGAGGGGGAACGTAGACATCAAGCTATTTTCTGGCGCCGTTGCCGGGGAGGAAAGGTAAAAGGTACTCACACTCCGGATCTCGGCTACTAAGCTATTTTCCGGCGCCGTTGTAAGTACTCGAAGCTATTTCCTTTAGACTCTGCAATTGCGACATTTGGTTTCTTGTTTACACTAGTTAGGCATAATGGAAAACAACAAAAATATGAGAGATCTTTATGAACTTTATCTTGAATTAGGACATGATGTGTTTGAAGAAAGAATTAAGAAACCCATGGAACTTTATATGCATGCTAATGGGAATGTTATTACTATGAATGCTTTGAACACCATTGTTGCTAATGCTATGGAAAATTCTAAGCTTGGGGAAGCTGGCTTTGATGAGCATGATATTTTTAGTCCCCCAAGCATTGAGGAGAAAATTTACTTTGATGATACTTTGCCTCCCATTTATGATGATTATAATGATAGTAGTCTTTTGTTACCACCTGTTATGGAGGATAAATTTGATTATGATTACAATATACCTCCTATATTTGATAGCTACTTTGTTGAATTTGCTCCCACTACAATTAATAAGAATGACTATGCTTATGTTGGGAGTAGTAATTATTTTATGCATGAGACTCATGATAAGAATGTTTTATGTGATAGTTATATTGTTGAGTTTGCTCATGATGCTACTGAAAGTTATTATGAGAGAGGAAAATATGGTTGTAGAAATTTTCATGTTACTAAAATGCCTCTCTATGTGCTGAAATTTTTGAAGCTACACTTGTTTTATCTTTCTATGCTTGTTGCATTATGCTTCATGAACTTGTTTATTTACAAGATTCCTATGCATAGGAAGCATGTTAGACTTAAATGTGTTTTGAATTTGCCTCTTGATGCTCTCTTTTGCTTCAAATACTATTTCTTATGAGAGCATTATCATTAAAACTGCTGAGCCCATCTTACTGGCTATAAAGAAAGAACTTCTTGGGAGATAACCCATGTGTTTTTTTACTACAGTACTTTGTTTTATATTTGTGTCTTGGAAGTTGTTTACTACTGTAGCAACCTCTCCTTATCATGTTTTTGTGCCAAGTAAAGTTTCTATGTCAAAGTTGATGTTATATTTGGGATCGCTGCGCAGAAACAGCATTGCTGTCTGTCACGAATCTGGGCACAGGCCTCTGTAGAAAATTCGAAAAAATCTGCCAATTTACGAGCGTGATCCTCAGATATGTACGCAACTTTCATTAGTTTTGAGTTTTTCCATTTGAGCAAGTCTGGTGCCATTTCTAAATTCGTCTTTACGGACTGTTCTGTTTTTGACAGATTCTGCCTTTTATTTCGCATTGCCTCTTTTGCTATGTTGGATTTATTTCTTTGATCCACTAATGTCCAGTAGCATTATGCAATGTCCAGAAGTGAAAATAATGATTGTGTCACCTCTGAATGAGTGAATTATTAATTGTGCACTAACCCTCTAATGAGTTTGCTTGAAGTTTGGTGTGAAGGAAGTTTTCAAGGGTCAAGAGAGGAGAATGATATACTATGATCAAGAGGAGTGAAAGCTCTAAGCTTGGGGATGCCCCCGTGGTTCACCCCTGCATATTTTAAGAAGACTCAAGCGTCTAAGCTTGGGGATGCCCAAGGCATCCCCTTCTTCATCGACAACTTATCAGGTTTCTTCTAGTGAAACTATATTTTTATTCCATCACATCTTATGTACTTTACTTGGAGCGTGTGTGTTTTTATTTTTGTTTTGTTATCTTAGTTCTCTGAATAAGTTCATCCTTGTGTGGGAGAGAGACACGCTCCGCTGGTTCGTATGAACACATGTGTTCTTAGCTCATAATATTCATGGCGAAGTTTCCTCTTCGTTAAATTGTTATATGGTTGGAATTGGAAAAATGCTACATGTAGTAATTCTAAAAATGTCTTGGATAATGTGATACTTGGCAATTGTTGTGTTCATGTTTAAGCTCTTGCATCATATACTTTGCACCTATTAGTGAAGAAATACATAGAGCTTGCTAAAATTTGGTTTGCATAATTGGTCTCTCTAAGGTCTAGATAATTTCTAGTATTGAGTTTGAACAACAAGGAAGACGGTGTAGAGTCTTATAATGTTTACAATATGTCTTTTATGTGAGTTTTGCTGCACCTGTTCATCCTTGAGTTTGCTTCAAATAACCTTGCTAGCCTAAACCTTGTATCGAGAGGGAATACTTCTCATGCATCCAAAATCCTTGAGCCAACTACTATGCCATTTGTGTCCACCATACCTACCTACTACATGGTATTTCTCCGCCATTCCAAAGTAAATTGCTTGAGTGCTACCTTTAAACCATTCAAAACTTATCACCTCTGATTTGTGTCAATGTTTAATAGCTCATGATGAAGTATGTGGTGTTTATCTTTCAATCTTGTTGGGCAACTTTCACCAATGGACTAGTGGCTTCATCCGCTTATCCAATAATTTTGCAAAAAGAGCTGGCAATGGGATTCCC
Source organism: Lolium multiflorum (assembly GCA_030979885.1). Taxonomy (NCBI): domain Eukaryota; kingdom Viridiplantae; phylum Streptophyta; class Magnoliopsida; order Poales; family Poaceae; genus Lolium; species Lolium multiflorum. The sequence continues at coordinate 117,577,271 of CM061750.1, forward strand.
AGTCCCAAATTAATTAACAAAAATAGACACTCCTCCATGGTATGTGATTGTTGGACGGCACCCGAAGGATTCGGTTAGCCATGGCTTGAGAAAGCAAAGGTGGGGAGGAGTGTCATCATAATAAAACTAAAATAAAAAGGCACTCCTTCATGGTATGAGATTGTTGGCAGGCACCCGAGGATTCGGTTAGCCATGGTTTGTGAAAGAAAGGTTGGAAGGAGTGCCACCCAAAAATAAAATAAAATGGGAGCCGCTCTTTGAAGGTTTGTCTGGCAAGGGGGTTAGAGTACCCGCTACCATTCGTTGACAACAACAAACACCTCTCAAAACTTTACTTTTATGCTCTCTTTATGTTTTCAAAATAAAAGCTCTAGCACAAATATAGCAATCGATGCTTTCCTCTTTGAAGGACCTTTCTTTTACTTTTATTGTTGAGTCAGTTCACCTATCTCTCTCCACCTCAAGAAGCAAACACTTGTGTGAACTGTGCATTGATTCCTACATACTTGCATATTGCACTTATTATATTACTTTGCATTGACAATATCCATGAGATATACATGTTATAAGTTGAAAGCAACCGCTGAAACTTAATCTTCCTTTGTGTTGCTTCAATACCTTTACTTTGATTTATTGCTTTATGAGTTAACTCTTATGCAAGACTTATTGATGCTTGTCTTGAAGTACTATTCATGAAAAGTCTTTGCTTTATGATTCATTTGTTTACTCATGTCATTACCATTGTTTTGATCGCTGCATTCATCTCATATGCTTACAATAGTATGATCAAGGTTATGATGGCATGTCACTTCAGAAATTATCTTTGTTATCGTTTTACCTGCTCGGGACGAGCAGAACTAAGCTTGGGGATGCTGATACGTCTCCAACGTATCGATAATTTCTTATGTTCCATGCTACTTTATTGATGATACCTACATGTTTTATGCACATTATATGTCGTATTTATGCATTTTCTGGAACTAACCTATTAACAAGATGCCGAAGTGCCAGTTCTGTTTCTGCTGTTTTGGTTTCAGAAATCCTAGTAACGAAATATTTTCGGAATTGGACGAAATCAACGCCCAGGTTCCTATTTTTCCACGAAGCTTCCAACACCGGGAAGGACCAGAGGGGGCCACGGGCCCGGACCATAGGCCGGCGCGGCCTGGGGGTGGCCCGCGCCCCTATGGTGTCGCCGCCTCGTCACCCTCTGCCCGCCTCTTCGCCTATATAAAGCCCCTGCATCGAAAACCCTTACCGAAAGCCACGATACGAGAAAAGTTCCAGAGCCGCCGCCATCGCGAAGCCAAGATCTGGGGGACAGGAGTCTCTGTTCCGGCACCCTGCCGGAGCGGGGAAGTGCCCCCGGAAGGCTCCTCCATCGACACCGCTGCCATCTCCACCGCCATCTTCATCACCGCTGCTGCTCCCATGAGGAGGGAGTAGTTCTCCATCGAGGCTCGGGGCTGTACCGGTAGCTATGTGGTTCATCTCTCTCCTATGTACTTCAATACAATAATCTCATGAGCTGCCTTACATGATTGAGATTCATATGATGATGCTTGTAATCTAGATGTCATTATGCTAGTCAAGTGGGTTTTACTTATGTGATCTCCGGAGACTCCTTGTCCCACGTGTGTAAAGGTGACAGTGTGTGCACCGTGTGGGTCTCTTAGGCTATATTTCACGAAGTACTTATTCACTGTTGAAGAGCGTAGTGAAGTGCTTATTTATATCTCTTTATGATTGCAATGTGCATCGTATCACAATTTATCTATGTGCTACTCTAGTGATGTGTTATTAAAGTAGTTTTATTCCTCCTGCATGTGTGCAAAGGTGACAGTGCGTGCACCGTGTTAGTACTTGGTTTATGCTATGATCATGATCTCTTGTAGATTACGAAGTTAACTATTGCTATGATAATATTGATGTGATCTATTCCTCCTACATATGCATGAAGGTGACAGTGTGCATGCTATGCTAGTACTTGGTTTAGTCTTTTGATCTATCTTACACTTAAGGTTACTTAAACATGAGCATTATTGTGGAGCTTGTTAACTCCGGCATTGAGGGTTCGTGTAATCCTACGCAATGTGTTCATCATCCAACAAAAGTGTAGAGTATGCATTTATCTATTCTGTTATGTGATCAATGTTGAGAGTGTCCACTAGTGAAAGTGTAATCCCTAGGCCTTGTTCCTAAATACTGAGTTACTACTGCTTGTTTACTGTTTTACTGTGTTACTACTGCTGCAATACTACCACCATCAACTACACGCCAGCAAGCTATTTTCTGGCACCGTTGCTACTGCTCATATATATTCATACCACCTGTATTTCACTATCTCTTCGCCGAACTAGTGCACCTATTAGGTGTGTTGGGGACACAAGAGACTTCTTGCTTTGTGGTTGCAGGGTTGCATGAGAGGGATATCTTTGACCTCTTCTTCCCTGAGTTCGATAAACCTTGGGTGATCCACTTAAGGGAAACTTGCTGCTGTTCTACAAACCTCTACTCTTGGAGGCCCAACACTGTCTACAGGAAAGGAGGGGGAACGTAGGCTGGCTGCGCACTCGCAAGCCTTGCCACTGAGCTAGCACTCAGTTCTCAGATTAAGCAATGCCTCGTTATGCTTAATTTAAATGTTATGGCACTTCATACAAGCCATACAATTAATTGTTGCATTGACCTTCTGCGATGTCGAAGGCACTATCTGAGTCATGCTTAAATCAATCATACATTATTTTCCTAATAGTATCAAATCCAACATGCACATCTTTTGACTGTATTTGGCTATTTGCTAGATTTCTTCTGTGCAGTGACCTGGCTTCGTTATTGGGCACATGATGTCTAGTTGCTTGGTTCATTGTATACATCATCGCCATGATCTAGTTTGGTTTGTTCTAAGAGGCATGTGGCTTAACTGGTTTCTTTGTTGTATCTGCCCATGGTTCTTTCAAAATTATGTCAACAATGCTGTTTGTTTGCCTTGTATTGTATTGCATTTTAACTTGTTTTGTCTTAGTTTCAGCCTGCAAACAAAGCTGTAATGTCAGTAGGGACAACCCATTTATCAAGTGTTGCGGTCATTTCACAGAGCAACAGTGACAGTGGCACGTGCTCTCATTGGTCCACTGAGTCCGGTACACCAACCATTCCAGAAGAAATAGATGTACGAGGCTCTATTTTTGATTGCTTGTTGTGTTATATCAGCTCAATGATGTTCTTGAAATTGGAGGTCTTTTATTGCATCATATGATGTTGTAACTTGTTTTATCTAAATTTCAGGCTTCAAATAAAGCTACAATGCCAGAAGCAAGGGCCAATGCCTCAAGTATTGATGTTTCACAAAGCAGCAGTGAGAGTGCATATTGCTCGCATAGGCCCATGGTATCTATTGGTCAACTTAATCCGGCACAAAGAGATTTCGGGGATGCACTCCAAGAGGCAGTTGATATATTTGGGCGGGAAAACAAAGATGCTGATGAATTAATTGCCAAGACACGCCAAGAGATACATGAATTGAAAAATAGGCAAACTTTGACAGAAAATGTTCTAAAGAATCTCCTATGCACTTGTCATGGTAAGCCAGTTGTGATGTGTCTGGGAATTGAAGGTGTCTAAATAAACTTTGATTCTGTTGTTCAGTCAAGTGGACTGCTGATGCCAATGCTGTAACTAATTACTGCTCAAAATTTCGTTCAAAATTTCGTGGTCTGTAATAATTGCAAATTTTGTTGTTGTACTAAAATTAGATATGTTCCATGTGGCTGCTGTATTTTGTGTGAAATAATATCCTGATGTGTACTTCAATTAAACCATAAATCGACTGCATGCTGAAAATTTGAATCTGAGCGCACGTGTGAACTGTTTTCTGCTCGTAATGCAATAACGGCTGTTTCTTGGAAGGACTACGTACATGGGTGAAAAGTTAGAGAAGCTACAGTACTCTAACTTGAAGGTGAAAAGTTAGAGAAGCTACAGTACTCTAACTTTCCTTCCCCCAAACCATATGTCTAAAATCCAAATAATTTAAATTAATTTGCACAATACAAACTTGTGTCTTGCATTTGAAGTAATTACATGCAGAGAAAATTATGGTGTAATAAAATTTAGTTTAGTTTTTAAACATCTACAGTAATCACCTTTATTAGTTAAAGACAGTGCATAACCTTGTACTTATGCTACAGAAGCCTGACTTTGCTTCTTTATTTTTCCTGACTTAGCTCCTTCACGTTAGAGGATACGGTTCCCGTACATGGTAGCCCATTAATAATTATGCCTGCTAGCAAGATAGATGGTCCTTATTATAGTCAGGCATGTCAACTTGTATGATTAAAAGTAGTTCGTACACATTAAATCTACCATCTGCATTTTTCTCTGTAATAACTTTTCTTTTTACACAACTCAAAACTTGTCTGGCTAATATGAAATTTGAGATGGCAAAACCCGGGAAAGATAAAGATATCACCAAAAACTCTTTCCTGCGAAATGCTGGGTTTTGAAGCCCAAGTCCAAGTCTTTCTCTGCTCAAGTTTTGGAGGAACAACTCCAAGTAGAACGAGTTGCAACAGCTATGCTAAGAACAAAAGTTGACATGTTGAGATCGAGATTAGAAGCATGTGATGCCCTACTGCACGAGGCCAATCAAGTTCGTTATAATCTCCCAAAGACTAAGAAAATGCCATAGATAATTGGAGATGAACACTAACATAGTGAGTACATTGGTCTTGTGAAATGTTTCCTTAGATTAAGGCACCGTTCAGACTTTTGTTGGTGGATGCATTTATCTGCGGTTGGGATCAACTTGGTAGTTGTTCCTGTGGATGTTATATAAATTAATTGCCTAGCCTTTTTTGAATCAGTTCGAACTTAAATGGTATCATAGCCAAGGTCTCAAGTTTGAATTGTCGAACGTGTGGTTTAATTTAATCTCTGTCGGGCGGCAAAATCTCCCACCAATCCTGAAATATTTCAAACGCATTTTTGAATGGGATTAAGAAGATAGATCATGATCATGGTAGTGACCTATATTCAACGTGATGATGATTTGATTTTGCACTCGGCCATGAACAGAGGTACTAGTACGGTGTCACAATTTTTTATCATTATACTTGTACCTTAGCGAAATTCAAAATCTCATAGCGGCAAAACTTCCCGCCCACAAAATACAAAAATTTCACACGCTTCCAAATTCCCATTCTACCCCTGTGGAGATGACAGCAAAGTCGGTTGGTGAGGGGTTTGCCCGTCATTTTTTCGATCACCACCTCCCTAGCCCGGAAACCCTCCCAAAAAAAATACATTTCCTTCAGTCTCTCATCTGAGACCACCCACCGGAACTTCTCAAGTCCCTCTCTCTACCACCTCCACGACCACCGCACCGGAACATCCCCGCCGGACTTCCCTGGCCTACCCGAGCCCTCGCGATCCTCGTCATCCGGCTGCCTGCCGGAGCCGCTTCATCGACGCCGTCATCAACCGGACCGGATCATCCCCGCCGAACCTCGAAACCATATGCTCATCCAGCAGTCTACCGCAGTCGCTTCAGCTGCGGTATCGTCCACCCCGCCGGAGCCGCTTCGCCGGATCCGTCGTCCACCGCATCGGATCTTGCTCACCGACACCGCTGTGCATGAACCGGATCTGCTTCACCGGCGCAGTGCATGATCTAAACTCTTCTACTGTCGCTTTTCTATTGCTTGCCTGCAAGTTCTTGTTTAATCTTGGGGGAACCTGTTTGTGCTAACGACGCGCCGTTACGTTTTTGCAGATGAGATGAGTAACCATGAAGTGTAATGGCCGTCTCTCCAACCCCAAGTAGCACATGTAGCGTACTTCATCACCGGATCTATCAACCCCAGGAAGATCTGCTGTGACTCCCATAGAGTGCTTCTCCTAATGTAAGTCCCTTGTTTTAGCGCCATGTTCTGGGTTCAGATGCTTGTTTGTCTGAAGCTCTTTTAGTTCATTCCTAGCTATGACCGTAACACGTTGCTATTTTCTACTTCATTGCTAACTTTAAGCGATTGAACATTTTGGTTTGCATTCCCTGCTCTGTAGATGTAGCCATCATAACTTCTATCTTGCTCAGTCGTTGTTACAAAAATTATACTGTAGGTATTATAGTAACATCCTGCTATTATTTAGTTCATGGCCAATTTTAAGTAATTGCACATGTTGGTTCGCATTCCCTGCTCTATAGCTTTTGGCATCGTAACTTCTATATTTGGTTTACATTCCATGCTCTGTAGATCTAGCCATCATAACTTTATCTTGCTCAGTCGTTGTTACAAAAATTATGGCCTGCTACTATGTTGTTTGTGCCAATTTTTTACTCCATGAACATGTTGGCTTGCATTCCCTGTACTACAGGTGATGCCATTGTTTTGTATCTAGTTCATTGTAAGCTAACAAAGTAAGGACTTAGTTTGGCATGCTATCACTCTGCTATCTAGCCTGTAGTACAAATAAACTTGTCATACTACTAGATAATAATTTTGCGTGCCATCTTGTTCTTCAAAAGCTGCATTATTGACTTGTTTCTCTGACTTGGCATGACGCTCACATATGGAAAGCTGAACATATTGGTTTGCATTCCCTCTTATACAAGTTCACAGGTGATCCCACTATATTCTGTATCTGGTCCATCCTAAGCTCCAGCATTAACTATCCTCCATGTGTTGCTCATTACAAGTTTATATCCCGAAACATCTTGATTTGCATCCCCTTCACTATAAGTTCAGGAGTATTATTTAGTTCACGGCCAAAGTGAAGTAATTGCACTTGGCACATGTTGGTTCACATTCCCTCCTCTTTAGCTTTTGCCATCGTAACTTCTATTTTTGGTTTACATTCCCTGCTCTGTAGATGTAGCCATCATAACTTCATCTTGCTCAGTCGTTGTTACAAAATTTATAGCCTGCTACTATGTTGTTCATGCCAATTTTGTACTCCCTGAACATGTTGGTTTGCATGGGACTCGACAGTAGTAAGTCTGCTGTTTCATTCTAACATGCTCTGTTATATTGGCTGTTGGTATGCGGCATGCACTCTTTGTTTGCTTATTGTGCGCATTACAATGATCTTGTTATAACGACGAAATGATGAGTTCCAAATTCTTTGCCAAACAATATTGTAGTGTCTTTGCCTTTCCATTGTTGCTGTCTTAACTTGTAATGTCTTTGTTTCAGATATAGGTGCTGCATGGACAACTTAAAAGATTGCCGGATCGCTTCATTGTATTGCTAGGTTTAATTACCATTCAATTTCTCTGGGTTCTGTAATATTTTTTCAATGCCTTGCAGCTGATGTAATATTTAGTTAGTTTTTATAGTTCTTTCGCGCATTTTTTCTTTGGTGCTTGTGGTAAGTGAGGCTATCCGACAGAAATCAATGCTGCGTAAATATTCTCAGTATCTAAATCACGAATTCCCATCCCTTAAACGGCCCAATCAAGCGAAATCACATATGTGCCTGCCCGCAAAATCCTAAAGCGCATATTATGCCGGCATATAAACAACTAACGGGCTGGCCCACACTTCTTGGGCCAGCCCATTTGGTTTACGGTGGACCCCACACACTAATTGGGCTGGCCCACTTGCTTTAAGGTGGACCCCACCAACTACTTGGCCGGCCCACTAATTAGTTGGGCCAGCCCATTTGCTTTTTTGGAGGACCCCACGTAATAAATGGGCCGGCCCTTTAAGAGGAAAGTGGGACCCACCTGTATTTTTGGCCCGGCCCACTATCTTGTTGGGCCGGCCCACTTGCTATATTGTGGACCCCACATACTAGTTGGGGCCCTTTAACAGGAAAGTGGGGCCCACATGTGCTTATTGGGCCGGCCCACTATCTTGTTGGGCCGCCCACTTGCTCTATGGTGGTCCCACATGGTAAATGGGCCGGCCCTTTAAGTGGAAGGTGGGACCCACTGTGTTTTTGGCCCTATCTTGTTGGGCCGGCCCACTTTCTATATGGTGGACCCCGCATACCAAATGGGCCGGCCCAACAGAATGTGGGACCCACCTGTGTTTTGGCCGACCCTATCTTGGTGGGCCAGCCCATCTATATGGTGGGCCCCACGTACTAAATGGGCGGCCCTTTAACAGAAAGTGGGACCCACTGTGTTTTTGGCGGCCCACTATTTTGTTGGGCCGGCCCACTTGCTATATGGTGGACCCCACAAACTTAATGGGCCGATCCTTTAACGGAAAGTGGGACCCACTGTGTTTTTGGCCGCCCACTAGCTTGTTGGGCGGCCCACTCTTACGGTGGACCCCGCACTAAATGGGCGGCCTTCTAACAGAAAGTGGGACCCACTGTGTTTTTGCCCACTGCTTCTTGGGCGACCGGTTGCTGTAAGGTGGACCCCACATGTTAAATGGGCCGGCCCATTTAAGTTTTGACCAGTCAACCTTAGAGGTTAGGCCCGCCCACTTAACTAATGGACCAGCCCAGCTATATAGTTGACCGGTCAAACTATGTCATCTGGCCCGCCCGCTTAAGACGTGGCAGGCCTCGTGTGGGCCTACCATCTACCACGGGGTTTCGTTAACGCCGTTAACGGCATTAACGGCGTCGCCACGTGTCCGTTGCATGACGTCGCAGTCAACGGGCTCAAAACACTTCCGCAACGGTCCGATTTTCCGTGGCGAAGGGCGCCAGCGCGACGGACCGAAAAATCGTCGTTGGACTTTGCCTGACGCAGTTTCGACAACAGAACCCATATCGTCGGGTTAGGCCCATAGGCGACGAAAAATACCCCTTAGTGGACGATTTTGGGACGTTGTCTATCAGAACTTTTCTTGTAGTGCTTATTAACGAATAATTTTTCTATTAGCCTTCTGGATCATCGAGCAAGTCTGTTAAAACAAAACGAGGCCCGACGCGAGTTCTAAAGGGCGAGGGTAGGTTAGCCCTCACGACATTTAAGGATAATGGTGAACCGGTGCATCCCAAAGATCACTGCACCAAATTTACAAGTCAAGCTGGAGTTCTTGTTAGGGACCATGTACCGATCAGCATTCGAGAGTGGCATAAGCCGAAGAAAGCGGAGAATGAAGCTAGTTATGTCAACGACGTGGTGAAAAAGTTTCTTTGGGAAACTCTGCTGACACGCTTCAGCCTACCGGAAGACATGACGGAAGGCCAGAAGAATAAAGTCAAGGAATGGACTCTCAAGAAGATGGCCATACAATTCCAGACCTGGAAGAAAAATTTATGGGACAAATATAAGAATGAAGATCCAGTATTCGATGATAATCTAGTGAAGATAAAGGATCACTGGCAAGAATTTAAGAGGTATAAGCAATCGTCTACTTTTGTGTCCCGATCGGTCACAAATAAGAAAAATGCTGCAAAGAAGACAATTTGGCATCATATGGGGTGGCTGATACGTCTCCAACGTATCGATAATTTCTTATGTTCCATGCTACTTTATTGATGATACCTACATGTTTTATGCACACTTTATGTCATATTCGTGCATTTTCGGAACTAACCTATTAATAAGATGCCGAAGTGCCAGTTCCTGTTTTCTGCTGTTTTGGTTTCAGAAATCCTAGTAACGAAATATTCTCGGAATTGGAAATCAACGCCTGGTTCCTATTTTGCCCGGAAGCATCCGTAACACCCGAGCCCGGAGGGGGCCCTGGGCCAGATGATAGGGTGGCGCGGCCGGGGGCCCGCGCCACCCTATGGTGTGGTCGCCCCTTGACCCTCCCGCGCCGCCTCTTCGCCTATATAAAGCCCCTGCATCGAAACCCTTACGGAGAGAGCCACGATACGCGAAACCTTCCAGAGCCGCCGCCATCAAGATCTGGGGGACAGGAGTCTCTGTTCCGGCACCCTGCCGGAGCGGGGAAGTGCCCCGGAAGGCTTCTCCATCGACATCGCTGCCATCTCCACCGCCATCTTCATCACCGCTGCTGCTCCCATGAGGAGGGAGTAGTTCTCCATCGAGGCTCGGGGCTGTACCGGTAGCTATGTGGTTAATCTCTCTCCTATGTACTTCAATACAATGATCTCATGAGCTGCTTTACATGATTGAGATCCATATGATGAGCTTTGTATCGCTACTAGTTATGTGCTACTCATGTGATGTTATTAAAGTAGTTTATTCCTCCTGCATGGTGTAAAGGTGATTAGTGTGTGCACCGTGTGGTTCTTGTCGTAGGCTATGATCATGATCTCTCGTAGATTGTGGAGTTAATTATCATTATGATAGTATTGATGTGATCTATTCCTCCTTCATAGTGTAATGTGGACAGTGCGTGCGCTATGTTAGTTCTTGGTTTATTTTGCAATGATCTATTATGCTCTAAGGTTACTTAAACATGAATATCGAATGTTGTGGAGCTTGTTAACTCCGGCATTGAGGGTTCGTGTAATCCTACGCAACGAATGATGTTCATTATCAAACAAGAGTGTATGTAGCACATATGAGAAAGAGTTATTTATTATGCGATCAATGTTGAGAGTGTCCACTAGTGAAAGTATGATCCCTAGGCCTTGTTCCTAAATACTGAAATCGCTGCTTGTTGTTCTACTGCATGTTTACTTCCCGCAATATTACTACCATCAACACGCCAAAGAAGCACTTTTTCGGCGCCGTACTACTGCTCATATTCATTCATACCACTTGTATTTCACTATCTCTTCGCCGAACTAGTGCACCTATTAGGTGTGTTGGGGACACAAGAGACTTCTTGCTTTGTGGTTGCGGGTTGCATGAGAGGGATATCTTTGACCTCTTCCTCCCGAGTTCGATAAACCTTGGGTAATCCACTTAAGGGAAACTTGCTGCTGTTCTACAAACCTCTGCTCTTGGAGGCCCAACACTGTCTACAAGAATAGAAGCACCCGTAGACATCAGTGGCTACAAGACTGCCATTCCGAGGTGGATAGCGTATGAAAATGAACTGATGGCTGCAGTAATCACTCCACAGACATGGGACTGGCCCGAACGGTCCAAGTTCTGGTTGTTCGCGCATGGGGCAGGGTTGGACCCAAAGACAGGGCTGATCGTTGCGGAGGGAAAATGGAAGGAAAAGATTGAGCAAATCGTACCGAATCTTGTAGCTGCAATTGAACAGGTTCGAAAGGGAGAGTACATACCCGATAGAGAGAATGACGAGCTGACACTCGCTCTGGGGAATCCTGAACACGTTGGACGGGTACGAGCTCGCCCAGGTCTCACCATGAAGGAAGCGTTCCCGGAGTCCGCTGACACTTATAGAAGCCGTTCGCGGAAGAAGAAGAAGGACGCCGACACGTTAAAGGAATTGTTAAATAGGGTGTCGGCGCTTGAGAAAAATCAGAGGCCACCAAATCAGCCGATGTTCCTACAGGATCCTCAAGCCGATGCTGCCCCATCTCAGCGAAGAAGCAGTGTGGGTTCCACGCATCTTGACGGATGTGGAGGAAGCTACCCCGTGGATTATGTCACGGAGAAGACAGATTGCGAGCTCTATATGTTATTCAGGAACGCGTCTGTTAAGGTGGCGGTCGGTTATGTTTACCCAAGTGAAGAAGGAGCAACGCACCACCATATGCCCATTCCACCTGGCTGTGTTCGTGTCGGGGTGGATGAAGTTGTTCCGGCTTTTGAAACAGTGGAGCTTGATATTCCTAGAGGTGACGATGAGAAGACACTTGCCGATGTCAAGCACGGTTTCGCTCTATGGCCCAAGAAACACATCGTCCTTCTGCAAAGGCCACCGACTCCTCATAGCAGTCCACATGAGCATCAAAGGCCTTCGACTCCTCCTCCTAGCAGTCCACATGAGCAGCAAAGTCCACACCTACCTGAGAGGGACCCCAGCGTGAGTCCACCACCTCGAGATCCTCCGCGTAAGACAGCGCCGGTAAGCGGAACGGTACGCCGCCTAAGAAGAGATCTAGAAAGGAGAAACCACTGCCGCCTATTGAGAAGTTACCTTGGGAAAAAACTCCCGAGGAAAACCAGGAAGCCGTTGAGTCCCAGCTGAGGGCCTTTTTGCTAAGAAAGAGCCAGAGATACCTTTTGAGAAGACACTAGATCCGGTGAAGGTTCGTCGTACAGTCGAGAATCTGTATAACCCTGAACCATCGCCGCCATCTGACTATAGGCGTTCTATTGAAAGGTCGTACGACGAAATGATGGAGGCGAAAAACCCCACTACCAGCTCGGGTATCAAGGAGATAAAAGGGATACACCAAGTCTACCAGCTCGGACAACAACCCGTTAAATCGGTCCCCCCTCTAAAGGTGTTTGACGAGAAGGCCGTTCAAAGTTCTCGACAAATCTCAACCGATTACGCCATGGCTAAGGTAGTATATCAATATGTTCAAGGGAAAGATTTGGTCGAGAATCTCAACAAGCTACCAACAAGTATGCGTAACTTGCATACGTGGTACGGTGTTGCCGCAAAGGGAGGGATGGAGACTATCATGGTGCGAGTTAAGGAAGAGCACTACTTCCAAGAATACTCTGTGAGCGTTGACTTCTCCGAGCTTTTCCAGTTATACAATCTTCGGGCCCTCGACAAATCTATCGTCAGTTGCTATTGTCTGTAAGTGATTTATTTATATAATTTGAGAAGTCTTTAGCTCAGCTCCTTGATTATCTGCAAATTATAATCTTTTGTGCGCTATGTTATGCAGATCGAAGATGCTCGAATGCAAAAGGGATGAAATCACGGACATTGGGTTCATTGACCCGAACACAATGCATGTCAGACCATAGAAGAACCCCTCTATAACAGGGATACACCGGAGACTTTGCTAAGGTTTTTGAAGCGACAACGTGACAAAAAGACAATACTTTGGCCTTACAACTTCCAGTGAGTGTTACTCTCTTATAACACATTCTATTTTGCTCACTTATATATATGACACTACATATCATAACGTGCGCAGGTTTCACTTTATTCTTATCGTCATTAAAATGTACGAAGGAGAAGTTGAAGTCTTTGACTCATTAACCAAAGAGGCTATACTATACAAGTCTTGTTTTCTTATGCTCAAAAGGTAATTCAAATTCTTATCGGTTTTTTTGTTAGTTTCCTGATATCAACTGATTGATAACTCTTTTGTGCATTTTCTTTTGTCGGGCAGCGTATGGGAAACTTTCATCAAGGAAGATCAGTCCCATGATTGGAAACCGAAGCTGGTATGGCGTGCGAACAAAGTAAGTAGTACTACCTAGGTCCACACACCTTTATCATACTTCATTATTGTTTGACTGAATTATATTCTTGTACAGAAATGCGCAAAACAACCACCGGGGACTGATCTATGTGGATACTACGTTTGCGAGTACATCCACAGAATTGTCAGCGAGAGAGCGAATAATGAAAGAAATAGAGAGGTACGAAAACAATATTCACAAATTTATTTTCTTACCATAAGTTGTGCTGAGTTTCAGTAATAATTGTTTGATTTGTGATTTGATATAACACACATAGCTCATGTATTCATCTTATTCTTTTACAGTTGAGAAGAAAGCGGGAGAAGATCGGAATCGAGGAGCGCTTCAAAGCAATCGGCGAGGAATTGGCGGGATTTTTCCTTCGGGAAGTCATATCACCATCCGGAGAGTACCACTATGCATAAAGATCTTCTCCAGCTCCTCGATTGCTTTGTGTGTATATATAGTTTGACTCGGAGTGTACCACTATGGTACATGTGTAATAGATCGATCTTCATGCATGTACTATGGTGCATCGACTTGATTTGCATCGGAGAGTACTACTTATGCAATTACATGTGTGTTATATTATATGCACCAACTTGATATGCATCACCTTGATCTTCATGTACTACGTAAACCCAAACGCATTTCCGGTGCATCGACGCGATATGAAACGCTCCGATACCCCTAAACCCCTAAAAACCCTAAACCCTGAATTCTCTGCCGCGGCAGAGATTCATGAATTTTTCCTGCCGCGGTAGCCAACCTTTGCCACCGGTTTGTAGTACAAACCGGTACGAAAGGTCCATCGCCGTGCGCTCTCCTGGGCGCCCACGTGGAGGCCCATCTATACCGGTTCGTAAGGAACCGGTACGAAAGGGTGGGGGCCTTTTGCACCGGATGTTTTATACCGGTTGCGAAACCGGTGCAAATGGCCCTCTGGAACCGGTATTGATGAGTGTTTTTCCACTAGTGTCCAATCCGTGGCATCCTTGCCGATGCTGGGGAGGTAGAGCTGGAAGGGGCATGTAAGACGAGGGAGATCTCGAGTGACTCAACTTGGCGTCGGCGTGGCGGGGTGAGGGCGTTGACGATGGAGGAGATGAAGCCTAGAGCGTCTGCGAGCATGTGGGAGTTCTTCTGCATCGACGCTCCCAACGAGGATCGAGTCGAGGCAGCCGGCCTGCTACTCCAGGTACCCGCTCTGCATACCCAGGGCGCCCGACAGCAGCCCGACCAGTGTGCTGCCCAGCCATGGATGAGAACCCTGGAATAGCTCTCCACCGTGGCTAAAACCACTTGTCCACATGATCAAAACAGCTACCAAAACAGAGAGAGCGGCTATTGTCCCATGCACGGGACCTCCCGTGCATGTGGCTGCCGGTCGGATTTGCATTGTTTCCTGCTTTGTGATTCGGGCTGCCAAATATCATTAAGTTTTGTTAGGTTTCCGATATCTGAAACATATTGATTTGCAACGAAACATAGTGTTTTCGTGCACGGGATGTCCCATGTACGGAACAATGTCTTTTCTCCCAAATCTAAAGTTAGGGGGTTTAGTATCCCAAACCCAATACTTAAGGGGTTATCTGGACTTCTTTTCCCTGCATGTATTAGCTTAGCATCTGGAAGCTCACCCATGCAACGTATGAATGGATTATTATGTGCGCCACTTGAAATTAGTGTCCCTCTCTATGGGTGGAATCTGGGGCCTTGAGGATAATCGGCAAGTTTTCTTCACTGGACTACATCAAGCCTCGCTCCATGCGGGCTTGGGTGTGGACGACGAACTGAAGCGACATAGCCAAGGTGAACTGTGTCACACTTCCGCCGCTTGACCCAGTTCAGATTCCACCATGTGCTCGTGCACCTGGCCATCGTTGAGGGGTGTGGAGCAAAAAAATCTAGAAAGTCATTAGTACCGGCTGGTGTCTCTAACCGGGAATTTAGATAGATTTTTATATATTAAACTTTTTTGAGTTCATATGCAAAAGTTATTGCCATCTTACCGAAACATACAGTTTTTTTGGAAAATAAGTCAAAATTCATGTTCGTTATTTTCATAATAACTAGATCACCTAACCTACCTACATCAAAAAAGATTTTTAATTTTGAATTTTCTATCATTTTATTTTGTATTTTACAAATGTAAAAAAGGAGATCCACGCAGGGAGGGGGACCTAAAAGGTTTTTAGTCCCGGTTGATTTCTCCAACCGGGAATTTAGAAAAAATTTCATATATTAAGCATATTTTTTGGACTTCGAATGTAAAAGTTATTGCCATCTTATTGAAAAATACAGTTTTTTTTTTCAAAATAAGTCAAAATACATGTTTGTTATTTTTCATAATAACTAGATCACCTAACCTACCTACATCTAAAAGAATTTTCAATTTTTAATTTTGTATCACTTTTTTATATTTTACAAAGCTAAAAAAAGGTGATCGGGGGTGTGGCGGTGGAGAAAAAAAAGTAGGAAGTGTTTAGACCCGGTTGGTGTCTCTAACCGGGAATTTAGATAGATTTTCATATATTAAACTTTTTTCGACTTTGTTTGCAAAAGTTATTGCCATCTTACCAAAAATATAGTTTTTTTAAATAATTCAAAATTCATGTTTGTTATTTTTCATAATAACTAGATCACCTAATCAACCTACATCAAAGAAGGATTTTTAATTTTGAGTTTTCTATCATTTTCTTTTCTATTTTATAAAGGTGGAGAAAAAACCTAGAAGGTCTTTAGTCCCGGTTGATGTCTCCTACCAGTAATTTAGATAGATTTTCATAAATTAAATTTTTTTTTTGAGTTTGTATGCAAAAGTTATTGCCCTCTTACCGTAAAATACAGTTTTTTGCGAAATAGGCGAAATTCATGTTTGTTATTTTCTGTAATAACTAGATCACCTAACCTACCTAAGTCTAAAGAATTTTGAATTTTGTATCATTTTTTGTATTTTACAAAGCTAAAACAGGCAATGGGGGGGTGGGGGGGGGGGGGTTGGAGGAAAAAATAACGTAGACAATCTTTAGTCTCAGTTGGTGTCTCCGACCGGGACTAAAGAGGCTCGCACCGACCGCAACCTGCCGCAACCCCTTTAGTTCCGGTTATTATCTCCAACTGGAATTAAAGGTAACCCGGGACTAAAACCGTACAACGTCCTAGCTGTTCGAACCGGGACCAATACCCACATTAATCCCGGTTCCAAACACGTACTAATGCTCCGGGCAGCTTCGAATGAAAGACCCATTTTCTACTAGTGTTGTCTAATGTAATATGTTATAAAAATTTAATTGATTTGCTAAATATTAGTGGGTGTACTCCCTCGTGGCCACATATTGAGCATTCCACTACGGCATAGTCCAAAAATCTCGCACTAGAAGTTTTTCAACGTGTCATGTACTTAATTCCAAATCTAAAACACTAATCAAGAATGAAAATGACAAATGTAATTATGAATATTAGCTAATCCAGTTTGGTCCGTGAATTCGGCCCATTGACCACATCAAATCCAGAGTTTTCTTGTCTTGTTTGTTTCTTACACAGCATGTAATATCAGGTTTTCATTTCTTCTATTACATACCTAAAAATGACCGAAATATCAGGAGTACTCCACGCCTTGAGTACAAGATACTCTCTCCATATATAGAAGGCGAGCAACCACTCCGTTATGTATTTGATAGGTCCCTAGCTCTATACAAATCAACTCAGCTAACTAGGATGTTTCCCTCATGGGCATTCGCTAAACATTTCGGCTCACCGATTTCGGCCTTCGTAGTTCGTGCCACCAGAAAGAAGCTTGATGCAGAAATGGGAGGCCTCGGAAACAGGAGTACAATGTGTTCTTCCTGCGGTAGTACTGGCTGTCACTACGGGAGAGTTCACGTGGGCCGACGGCCAGGCGATGTGCCGACGGCCAAATGTCGGGGCCGTCGGCATAGAGGCCCTCGTCGACCGGCGACGGAGCTGACCGTCGGCACACCGCAAGGTACACCGACGGCCACCCTCGGCGCAACTCCTGCCGTCGGCACAACAAGGTGGTGACCGAAGGCCACCGTCGGTACAGTGGCAGTCGTCGGCACACCGACTAACAGGCGGGCCCACCCGTTACTCCGTCACGGCGCTGTTCAGGCTGTGCCGACGGTAGCCCACGGCACATACACGGCCATCGGCACAGCAACTGACTGTTGGGGCCCTCTATTGTTGTGCCGACGGCTACCCACGGCATAGAACCTGGCCGTCGGCACAACTTATGCACCTTTTTTTACGTTTACACTTTGTTTTAGTACAAAGATAATTTTTACACATATAATTGTTAATCCAATCATTTTTATTTGTTTATTTCTTCCTTAGTATTATTTTGGCGAACCCATTTGCGGAAACCCTATGTATAAGGGCGGTATAGA
This sequence comes from Lolium multiflorum, assembly GCA_030979885.1. NCBI lineage: Eukaryota > Viridiplantae > Streptophyta > Magnoliopsida > Poales > Poaceae > Lolium > Lolium multiflorum. The sequence continues at coordinate 117,594,848 of CM061750.1, forward strand.
TCCCCCGGGACCCCGGTCTAGGGTTTCCCCATATAATTGTTGACCCCATTGGTTTGATCGCTATGGTAGATAGTTCTGGGTGAAGGAATATAGTTCATCCGTGACAAACCACATCACACAAAAAGTATAATACCAAATTTCAATATTTATTATTGGAATCACCATCCATAAATGAAAATTATTTGAAGAGTAGACAATTTACAATCTTACATCTGAAGATGATATTCTACCTAGTCCTATATACATGCGTTCTAAATTTTGCCAACAAATTTCATAGCTGATATCCGATATAACAAGTCTTCTGATGTATGAAACCTGATGGAACCTGCACAGACAAAACTTTCTATTCAGCATTAAAGTGGCAGAAGACAGGGAAGGCGTGTAGTCAATAATTAAATTGCCAAAAATTTGCAGGTAAACTAACCTTGGGTACCACTAAAAAAAGACCGACCTTTACAAAGGGAATCGTCCTCCCGCACGTGGAACGACTGGTTGACGCGTGTCAACTCGCGAGCAGCCCCGCGAGCGAACGTGAGCACTTCCCGTACGTGGGCGAGTTGTCCGCGCGCGAGCCGATCCGTACGTGCGGGAGCGCGAGTACGCAACGTTCCAAGCCAATCCGTATCGAGTACGCGGCTGCGCGCGTGCTTGGAACCGCACGAGCGAGTACTAGTATCGCGAAGTACATGCGCTCAAAACCATAAGTACTAGTACGCGCACTGCCGCGCTAGGCTCCTCGCGTCCCGCGCGTATGAGATCGCTCGCTAGCCAGCTAACTCTTGCAAAAATCAAGTGTATGTACTCGTTTTTTTTTATCAAAACATAGGTACAGTAGGTACAGTCACGTATATGAGTAGATACAGTCACACACACAAGCAAGTACATGTATAAAAATATAGTGTCGCACACAAATATAGTTGTGTATAATACATGAGTACAGTCACGCACAACATAGGAGTACACTTAAACACACAGGCGATGCAGATACATACACACGAAGAGACAATACAGACACAAGGATTACGCACAACACACGTACAGTTTTTTTTTAACACAAGACAACAGACGCTCACAAACACGCACGTACAAACACCCCTATGAACGCACGCACGCACACCCTACCCCTATGAGCACCTGAGAACCGACATATCTTGAGGAGGAAGTCACCATGGCCTCATTGCTGGACACGTCACCTACCACCGAAAGCATAGCGTGTTAAATCGAATAAATCCAGAATGCAAACACCCATGTCAAGTCGGACTTGAACTCAACTTTGCCCACCACAAGGACCTAACCACCGTAGCCAAGCTCGTTTGCAACACACGAGCACACATGCGAGACAAGACAAATAAGCACACGAAAGTAAACGCGATACGAATGAACACGGTCGTGAACACGAGCAAGTACATGTACAATACAAGCACGACAGCAGTAATCGCGCGTAGACAAGCATACCCAAGAGTACAAGCTAATTAAGAAAAATTGCACCAAATACACTAAAAACAAGACTTATCATTGAAACACGAGTATGAGACACACCACAGGTACAATCATAATATTATTAGAAGTACGAAAAAAAGTATCTCCAAACCTATCAACATGGGATCTAGTTTTGAAGATCTCGACGCAAGGATATCAAAAGTGAAAACGGTTTGCAATTGGGACTTACGGTTCTCAAGATATTCAATTTTGAAAAAACGAATCTAGAAGAAAAAAGGGAAAAACTGACACAACCCAGTCTTCTCTCTCCTCCCCCATCCCCACCTTGCTTCCCTCGCGACACGTGGCGATCGAGACCACTTCCCAGCATTTTCACACCACAGCGCGCCACTTGTCGCGTGCGGAGCGAGTTGCCTTCCCTTCGCGAAGGTCGGCATTTTTTTAACGATTTCGACTAACCTTTGGTTGCATGCCAAAGCTAAATCAGCATGAAGACATGTTTGCAGTCCTCTGCATTTAAATTAGCCCATCAGAACCCAGCTCACTGTGGTCACCACCCAGACGGAAATCAACAAGGAAATCTAGATAGCAGGCCCGGGCCCACGGCAGTGCGGCCCGTGCGGCCGCACATGGCCCCAAATTTTTGGCGGCCCATAGTTTCTAAATTGGCCTTTTATATATAGATAATATTTAACTACGTCGGATATTAATCATGAAATCAACCTAGCTCAACTGGTTCTCTGGTCTGACTCGGCAGATTTTTGAGATTTTTGAGTAGGAGGTTGCAAGTTCAATTCCCGGACGTTACTCTCTGATTTTCTCTATTTTGATTGGTGCTTCTTTTTTTCCCCACTAATCTAACAACCTTTTCCTATTCTATTTTTTATTTATATTTTCCTATTCTGGTTGATGCCTATGATACAAATATTTAATTTTCCATTTTATTAGTATTGAATAAAACTTACCTGGTGGATGCATAAATCACACAACATCAACTTTTGAGACAAATTTTATAAATCACACCATATCTACTTTGGGTACAAATTTCTAATTCAAGTCTTAAACATATCAGAAAGTTTGTAATTTGATATTGTGATACTGCATTTCTCTCATGGGGTAGTTCTTATAATAGGATTACCCATGTACATCTACGACATATATATGTTATAATTGTTTAATATTTTATATTTATGTAGTGAAATAGGGCCCATTTTGAAATTTCGCACAGGGCCCCGAATTTTGCCGGCCCGCCCTGTAGATAAGAGACAACCACAAAGGGATCTGAACGAATCTTTCTATTCTTAATAGGTGATCCCATTTTCCTGCACATGCAATGTATCCACCTCATCAACCACCTCCAAGCAATCATAGCTTTCTACCTAAGATAATTTGCCACCTAATCAAAAAAAAAAGCTGCACGATTCTGCACACGTTCGGTTACATGCGTTCAGTTTTTTCTTCTCTTAAAATCATGCCACCATGTTATCCTTCATTGGTTGCATTTATCTTCTATCTTTCTATTTTTAATTAATAGGTGATTCTATTTTTCTGCACATGCAGGCTTCCACGTCACCAAGCTTGCTCCCAGGCATCCTCATTCGTCCAATGTCATCATCACTTACCACTAATCCTGGAAAGAAAACACCACCTAGCTAATAGCAATATGAAGAAACATGCCCATTTAGTTGCTCGCCTGTTTGTCCCGCAGAAAAATAAGTCCTATTCGTTTCGTCTTCGTGGTAGAGCTCTCCGTCACGCCTTGATGGCCACAAATGCTCATAATACCTCCTTGCAACAAATGCTGAAACTGGCCGATTCAACACATTGGTCATCAATCATCATTGCTGGGAAAATACGAAAGAAATTGTTCGGGTACTCAAGCGCGACAAGCTATTGAATAATGTACGATTCCACCCATAGCCCCGTCATCTTCCTGCTTTGATCATGCAGTAACGGGTGACCTCGATCTGAAATTCTTCCACGCCTACTTGAAGGATCGCGTCGCCCGCTTTTATGATTGCCCACGCCCATCGCAAGCCATCAAATTGACGCACATATACTCGAGAAGCAGCAGCATCCCCGTAGATCAAATTGAACATACATCTTCCTCTTCCTCACTTGCACGTCCATTCACCCATAGGCCATATGTGCATGTGCTCCTCAATCTTTATCTATCTGCTCAGCTGCTCCCAACCCATGATGATTTCCGCATGCACTGTCGAGGCTGGTCTAGAACCAGCTGGGTACCCACGGGCCACCGGCCAAGGCAGAGGCAGCAGTTGTATTTTCTATTTATTGCAGGATGTGCTTCTTAGTTTTCATACATACGGGTACGGCCGTCGGTGCCATCCGTCCTCATCCCTTCTGCTTCGGAACTGCTTCGTCCATCATCATCCGTATTTGTTCTGTTTAGCATTTCCCTCATACATTCTAATATACATCTCTTCTTTTGCCCTTTTATTTGCAGGTTGAACGCGCATTAGTCTTTGTTTCTAGCTATTTGCAGTCAGCACGTATCAGAAGTTCATAACTCGCTTTGTTCATCTTATGAGGTTTATGGCTAATTTACATAATCCGAAGCGAGTTTTGTTCTATACGGCTGTATGTATCAGGAATCAATCTGCTATGATAGCTCTCCAGTGATCGGGCTGCTGTGATTTTCATATGTTGATACTGCTTCTCTGCTCTTGGATCAGTGTATGGTTTAGTGATTCTGGGCGTTGTTGCGCCAGATCTGTTGCTGGTGAACCTGCAGTAGCTACAATCTGCAGCTTTTCTTTTCCTCCTAATTACCTATTGGGATCCACATGCTTTTCTCCATTTTCTTATGAACTAGAATTTTCTACAGTATTTTCTTTCCTTTTTTTTTATCACTACTAACAATTACGAGTACCTAGCTACGTCTCGTATGTCTTATCCAAGTGATCCGTTTGTGCATGTGTTGCGCATATATATAACTTCAGTTCTCCACATATGTCTTATGTATTGTCAAATAGCCGGCGGGAACCACATACGACTTCAGTTCACTCTCGCAAAAAAAGGTGACGTTTTGATAATCTGTTTTAAGTATTGTTACATCTGCTTCACATGTTCTTCCGTTGTGTGTGTTTTATTTTTCCCTCACCCCGCAGGTTTGTTGTCTTCCACGTACGGACGAGAATACTCGAGGGTTCAGAAACAAAAGATGTGAGAAAAGATATTATGTAGCGTTTTCTACGATTTGCAATTTTTTGTCAGACATGAATGATATATTGTTTTTGGCTTCTCCGTGGTGCATACAAAATCTGTAGCTTTCTTGCCATAATTTCCATGTACCCTGATATAAAGTTACATGGCTTCGTGAGAGGTCTTATATAGTATCATCGTAGTAGCTTTTCCTTTCCTTTCATTTCCACCGTGTAGAAATAGAACAATGGGGATTTCTTTAGGAAAATAATGTTGCTGGTCGCAGGTAATCCATTGTAACATATAGTTTGTTTTGATGAAAGTTTAGAAGAAATTTGACGCTTCCATATATTTATGATTCTATGTATGTTTATTACTTAGCCTATTTTGGTATCAAATCACATAGTTGTGGCTACAGTGAATTTCTACACTCTGTTATTTAACATGGCAATATGTATATGATGTATAATTGGTTGGCAGGGAGTAGTAAATACCCCTCTTTTCTCATAAAGTTATATGTGGAATTTTTCTTAGTTTATATATCTTTTATTTCAAGATATTTCTCCATTTGTTTTGCAAGAATTTGATGATGAATTGATGGTGCCTTCCTATTCTTCTAAACCTTTGTCATGACCCAGCTTTATCAGTTTTAGCACATCTGAGTTTTGTGTTAGTTTGAGCAAAAACGCAAGCAGAAGTGTTCAATGGGACCAAATTGAATTCAAATGTAGATGAAGCAAATAAAAATTCAAAATTAGTAGTTACTCCACCGCCAGCGGCTCTCCCTCCCTCGCGGGCGAGTCAGACCGTCCCGATTTCTTGGAGGTTTTCATGCCGCCTGGTGATCTGGAGGCGGCCCGGCGCCTCGCGGTGGTCGTGGTGGAGCCTCCAAACGCCTTCTTCTCTGTGCACGCCGGCGTCCGTGACGCCCTCCTGCACACCGGCCTCTCCTTCGAGACAGTGGGCTCCTCTGTGGGCGCCATGTACCTGCGCTTTGCCTCTGGCGGTGAGCGTGAGGAGGCCATGCGCATGCAGCCCTTCTTCCACGACGACGCGCGCATCGACCTCTTCCGCGAGGAGGAGTACGACCGTGTGCGTCGGATGCCTCCCGTCTGCGCCCTTGTCTCGGCCACTGGTTTCCAGGCCGAGCACGTGAACCCCGCCGGCATACCTGCCATGTTCAGCGGCTTCGGGAAGGTCCTTGAGATTGATCCCATCACGCTCGCCGGCCATGACATGTCCTGCGTCCAGGCGGTGCTGCTTCTGAACCGCACCCGCGACGTCCCCTGCGACATCGGGCCCATCGGCGGCCCTTGGGGGTCCAGGACTGCCTCCGTGCGCATCGCCCGCACCTAGCCCAGCTCGCAGTCCTTCAACGACGCGGGCGCCTACCAGCCCATCTTCCCTCCGCCGCCACCGCCGCCCTTCATGCACAACCGTGGGAACCCCCCTTTCCTTGGAGTGCCCCTCAGCAGGCGCCTCGGCGGCGGGGCTGCCGATGAGGGCGCGCGCCGCGGCAACACCGCCACCGGGAATCGCCAGCTGAACATGCTGCTGCGCCTGCACGGCGCTCCTCCTTTTGACGCCTCTGCGCCGGCCCCTTCCATCGCCGCCGTCGCCCTCGACCCTCCTGCTCCGCCCGCCGCCGCTCCGCTGCAAGCTCCCGCTCCGCCCGCAACCGACTCCCCCTGGTCCAGCGTTTCCTCGCGCCGCTCTTGTCTCTCGATCACTGAGATTGTCGCGGAGGACGTTGGGCCCGCGCGTGACCTGGCCGCTCCACAGCCGCTGGTTGAGCTGCCTGTGGACTCCGAGTCCGAGTCGGACCCCGTCCTGGACGAGCGCCGCACCCGCAAGAACAAAGCTAGGACTCGCCGTAACCGCGACGGGGACCGTCGCAGCTCCCGTATCGCCTTGCAGAGCTCTGACTCCTTCGTCAGTGTGGCTGACAGGGCCTGCAAGCGGCGTGACCTGCTCGATGCTCTCATCGGATGCTCCCCCAAGCTGCGCGCCAAAGCTCTCAAGCACCAAGTCGTCGACTCGATCCGCCGCCCCCTTGGCTCGACGACGGTCTCCGCCCTCCGCCGCGCCGCCGCCATCCCCTCGCCTGTGGTGCCCGCGGTCGCTGATGATTAGCCTCCCACCGTACCAACAGCAGCACCCGCGCGCGCGCGCGACCCGTCCCCGCTCCCTTCTTCTCCATTCGTTTTCTCTATTTCGTCTACCCCTGTGTAACCGCCCCCCTTCCCCCTCGCCCCCGTCTGGTTATTATGTTTGTAATCCCTCTGTAACTCCTGGTGCCCTCCCTTGTAATGGATCGTAATCCCCCGTTCAGAAACTTGTCGGTTATGTCGTGGAACGCGCAGGGGCTGGGTGACGATGACAAATGTGGCCTCGTCCGCACTGCCGTCTCCGACGCCAACCCCGCCGTTGCTTGCCTGCAAGAGTCGAAGCTCTCCTCCCTCTCCCCCGCCAAACTCCGCTCCTTCCTCCCTCCTCGCCTCTCCGCCTTCACGGCCAAAGACGCCGACGGTTCCAGAGGTGGGATCGTTACGGCTTGGGACCCCTCTGTCTTCCTCCTCTCCTCCAACTCCCACGGCGCCTTCCACCTCACCACCATCCTTGCCTCCACTACCACGGAGCTCTCCATCACCCTTACCAACGTCTACGCCCCCTCCGACCACTCCCTCACCCCCGCCTTCGTCGCTGAGATGCATGCCCTTCTTCCCTCCATCTCCGGCCCATGGCTGGTCTGCGGCGATTTTAACCTCATTCGCTATCCTCATGAGAAGAACAACGACCGTTTTAACCGCCACCTTGCCGATTCCTTCAACGCCCTCATCCGAGACCTTGCTCTTCACGAGTTGCCCCTGTCCGATCGTCGCTACACCTGGACAAACCGGCGCTCCCCTCCCACCCTTATGAGGCTTGACCGAGTCTTCTTCAACGATGCTTGGGACCTCTCCTTCCCAGATTCATCCCTGGTCTCGCGTCCCCGCATAACATCCGATCACTTCCCCCTCCTCGCCTCCGCATCCACCACCATTCCTGCCTCGCGACAATTTCGTTTTGAAAACGCGTGGCTCCTCCACCCAGACTTCCTCCCCTCCACTCTCCCCGCCTGGTCGCTCGATCCGCCTCGAAGGGATGCCGCTGGCAACATTGCAGCTCGCGTTAAGCGGTTCAGGTTTGCGGCTAAGGCGTGGAAAAAAGCCCACGTTTTCATCCATACACGAGATAATGACTGCAAATTTATTGTTGACCTGATGGATCTTCTCGAAGAATCCCGCTGCCTTTCAGGTGATGAAGATTCGCTCCGCTCCGACGCCAGAGCTGCCCTCGACCTTTCGACCCGCTCCCAAGCGGCGTTCTGGAAACAGCGTGGCAAGTTTCGCGCCGTCCGCGAGGGCGACGAGAACACTCGCTTTTTCCACGCCATGGCTTCGCAGCGGCGCCGGCGGAACCTGGTGCGCTTCCTCGACGTCGACGGAGCCTCCGTAGCCTCCCACCGGGGGAAAGCGGAGGCTCTGCATGGCTTCTACTCCGACCTTCTTGGCCGTGCCCGCCCCACCTCCTGGTCGTTCGACCTCGACGACCTCTACTCCGGTGCCCCGTCTATGGTTGGAGCGCGCCTGATCGCCCCCTTCTCCGACGCCGAAGTCAGTGCTGCTGTCGCCGCGCTCGATCGCACCAGCGCCCCTGGCCCAGATGGCCTCGGGCCCAGCTTCTACCAAGCGGCCTGGGGCACGGTCGGCCCGGACGTGATGCGGCTGATGCGCGACTTCCACTCCGGTGCCGTCGATCTGGGGTGCATCAACCGCGCCCATGTCGTCCTCATCCCAAAACGCGACGGCATCCTTCCCCCCAGTGCCTTTCGGCCCATCTCGTTGCAGAACTGCGATGTCAAGATTATCTGCAAGACCCTCACCTCGCGGCTGCAGGCCCAGATCGCTGATATCATCGACGCTGATCAGTCCGGCTTCATCGCCGGGCGCAGCATCTCCGAAAACTTTGTATATGCTGCGGAGATGGTGCAATGCTGCTCGAAGCGAGGGGCGCCGGCGCTTGTGCTTAAGCTCGACTTTGCAAAGGCGTTTGACTCCATCGACTGGGGCAGCCTCCGCAGGATCCTTCTTGCGTGTGGTTTCCCTCCTCTGTGGTGCGATTGGATCGACGTGATCCTCCACTCCTCCTTGTCGGCGATCATGCTCAATGGCGTCCCCGGCCGTTGGATCAGGTGCAGGCGCGGGCTGCGGCAGGGGGATCCCCTGTCCCCCTACCTCTTCCTCCTGGTGGCTGACGTCCTCCAGATGCTGATCAAACATGACCCTACGCTGCGCCATCCCCTCGTCGACGATCTTCCGCCGCTCGTCCTCCAGTACGCGGACGACACTCTTGTCATCCTCCGTGCGGAGGACGGCGCTGCGGAGCGGCTCAAGCAGCTCCTCGAGGACTTCGCCGCCGCCACGGGCCTCGTCATCAACTTCTCCAAGAGCACCCTGGTCCCCATGAACGTCGACGCCGAGCGGTCCCGCTGTGCCGCGGCGGCGCTGGGGTGTGTGGTTGAGGGATTCCCCCAGACATACCTGGGGCTTCCCCTCTCCTGCGACAAGCTCTCCCTGGAGGCCTTTGCTCCGCTTATCGCCAAGGCCGACAGATACCTGTCGGGCTGGAGATCCCTGCTCCTCTCCCCGGCCGGCCGTCTGGTTCTCGTCAATGCGGTGCTTGACGCGCTCCCCACTCATGCGATGGCGGCCATGCACTTGCTGCCCGCGGTGATCAAGGCCCTCGACGGCCTGCGTCGCGCCTTCCTGTGGGATGCTGGCGAGCACGTCAGCGGGGCCAAGTGTCTCGTCGCTTGGGACAAGGTCTGTCGCTCCAAGGAGGAGGGCGGGCTCGGAGTGCGCGCCCTCGCCGTGCAAAACTCTTGCCTCCTCGTCAAGCAGCTCCACCGACTTCATGCCCACTCCTCCACCCCCTGGGCTCGTTGGCGGTGGGACTTGATCGGTGATGGCTCCGTCGCGGAAAGCAGGAGCTCGTCGCCGTCCGGCGATCACTGGAACAAGCTTCGCTCCCTGGTGCCGCTTTACCGCTCCATCTCGCGCGTGTCGATCGGCGACGGGCGCCGCACGTCCTTCTGGCACGACAGCTGGCTCCCCCGTGGGCCGCTGTCCGTGGCGCTGCGTGTGCTCTTCTCCCACGCCACCTGCCCCGAGGTGACGGTCGCCGCCGCTCTCAGTCGCGGCATCGTCAACATCCTTGTGCCGCGGCTGACCCCTGCCGGTGAGCGCGAGCTTGCCAGCCTCGAAGACGAGGTCGCCGCGGTCTCTCTGTCGGCCGTCGCTGATGATCGGCACCTCGTCTTCTGCCGCGGGCCCCGGAACAAGCTGCGCGCGGGCGAGCTCTACCGTCTCTGCCGGTTCGGCGGCGTCTCCTCGCCTCACGCAACCTTTATCTGGAGCTGCCGCGCCCCCTCCCGCGTGCGCTTCTTCGCCTGGCTCCTCGTGCAGTCCAGGATTCACACGCGCGACGTGCTCCTCCGCAAAGGGATCGTCACTGTCGAGGAGGCGGGCTGCCCTCTTTGCCCCGAGAAGCTTGAGACTGCCAGTCACATGGCCCTCCACTACCCTGCGGTCGCTCCTTTCTGGGCTTCCATCGGAGTCTCCTTCCCCCGCGATTCGCACGTTCAGGACCTCCACCTCCTCCCTGCTCCTGCTGCGATCGCTCCTGATTCTGCCTCGGCGTTTGTCCTCCTCTGCTGCTGGCACATCTGGAAGCAGCGCAACGCTGCGGTTTTCCACAGCACGCCGCCGTCAACGCCGATGCTCCTCAAAGTCTGCCGCGACGATGCTTCCCTCTGGCGTGGTCGGTTCCCCTCTGACTCTAGGGCCGCCCTCGATGTCTGGCACGAAATCCTCCGTGGCCAGCCTATGTAATCCTTCCTTTTCCCCCATGCTCTCTCTCCGCTGTCTCCCTGCTGTAACCTATCTGGGGTTTTAGCCCTTTTTTTTCAATATATTCAGGTGGGGAACCTCTCCCCCCCGGTGAAATTTCGAAAAAAAAAATTAGTAGTTACTTTCCTGTCAGCTATAATATTTGAGCTTCACAAGCGTTGTGATCCTATCACTTGCATCAAGCAAGCCAAAATCACATGTTTTGATTTCAAAATTCGAGCTACAAATTTCCGCAGCAACGACGCGGGTGTCATCTAGTACATCAAACAGAAGATCAAAATACATTAATTAACTAGACCGTCCATGCAACAACATATCAAAATTCCTCATTAACTATATGGAATGGCCAATATAATGTCACTTGAAACTCCAATGGTTTCCATGGTGTGTTTCGAAAATTTCAAGTGAGACCTATATCATGCGAAGCTAAAAACAAATTTTTACTATTAAATTGAAATAAGTGGCTGCCTGGTGTCACAAACAGTCCTTAGTTTTTTAGCTCTAAAAAAAACAGTCCTTAGTTTTCTGGCCCAATCCTAGGCCGAAGTGTCGGTGGCCCATCTGGAATCCATCGTACACGTAGGTCTGTGTCGAGCGAGAGGAATCTGTCGCCGAGAAGATTGGGCCGTCTCTGTCGACGAAGGCGCCCTTCACCACCCAGCGCTTCGGCTGCGCATCCACGACGATGAACACATAAGAGGGCAAAACCTATACACCGACCAGGTCGGTGGTTACCGGCCACCGCACACCCCTGGTCGGGTATGGGCCAGGCCCATTTGTGGCTATTTGGCCTGTAACAGTTCGTTTTTTCTTTTTTTCTTCTTTTTTCTTTTTTCTTTTCTGGTTTCTTTTTTCTGTTTTCTTTTTTTTTTTTTTTTTTCGGTTTTGTTTGTATTTTTTTAGATTCGAAAATTTTTATTTTTAAAAATTGTTCAAATTGAGAAAATGTTTAAATTCAAAAATGTTTAAATTTGAAAACCGTTCAAATTCGAAAACCGTTCAAATTTGAAAATTTGAAAATTGTTCAAATATGAAAATTGTTCAAATAGAAAAAGCGTTCATTCGAAATTTGTTCATATTTTAAAAACGTTCAATTTTGAAAATTGTTCGAGTTAAAATTTATTTAAATTTCAAATTTTGAAAAATATTCAAATCAAAAAAATGTTCAAATTTAAAAACTGTTTTGGTTTCAGAAAACTGTTCAAATTTTATGAAAAACTTTTTCTTAAAAAAAGTTTTTAAAACGGTTAGATTTTAAAAAACGAAAATATAAACAGAAAAAAAAAACAGAAAAGAAGGAAGAAAAAGGAAAAAAGAAACTCACCTGACGTAATGGGCCGCAGCCCACTAAATTACCTGGATCGTGGGAGGGTGTGCGGTGCCGAATCAGCCACCGACCAGATCGGTGGCGAGGAGCTCCCCTGCACGACCAGAGCAATCTCTTCATGCAGCAGCACGTCTCATAGGCTCTTGTTGCATGGACGGCCCATAAGAGAGACGGCTGACATCAAGCCATCCAGGACGATGAACACATTACGGAGGCCATCGACTCTCCAGAGGCTCCGGTTGTTGGCGACGTGCTGCTGCATGAAGAGGTTGCTCTGGTCGTGCAGGGCCTGCCGGAAGGAGGACCGCAAGACGCGGCCCACGCTGGGTCGTCGACGTTGAAACGGGCAGAGAAGTGGCTGTAGAAGGAGAACATGGTGCGGCTAGAGAAAGAAATAGATGGCGACAGAGACCAGGGAGACGTCGGGACGAGCGCGTCAGCGCGTCGGCGTCGGCGAGAAGCAGGGTAGCGCTGCGGGTGGCATCGTAGTGGCGCTAGAGAATTCAGACGTGTCAGCTGGCGGGAGGTGGAGGACTGGAGGTCGACCAGCCGAGGAAAGAGCCTCTAGATAGAGTATACGATGGGGAGGCAGGTGACGAGGGAGACGTCGTAGGCATGGGTGGCGGCCAGGTTGCTCAACGGGGCAAGGTGGCCCATGCCGGCGCTCTGGAGGAGGACCACGCTCGGTCGAACTGCAGTCACCTTGACGCTGGATATTGGTTCAGTTTTCCAGAAGACAAAAGAAGCAACAATAAGCAGATCGATTAGCTAGCCAAGAGAAAATCGATCAAGCTACTTGGAACGTATACTACGTATCAAAGATAATCGATTAGTATATCAACAAAAAGAGAATGAATCGATCTACCTGCTTCGTGATGTACGGTGGCCAACGGAATCAATCCAGCTGGTTTGTACTTTATACGGAGTACATGCGCGTTGAATCATTACACCATCATTTACTTAGCAGATGTGAGTCGATTTATCTTTCTCCACAAGATCAACACAAAAACGTGTCAATAATTGGATCGGTTATTTGAATATTTAATCGAGGATCAGATGATTCAGATCACATATCGATTCGACTGAGCATTGGATCGGGGTCGCCGGGCAACATGAAAATTGGCACTGGAAAACTACATACAAACACGGATTACTCCCGATCAAGAAAGTTTTCATTTCCAGTGACAATGAAGATCAAATCTTTTAAAATACTTATTTTTTCAAAAGATCTATTTTTCTTTATTAATGATGGCCCGTTGCAACGAACGGGTATTGTGCTAGTATGAATCTAAATCTTCTCACAAGTGAGATGATCGTTCTAGCTTTTGGCAAGTTGTAGTTGTACATGTAACATGAGGGAAGAATTAATCGTGAGAAGGAATTAACTACATGTTCTAGTTAGAGTGAACTATGTTTGGTGTTAGAAGGCAGATTCTGTATGAGCCACCGACCAAAACTAGCAACAGATAAATAGAATAGTTCAGTAATAGCATGGACCAGTTAAACAAAATACAGAAATAGTCTATATTGGAATGCTGCAAAACTATATCCGAACTCAAACTTAATATAGGCTTATGAACAGATACATGATAATGAAAGCATACCTTCAGTAAGATATCATCAATTCCCTTGGTGTTATATATAATGTTAGCAGCAGCCTCAAGAGCTTCTCAATTCGCTTTTTCTTTTTGTTATGTCAGATTCTCTGCTAAGAAAAAGTAAATATTACATACACTGTGAGAGACCATAAAAAATGAAAATAAATTTTCTGCAAGTGACCAAAGGCATGAAGATCTAGCCCAGGAAATGAGAAACGAAAAAGATAGTGATATGTTTCAGATATAACAGAAAGGAGTAATAATGAACTGCGAAACAGAAAAATGCAGATACCTCTTACTGATCTTCTCCAGTACACTTGGATCGGATACTTGAACACCCATTTGTATTTTATCTTTTGGAGGTCAAAATCAAGACAAGCATTTCTAGCAGGGGTCTCTTTAGTATGCATTTCTTGTGTGGAACGGACTGAATTTAACTCATACCCAACAGGTAACTTTTCTTAACACTTTTACCATGATCTTTAAAATATTATTAATACTCTGCAGAAAAACAAATCGATCCTTGCAAACAAAATTTTAACTTGAAATATCACACGAGAAAAAGCACAATTAAATGTGATATAAATAGCCAAAAGGGGATGAATCAATACATGGAAGTCGTCCTGCTGCTGCTTGTTACTGTTGATGGACCGTGGGCGTGTCTGCTTGAGCTTTTCTTTTTGCGCCATATAGTGCAGCTTCCACACGCGCTGCTGCCCTTACCCTACGCTATCACACTTGCCAAGGATGCACAAAATTCCTACAAAAATTGTGAACACGGGTAAAGCCAAAGGAAAACCAAAAGATGAATCTGCAAGGGAAAAAAGAGAAATTGCACATGGAGCTCGAACCCCTGTCGTACCCTTGCACCATACGCCCATGGGGGCTAATGTCGGTGTTATGGAACCTAGGGTACCATGTACACCTGCTGCTGGGCTCCCGCGGCGGCCCACTAACAGAAGACAAGGAGCGGCTCTCCGAGAGACAGGAGGTCTCCTCGAGGGTTCGAACACCTCTCCAAGGGACACCTCGCCAAGGGTCCAAGACATAGCCGTTTCAAGGCTTCCACAAGGTCTCGCGGATTTTCCCTCTCCGAGGGGTATCTCAGGAGATGCCATCAAGATCCCACAACGAGCCGGTGGCGTAGGAGCAACGCTACTGGAGGATTATGCCAGCCATGACGCACGCGGAAGAGGAGTGAAGGTCTAAGTTTCCCCTACATAAAGTGAGCTGGTTGTTGCCCCCCATTCCTAAAGGTGTGGGGTGGACGGTGCAAGTACAACAGGGCGTGTCGACATCGTCCACAACCACCCCCTATGATCCAAGCAAGTTAGCGTAGTTGTGGACCTAGTCCATATTTAGGTTAGTGACAGCTCTCCGCTTCATTGGGCCATCCTATGGTTCCCTCTCGGCCAAATTTTCTTGGGGAGGAGAGGCAAGGCCTCTATAAAAAGGAGGGGAGGTGTCCTGTAGGAGGGGTCGATTCCTCCCTTTCGGATCCCCGGCAGATGCTCTTTAGATGTCATCATCTTCTACCTAGAGAAGATCCCATCTAGATCCGGGAGAAGAAAAGCACCACCACCTTGTACATCATACCCCTCTCGGGGCAAGATCAATACCACTCCAAGGAAGGACGTAGGGGTTTTACCTCACCACGAGGGCCCTGAACCTGGGTAAAACGACGTGACTCTCTCTGTCATGCCATTCTTGTGCTACCTCTGCTTCCTCATGTCGATGTTGAGCTTAGAGTGTTGCTTCTAGTCCCTTGTGGTATGATAACCTCAAGGGTCTCGACGAGGTAGCCGTGTCCTGTTAGATACCAAAACGCTCGACAACCACGCCCGGCCTCGGCCACACCCTTGCCACTATAGTCAGGGTGTTCTTGACGGCGCTCATGATTAGCTGGGGCGTTGCCTGGCGCACGCACAATTTCCTGGCAGCTGAGGTTGCGATGGGGCGAGTCAACACTATGTGAAGCTATCCTCGCTGATGGTTGCGCGTTTCGGCGTGGAGGCCCCTCGCAAGAAGGACGAGATGGAAGAGGCCGTGCCTCGCGACGTCTCCCGTTTGCACGCACACCGTCCTCCGGGGGTGGGGGTGCTCCGCCTTGCGATGGAGGTGTGATGTGGGCGATGGCGATGAGCTCGGCGACGCGTGCGAGCCATTCGTCCCTACCCGTGTCGGTGGGCTGATAGCAGAGAAGTTCATGGGCAGCCAGGAGCACTGCCGATGGGCTGGGTTGCCCGGCGGAGAGTGCACGCGAGGTGGCCGTGGAGGTGTAGGAGACTGAATTCCCAGGGTCGTGTGACGGTCGGTAGGAGGACACGACGGTGCTACCGGAGGGTGTTGGGGGTCCGCCCGTGGGAGCCGATTTCCCTCTTGCGTCGTTGCACCTCAGCGCACGCTGAGCTTGAGCGTCCGCCATGCCGATGAAGAACTCGAGACGCGCTTTAGCCCCCTACCCGGCGCGCCAGCTGTCGAGGCTTTTGGAATACGAGAGGACACGGGTACCTCGCCGAGACCTTTATTGAGGTTATAGACCACAGGGGGATCGAAACAACACTCCAAGCACAACATCGACTTTGCTGGGCTGAAGCGGCGCTAGAATGACATGACAGAGAGAGACACGGTGTTTTACCTAGGTTCAGCGCCCTCGTGGTGAGGTAAAACCCCTACGTCCTACCTTGGATGGCATTGATCTTGCTCCAAGAGGAGTGTGGTGTACAAGGTGGAGCTTCTCTTCGGCAGATCTAGATGGGATCTAGTCTAGGTAGAAGATGATGGCACCTAAAGGGCATCTAGGGGAGAGAGTCTGCTCGGGATCAGATCGGCCAACACTACTGGGCAACTGCCCTTCATTTTATAGCGGCTTTGGCCTGCCTCCCCAAGAAAACATGGCGGAGGGGAAACCATAGAATTTCCCAAGGAAGCAGACAAGTGTCCTTAACCTAACCATGGGCTAGTTCCATGGCCACACCAACTTGCTTGGCTCACAAGGAGTGGTTGTCGACGATATAGACACCCCCTGCTGTACTTGCACCGTCCACCTCAGACCTTTTGGAAAGGGGGCAACAGACAACTAGCTTTGTGTAGGCAAATTTGGACCTTCGCTCCTCTTCCGCGTACGTCATGGTTGGCGTCCCCCTCCAGTGGTGTTTCTACTGCGTGACTGGCTCGTAGTGTCATTTTGACGGCCTCTCCTGAGATATCTCTTGTGGAGGGAAGCTCCGCGAGGCCTTCTGGCAACCTCAAAATGGCTAAGTCTTGGGCTCTTCGTGAGGTGTCTCTTGGCGAGGTATCCCTCTTCTCGTGGAGACCTCATGTCTCTCGAGAGGTTCTCCTTGTCTTCTGTTAGTCGGTGCAATTACATGACATAGAAATGCAAGTGTCAAATTATCTAGAGATGCAAGCATGGTCACTATAGTCTACCATAGTCGTTCAGTTAAGTATCCATAGAAAGCTGGAACATACCGTATAAAATGTTGGAACATGAGTATAATATGAGAAATCTAGCAAGAAAAGCTAGCACAATAAAAATACATTCATGCCATCATAAATGGGCTTTTGATGTGCTCCTCTAAAGGATTGAATGATGAATACTCCCTATGCTCATGTTTATTAGTCATACGCGTATTTCTACGTCATCCATTTGATCAACTTAATACAAGCTATATTTAAAAAAAAAATATTATTTAACTTTAGATGTTATACTGTATAATGCTATAATTTTAATGTTATATTATATTATATAGCTCAAATTGGGGACCTAGTGACACAACTAATAAACTAAACCATAGAGAGACCTTCAATCTTACACATATATTATGTGATCATACACATGCAGTTGATTTGTTCGTCGAAAGGAGCAAGGCCGGCCACTTAAATTTTAGGATTAGCACATCATCATACCACTCCAATAACATTAGGACTACCTTACTAGGAGGTACATTACAAGCACTCAAACCAATTGACGGAGTACATGCATTATTATGAGATCAAGAACATCCGTGAGTGAACTATTTCGGATGTGCTGGATACACTGCATGCCGCGAACTAATGCCACAGACACCGCCATCAGCCTCATGACCACGCTCGACGAGCATATAGCCCCTCTCTCCCCATGACTCCCCCCACGTGTTCTGCACCACCCAATACTTGACGCCGGGATCGTTGGCATCGTCACTTGGCATCGTGCCGTAGCCCACGAGCAGGAATTGGTGCCTTTGCGTATCGTTGCAAGGCCCTCTGAAGATGCCACCACTATAGCGCATGAACACGGTGCTGTTGGTTCCAAAAAAAGGAACCACTACGGGCCAGTGGGACACCGCGTCCATGAGCTGCTTCTCATTATGTCGACGCACGTAGACAAATCTCCCGATGGACATGACGCGAGATCCCGAGGGAGTGGTGCAGCGCGACCCATTTCCCACATACGGGTACTGCTCCGAGGAATGGATTCCGTGCTTGTTGATGACGTATTGGAAGGCCTTTTCAGCCCAGCCGCCATCGCAACCCCTGTTCTCAGTGCTGCAGTCAACCAGTTCCTGAACGGAGAGGTTGGTGCGCTTGTTGTTCTTGAGGAAGTGGATGCTCTCCATCGCCCCGGTGGCAGCAATAGCCCAGCAACTTCCGCATCTCCCCTGTTTCTTTACGCCGGTGAGAACGCCATCCACGGTCCGCCAGTCGACGCTGTGTGGCAGATTGTTAGGGTAGTACTGGCTGGGCTGGTGAAGGTTGAGCTTGATCTCGTCGCGAGGTTGGATCTCGAGAGGGGAGCAGTTGGCAAACCCTTCGGCGTACTCATCTTGGGTCATGTCCGCGAACAAGTTCAGATGATGTTTCACGCGCGCGTCATCCTTGTTCAGCTTGTACACAGCGCGCGCCTCCGCATTGAAGATGGCGAACCGCTTCTCCTTGTCGTTGGGGTCGGCATCGCGCCTGTGGAGCGCGTACCAGCGCTCGTACAGGACACGCATGCTCTCCTCCGAAGCAATATGCTCCGAGCTAACGTAGATTCTGTCTGCCTCCGTGATGCTCGCCGTCATTGTGCTTGCCGCTAGAGCCATGGCCACCAGTGTGGCCACCATGGTGAGCGCAGGGAGCATGCCTCTCGCCATTGAAACAGTATACTACGTAGTTGTCTAGATGGATTCTGGTGAAGTAAGTGTTATCTGGACATCCGATCAACCTCCTTATATAGGTGAGCGAGAGACAACTACATGGCTGGACGTGTCCTTTATTCTACTATAGCCTCAGGCTGGCACGATTCAAACGTACACCTAGCTAGCTCTGGCTATGATGCATTATATGCATACATAAAAGTGGATATGTCACTAAAATTAATGATATTGATATCAGAGATAGATACCATAAAATAGCATGTAGAACTAGAAAATTAATGTCAAATAGATCTTGTACACTTATTTGCATTAAGATTTTACAAATCAACAAATACAATAAGACTACAATAGTATAACATCATATCATTCATTGTATAGGTAGTATCATACACTACTATCATATCAATGCTACCGCTATATGCTACTCCCCGCTGTGACAAATGTCATAATGCATCTATTATGTCACCACATCTGTGCACAGCAGTTATGTGATGAAACAACATAATAGATGTGTGTTGCTATGGGTAGATCAAGTGCTTAGCCTATGCATTTAATAATACAATTATATTTGGTTATTAATAAAAACTACCGCGGGAGCCCGCAAATGTGAGGGCGGCATTTGTCTTCTTTAATTATTTTGTATCATTGCTATTTAATTGTTTTAACTTTGCTCATTAATTACTTATCAATGTATATTCATACTATATCAAAAGATTAAGATTTTTTCATAACCACCAAAGATATTATAGAAATAAATATCATAGCTGCAGGTAACATCTTTAATTGTATTTTACTTTTCATAAAAGTGATCTTTGTGCTCATATCGATATGATTTCCACAATAATAGACATTTGCCTCATTTGTACGTGATACTTTAATTCCACATTGAATTGTAGTTAGGCCGCTACCTATCTCATAGTATTTAACTGGGTCATTTATGAAGCAAAGTATGTTTCATTCCAAATTATGTGTAATCTAGAGAATATTTTGTAAAATCATATCTTTATTATTATAAATGGGAGTTGATCATTTGACAGTCAACACACTTTGATGATCGTCATTGGAAGCATCTTGTCCGTCCAATTTAATCTCACGGTCTTCGCTCTACCTCCATCTAAATAGGAAACAATCAGGCACGCTATCAACCAATCCTGCATGCATTAAAATACTTGGCAAAAATATTTTGATGCTTGCGCTCAGCCTTTCTTCGCAGAAGGAAAGAAATATCCTCATGCATGGAGTAGTTTCCATTTTGCAAATAT
The DNA here is from genome assembly GCA_030979885.1 of Lolium multiflorum. Classification (NCBI taxonomy): domain Eukaryota; kingdom Viridiplantae; phylum Streptophyta; class Magnoliopsida; order Poales; family Poaceae; genus Lolium; species Lolium multiflorum. The sequence continues at coordinate 117,614,711 of CM061750.1, forward strand.
TCCACTAATTAATCAATCAATCAAAAATCAATCGTGAATCAAAACTTTCCTTTAGAGCATCCCCACTCGTTGGCGCTCCCCACGCCCAAATCCGGCGAATTTTTCGTCCGGATTGGAGGAAGATTTGGCGTGGGGAGTAGTTCCTCAGCGTGCCCAGCGAAGTCGACGAGGCGAATTTGAAAACGGAAACTTGACAAACTACGGCTAAAAACGGGTGAATATAGACTAAATTTAATGATATTTATCATATAACGGGCGGAGTTCATACATAGAGGCCGAATTCGACTATATTTCGAATTCGGCTAGGGGAATTCAAATGCTAATTCTAAAACACGGCGATCTACATGCCGAAATGGCGGTAGAACACCGTGTAGTCGCCGCTGTCGTCGCCGGAGCCGCCCTTCGGCTGCGCGGCCTGCTGCTGCTGCCCGGCCGGCGTCTCACCACCCGGATGGCTTGTACATGTCGTCGTCGGAGGACTCGAGGTCGACGACGGGACAACGACGCCGGAAGGAGGTGTCGCGGGACGGCGGAAGCGCGCGGCATCGTCGTTGTTGTGGCGCCGCGGGCGGCGCGGCGCGCGCGTGCGGGCGGCCGGGTCCAGCAGCCGCCGCGCTCTCCTCCTCGCCGCTCCCGCCGCGCCGGCCCATTCCAGCGCGGCGTCCCTCCTCGCGCTTCTCCTCCTGGTCCTCCAGACCTGGCGATCGCCTCCGCCATCGCGGCGTCGCGCGCTTCGCCTCTCCTCGAGCCGAGGCGGCTTCTTTCGGCGTCCTCTTCCGCCGTCGGCGGCGCGGCGGTCGTCGCGATGACGAGGGCGCCGCTGCGCGCTTCTTCGGTCGGCGGAGACGCCGGCTCTTTCTTGACGCGCACCGGCGTCGAAGGCGACGTCCTCCTCTTCACCGGCGCCAAGGATGACCTCGGCGCCGATCCGAAGACGACGAGCTGGCAGCCATGCGCCGTGGCTGCCGGACGTTTCCGGCGGCGGCTCGCCGACGCCTCGATGGAGCGGGCATCGCACCGGGAAGTTGCCGCCTTGGATGTGCTCGATGACGGCCTCGAGGTTCCGCCCGGCGCGCTCCACCAACGTTTGCGGCTCGCCGAGTTGTTGCGCGGAGGCGGAGGCGGCGGGCCGTCGTACGCGGCGAGCTCCGCTCCCACCGGCGCAGAAATACGAGTTCCACGCCGTGTAGTTGTCGGGGTGGTGGCGTGGCTCGGCGCGTTCCTCGTCCGTCATTTTCATCCGCGCTCCTCGATCTCGATGTCGAGGAGGTCGCCCAGGCGGCGGCGGGATTGGCACGCCGCCACGGCTCAGCCGCCACCCGCCGCCGGCGGCCTCGTGTCCGGCGGGCAGGGGTACCCGCCTGGTGGAGGAGGTGCCCTCCCACGCGCGGAGCGAGCGGCGGGGGCCGTTGTTGGCTGCGCCGTCGTCGTCGGAGAACGCCATCGTCGGAGATGTAGAGGGAAAGTGGAGGGAGAGTGGATCACGGGGTACACCGCGAGCGGAGCGGCGTATATATGGTGCGGCGCGGGGAAAAATGCCGCGTGGAGTGCGACGCGTCCGCGGCGAGCCGACCGGCCTTTTAGCGCGGAAGACGATGCGTGCGCGGAAGACGACGACATTAACTCGCCGCGTGGACGGCGAATGCAGGCGGCAGGCTTTTACAGCGCGGAAGACGATGCGATGAGGACGACGATCGGTTTCTCTCGACAAGTTGGGGCCACCGACGCGCGAAGGTTCCTCGGTATTTCCGCGCTGCTTTCGTCCGGAGTCCCGAGCGCCCGGGGCCGGGGATGGCGATCGCCGGATGAAATTAGGCCCAACCGGACGAAACGAGGAACTCGGCCGATGACGCTGTCCATGTAAAAAACGCCACGCGCTGTTCGTGAGACGAGTGGAGATGCTCTTACCTGTACTACTTAAAAAAGAACCGGAGTGCTCGCCGAGGCCCACCTCCTCCCACGCGGAGAGACAACGACGGCGGCCACGCGCTCAAGACCCGCGTCCCCGCCCCCATCTTCCTCCTTCGTGCTGCCACGCCCCAGAACCACCTCCTCCTCCAGTGCCATCGCATAGGTCAACGAGGAGGGCACCAACGCCCCTTCCTTCTCCAGCTCCGTCGCGGAGGTCGGCGGGGTGGGGATCGGCCGATGAGCCATCAAGCCCTCCAGAGTCCAGGCCGACGACAACAACGCACTGGCCCCGCTGGTATCCCTTCCGACGCCATCATGTCTCCATTCCATCGCCACCGAGTCTCACCGCCTCCGCCGCCACCCGAAGTTGGATGTGGAACTTCTCCTCGACTCAGGTGAAAAGGCCATATGTTTCTGATGGATGAGATCGATCTCATATGAATTGATGGATGATTCGTGCTTTAAGGGTTGCAATAGTTGGCTATCTGATGAAGTGCTGTAGTATGCAGGGTCTGGCCCCTGATGCATATTGAATTGAAGCAACGCAAAAATATAAGTGTCAGAGAGAGAGTTAGAACCTTCTCAATTTCGTAGGTAGGTGGTGAACGAGATATACTATCGTGTTCTTTATTCTCTGTCATCAAAAGTTTACTGTTCACAACCTCCTAATGGTTTTACTACTATGCAAGTCAAGATCTAAGGATAATATGCAGGTCTTAGTCATTTTCTTTTCCTTATGCTAACACAACTATTGCACAAATAATTAGTTCAGCAGCTTGCTGGAAGGAACAGACGGTTCAGTAAGCAAACATCGGACGAATCTGGTGCTGCTGTTGAGTAAGGTGCTTATTCGGTATCATTTATTGTACTCACTTTGTCCTGAAAAATGATGTCTCGGAGTATTTAGAAATTGTGATGTTAAATGGAGCCCTAGATTAGCAGGCTAGCTGACATGTATGTACTTGCGTGACGTTCCTGGAAGCAATACTTTTCCATAAACAAATTGTTTCACATTTCTATCACCATTGAGGTTGCAACTAGACTCAAGTCAAAACTGCTCTCAGGGATTTGTTCTAGCAGCCGAGTTTGCTCTGCATTTTTTTTTTTTTAGTTTTTGCTTGGATCACCCTCTTTTGCTCTGCAAGATATTCTATTTTTGACGAGTTTCCATTGATATGGGTTTGACTGTCCAGGAGATCCGAATACACAAGCAGACGCCTTGATGAAATAGCAAAGCTTCACTTGTTTTCCCTTGAAACTTTTGGACACTAACCAACTAGATATGTCACCGGTGGGTGTTTTAATCACAACACAGGAATATGCTTTTTTCCACATGACTTGTGTTTATGATTGTGTGTTTATGATTGGTCCACATGTTGCAGCCTTTTGTGATACCTAGAACCACAGTCTTCGATGCTGGTCAATGTTGCCGGGTTCATGGCATGGCATATCGCTTCTCGGCTTCAGCACGTAGGGCGGCTATGGCACCGTCGAAGCAGCAGATCGCCACTGAGGCATGGAAGATCAGGAGTACCGTGGAGATCATCACTATTGTCTATTGCGTACGTATAGAGCGGGATCCTTTATCTGTCGAATTATCATCTTTTTCTATTTTCTCATATCTAACTATTCAGATATTGTGATTTCAGGCTGACATTGCTTTCTGAATTGTTTCATCATATACCTTAGTGCAGGCTCGTATACAACTGCTTGTTATATAGGTCTATCATAGTTTTTCTCCGCGACGAGGTCATTTACTTTCTTCTTACTTAACCGTATTTTGCCATAGTCCTTTTGTTTAGTTCTACTGTAGTGCTATCACATGTCTGTGAGATAGCTGAGAACTATGGTGATGCTTCATATTAGCTAGGGCATAGGCTATGCCATGCAAGGAAATATTTATTGGGCAAGGCCCTTCCCATTTTACAAAGAGCAATTTGCTTTTTATGTGCTGGTAGGTATCCATGCTGATCAGATTACCTGGTGAGTTTGTACGTGTCTAGCGGTGTTCGATGGTATGGTGATTATTTGTGTTGTTGATTACGTCTCTTGGATATTTGGTAGGAATACTTTGAGTGTTCTCAAGGAAAGTATGAGGCTATTTGGTTTGCTCCCACGCTTGCCAAGCCAAATCAGGGGCACGCCAAAATATTGGCGAAGGATTCGCCTGCCCAGTTTTGCCAGCGTGTGGACCCAGAAACTAGAGTAGCGACCAAATTTTGGCTTGGCTCAAATAGTTAGGCTTTAGTACAAACGCTAGCCCATATACCAGTCAACGCCAAATTTTTGGTATACCAACCACTGACCACAATCCAAACAGCCCCTATGCTCTGCATCTCACTTATTTGTGCCAGCCTTGTAATTAATGTGGAACTAAGAGGATATATAATGTTTGCTTTGTCTTTGTTTTGTAAACTAACATTTTAGAAGTAGCTTAGAGATTAGAATAGCCCTGATGAGCATAATGTAGTATGTTTGAAGAAGTTCTGAAGCGGCTTAAACATTCATTGATACTTAGTGTTAGGATGCCCATCTATATTCTTCATCTAATATTAATTTGAGCAATGCCTCTGTTAAAATGTTATTTTGTGTATAGGCTAGCAAGAACATGATCTTGAGAGGTGGGAGAATCATTTGGTTGAGTGGAGAAAAAGAGAACGATGTAACCCCTTGCCCTTTGGTCTGAACAAGGTTCAAGAAAGCGTTAAGCGTAATCGGTGCGGTGGCCTTCCTGTTAGCGCTTAAGCGTGCATAAGCGGCGCTTTTCCCCCCTCTTTTTTCCGCTTTTTTCTGCTTAAGCGCTTATACAATTGATGCAGAAGGCCTCCGCATTGCGCTTCAGCGCGCATAAGCGACGTTTTTTTCCGCTTTCCCGAACCTTGGGTCTGAATGGAAGATAGTATCGGTGGGCTCATGGCTAGAAACAAACCCCTTGGACTGAATGTGAACTTTAGGTTGCTAATAGAGCTGTCTGCTTATACATTTATTATACATTTATGTTTTTTTTGTCACTGTAATGGGGTATTCCTAAATCTATTTTATACTTCTGCCTACAAGCGATATCACCAAGCTAAGCATTGCTGTGAAACTGTGAATTCTATTGCTCTCAGTTGAGTTCCACTTGCAGCCTGAATTATGTTCTGATGAATGATGCAGCGAAGTAGGATCTCCAGTAGTTGTTATGGAGAATCGAGTTGTGAAGCAGATGATGACAACAATGGCCTGAGAGCTATCTTTGAGGGTTCATTTTGGCACTTGATCAATTTTTTGTATCTTGGAAGTGCAAAGTAGTGTGTCAATGTGATAAGTCTGATTTAGGGCATTTATACCTACACCGGCATATGTTCTGGTTGTTGCGTAGAAAGGGTTATAATTGCCTGTGTGAATTTTTTTTTTGTTTTTCAGTTCCATGAGCATGTTTGTACTCCAAACTATCTTTTAAGATTATTGTTCTCAATCAAATGAAAGTCCGTTCCTTCTGTAAGGCTTTGTGCACCATCATAACAATGTATTTGATAAAGTGGTGTTTAGTCATATAGGTAATATGTATTCCACGTCTGAACTAAGTTTGTTTTTTAATATCACCATGGCTGATGTATCAATAAATACTAGGAAGCAATGGCTCGGCGCCACGCCGCGCCTGTGAAATGATTTTAATTGAGACACACTGCTCCCATAGAAGTATTGGCAATCTATATAGCTTAAAGAGTTTGTTTACATAGCAAAGAAAAATTTAAGGAAATATATGAACAACACATTTAGCACCAATCATCGGTTTTTTCCCACAACTGCATCTACATTCGCTAATCTGAGAGGTAGCAGAATCCATCTACGATGTACACCTAAAACTCTTCATACTCCATGTCTGACCCCAAGTTGGCCCATGAACTCCTGCAAAAATGCATATGTCAAAAGGACCTCTTGGCTTGCTTTCCGTCTCGCATAGTAGACTGTCCAAAGGACCATACATTTTATGAGCTGCCCATGGGATAGTGATACAAACATGGAGGTCGTTCTTGTGATCCATCTTGGGACATGGGACAGCAACACGACATAGGTGCTATACATTTAAGGTTGAAAGCCTGAATCTCACACACATCACATGACACACATGTAATAAGGCTGGTGACCTCATCCTTAGCAGCGAAGCAGGCACAGCCCCTCTTCACCTTGTGAAGACTTTGTGAAGAGAAGGACAGATAAATAAGATGATGGCAATGCATTGTTTTTACTAAATAGGGAGACAAACTAATTTCAGCACTAAAAAACTGCAGATTAGCACATCACGGTCCACAACAATGATCCTTAGAGCATATATATTCTACAGTGTTTGTTGATCTGAACATCAAAGGGGGGAATAAGACGGAGAAGAAATAGCTCGGCAGAAAAAGGCCATGACTAATCTAGATTCGGTTCTAGATGGAATGGGTAAAACAGATAGGTAGTAGCTAGTATATCGTAGATGGTGACTTTGTTCAAGGCTAATAAATTATGGCAGCAAGTTAACATCTGTTCATGTAATGAACTACAGTGCATATAGCATTAACTATTTTGCCCTCGAGAATATAAGGCGCCACAAGGTTGTATTTTGCCATATCTACCCAACTACTAAAACAATTGTAAAAACGAATTGTTGCACTACGAAGAAGTATGAACAAAAAAAATTGTCCACAACAGAATCAATTTCATAGCTGGACTGTGAGCATGTCGCAGTTCATTGTAGAAAATCTAACTTTATGTTGCAGCAACATTACTAATAAAACCAAAGAGTACTGAATATCAACCAAAGCAGAGAAGAAAGTCCAACCTTTCAATCATATCTCAGGAGGACACCTAGGGGCCAGAAAATGATGATATGCTGACACTTATATGTATATATATATCATTTATTCGATAGGTTCTAAATTGTGAAAAAAAGAAAATATATTAAGGTGGTTATAATGTGTGATCAAACTAAGGAAAAGAAAAAGAGTAGTCAAAATCTACTGAATAACATATGTGATTAACCATTTCAGTGATTAATTGTAACAAAGAGAATCTGAATAGGCCAAACACAAATACCTCTATTCACTGGCATATTATAATCTAACATTGCAGGAACTAATTTTGGCTTACATCAGGTAAGAGGCATGGACAACGGCCATTCAACTGAAATGAGCGAGTTCGACATGCACTGTTGCAATATGTGAACTATAGCAGATTGTGTGGCGAAAAAAAGAGAGGGAGAACATTATACCCTTTACATGCTCAGTCATGGAAGCAAATCTTCCGAGTATGTGAAGGAAACAGCCCTCAATATCCCTCTCTGTAATCTTGGTATATATCATACCAAATGGAGCACAATGTTGTCCTAAATAAGTTGTAGACAGCCCATTTCAGCTTCTGAAACTATGGTGAAATTGTATACCAATAGAACTCTTATTCAGAAATGGTGCTTGCGCACATTGCTAAAAATTGGGAACCTGTGCATATACCATCAGAAATTAGTTAATGATAGTTATACACATGTGTGGTAATGAAATTGAACAGAGTAATTATTTAGCAACTATAGAGAAGAATGGTAGAAAAGTTATGCTTCATTCAAGGTACTCTCCAGATAAGCTATGTACCCAGAAAATTATTAATTGTTGTAATCCTAACATGTATCAGTTGGTCTCTATTTTCTCTTTTATATACGCAGTTTGTTTTTACTGCAGTAAAATCAAAAATGAAAAGAAGTGCAAAACTGAAATATAAATCTCAAAAGTACACTAATCAGCAGGAGACATGAAAATATTTATAATCATTTATTTAATATACCATACCATTGACGCACATCTAACGTGCCAACGTGTTAGATTTGCTCTTGAACGCTAACATTCCTATAAAGCTGTGAGCAATACAACAGCTGGTGAATAGTATGTGTAATTGACAAATCTTGCATGGACATGTAAATCGAATAGCAATACCTGAGTACTGGGAAACAAATGACCCTCAAATAGTATGACAATGGTATCTTGGAAGAGGCTCAGCTTCATAAAAGTTTCTGTCGTGATCTCCCCATGGATAACAATGGCACGTTGACCACTTAACATAACAATATATTGTCTCTGATTATCAAATTCTGTCGTACATGTAAATACTTGCAGTTCACACTGAAGATCATACCTGGCATCAGGTAAGTGAACGTGTCTTCTTGATTTGTCTTTGATCAATGCTGTCTGGCAGAGAAGTTACTAATCCCAACTTCCTGAATCACAGGGACATAGCATTACTTTTTACAGTGAAAGGAGATTGTGAATCCATCAAAAAAAGATGGAAATGAAGAACACAGTAAACCATATGTGGTGTTCAGTAAACACTTGGTTGTGCAGTACCAGCTACCAGGTGATGACAGGAGAACAGAATGAAGCCGAGGTACTACTGCGGCAAGGTAGTGCAGAAATAATGCACCCTCGCAGAGACCTGACCCACCTTCTCCATCCTCGCCCAAGGCTAGGAGGCTTACCACGGCAACGAACAGGATGGGCGGCGACAACATTCTCGCATCGCCCGACAGCACGTTGGTCACTCATGGGAACATCACCGGAGCACAACAACCTACATTCAGAGAACCAAATATGCATATGGCAACCAGAAGACCCAAATTAAAACCACTTAATGGACCAGAACTAAAGAAAAAAGGCACACCCACGCCTAATCAACCAGAATTTGAGAAAAATGGACATAACCAGACTAGCAGCAAGCAGCAGCAATCACGATTCGGCCAGCTAGGCCGAGTTGGGAGAAGCCGATGTCGACGCCGACGTGCGAGTGCACCGCTGTATGGCCGGGATGAGCCCGGCGAGGTGGGACAGCCCACATACCGAGATCACAGCCGCACTGCTAGTCACCCAGAGCGCACCCGGCAGATCGGCCGCCGAGGAAGACCCGACCCATGGCATGGCCGCCGATCACGGAGGAGGTCAAGCAGGATGGGATCGGGCACGGCAGTCTAGGGCGCAGGATAAGGGGCAGGCGAGGCAGGCATAGCTTACCTAGGGGATCCGTTGGAGCAGAGGCGCAGAGCCCTTCTGTTGGATGTTGCCTTAGTCTGACCAGCAGCGCTCACTCCACGCGGGGCCAGGGAGAGGCCGGAGGCCACGGGGAGCTAGTACATCGTAGTACTCTACTCCGTGCAGGCGGGATTGGGCACCGGAGAGTTGAGAGAGGTGTTGCGGAGGAAAAACAGAAGCAGGGACTCGGGGTAGCGAGGAAGGAGGGGGATTTTCTGGATGCTTTGGTCAAAGCGGTGCGGAATGAGGCAATCGACGAAAAGAGCTCCACCTGATAGACATTTATACGAAGGAAAAAATGTATAATTACGGAAAGCTATCCGAAACAATGCAAAGAGGATTGAGGAAACGTATATCAAACCGGTTGCCGGTAACCTCTGTAAATAAAAAAGCAACGGAAAACAACCGAATCAACCGAACGATGTAGAAGATAGGCACGCGTCAGCCAATAATAGGAGAAACGAATGGATAATTCACATATCTACAGTGCTCAAATCAATCTTAGGTACACTAAATTGATTGAACTTTATATAGGGTATAATATGTTAAATATATGTTCTGATTTGGAGGCCGCTTATTAGATAAGGATTGATCAATTGCTCCTGGCATAAGGAAACTAATTTCGGCATTTACATTCATACTCCCTCCGTTCGGATTACTTTCGGCATTTACATTCATACTCCCTCCGTTCGGATTACTTTCGGCATTTACATTCATACTCCCTCCGTTTGGATTACTTTCGGCATTTACATTCATACTCCCTCCGTTCGGATTAAATTGACGCAAAAGTGGATGCCGTTATCAGCTAGCATCCTTCAGAAAAACAGTTCAGATCGTGTCCATTAAAAACGTCCAGAAGTAGTACTTTGTAGGCCGTCCATTGGAAAAAAAAACGTCAAAATAAATCTTAGTTAGGTGCGGGGCTCCATGCTGTTCAGCGCCAGTAGTAAGCCGAAGATACTTCCAGTCCTGGAGAGAGGTTCTCCAAGACAGGATCTCCTGACAATTTGCCTTTCAGCAAGTAATTCGCGGCAACTTTATGTTCTATATGTTGTATGTACTGCATGCATTTCAGATTGTTTTTCAAAGTAGTTTCATGTACACTACTTATATATATAATACTTTTTTATTAAATAATATTTTTAGTGCATAAAAAAGGGGAAACTGTGTACAATATTTCGTTCTCACTGTTTTGCGTTCCATATTATTTAAGATCATTGCATTTTTTGGTAATCGATTTAGCATCAACAAAACCTTTCTTGTTATTGATGCACGTACACAATAAAAGTCTTACTAATTGTCTTATGCAGTACAGCTAAAATGGTGTGAAATTGGTAGGCCGTACGCTAGAGAAGGAGATACATGTCTGGCTGAAAAGGTTAAAAGGGAAAGAAAGAAGAGATGTTGGTCCTTGGATGGTTTGGAAGAGGGAGCAAATGTCAGTGTATACTGTAAAGGGTGCAGTATTCCATACAGTATAAAATATTTAAAAACAATATATATACCATCATATAATATGGAGCATTTCAAGAATATAAATTGAAAACTTTAAGTCGACGTACTATTATTAAAGACCTAAAAAAATTAAATCATCCTTTCCTATGTCTTGTTTTTCCGTGGCAACGCACGGGCACTCAACTAGTTCTAGTGATATCAAACATTCATCCTTACTTATTATGCTTTGTTTTTGGTTGTAAAGAACATGTTTTGCTTGATGATGATTTTTAATAATTATATACAATTATCTGTTGTGCAAGTGCATGACTAATTATCTACCGTCGAGACTCCGTCTTGCACCACTTGAACCTATCTATTTCATTTGACTATAAATATGCTAATAGGTTATGGATCACAACTAAAGTGAAAACACTCATCTAATTTGTCGCGTCTCCTCTACGCGGACACCGCGGATGAACACACCTCCATTTATATATGTTGGTTAGTGGCCACGAAGGCGTTTTGGCCTCAACGCTGCCTTAGGATCATTTCCAGACGAGGAAAAGCATACACAAAGCACGCACGATCATTTTTTACCTAGGTTCACGCAGCCATTCGGCTAACAGCCCTACGTCCTGATTTGTTGGATTATCTTGGATACAAAGAGTACAAGATAATGAACTCTCTGGTGCTGGGAGGATGCTTTGATTAGCTCCTACACCTCCGAGTCTTCCTCTTTCTTTTCCTCTCTCACTCTGAATCTTGGCGTTGACGTTGTCAAGAACAAAACTCGGTTTCTCACTTCTCTCTTTTCTCTCTTCTCTCTGTTCTCTCTCGACTGAACGAACCAAATTGAACCTAACCTAACCAGGCTGAAATGAACCCTCCAAAAGTTGATCCCCTTGTCTTTTGTTGATTCCAGGCATATATATATACCTCCGGAGATGGTCTCAACGGAAGGTCCGTGCACCACCCAAGAGCGTTCTCGGGCTCAATCTGGAGGAGCCACGCGAGTGACGGGCAGGTGGGTGGTGCTCGTGGAAAATGGACGGCCATGGGCGGTGCGCTGACATCCGTGCTGATGGCTTGACAGCTCGGGCAGCGCGCTGTCACTCCTGTCCGCGGCGTAGGCCTCTGTCGGTCTGCGTCATGATGGCGCGCAGAGGTGCAGGCGCCTTGCCTATTCCCCACACAAGTATTGACTTGTCCAATCAATCCCATCTGTGCCCTACTCCCTGGCCTCACCTTGCCAAGGAGGGGAGGCTCTTGAGCCCTTCCCGGGGCGGTTCGAGCCACGCCTTGGCCTGGTTGGCCCGCTACCTTGTCCTTAGCCTTTCTCCACGTGACGTCCCTGGGAGGAGGTCGGGCAGCTCCTTGCCTAGTTTGTCCTGTTCTTCGTGTCCTGTCTGTTCCTCCAGACTTTCCTTTGTCTAGGAGTACTTGATCTCCACTAGAGGGCCTACGTCAAAAGATAAACATTAGTGTAGTTAGGCCGTATTTAGCATGAGTCATACATGGGTTGCTTATCGCGGTTGCATCTGTGATGCCATGGGCTAGAGCCCGTGCGCATCGCAGCATAATCGTGTGGACCTAGGGACGCCGATAGAAGTGCTTGGGCGAGGGCTGGCAACGCCATGAAGTAGCCCACGATCGGTCTTCAGCTTGTTTTCTTCAGGATGATCCGTTGCCGGGCTTCTCCCTACTGCGGCGAGTGGGCCCAGCTTGTCACGGAGCACGAAGCGACGGGACGATTCACCATGTCGATGAGATTCGGCACGTGCAGGGGCTATTACTCAAGTGCGGGTGCAGGCGATGCGCCTCGTCTTCCATAGAGAGTCCTTATTAATTGTGTTTTCTTTGAATCCTGCTATAAAAAGGGATGAGGCTTGGGTAGCAGCAGAGGCCGCATCCACGCGACTTCCTTCCAATCTTCTCGACCCTTCGTTCTCTTCTTGCTTGCGGTGATAGCGTCAGAGGGCTCTGATGACGGCCGTGGAGACAAACTCTACGACCATATGGACGATCATGCTCACCCCTCGGAAAAAGAAACACGGCGCAGGTGGAGGCGTCGATGCCACGGCCACCGAGGCGCTCTTCCGGTTGATGAAGATCCTCCAGTGTTGGACGGCAGGGCTGCGGCCCGCCGCGACCGTCGCGGTCGAGATCGTCGGTCAGGGGTCTCCCTAGTGCATGGCTCTTCGGGGCCAAGGCGTGACCGCAGCCCCTAAGCCCATCAATCGGGAGGGCGGTAACTACGCGCGCCACCTCGATGTGTCCATATCCCCCTCCCAATCTCAAGAGGAGTATAAGGACGATTTGGTGGGCTTCAAATTCCTGGTCATCTTGGTCGCGGGGTACAAGAGACAATTGGTCCTTCCCCACCTCTTAGCCGACGAACTAGAAGACCACCTTCTCCGCGACATCGAGTTGCGTGAGTCGAGCGGCGGCCAGCCGTACTGGGATCTACTGGTGAGGGTAAATGAGGAGGGCCGCATGTACCTGGACAAAGGATGGGCCGGCTTTGCCGACTGGTACCCGCTGCGGACCGGCCACGTGCTGAAGTTCTCGTATCACGGGAACATCCAGTTCATCATGAAGATCTTCGACAGGTCCATGTGTTTCCGCAGCTACTGGCTGTACTTCCCCGCGGACGGAGCGTCAGACGGGTCACTGTCGTGATCATGTGCATCTTGGACAGGCGAGCGCACCTGGGGTCATAGAGGGTGGCTGATCCCCTTCCCCCCGAGCGCGCTGCCCGACACCCGCTCCTCCTTCTCGTTTCATCCTTAGAGCTAGTTGTTGCATTGTATTCCATAGAAATGTAATGCCGACTAGCCTTATAATATTAGAGTTACCTTTGTTGCTTTATTTCCTTCCTCCTCGCCTGGTTCGCTCTTCTCCACCTTGGTCACTTGGCCCGTTGGGGCGTTATACGTTCTCCCGTTCTGCATCCTTGCTTCGATCAGTTAAGCCATGTCGACCGACGCCAAAACTTCACGTGTAGCTCATGTTCAAGTCCTTTTTCCCTTTGTTCATCGGCTTTCGCCTCAGTCTGTTTCTAAAACGTGAAGAGAAAAACCTTACGGCATCTTGCCCATGCCTCGGGTCTAGAAATAAAGGCGTTGTGCGCTTGATCAGGGCGCACGGTTATGCTTGTCTCGTAGGCCTTACGTGAGAGGTAAGTCTGCGAAATTTAGTGTCCCCGGCCGTATCAGTCGCACAACGCTTATACCTCAGAGCGAATTATGAGAGTACGGCATTTCCTAGCAATGACGATTCTTTACCCACGTCAGGTTGGACATGAGAGACATGTCGATACGATTTAGTGCTCCTGGCTGCGCCGGTCGCACATCGCTCATACCTCAGAGTGAATCATGAGATTACGACGTTTCCCGATGTTGGCAGACTCCTGCGCTCACGTTTTGACCCAAGAAAGATCCAAAGGAACACAAAACCCCAAAAATACTTGGCAAATAAAACAGGTAGAAGAAGCATGAGCAGCAGGTAGAAGAAGCATGAGCAGCGGGATTCCCATTCCAACACATGCGGTTTACTCATAGACCGGGTAGGAAAGATACGTCTGTTTACATCCGGATACATGCGGTTTACTCATAGGCTGGGTAGGCTAGATACGTCTGCTTACACTACACTTGCCGCGAGCACAACTCGCTCACGGGATTTGGGGAGTGCCGGGAGTCTCTAAGGCGTTCCCGGGCTTTTTTTGGAGGTTGCCAGGAGTCTCTAAACACGCTCCCGGGCTTTGAGGGTGGCAGGGCTTACTCCAAAGGGACCTAAGTCCACTGGGAACATCACCTCAGCCGGGTATGTCTCTTCCCGGAAAAGGGCGCAACCTCTTCCCTGATGAGCCGGCAATCGGGGCGCAAGGGTCGTCCGAATAGGACGACAGGGAGGGAGAGGCGGTGGCAGCTGCTTTGAACATCTGTTCAGCACAGACACTACAAACAATTCACAAGCCCATAACGATTTTAGTTCATCAGCGAATGTGCAAAATCCGTTACGGAGACTTTATAATGACGGTTTGCAAGACCGTGGTGAACCTTGCATCACAGATGGCCCGGCTAACGGTTAGGAATGTCCATCATGGATCCATGATGGCTAGGACCAAGCACAAAGCCCAGCCAGCCCGGTGCGTTGTGACGGACTTACACCTTGTCGGGCGGTCCCCGTATACCCGACCGATATGTCAGTCGTGTCAGGCCAATGATTGCGCCGTTATTACGGTCGCGTAATATCGTTTTGTCGCCTAGCATATTCTCAGCGATGTCGTGGCTTTCCCCACAAAGGACATGTGGCACCTTCCCGTGGAAACACATGGCGGCATCTGCTATGAAATAAACTAACATCGTTGCGACAAATGTGCCATTAGATTCATAACATGTGGCGACACGTGGCGGCATACATCCGGTGAGCCCGTCCTTTGATGGGCCTCGAGGCCCGTTGGTTGATGGGCCTTGGAGGCCCATTAATATGTGGGCCTTGAGCCCATCAGTTGGTGGGCCTTGAGCCCCGTCAGTTGATGGGCCTTGGGGCCCGTTAGTTGATGGGCCTTTGGGCCTGTTAGTTGTTGAGGCCTGTTAGTTGATGGTCCTTGAGGCCCGTTAAGCTCAAGCACATGTTGATGGCTTGTAGCAGTCGAGTAAATTGTCGTTCCACTTCAAAGAATAGATGTGGCATTCTTTATGTATCTGCATATGAAGGTGCCTCATGCGTATGTCAAGTAGCAAGGTAGAAATATGTAACTGTCCGTACATAATTATATACGCAGATAACTTGCTTCATTTTCCTTGCCATATTTCAATTAGAGAGTTTGTATATAAGTATATAACGAAATGCTCTGAATCCTACAACAATTGTCAATTAATCATTTAACCGCCCAAGAAGAAGAAACTAATTATGTAATAGAAGAATCAATCTACAAACATATAATAGACCATGGAGCACGCCGATCTTATCATTACTTCTGTGAAAATCCCACACGACGTCTCCAGTGCCTTTATGTGCAACAGATTTCTGTATGTATTTTGCCACAAAAAATAAGGAACACTACGAGAACCAGTCAAGGTGCCGATGGCCAGATCCTGTGCCGACGGCAAAATATCGGGGCCGTCGGCACAGGACTCGTTCTGGCCAGGCCAGCAGGTCAGCCATCGGCACAAGTAAACCGTCGGCACATGAAGGTCTGTGCCGACGGCAACCGTCGGCACAGTTTCGACCGTCGGCACAGCCTCTCCGCCGTGACGGCGAGCTAACAGCGTCAGGGCTGTGTCGATGGCCAAGCCGTCGGCATATATTTTAGCCCGTGCCGCAAGCTCATAGCTATTTTCCATTTTACCACATTAATCTTCAAAAATCATAACTAAATCATTATAATTCATAAAAATACAAATAATATATCAAAATTTTCAGAAAAATAAGTTCTATCTTGGAAAAATATCAAACTTGGAATATTTAAAATATCTCAAAGAACCTTCTCAAAAATGAGCTATCATATCCGATGTTTTATGGCTTTCACACAAAACAACCAATGTTATGGATAGAATCGCGACATAGTTTGTGATAATGTGTCCATATTGTGCACACCTGTGTATCTTGAGATGTCTTACGATGTTGCAAGAGGAAATTTTCCTTTTCATCGTGAAAAAGCCATTTTCCGTTTTTTGAGGTGCCGAAAACGGGATGTTTTGTGAAGCAACCACCAAATTAAAGTTTCACATTGATACCAACATATTTTAAAAAAATACTAGACCACCTAAGATGGAAAATTTCCCAACCGGTGTATCTGGAACTTTTCGTCCATCTCTCATGAAAAAAACAAATTCATGCTGAATCGGTAGGAGGCCGGCCAGATTTGAAATACTGGTACATGATCTAGTGCTCATGAATTTTTGGAAAAAATATTTTTAGATTCAAAATATGATATAGATGTCATATTTGGATTTCTCTCATTTTTCTAATCGATTTAGACATATTATTTGTCAAATTTTGATTAACAGATTTAAAGATATTAATTATTCCATATTAAATAAAAAAGAAAAAAATAAATTATTTGATTGACCATTTGAGTTCAAGATTAATATACTTATTCTTGTAGTTTATGTAGGTAATTATTTGGAATTCAAAAAATAATGATGTGCAACATCAATTAATAAGGGTTAATAGTATTGATATGGTATTATTGTCAACAAGGTGTCATTTCTTTCATCAAATCTAGTCTAAATGGTACCGAGAAGTTAAACGTGCTAGGGGTGGAGTAGTGTGAGGATGGGTGACTGACATGGAAGTTTGACCATGAGTGAAATTTGACCTAATATTAATTGTAATTAGAGTTAAAATGGTGCATGTGAGAGAGTAAAAAAATTGGAAAAAAAATTAGATTTTTTTCAGAATTACCAAACGGCGTTATTTCTATGCCGACGGCTTTGCCGTCGGCACAAGATGCTGTGCCGACGGCCAGCCTGTACCGACGGCAACTTTGACGGTGCCGAGGTGTTATTGTGCCGACGGCTGCCATCGGTACAAGCATGTGCCGAAAGCAAAGCAAGCTGTCGGCACCTTCACTGGTTCCCGTAGTGGAATATCTAGATAATGCCTACATAAGTTGATACTTGAGTTGTATGTGCAAGAGCAGAAGCAATTTCAACGTGTGATAAATAATTATGCCATATTGTATTTGGTAGTAGCTAAAATATCTAACGCGGAAGATGAAGAGATTCTAAATCATATTTGCAAAGGGGATAAAATAATGTTACGTGTATCTCTAAATATTCATACGTACATGACGGAAGGTATAAATTACTAATTTGGTGAAACTTTTCACTAAATTAACAGTATGGAACCATTAGCAGTCTAGCTACGAAACTCACGGTCATAGCTAAAACTTAATTATATACTATGAGCAGCAGCTCTTGGCTCCAAATTCCAGACTTAAAAGGAAAGATCCTACAATTGGTTGTTCCCATGTAAGCAATGAAATATTATTTTTTCAGTCACACGTGTTAGCTGGTTGAGCACTCATGGCTGACAAATTTCACTGGTTGCCTAAGATCCTTCGATGAAACTTCACTGACTTTACACATCACTTGTCACGCTTTGTTTATCCCATCATGGTGGTGTACTGTTATGACCGGGCTCAAAATACCCGAAGGAGGTCCAACGGGCAGAATTAGTTAGAGGCTTAGCCCACAAGTTATCTTATTTTTGTTATATAAACAGCTGTAAGGACTACTTGCAAGATTAAGCAATAAGAATATTTCTATTGCCGACTTGCCGAGGAGCCGGAACCCTAACCCTAGCCGCCTACTCTCCCACGCGCCGCCTTCTCCCTCGCGCACGACGGCGCCCAGCAGCCGGCAACCGCGACATTGCCCGCACACAACTCCCTCCTTCCCCTACAACCTCCAGCCTAGACCCGGCAGAACCCTAGCTCCTAACACCTTGGTATCAGATTGCTCTTGTTCGATCATGTCTTCACCGCCGCCCACCACCGCCACCTCGATGCTCGGCGCGCCGCCGCTGCCGCCGCAACCTTCCGCGCCGCTGGCCACCACTGCGGCCGCCGCCACCATGCAGGCGTCCTCCCACACGCCGGCCGCTGTCGTCTACACCCCCGAGCAGATGAGCGGGTCCTCAACGATCTCGTCAGCGTGGTCCAGGGGATCCGTCTATACTTGATCGGCCCCCATGTGCCGCCGCCACCCCCGCCGCCACTTGCCATCACCGGCCCGCCGGCCATGCCGTGGCCCTCGCCGTTCTCGGCGGTTTCCGCGGCGTTCCTCGGGGTGCAGCCGCCTCCCGCGTCCTCCCTGCCGTGGTAGTAGTGGAAGTCGCCGCTCAGCACCGGCCCGGTTTCCACCACCTCGGGAGGCGTGCCAATCCAGCAGGTCCACTTCCCACCGTCGCCATCGCCGCTGCCGACCTGGCTTTCCGGGTCGTCGCCTCCGCCGGTATACACTACGGCCGAGGACCAGCCGGGGCCCACCTTTCTGGATGCCACCGCGTCGGGTTTCGCGGGTCCGCACGCAGGCCGCCGAGCCATCCGGGTACGGCAGCCATACACCGACACCTCCACGGTTCGCCAAGATCGAGTTCGCCACCTAGGACGGTACGGCAGGCCCCCTCAACTGGCTCAACCAGTGCGAGCAGTTCTTCCGCGCGCAGCACACCCTCGCGTCGGACCGCACGTGGCTCGCTTCCTATCACCTCCGGGGCTCCGCCCACACGTGGTACTACTCCCTCGAGTGGGACGATGGCAGCATGCCCCCTTGGGAGCGCTTTGACGTGTTGTGCCTCCTTCGATTTGGGCCGCCGATCCGCGGGAGCCGACTGGCGGAGCTCGGCCGCCTTCCCTTCAACTCCACGGTCCAGAACTTCACCGACCGGTTCCAGGCCCTCGCATGCCACGCGCCTGGGGTGACGGGGTGATACGTCTCAAACGTATCTATAATTTCTTATGTTCCATGCTACTTTTATTACAATACTTGAATGTTTTATACATACTTTACAGCATTATTATACATTTTCCGGCACTAACCTATTAACAAGATGCCGAAGTGCCAGTTCCTTTTTGGTTTCAAATCCTAGTAAGGAAATATTCTCGGAATTGGATGAAATCAACGGGGGCCTATTTTTACACGCTTCCGAAGACCGAAAGGGAGACGAAGTGGGGCCACGAGGTGGGGACACACCAGGGCGGCGCGGCCCAAGCTCGCCGCGCCGGCCTAGTGTGTGGCCCCTCGTGACCTTTGACCTACCCTTCCGCCTACTTAAAGCCTCTCCGCAAAAACCCCCGTACCGAGCCACGATACGGAAAACCTTCCGACGCCGTTGCGAATCCCATCTCGGGGATTCAGAGATCGCCTCCGGCACCCCGAGAGGAATCATCACCGGAGGGGCTCTACATCATCATGCCCGCTCCGGATTGATGCGTGAGTAGTTCATCCTTGGACTATGGGTCCATAGCGGTAGCTAGATGGTTGTCTTCTCCGCTTGTGCTATCATTGTTATAGATCTTGTGAGCTGCCTAACATGATCAAGATCATCTATTTGTAATGCTACATGTTGTGTTTGGTGGGATCCGATGAATATAGAATATTATGTTAAGTTGATTATCAATCTATCATATATGTGTTGTTTATGTTCTTGCATGCTCTCCGTTGCTAGTAGAGGCTCGGCCAAGTTGATACTTGTAACTCCAAGAGGGAGTAATTATGCTCGATAGTGGGTTCATGCCTCCATTTAATCTGGGACAGTGAGGAAAGTTCTAAGGTTGTGGATGTGCTGTTGCTACTAGGGATAAAACATTGATGCTTTGTCTAAGGATATTTGTGTTGATTACATTACGCACCATACTTAATGCAATTATCTGTTGTTTACAACTTAATACCGGAAGGGGTTCGGATGATAACCCGAAGGTGGATTATTTAGGCATAGATGCATGCTGGATAGCGGTCTATGTACTTTGTCGTAATGCCCGATTAAATCACATAGTAATCATCGTTGATATGTATTGAATCTTTATTTGTCAATTGCCCACCTGTAATTTGTTCACCCAGCATGTTAGTTATCTTATTGGAGAGACACCTCTAGTGAACCTGGACCCCGGTCCATTCTTTTACATCTGAATACATTCTATTGCTTTACTGTTCTTTGCAAACAAACACCATCTTCCACTCGATACGCTTAATCCTTTGTTTTCAGCAAACCGGTGAGATTGACAACCTCACTTTACGTTGGGGCAAAGTACTTTGATTGTGTTGTGCAGGTTCCACGTTGGCGCCGGCACCGGTGTTGCGCCGCACTACATTCCTCCACCAACAACCTTCATGTGCTTCTTGGCTCCTACTGGTTCGATAACCTTGGTTTCTTACTGAGGGAAAACTTGCTGTGCGCATCACACCTTCCTCTTGGGGTTCCCAACGGACGTGTACATATACGCGCATCAAGACCGTTTCTGGCGCCGCTGCGGGGAGATCAAGACACGCTGCAAGGGAGTCTCCACTTCCAATCTCTTTACTTTGTTTTTGTCTTGCTTTATTTTATTTACTACTTTGTTTGCTGCACTTAAACAAAACACAAAAAAATTAGTTGCTAGCTTTACTTTATTTACTGTCTTGTTCTCTATATCAAAAACACAAAAAAATTTAGTTACTTGTCTTTACTTTATTTGCTTAGTTTATTTTTCTACTGCTATAATGGGTACTCCTAAAAATACTAAGTTGTGTGACTTCACTAGCACAAATAATAATGATTTTATATGTACTCCTATCGCTCCACCTGCTACTACAGCAGAATTCTATGAAATTAAACCTGCTTTACTGAATCTTGTTATGAGAGAGCAATTTTCTGGTGTTAGTATGATGATGCTGCTGCCCATCTTAATAATTTTGTTGAACTTTGTGAAATGCAAGTATAAGGATATACATGGTGATATTATAAAACTGAAATTGTTTCCTTTCTCATTAAGAGGAAGAGCTAAAGATTGGTTGCTATCTTTGCCTAAGAATAGTATTGATTCATGGACTAAGTGCAAAGATGCTTTTATTAGTAAATATTATCCTCCTGCTAAGATTATATCTTTGAGAAGTAGCATAATGAATTTTAAACAATTTGATAATGAACATGTTACTCAAGCATGGGAGAGAATGAAATCTTTGGTAAAGAATTGCCCAACCCATGGACTGACTACTTGGATGATCATCCAAACCTTTTATGCAGGATTGAATTTTTCCTCAAGGAACATATTGGATTCAGCTGCTGGAGGTACTTTTATGTCCATCACTCGGGCGCAACTAAATTACTTGATGATATGATGATCAATTACTCTCAATGGCACACTGAAAGAACTCCTCAAGGTAAGAAGGTAAATTCTGTTGAAGAAACCTCTTCTTTGGGTGAAAAGATTGATGCTATTATGTCTATGCTTGCAAATGGTATATCTCATATTGATCCTAATAATGTTCCTTTAGCTTCATTGGTTGCTCAAGAAGAAAATGTTGATGTGAATTTCATTAAGAATAATAATTTCAACAACAATGCTTATAGGAATAATTATGGTAATAACAACTATAGGCCATATCCTTCTAATAATGGTAATGGTTATGGTAATTCCTATGGTAATTATTACAACAATAATAAGAGTGTACCCTCTGGTCTTGAAGTGATGCTTAAAGAATTTATTAGTACACAAACTGCTTTCAATAAAACTGTTGAAGAAAAGCTTGATAAAATTGATATTCTAGCTTCTAAGGTTGATAGTCTTGCTCTTGATGTTGATCTTTTAAAATTGAAAGTTATGCCTGAGAAAGTTGAAGATGCTAGGTTTGCTAAAACAAATGCCATCCAAGTTAGAATTAATGATAATATTAGATTGATGGCTGAATTGCATGCTAGGTGGGATAGAGAAAAAGAAAAACTTGCTAAAGAAAATAATGTAGCTAAAGTATGGACTATTACCACTACTAGTAATGTTGATTCTTGACATGTTGCTGCACCTCCTACTATCAATGGTAAAATAATTGGTGTTGGTAATGTTTCTACTCCTAGTGCAAAGCGTACAAAATTGCTGAAACTGCTTTGCTTTGATAAACTGAAATTTTTCAAATATTGGTGACAATGATTCCATTGCTGTAGAACATAATGGTTTAGATTTTGATGATTGTCATATTACTGAAGTTATAAAGTTCTTACAAAAACTTGCTAG
Source organism: Lolium multiflorum (assembly GCA_030979885.1). Taxonomy (NCBI): domain Eukaryota; kingdom Viridiplantae; phylum Streptophyta; class Magnoliopsida; order Poales; family Poaceae; genus Lolium; species Lolium multiflorum. The sequence continues at coordinate 117,636,812 of CM061750.1, forward strand.
AAGTCTCAATGCTAGTGCTATAAATTTAGCCTTTACAAAACATATTACAAATGCTCTCATTAAAGCTAGGAAGAGAAATTAAAACTTGAAGCTTCTATTCCTAGAAAGTTAGAAGATGGTTGGGAGCCCATCATTAAGATGAAATTTAATGACTTTGAATGTAATGCTTTATGTGATCTTGGTGCAAGTATTTCTGTTATGCCTAAAAGATTTATGATATGCTTGACTTGCCACCATTGAAGAATTGTTATTTGGATGTTAATCTTGCAGATAATGTTAAAAAGAAACCTTTGGGGAGGATTGATAATGTTATTACGGTTAACAATAACCTTTTCCCGTTGATTTTGTTGTCTTGATATCGAATGCAATGCATCTTGTCCTATTGTGTTGGGAAGACCTTTTCTTCGAACAGTTGGTGCTGTGATATGAGAGAAGGTAATATTAAATATCAATTTCCTCTCAAGAAAGGTATGTAACACTTCCCTAGAAAGAGAATGAATTTGCCTTTTGATTCTATTATTAGAACAAGCTATGATGTTGATGCTTCTTCTCTTGATGTTACTTGATTTGCACTTTCGCCTAGCTGAAAGGCGTTAAAAAAAGCACTTCTTGGGAGATAACCCAAGTTTTATTTTATTTACTGTATTATTGAGTCTTGGAAGTTGTTTACTACTGTAGCAACCTCTCCTTATCATGTTTTTGTGCCAAGTAAAGTTTTTATGTTAAAGTTGATGATAGATTTGGATCGCTGCGCAGAAACATCATTGTTGTCTGTCACGAATTCTCGCAGAAGTCTCTGTAAAAAATCGAAAAAATCTGCAAATTTACGAGCATGATCCTGAGATATGTACGCAACTTTCATTAGTTTTGAGTTTTTCCATTTGAGCAAGTTAAGTGCCCCTTCCAGACGCATCTTTACGGACTGTTCTGTTTTGACAGAGATCGTCTTTTATTTCGCATTGCCGCTTTTGCTATGTTGAATGAGTTTCTTTGTTCCATTAACTTTCTGCTTTGTGCAATGTCCAGAAGTGTTTAGAATGATTGTGTCACCTCTGAATATGTGAATTTTTGGTTATGCACTAACCCTCTAATGAGTTTGCTTGGAGTTTGTGTGAAGGAAGTTTTCAAGGGTCATGAGAAGATGTTGATATACTATGATCAAGAAGAGTGAAAGGTCTAAGCTTGGGGATGCCCCGGTGGTTCATCCCTGCATATTTTGAGAAGACTCAAGCATCTAAGCTTGGGGATGCCCAAGGCATCCCCTTCATCGACAACATTATCAGGTCACTTCTAGTGAAACTATATTTTTATTCCGTCACATTCTTATGTTCTTTACTTGGAGCGTCGGTTTGTTTTTTTTTTTTTTTTTTTGAATAAAGTTGGATCCCGCCATTCTTATATTGGAGATATTACGCTCCGCTTTTTCATATGTAACAATTGTGTTCTTAATTGTGATTTAATGTTCATGGCGAAAGCTAATTGCTTCGTTAGATTGCTATTTGGTTGGAATTGGAAAATGCTGCATATGGTTTAGCAATTTGGCAATTGTTTGAGCTCTCATTAGATCATGTTTAAGCTCTTGCATCATGTAGTTTAATCTATTAATGAAGAACTACCGTAGAGCTTGTTTAATTTGGTTTGCATGATTGTTCTCTCTAAGTCTAGATATTTTCGGTAAAGTGTTTGAACAACGAGGAAGACAGTGTAGAGCTTTATAATGCTTGCAATATGTTCTTGTGTGAGTTTTGTTGTACCTTTTCATACTTGTGTTTGCTTCAAACAACCTTGCTAGCCCAAACCTTGTACTGAGAGGAAATGCTTCTCGTGCATCCAAACACCTTGAGCCAAACCCATGCCATTTGTGTCCACCATATCTACCTACTATGTGGTATTTTTCTGCCATTCCAAAGTAAATTACTTGAGTGCTACCTTTAAAATTTCATTCCTTTACCTTTACAATATATAGCTCATGGGACAAATAGCTTAAAAACTATTGTGGTGATGAATATGTAGTTATGTGTATTAATTCTTATAAGTTGCTTGTTGAGCGGTAACCATGTTTTCTGGGGACGCCATCAACTTGATCTTTGTTGGATATCATGTGAGATGCTATGCATGTTCGTCTTGTCTGAAGTAAGTGGACTTCATGATCAAATGGTTTGAGTATGCATATGTTAGAGAAGAACATTGGGCCGCTAACTAAAGCCATGTATCATGGTGGAAGTTTCAGTTTGGACATACAACCTCAATCTCTTATGAGAATATTAATCGTTGTTGAATGCTTAAGCATTAAAAAGAGGAGTCCATTATCTTGTCTATGTTGTCCCGGTATGGATGTCTAAGTTGAGAATAATCAAAAGCGAGAAATCCAATGCGTGCTTTCTCCTTAGACACTTGCGGGCATAGAGGTACCCCTTTGTGACACTTGGTTGAAGCATATGTCATGTGATGATAATCCGTGTTTCCGAGCTAAGTAGGACAAGGTGCGAGCACTATTAGTACTCTATGCATGAGACATGCAACTTGTAGGAAGTATTATGCATAGCACATATGAATTATTACTACCATTGACAAAATTGTTTCTATGTTTTCAAAACAAAAGATCTAGCACAAAAATAGTAATCCATGCTTCCCTCTGCGAAGGGCCATTCTTTTACTTTATTGTTGAGTCAGTTTACCCACTTCTTTCTATCTTAGAAGCAAACACTTGTGTTAACTGTGTGCATTGATTCTTACATGTTTACTTATTGCACTTGTTATATTACTCTATGTTGACAAATATCCATGAGATATTCATGTTACAAGTTGAAAGCATTCGCTGAAACTTAATCATCCTTTGTGTTGCTTCAATGCATTCTACTTAGAATTTATTGCTTATGAGTTAGCTCTTATGCAACTCTTATTGATACTTGTCTTGAAAGTACTAGTCATGAAAAGTTTTGCTATATGATTCATTTGTTTAGTCATTATCTTTGTTAGCAATCTTTGTTCAGATCACTCCATTCATCTCATATGCTTTACAATAATGTTGATCAAGATTATGTTGGTAGCATGTCACTTCAGAAATTATTTGTGTTATCGTTTACCTACTCGAGGACGAGTAGGAACTAAGCTTGGGGATGCTTGATACGTCTCAAACGTATCTATAATTTCTTATGTTCCATGCTACTTTTATTACAATACTTGAATGTTTTATACATACTTTACAACATTATTATACATTTTCCTGCACTAACCTATTAACAAGATGCCGAAGTGCCAGTTGCTTCTTGTTTTTGGTTTCAAATCCTAGTAAGGAAATATTCTCGGAATTGACGAAATCAACGCCCAGGGCCTATTTTTACACGAAGCTTCCAAGACCGAAAGGAGACGAAGTGGGGCCACGGGTGGGGACACACCAGGCGGCGCGCCTGCCGCGCCGCCTAGTGTGTGGGCCCTCGTGACGCCCGACCTACCCTTCCTTAAAGCCTCCGTCGCGAAACCCCCGTACCGAGAGCCACGATACGGAAACCTTCCGAGACGCCGCCGCCGCGAATCCCATCTCGGGGATTCAGGAGATCGCTCCGCACCCTGCCGGAGTGGGGAATCATCACCGGAGGGCTCTACATCATCATGCCCGCCTCCGGATTGATGCGTGAGTAGTTCATCCTTGGACTATGGGTCCATAGCAGTAGCTAGATGGTTGTCTTCTCCGCTTGTGCTATCATTGTTATAGATCTTGTGAGCTGCCTAACATGATCAAGATCATCTATTTGTAATGCTACATGTTGTGTTTGGTGGGATCCGATGAATATAGAATATTATGTTAAGTTGATTATCAATCTATCATATATGTGTTGTTTATGTTCTTGCATGCTCTCCGTTGCTAGTAGAGGCTCTGGCCAAGTTGATACTTGTAACTCCAAGAGGGAGTAATTATGCTCGATAGTGGGTTCATGCCTACATTTAATCTGGGACAGTGACAGAAAGGTCTAAGGTTGTGGATGTGTTGTTGCTACTAGGGATAAAACATTGATGCTTTGTCTAAGGATATTTGTGTTGATTACATTACGCACCATACTTAATGCAGTTATCTGTTGTTTACAACTTAATACCGGAAGGGGTAACTTAATACCGGAAGGGGTTCGGATGATAACCTGAAGGTGGATTATTTAGGCATAGATGCATGCTGGATAGCGGTCTATGTACTTTGTCGTAATGCCCTGATTAAATCACATAGTAATCATCGTTGATATGTATTGAATCTTTATTTGTCAATTGCCCACCTGTAATTTGTTCACCCAGATGTTATTTATCTTATTGGAGAGACACCTCTAGTGAACGTGGACCCCGGTCCATTCTTTTACATCTGAATACATTCTACTTTTACGTTCTTTGCAAACAAACACCATCTTCCACTCGATACGCTTAATCCTTTGTTTTCAGCAAGCCGTGAAATTGACAACCTCACCGTTACGTTGGGGCAAAGTACTTTGATTGTGTTGTGCAGTTCCACGTTGGCGCCTTCCACCGGTGTTGCGCCGCACTACATTCCTCCACCAACAAACTTCACGTGCTTCTTGGCTCCTACTGGTTCGATAACCTTGGTTTCTTACTGAGGGAAAACTTGCTGTTGTGCGCATCACACCTTCCTCTTGGGGTTCCCAACGGACGTGTACATGTACGCGCATCACGGGGCAGCAGCGAGCCGAGATTTTCATCGGCAGTCTCCCGGACAACATCCGCGTGGATGTGGAGCTTCAGGGCCCCCAGGACCTCCAGACGGCGATGCACTACGCCCGCGCCTACGAGCGTCGCGCCCAGGCGTTGCAGCAGGCGACACCGGGCCGAGGGGGCCGCCAGCCCGACCGGCAACCTCCGCCAGCACCGGTGCCCGGCCGGCCGAACGCGGCCACCCCAGCAGCCACCGCCCCGTCCGCGACGCGGACATTCGGCCGGCTCACCCCGGCGAAGCAGCTCGAGCACCGTCGCCTCGGGCTTTGCTTTAACTGCGACAAGCCCTACGTACCCGGCCACGTCTTCCCGCGCCTCTTCTACCCGCCCGCACCCGCCGATGAGCTCGGCGAGTTGCCACCACCAGCGATTGCGTAGACTGCACCCGCGACCACTACGGCGACAATGTTCGTCGTTTAACTCCATGGGCTTGCTGGCATCCACCATGAGCGCACTATGCTCTTGCTGGTGATGATTCACGGCAAGCGTTTGGTGGCCCTCCTGGACACAGGATCCACGCATAACTTCCTGCCCGCGGCTACCATGCGCCGCTTAGCGCTCCATCCTACGGGCGGGGATCACCTTCGGGTCATGGTGGCCAACGGCGACCGCCTCTAGTGCCATGGAATGGTGCATCACGTGCCCATCACTATCGGCAACGAGCACTTCACCGTCACGTGCGCCGGCATCGACTTGGGCTGTTTCGACTTCGTGCTCGGCGTCGACTTCTTGCGGACCCTTGGTCCCATCCTTTGGAACTTCGACACCTTGACGATGACCTTCTGGCATCTGGGTCGCCGCGTCCGGTGTGAGGGCATGGGGGGCACCTCTCCGGCACCATAGCTTCAGCTTGCCGCGACTGAACCAGAGTCCGAGCACCCACTATTGGCCCACCTCCCGCAGCAGCACAACGAACTCTTCGACGAGTCTTAGGGCCTTCCGCCCGTCCAGGTGTATGATCACCGCATCCATCTCTTGTCGGACACGGCGGCGGTGGCAGTGCGGCCCTACCGCTATCCCCAGCTGCAAAAGGACGAGCTGGAGCGGCAGTGCGCTGATGCTCGCTGCGGGCATCATCCGCATCTCCACGTCGCCGTTCTCGGTGACGGTCCTCCTCGTCTGCAAGTCGTACGGTACATGGCGCTTCTGCATCGACTACCGCGCACTTAATGCCATGACTCTCAAGGACAAGTTTCCTATTTCTGGTGGTCGACGAGCTCTTCGACGAGCTACATGGGGCGCGCTTCTTCACCAAGCTTGACCTTAGGTCGGGCTACCACCATGTGCGGATGCATCCGGATGATATCGCCAAGACGGTGTTTCAGACTCATCATGGCCACTTTGAGTTCTTGGTGATGCCTTTTGGCCTCTCCAACGCCCCGGCGACCTTTCAGGCTTTGATGAACGACTCCTCCGCCTCTACTTGCGCCGGTTTGTGCTTGTTTTCTTTGATGACATTCTTATCTACAACACCTCGTGGGCGGAGCACCTCCAGCACATCGCCATCGTCTTCAATGAGCTTCGAGCGCATCATCTTCACCTTAAGCGCTCGAAGTGCTCGTTCGGGACACCCTCGGTTGCCTACCTCAGCTATGTCATCTCGGTCGAGGGGGTAGCTATGGATGCCGACAAGGTGGCAGCGGTCGCGGCTTGGCCAACACCGCACTCACCGCGCCCCCTTTGCGGCTTCCTGGGGCTCGCGCAGTACTACCAGAAATTTATCCGGGACTTTGGCCTCATCGCGTCCCCGCTCACGCTCCTGCTGCGTCGCGACGCCCTTTCCTGGGATGGCGAGGCCACGACGACATTTTGAGGCCTTGAAGGGGGGCCCCACGACGGGACCCGTTCTTCAGATGCCAGACTTCACCCGCCCGTTCTCCGGTGTGGGGTTCGGTGCCGTGCTGCATCAGGGCGATGGACCGCTCGCCTTCTTCAGCCGGCTCTTGGCGCGCGCCATCTTAAGCTCGCGGCATACGAGCAAGAGCTCATTAGCTTGGTGCAGGCGGTGTGCCACTGGCGGCCTTATCTTTGGGGTCGGTCATTCCGGATTCGCACGGATCACTACATCCTAAAGTTCTTATTGGACCAGAGGCTCTCTACTGTGCCGCAGCATCCATGGTATTTTCTAATGCGATGTGTTTTATTGAAAAAATGTAATAACTTCTCATTTATTTCTAACTTTCGTTCATATCTAACATTCATAGAATTACATGGAATCCGGAGTAACCAAATTTGATGCACAAAAGCTACTGTAACAATTTTGATACTAGTATTGTAGAATTCCACATTATTAATTTGTTGTCAATGATCACATGTAAATGAAATTCTAACATTATGTCGGGGATATCATCTTCACCGGTGCCCCAATAGGGCTCCTCTTATCGGCCCACTGGACATATATACACAATAATGTAGCCCAATGGTGTCCTCCCTGTTATGTTCGGGTGGTCCAAAAAAATGTCAAGAAACTATTGTCTCCTCCAAAATATGGAGGTGGTCAAGGGGATACGCCCGCAACATCGACATCTGACAGGTGGGCCCAGTATGTCAGTAGATCAAAGATTGGGCGACTATCTCATGAGGAGGCAATGACACAGCCTCCGACGCTGCCGTACCGGCATCCCGCCGACCCGGATGACACGCTAGGCCTAGCGGGGTGCAGCCGTGGTCGGGCGGAGGCTGACATAACAATATAAAATATGTCGATGGCGCATGTGGTTTAGGGTAGATGGTTTCAGTTTAGTTTAAACTTTGTTCAGTCCTTGTAAATAAGCTTAGAGCTGAATGAAATTTGAGTCTTTTGTGCATATCCGATAGTTAAAAAAGTGCGGGAATAAGGAACGCCGATGGGGGCATCCGCCACCACCAGAGAGGAAAATTGTTCGGCGCTTGCAAAGCGGGCTCAGTTATGGGATGCCAGACACTATTTAGGGGGCAATCCATTGGACATGATCTTAGGCCATCTTCAACGGCCCGATGCAAACGGGCGTGCCCGCGCTGTGCACCCAACACATCGGCCACCCATTTGACCAACGCGGCCAATATATGGTCTATTTCTTTGGGAAAAATAGCCATTTGGCCACACAGATTTATAAATAACATCTAAAAAATATAAAATAATATCAAATAAAATGTAGCATAACTAGGAAGTGAAATGTGTCATATTTTGAACAAGGAATAAATATAAAAATAACAAATTGAGAGTGTCAACTCAATTTGTACGGTCTAGGATCTCCTTCTGCTTCTTCTCGAGCCAAGCTCTCTTCACCTCGTTCATGGAGGTCAAGTCGGCTGTCATGATAATGTGGTCCTCAGCTTGGCGTTTCAGCTCAACTTCTCTCTCCTTCAGCTCCACCTCTTTGGCCCTTGCCGCTGCAATGAGCTTCAATTCTTTCTCGTTGAGCTCCACTTCCCTAGCCCTCGTCTTGGAATTGGCCTCTTCAATCTCAATCTTCCTATTTTGGACATCGTAGTAGGTCTTCATGTCCTCTTCCTTCTCCCGGCGCTTCCTCTCATCCCTCTTGTACGTGGATACCTCTTTTTCGGCATGCAAATCCTTCAAGGTGCCGACCAAATGCATGGCCGAAGCATCACGCTTCATGTCGGTCTTGGTTGCCTTGTGTCCTCGTGGACGGCTTGCACGAGAAGCAGAGCTACCGCAAGGCTGGCCACCATCAAGGTCAATAACCGTGGCATCTTTGGCATTATTGCTACCAATCAAGCTCGCCATGTACGACTCGTACCCCTCGTTGAACTTGGGCGTGCCCTGGAGTTCCTTCCAACAATGAGAGAAGGCAAAGGTCCTTCATTCACCGTTTTGAAGTAATCCAAAGCGTGCCACACCTAGAGCAAAGCGAGACAACAATGACAAACGTATGTGCAAACAATGAAAGAACAAGTTGAGGTTGAGAACTATACCAAGTCCTTCATGCTGATGCCTCTAACGGGAACCCGCTTCACATGATCATACGCCGCATGGAACTTGTTGCATTCCGTTTGAATTGTTCCCCACCTCATTTGGAGGGAGCGCTCATTGCGGTCGCTGTCAAATCGCTCCTCCCCATATCGGCGATGCTCATGGAAGTAGTCATGGATCCGGCGCCAGAATGCAACCCCCTTCTGCACGGCACCTGTCAGTGGATCTTCCCAATGGCCAACCACCCCCCAACGATCATTTTGTCCTCCAGCTTCGTGTAGTTGATGGTTCTTTTGCTAACCCGGCGACCTCGACCTTGTGCAGATGCGGCTTGTGTGCGCTCGTCAACGAACAACGGCTCCTCATCGATGTTCATGGTGTCGGCATGGCCAATGTTGTCCTCCTCTATGTCAATGGGAGGTGGGGGGAGCCTGCTCGGTCGCCGGAGGTTGCATGGTGGTCGGCATCATCGGCGCGCAATACATAGGGGCGTGCATCATGGTCACTGCCTACATAGATGGCGGCGCGCACTCAACCAACAAATCGCCGAACAGGGTGCAGGCACCGGCCAACGCTCCTGTGAGCAGCTGCCCGGCGCACGGTTGAGGTCAATGGACGCAGGCGACGACCCCGTCATGGACTCGCCCACCTCCGGTGACCCATCCGACGCCATCATTTCGTGCGCGCTGGGCGGGTACCCAAATGGGGCAGTCGACGGGGCTGTACTGACCGGGGAGACCAGGTCACGGACGAGCCAGAGATTCCCGCCGAGGCTGAGCCGGCGCCCGTTGCGGCCAGCTGCACGAGCGCGGTGTGGCTGTAAAAGAGCATGGCATGCTCTTGAATGGCCTTCGCCTTCGCCTCCATTTGAAGGAGTTGGAGATGCTTGGCCGCCCTCTGCCGCTCCTCCAAGGCAGCGGCCTCCCTCTTCCGTTGTTCGAGCGCCCTGCGCCGGTCGGCCTGCTTCTTGCTCTCGATCGCCCTCTGCTCCGCTGTGAGCTCGGGCTTCGCCGTCTTCGTCGCCGCCGCGGGCTGCGCGACCACCGGAACTTCCGGGGCCTCCCCCACGACAGGAGAGACAACGCCCAAGAGCTCGGCCTCGTCTCCAATGGTGGCGGCGGCAGCAGCTTCGTCGGCCATCCTCTAGGTTTGTTTCGGGAGTGGAGTGAGTGTGTTTTGGGAGGCTGATAGGCGGGCCATAGGAGGACAAGAGAGGACGCGAGAGGCCAGCCCCCGGTGTCCACGGCCACACAAACGAGACACAAATTTGGGCCGGCTTTGGATCATCCCGGATGCCGCGGTCATCTATTTTTTTGATGGGTCCGCGCGCTGGCCACGTTTTTGTCCGATTTGACCCATCCGGAGGCTCGCGGACACCGGATGGGTCGCCCTCTTGGAGATGGGCTTAATGCTCACGTGAACTTTATTTAACCTACAGTTACATGCACCCATGTTTTCCTTTCCTCCACAGTCCACAATTGTAGGTAGTTCCTTCATAAATAGATGGTGAGCAGCCACTCCGGCGTGTGACAGCTCTCTCATTGGGTACAAAACAAATGAAACAAAAGGAATCACCCGAGCGAGGTAACTAAAGTAAGATCTGTACATGTGACGTTTCTCTTCTGGAGGTTCGTTGCTTAGTGTAGCTGATCATCGGAAATGGGTGGCTTCAGGATCGATCTATGAGGAACAGACACGCGTTCTTCTTGCAGCTGAAGGTCGTGTGGTTGTTCAAGCGATTTTTCTGTTCGTAGTTCACGGCGCTCCTGTAGAGAAACAGATGACCTGTCGTGGATGTCGCCGGTGTTTGATTTAGCATGCATGCGACTGCAACACAGGATACCTGCTTGCGCATGATTAAATCAGAGACCCAGGTGCGGCAGGTATAGAGTTCATGTCCGCTTCAACCTCAGAGCGTTTGTGGACCGAGGCATAGCCCGGTGGCTACCTACCCGGTCCGCCCGAGTTCGAGACTCTGCAGCTCGGTGCGTACGCAGACTCTATTAAAAAGATATGGGGTTTTTTTTCTCTATGTCGTCCTTTTTAACCTCACAGTGTTTGTGTGTCCATCTCGGTCACTGCCCCCTCACATCCGAGATCCGATCCAGAGACAATTTTTAAATTGTATGAATTTGCTAACAATGTGCCTCCACTCAAATTTGTGAATTGCAATAATATCCTCACATTTTTAATGAAAAAATCTTAAATTATTTTTATTTGCTAACAATGTGCCTCCACTCATAAGTTTGGCCTCCACTAAAACTTTTGTCTGGGTCTCCTGGTGTGCGCCTTTGCCAAAGTGCTGACGAGAACATGCAAGAGAGGTGAATGCATTCGGAGGCCATTCATTTTTTTTTGGAAATACGGAGATCTAGATGATATTTTATACCATGGATATTTTCTGACTACCATAGTTTGTTCGATAACTTTTTGTTACACAATCGTTAGAAACATGTTAGCGTTTCCTAAAGTCTGGAACAACAGGTAATTAACCCCCTTTTACTTGACAAAAATGTTCAAATTTTTTTATCTTGATTTTTACGATAGATCTTTGAAAATGTAGTTATAAAAATTCACGAATCTTCCAACTTTGTTCGTCAAATTTTATTCCAAAATTATCCAGTTCCTTGTTTTTCCTAATACCATGTGTTCTAATGGAAAAAAAATCCAAAGAACTACCAATTTATAATTCTTTCTTTCGTCCATACCATTCATAGAATTTTGGATGTTCTGTTGAACTACGTTCTGATTTGTTTCAATCTTACTATTTTATTTTAAATGTATAAGATGATCTTTTAACAAACACTTTTTTTAGTAAACCTATTATTTACTTTTATGTTTATAACTAAATTTTAATCATCTTAGCATTTCCATCGCTAGATTGTCAAATGAATGAAACTAATGTCATGTCATCTAGATAGCGCTTTCACTTGTGAGGGGATTTATTTTGGTCTGAATGCTGAGGAGTCATTTCACCTAGTACTAAATTTACTTTGTACATAAAGACATGACGAGGAGTGCATACATATCCGCCTTCATGAATGGGGATAAAAAGTTATAACTTCTTTTGCATAAAACAAGAGAGAAAGGTTATATATACCTCTCAAACACAACTAGCAAGCTCCGAGGTCTCATGTGTCGTTCGTGTGCCAGTATACTAGATGTCTAATACTGTGTAGTACATCTTTGTTGACAACTGTACTACATACATGGGAGTGGGAGGCTGCAGAAATTAACGTACTGGGGGCGATGTGCAGGGCATGAGATTACCATAGCAAAATAGGTTGTGACCGCTAGATATTGACCGGAACTCCAATATACATAGTGTACCATGGGGCAGCTGAGTGCTATCGCGGAGATCTCATCGTTCAAGGTTTTTGTTGGCACAACAAGAGCTAGGATCGTCTCCCTTCTCCCCGTAGACACACGCATACGATGGTCACAATCCCTCCGGTACGAACATGTTTTCAAGCAGAGCGAAAGCAAAGGAAAGACAAAGTACTTTTCCAGCTCATGTTTTGCAACATTGCTTCGATACAGCAGCATTCCAACCCACCTGTCTACCAGCTAACACTGCTGACAGGTGCACCTTGCGTCTCTACTGCCAATCTGCCATGCTGCTATACAAGTTACAGTCATTGTTGATGATGCACTGACATACTACCAAATTCAGTGCTTGCACAATTGCATCAGGAAAGTATGTGTATACAAGTCTAAAATGTGCACTGTCACCATATTTGTACAAGTATAAATCCAACAGTTTTGGACCACCGGACAGGCAGATACACGGGTATGCCGGTCAGAACACTTCCAGATAAAGTGGGCGCCGCCCACATAGAAAAATATTTCCGGTCTCGAGTCAATAACGTTGTGAAAGGAAGTCAAGCTCGTCGACACACCGTATTTGTACTTCCTTCTGTAAGTGCTCTGTTTTCTGTCTAAGTGTTTATATAAACTGAACCTGATACGTGCTTCGGAGATGCGTCTAGTCTAAGAGCGAGTTGTGATCTCATTGGTGGGATGGTACGATGGCATAGCATTCGGTCCAACTTTGTTAGGCTTTCCTTGATGAATAAAAGAAAAAGAAAACGAGCGTAGCAAAACTCTGTCTCTGTTCCTAGCTTGTATTCGTGTGTGTGACAGCAGCGAAGTTTCAGAGCGACGAACCCAAAATCAAAGTGTTCGCCTTGAGTTCTAGGCCTTAGATCCAACAGGTTGTACTTTCATGTTCTACATTGTGTCCGAAACCAAATGTACGTGAGTCTCCTCATACCACCGGATTCAGAGTTGATATTGCAATTTTTGCCCGTGCGCTAGGCATGAAACTAGAAAGTTAAAGACCCGTGCCATGCCCTAGTGCTTACCGGGCAATGCTACGATATCTCTGCACCCATACTTGTTTGGTAATTTTCTAGAGAGATTTCTCTACAGTACCGTGATACTCCTTATTAAGCTGTTGTCGAGTATTGGAGTTCCAGTTCGATCTAGCTTTTTGTTGGAAGGCTTCTGTCCCATTTTAGATTTATCTAAATTTAGATGTATCTATACACTATTTTTAAATTTGGATATATCTATATATATTCAAAATTTGAAAATTTTAAAATAACTTTCGTGGGACGAAGGAAGTACATGTTGCCATACCAATGAGGGTAATTAATCTGGCATTTGAGTGATCGAATGCGTGTTGCGTGTATTTCTGCTTCCATCATCCGCCATGTGTGCCTCCTTGTCCTCTTTGGGCATGTCTTTCATGGAAAATGTCTCCATCAGAAATTTAGAAAGCTAAAACCACCACAAAAAGACGTCCAGATTCTGGAATATTTTACGTGTGACTCTCGTGCCTTCCTTAATTTTGTGTGTCAAGGTTCACATGCATCTTCGTCGTCGGATGGAACATATACTATCCTTAAAGGTGAAGGCTTTGTCTTTTTCTCCTTTATTTGAATTTTTTTATGGCCTGAGGATTAACGATAGCGCGACACGTATGCTCTTTGGCAGGTTTGCTTCTCGTGTTATATTTCTGTGTACACTTTTGGTGTTGCATGCCATTTACTTTCGGTTCTGGGGTTTAATATGGTGGTGACACCTGTGGATATTGAGGTGTTGTCCTTCTTACAATTGGGTGATATTGTTCTTTGGTATGTTGCTGGTGTGGCTGTAGCTGCCATGGTTCTGACATGGTGTATCATTATGGGTAGGCACTTTTGATGGTCAATGCGATCTTTGCGTTGATCATTTTTGTCGTTTGCTTCTTGATTTTGTATGGATTGTCAGTCGGTGGGTCTTGTGTGCGACGCGTGGCTAGTTGGATTTTTATGTGATCCTTTCTGTAACCAAGGGAGAAGCACCATGATTTGGCTAGTACATGCAACCGGTCCAAGAAGTTTGCACGTGATTTATACAGGTGTTTTGATCTTAGCATAACATGCTAGTGCAGAGTGTTTTCTCTCCTTTTTAGATAGTTGATTCATGTATCGACTATGTGGCCCATAATTTAATATTGTGTAAGACCTAAACTCTAATAAAGAAACAACAAGCCGCATGCATCCATGGATGCATATGCTGAGCCGCTGTCGCCTTTTCGATAAAAAAATAGTTGCCTAGTTTCAATAAAATTTACCTAATTATATCTAAATATAAGTAAAACTAAGTTCAATTAATGTACGTTTTTAATATCAACTTTGTCTGTTAAGCTTCAAAACTTACCTATTATTGAAGAAGGGAAATAAATGTCACCACGATTTGTAGCTTCTTCTGCTACTATTGTCTAGTGAAGCCACGACACAGCTTGACATGAGTTCCTTGCTAAGAAATTTGTGTATCCTTTCACGGAAAACGTCTCCATCATAGATCTTTTCAGTGCAAACTTTACGTATCCTTCCATGAATCACCGTGTAACAACACTTCAATTAGATTTAGACTCATCGATGATGTTTTCTGTGATCAGCCATAAATGATCTACTAAATTATTTTCGTGTTGTTGATAAACCATACCTGGTGATCATACTGCTGATCATCGGCCACTAGAGGAGCGCACTTACTCTCTATGATTATATTGTGCATGATGATGCAAAAATTTATGACCTCTCATAAATGAGATGTCAATTAGGTAAAAGAAGGGTACCGAACAATAGCAAAACTGCTTGGAGCACACCAAATGCCTAATCGGTACACGAGAGATGTGAGAGAAGATCGCACGGACTGCCCGCGGTAGCGTTAGCGGCAGATGTGATACTTGGCAAGATCGTAGACGTGGTGGCTTCCAAACAACGTCGAGAAGCGGCGGAATCCAAACAACGGTAGAGGGTGCGGGGCGGCTGCACATCGTTGTTAGGTAGCCCTAGCCGAGAGCTGGGCTGTGGCGGCTGTGATTCAGCGGCGAAGGCGAGCAAGGGGATAATGACTGGGTTGTTGCCATCTGGTACCTGCCGGCCTGTATCCGACGTTGCGTATGTGTCTTTGCACTTCCACGCCGGTTCCTATGGGTCGGGCCCGGATTGGGAGTGCCGGACACGGTATTGGCATGTGTAATGTGTCGGTAGTCAGTTGGAGTCACTGCTAGGAACCTACTATGCGGGCAGCCGATAGCTCGGTGAAGATGCCCTTGGACTTTCTGTCTTACCCAAGAGGAGAGCATTTGATGATTGATCTAATGCATGATGTTTTCATGGCTACTAGGCACTATGCTAACTACAATGAACGTTTATATCCAAGTGTGGCGTTTTGGAGGCCAAGCAACATGTACCTTTGTATTTTCAAAAGTTATGATTCAAAGTGTCAAAAAAACCCGAAACAAAATTCTGGAGGTAGCCAATGATGAATGCTACAATGGTGTAAAATCTTATTGCAAAATAATTTGTATTCTAGGCTACATAAAATTGACAAAATCTGACAAATTTTATAGTCTTAAAATGTGCACTATTCACTATAAAATTTGTCAAAATTTGTTATTTTTGTGTAGCCTAGAATATAAATTAGTTTGTATTGAGATTTTACACCATTGTAGTATACATTATTTTCTCTTTGTAGAATTTTTATTCACATTTTTTGAAACTTTAAAACACAAATTCTGAGTGTCTGCAAATAAAGGGATACATGTAGCTCCTCCTCCGTTTGAAGTTTTCTGTTTTTATACCTACTGTGAAAATTAATATGGTATTCACTAGTAGTGGAAAAATATTGTATATTCACAGTGATATTTCAATACCAAGACGTTACCATATCCCGTTAATTACTATTCAAAGGCTAAGGACTCGTAGTAAAAATTTGTTGAAGCTAGGGACTACTCCGGCCCAATAATTGGCTCACGTTTAACCATATCACCTACTGTTATTAGTTACTAAAAATCATGTCGGTTTTTTTCCCATATTCAGATAGACGATTCTTTATAAACATAAAGAGCCACTTGCTCTACAGATCAAACAAAATGTAGGTGTTCTGCCACCAGCGGGTGTATGCTGAATTACCTAGTTGCCTCAAGCAAATGCAAGATATCCTTAGCTACGAAAGAGCGTGGTTTCTCTGTCGTTGTTCTAGCAAAGCATCCAACTTATCTCATAGTTTCGAGGATCTTGTACGAGTATTCAAATGGAAATGGGAGGCTTCAGAAAAAAATTGAGACCAACTGATGGCTCTGTTCGTTGTGGGATCTGATCGCCTAGTATGGATTGCGCTACACCAGATCGAAGAACCCGTCTCCCCTGCAGTCAGATAAGAAACGAGAGCCGCTACGACTCGTCAGTGGTGACTTATGTGCTTAACCGAAATTGTATTTTCTGACAGAGCCGTAGGCGTCGGTGAGCCCAGGGGTGTCGGAAAGCACTAAAGTGCTAGACTCCCAGGTCATTCTCTCCGCTTGTTCCATCTGGTTAGAGAGGAACAGTCAAGTACCTGATCGTCCCTGCTGCGACGCTACCGCGGAGCTTGTGAGACACGTCAAGTGACTTCGCGATGTGGAAGTTAGCTTGGTCGAGAGGGTCGGGGCGAGATTATTTATTATAGTTTGATTTTTGTTTCCTTCTGCTGCTGTTGCTGAGTACGCTTTGATTTTCCTTTCCTTCTATTATCACCTTTTTCTTATACTACTGTGGAGGAGTATCCCATGGCACTTCAATTAAAAACAATATGGACGATGCTACAGAGTGCCCTAGCACCGGATAGTCTTCCACGGTGCCTCCCTTGTCTGAAAGCAATATTTACCAAAAAAGGAAAGTGGTCCCAAGAGCCGAAAGCGACAGTTACCAAAAACAGAAAATGTGACCATATTCGGCACACCCATCCATCCACTTGACATTCGCGATTTTTGCAGGAGCGTGAACCCCATCAGTACACGGACAAAAAACCCTGGCTCTATCCTTTTTCTTCTCATCTACCGTTCGGAACACGTATTGACATGTAAAAAAATTGTAGTATAGCTACACAAAGTTACATCTCGGAAAAATTCTATAGTATTCGTGATTCAAATTGAGGATGTAAAAAATAGTGCTGAGGATGTACAAAAAAGAAAAAAAATTACATCCAGATCTATAAAAACTACTGACGTACTATTGTTCTTGGGAAACCTTGGTCCATTCAGCATTTTAGATGTAGAAAAATAATAAAAATTACATCCACATACATAAAATTCCACCTCAATTTGAGAAAAAACACATGGAAACTTGCATCAATCTGAATGTAAAAAATGGTAGGAAGTACATCTAGTTACAGAAACTTCACCCAGAATTGGAGAAAAATTGCTATACTTACATCCAATGTAAAAATTACACAAAATTGAGGAAAAGAAGTAGATAAGTACAGCCGGATACAAAAATTACAGCCAGCATGTTACACCATCTGAATCCTCAAGAGAGCACACATCAAAGAACTAGATTGTTCAGATGCGGCAACAAGCGGCACTGGGCTGGAACGGAGAGCAAAATAGAGCAGATGCTACATGCTGATGCCTGGACCAGAGCAAAACAGAGCATCAAACGAATGCAGAGCACATATGCCTTGGGTCGGATACGAGCAACTGCTGCTACTAATACTGGACGAACAACACCACAGTGACTAAACAATTGGATGTAAAATCGAAGGCGCGTCTAGCAAACACGCTGGGGAAAACCAAGCGAGACCGAATCTCTTACCAGCAAGGCTTTGCCTCAAAGCTACCAGTGCGGCCGGCCGGCCACTCAGGTCGTCGGGCGACTCGATGGGCGAGGAAGGGCCGCAAAAACTCCCTGCACGACTCCTCTGATGCCGGCCGGCCGCCTCGCCGACGTCGAATCGCGGGGCGCCGCCGCCGAAGAACCCCTCTCATCACATCCACCCTCCTTGGATGCATCGATCCCTCAGTCCGTGCCGTAGAGAGTCCGCCTCCACTGTTACCACCAACCAGGACAATCTCTGAGGGCCTTCCCGCTGGCACGCTCGCCGCCGCCGAGGAGAATCGCAGGAGGAGATCGGGGGAGGGGAGAAGCTTGATGCGGAGGAGACAGGAAAGGGGAATGGGGAGATGACGAACCAAACGAAGAAGTCGTGAAGTATGGGGGAGCTTTCCGCTGTCGTTCTTTTGGACGGTAGCGCCGCTTGTCCCAGTCCGCTTGATCGTGATCGGACGCGCGAGAAAGGTGGGCACCGTGTAAGACTAGATGGTGCCGTGGCATGAATTAGATTATACGAAACAATATATTAAACAACATCATGAAGTTCGAGTAACAGGACTTAAACTCGGGTGGGTGGAAAGGCATCGATTAACACTCCTCTAGTCTATGCCTTAATATGTTTTCGTATCTTAATTAAAGGGACAGTATGTTGGAAATAATCTAAAACTACAATAGTAGATGTAGGTTTGGGTTAGTTTCCTAGTGTCTAATCAACGTGTGTTTGAGTCTGACTAGCATTAGGTAGTCCAGGATTAGTCTGTCCTTCCATGTAAGCTTAGACGTGTTGGGTCTTTGTACTAGCTAGAGTAGTAGTAGTTCGGTTAGGTTTAGTACTTGGTCAGTTTCCAAGTACGAGTTGGTTTAGACGTGGAGTCTGTCTTCGTATCGTGTTGATCTACTAGGTCGAGTCGGTCAGCTAGCTCTGGCTTGGTGCTATATATATGCGTGCGTACGGGTTGTGAAGTTGTAACGTGGAGAAAAATAGAAAAGCAATAAGAGAGGAAAATTCAGAGGGTGCAACACGCACCCTTGGCGATATTTTATGTCGCGTGTGTTCGTCTAGTTTGATGTGATTTATCTGTGGATGAATTCCAACAATTGGTATCAGAGCGAGGTCCAAGATTTGAAGCCACGCTTGCCCCGGGGAGGCGACCCTACTAGCGCCTCGGGGCAGGCGACCGTCGCTCGGCGAAGCGGCCGGGTGGAGCAGGCGTCGCGCTGTTGTTAGCGAGGCGGCGGGCGATCGTTGCTCGGTGGAGCAACACGGAAGGGTTGACAGTGTGTCGTCGTTGGCGAGGCAAGGTGGTGGATGATCGTTGATGGAAGAGGTGGTGCCGAGGTGTGGTACGGGAGTCTCGTCAAGATCGTCGTCCGGGAGTTTCGTTCAAGGTCGAGTTTCGTCAAGGTCGTCTTCGAAGGTGTTCGATGAGTCAAAGAGTCAAGTGTGTGCACGTCTACACGTGCGATCGTCGTCAAGTATGTGAGTCGTTGTTGTGTCCAAGTGCTTGTCTCTGTGAGGATCCGTTGCAGTTGAAGCGTGTCACGTCGAAGTGCTGTCCGGTGCGGGGTGTCACCGAGGGCTAGTGCGTGCGCGGAGAAGTGTGTCTTAACGCAGAGTGCTCAAGCGTATAGTGGGACGAGGACCAGTGAAGGGGAGTCTCTTTAATGAGGACCTGTCTCTACACGAGGCGGTGTGTGTTCCGTCGGCGTGTATTGCGCTAGGGGTGGCCGAAGGTGTCCGCCTGTCAGCGTGACTGGGAGTCTGGATCATACGTTGAGTTTAAGTCGTTGAGCCACGAATTTGCAAGGAGTCAAGATCAGAAGAAGTACAAGGAGATAACAAGTTTAGATTAGGGAGAGATTGTTGAAAATAATCTAAAACTACAATAGTAGATGTTGGTTTGGGTTAGTTTCCTAGTGTCTAATCAACGTGTGTTTGAGTCTGACTAGCATTAGGTAGTCCAGGATTAGTCTGTCCTTCCATGTAAGCTTAGACGTGTTGGGTCCTTGTACTAGCTAGAGTAGTAGTAGTTCGGTTAGGTTTAGTACTTGGTCAGTTTCCAAGTACGAGTTGGTTTAGACGTGGAGTCTGTCTTCGTATCGTGTTGATCTACTAGGTCGAGTCGGTCAGCTAGCTCTGGCTTGGTGCTATATATATGCGTGCGTACGGGTTGTGAAGTTGTAACGTGGAGAAAAATAGAAAAGCAATAAGAGAGGAAAATTCAGAGGGTGCGACACGCACCCTTGGCGATATTTTGTGTCGCGTGTGTTCGTCTAGTTTGATGTGATTTATCTGTGGATGAATTCCAACAATTGGTATCAGAGCGAGGTCCAAGATTTGAAGCCACGCTTGCCCCGGGAAGGCGACCCTACTAGCGCCTCGGGGCAGGCGACTGTCGCTCGGCGAAGCGGCCGGGTGGAGCAGGCGTCGCGCTGTTGTTAGCGAGGCGGCGGGCGATCGTTGCTCGCTGGAGCAACACGGAAGGGTTGACAGTGTGTCGTCGTTGGCGAGGCAAGGTGGTGGATGATCGTTGATGGAAGAGGTGGTGCCGAGGTGTGGTACGGGAGTCTCGTCAAGATCGTCGTCCGGGAGTTTCGTTCAAGGTCGAGTTTCGTCAAGGTCGTCTTCGAAGGTGTTCGATGAGTCAAAGAGTCAAGTGTGTGCACGTCTACACGTGCGATCGTCGTCAAGTATGTGAGTCGTTGTTGTGTCCAAGTGCTTGTCTCTGTGAGGATCCGTTGCAGTTGAAGCGTGTCACGTCGAAGTGCTGTCCGGTGCGGGGTGTCACCGAGGGCTAGTGCGTGCGCGGAGAAGTGTGTCTTAACGCAGAGTGCTCAAGCGTATAGTGGGACGAGGACCAGTGAAGGGGAGTCTCTTTAATGAGGACATGTCCCTACACGAGGCAGTGTGTGTTCCGTCGGCGTGTATTGCGCTAGGGGTGGCCGAAGGTGTCCGCCTGTCAGCGTGACTGGGAGTCTGGATCATACGTTGAGTTTAAGTCGTTGAGCCACGAATTTGCAAGGAGTCAAGATCAGAAGAAGTACAAGGAGATAACAAGTTTAGATTAGGGAGAGATTGTTGGAAATAATCTAAAACTACAATAGTAGATGTTGGTTTGGGTTGGTTTCCTAGTGTCTAATCAACGTGTGTTTGAGTCTGACTAGCATTAGGTAGTCCAGGATTAGTCTGTCCTTCCATGTAAGCTTAGACGTGTTGGGTCCTTGTACTAGCTAGAGTAGTAGTAGTTCGGTTAGGTTTAGTACTTGGTCAGTTTCCAAGTACGAGTTGGTTTAGACGTGGAGTCTGTCTTCGTATCGTGTTGATCTACTAGGTCGAGTCGGTCAGCTAGCACTGGCTTGGTGCTATATATATATGCGTGCGTACGGGTTGTGAAGTTGTAACGTGGAGAAAAATAGAAAATCAATAAAGAGAGGAAAATTTAGAGGGTGCGACACGCACCCTTGGCGATACTTTTTGTCGCCTGTGTTCGTCTAGTTTGATGTGATTTATCACTGGGCGAATTCCAACACAGTGTGTGTTCTTGAAGAAAAAGGGGTTATTAGAACCTAAAGGATAAAGACAAAATGTGATTCGAAGCACAGCTGTACCTCGAACAAATTCCCGCCAAAATCATCTACATGGTAACACACGGTCCATATTGACGTTTCATGATTTACTTTACCACAAAATATTTATTTGCTTCACCAAACGATTGCTCTTTATTTTAGAAAAATCTTACTTTATTATCAACTAGCACAGTGGTCCTTGCAAATGTGAGGGCGGCGTATGAAAGTGTCTAAAAAAATATATTGTTTCATACATACTTATATATATTACTGTTATCACCCGATTTTGGTCAAATCCGGAGGTGGGCCGTAAGTGAAGATGGACTTGAAGGACGTACACGTGGAACATCTTCGAAGCGGCCTCACGCTAAGAGTTTGGGCTTAATTGCCCGTGTATCTGTAACATATTAGATCGTGTTGTAATCTAGATTAAAGAGATAGAGTCTGGCCCGTGCACGGTTAGGTGCACGCCTCAATTAGAAAGTCCCTTGGACTATAAATATGTATCTAGGGTTATCGGAAAAGGAGGACAATCACCGTTCAACCAAAACAAACCAATCTCGGCGCATCGCCACCCCTTTCCTACGAGGGTTCTTACCGGTAAGCATCATGCTGCCTAGATCGCATCTCGCGATCTAGGCAGCGTAAAGCTTAGTATTGTTCATGCGTTGCTCGTACTGAAGCCTTGTTGATGGCGAGCAACGTAGTTATCATTAGATGTGTTAGGGTTAGCATTGTTCTTCACGTAATATGCTATCGTAGTGCAACCCTTGCATATCTAGTTGCCCTTACGTCTATCCAGACGTAAGGGCAGCATCTTGCTTGATCATGCTTAGTAGATCCGATCCGTTATAGTTGCTCCCTGCATCTGCAGGATTAGTTTAATATCTGCATAGTTATGCCTTATGCTGGGGTCGGAGGATCCGGTGGTGCGTTAGATGTGTTTACCGTCCCTGCGAGGGATGTTCCGGGGATCAACGTTATGTTGGTTTTTAGGCCTCTCGTAGGGGTAGTTTGCACCGTCTCTCGTAGCTGCTAGGCCCGATCGCACGTAGGACGTTCCGATTATGCGGTGAAAACCCTAAACTGTCGTGGATCGTTTTAGCTTTGTCCTGATCAAGCAGGATCCCCATGCCATTGCTAATCCATCAAGGACCATGGGGCGATCGGCTCTTTGAGCCGATCCACAGGGAAACCTGAGAGCCGATAAGGCTCGTATTTAATGTGCACGTGTCTACCATGCAGGAACAATCGAAGCACTAACACCTTCCTGACCAGGTCTAGTCCGGTGGCACGCCTGGCAACCGCCAGGACGCGCGCGAAGATTTGCGGGACGACGCGAGGTGCCAGGGATCCACTAAGCGGCCCTAGGAGCCTCCCGGCTCTTCGTGTTGCCCGCCCGGGGGTTTTGGAGGGTAACACATTCTGGCACGCCCGGGGGACGACTTCTGCAACATCTACATCAACATCGGCATCCGAGATGGCGAGGAACAGATCACGTACGAGGAACTCCCTCCGGATCACAAGAAAAAGTACGACGAGTTAAAAGCCATCTGTGAAGCCGAACTCATCGGCTCCTTTGAGAAGACCCGGTCGCACGGCGTCAGGTTCAAAGGATTCGCACCACAAGGCATCCTCGATGGGTTAGATCTGTCTCTCCCTTCAGAGGAACGTACCAGAGCCCTGCGTCAGAGATTAACTACATGGTGGCCCATTCACGCATCGGCACTCTGAGAGCCTGGTGAAACACTTTGGAGCGCGTTGCGCTCCGGTGGTACAAGAGATCATGGAGCGTCGTTACTCCCCTTCAGGACCTGTTCTAGGGACTCACCAGGAGAGATGCAACTCCACACCAGGCCGCCTCTGCCGTACGCAACGGCGGCTCCACCACAACAAAGCTCGCCGGCATACGTCGTCTACAAGGATGGGGGTGACCCGGGCGACTACCAGTTCTTACCTGACCCGCCCAAGGAAATCCCACACGGATACGTGTGTGCGTATGTGCCGGACTGCAACAACTGGACGCAGGCGATCCAGGCTCCACCAGGAGGGATTGCCGGAGCAGGAGCAATTGTTCCGGCAGGAAGGATAACTGCAGCAGCGGGGAGTCTAGGAGC
Source organism: Lolium multiflorum (assembly GCA_030979885.1). Classification (NCBI taxonomy): domain Eukaryota; kingdom Viridiplantae; phylum Streptophyta; class Magnoliopsida; order Poales; family Poaceae; genus Lolium; species Lolium multiflorum. The sequence continues at coordinate 117,660,268 of CM061750.1, forward strand.
AGAAGCTGAGAAACAAGCGTGGCTAGCCAAGAACGCCACTGCACCAATCCGAGAAAGCTCAGCTGCTACTACCACCACAGATCAGATCAGCGCAGTCCTGAGAGATCAATTCGGCATCTTGCCGAAGAAGAAGATAATCGGCTATTCCAAGCCGTATCCCAATGAGTTCGACCTGATCCCACTACCACCTAAGTACCGGCTTCCGGACTTCAACAAATTCAGTGGGTCAGAAGGGTCGAGTTCCATCGAGCACGTGAGCCGATACCTGGCCCAGCTGGGCATGGCTTCGGCATCGCTTACGGGTGAGGTGCTTCTCGCAATCCCTCACCGGTCCAGCTTTTGGGTGGTACACCTCTTTGCAGCCAAATTCAGTGCAATCATGGAAGCAGCTGGAGGAACTGTTCCACACCCAATACCATTCAGAGACTACTGAAGCTGGTATTGCCGAACTAGCACAAGGCAAAAGCGAGGAGAGACGGCTGAGTACATTCAGCGTTTCAGAACTGTCAAGAACCGATGCTATTCGGTTCATATAACTGAGAAAGAGGCAGTAGCTGGCCGTGGCAGGCCTGGCAGCGTCGTTCAAGGATCTGACGTTCCAAGTTGAGTATAACTCGCTGACGCACTGGTCACAGACCGACCTTATATGAACAGCGCCATCCAGAACTGTACCAAGACAAGTTCAAGCGCGCGATCAGCCTGGTCAATGCCGATGAAGATGAAGATTCTACGGAAGATCAGGAAATTGCGGTAGCCGAGTGGACTCGGACGCCAGTGCCTGTGTCCTGCCAATGGGTGAATCCACCAGGGCCTCCAAGAGGGTTGGACTTCGACGTGACCAAAACCGAACAGATCTTCGATCTGTTACTGAAAGAGAAACAGTTGAAGCTACCCGAAGGCCACAAGATCCCTACGGCACAAGAGATGAACAAGAGGCCATACTGCAAGTGGCATCATACGTTCACGCACACCACCAACGACCAAAGTATGCGCGCACAAATTCAGATGGCGATAGAAGCAGGCCGATTAACGTTCGGACAGTTTGCCATGAAGGTAGACAGGCGTCCGTTTCCGGACGTCAACATGGTGGACCTAAGCCACTCCATAAGAGAACCAGGGTTCTCTTTCGATGTCAATATGGCAGGGTTCGTGATTCGCCATGGCGCGGACAAAGCAGAGAGCAGCCACCCTCGTGGCAAAGATAAAGAGGAGGCCGTTCCACGCGACCGGCCCCAAGACGACGATAGACGATACCTGACCGAGGAGGAGGTGAGAAGCATACGGTATCAACGCCCATTATCCGTGCATCTCCTCAACAAATATGAGCAGCAGTACGACCGACGTCGACGCTACGACGAAGACGATGAAAGATATCGTCGGTCTGATGCGGAGAACAGGAGGTATCGTCATAACGACGGCAACAACGACGGGTACGAACGTCGCGCTAGCGAGAGGTCAAAGGAGAAAGACAACGTGGACAGGCACTGGGACTGTCCCTTCTTCAAACATTGCTGGGACTCAGGAATGAGCCGATTGCCAACAATCGAGAACTGCCCAGAATGCAAACAGCAAGGAAGAAGGGGGGCAAGCGAAGTTTCAGTGTTCAAACGTCTAGGACCTCTCCCACCTCAACGAGCTGAGTCATCTCAAGAAGAAGACTTCGAGGAGTCGATGGAGAAGAAGGTAGGTATCACCGACCAAGGTGGTGCCCGATGGACTCAGCCATTCTCGAAGCGCCGAGTGCAGCGGCTGCGAAACCTGGAAGAAGCCGAGGCACGCACCGTACACGCAGAAGAGCGCGGCCCGATCTGGCCGCGAAAATCCAGCAAACAGTGGAGACGAAGGCGCGCCCGCCAAAGAAAGTATGGCGCCCAAAACAGGCGAAAGCCGATGCACAGGCATCGGCTGATGCCGATGCAGACGCATCGGCCGACACAAACATGGTGTCCGTGGTCTTGACAGAGTAGCACGTCCAAGACATTGGACATACGTGGCAAGGCCGATCCCTGCGATCGGCCCTCAAAAAATGAAAAGTAAAGGATCTTATCTCCAACATGCCACGTAGCTACAGTGGAAATCCAAGAAGTTGCAAACCATCGTCAAGCATTGCAACAAAGAAAGAGGCCGATTCTGGTAATCGGCCGAAATTATCCTCAACATTCTTTTGTCTGTGTTCAGCATTGATCCAACAGATGCCTGAAGAGCCGATGCCATCAATTACTTGACAGAATCGGCTCGGGGGGCACATAGATGGATGAGATACGAGGATACGGAGCTGGGAACGGATGTCAAATTTCCAGCAGAGCAGCTCAAGTATGGGGGCCGATACATAAACAAATCGGCCATAAAAAATCGAAAATACAGAAATTTTTGAGCACAGCCGATGCGCAGGCATCGACTTAAGAGTTCAAAGCCGATGCACGGCCATCGACTCAAGGGGTACGAGCTGTTACAGGAGAAGCCTCTGGAGGACTTCCAACGATTGGTGTAGCGGGCGCCGGAAGGACGCCCTAAATTGCCCATAGGCTTGACCAAGGTGACGGTCTCAATATTCTCACCGGAAGCTGCATTGTTGAATTGAAGCGGCTCGGGGGGCAGCTCACCTTGGAGGTTCTCTGCTTTTGAAGCCGATTTATTTGGAATCGGCTGACGCACTACGCTTGGGAGGCCGATGATGGTCCCTTTGGCTGGTCCACTTTTATCCTCGCCTTGACCGAGGCTCGGGGGCAGCTCGCCCTTAAGGTTTCTTATTCTGCGGAGCCGATTTTATTGGGATCGGCTGGCTCTGCATCATAGCTTGTTTGAAAGATGGTAAATTACTGCAGAAGGGAACTGTCGGAGCTGATGAGAAGAATTTGAAAAGGGAGCCATGATCATCAATGGGCTCTGGACCAGTTGGTTGCTGCAGAAGATCCAGCAGCAGTCCTAGGGTTCTCCTGAAGGCAAAGAGGATCTGAAAGAGAAGGATGCGGCAGAAGAATGTCCGAAATTTAAAGTTAATGAGGAGATTGGACATTATTTCAGGAGTTTTGCCGCTAAGTCTAGACGTTCCATTCAGTTGGATCTGCATTTCCAAGATCTGGGGCTTGCACGTTTGTAGCTTGGCCCTGTTTGATTGGGAGTTTGGAGGTTCGGATGAATCTATCTCGAAATTTATCGTGAAAGACCGATGCGTTGCCATCGGCTCATGGAGCATTGACCGAATTGACAATCGGCAAGATCAATACAAAGGAGAATCGGCTAAATCATCACCAAGGAAATCAGTAAAATCAAATTGGGAAGTTCTTCATTGATAAACAAAGATTTCTTACATAAAGAGCTGATTGCTCTCAAAAGGAAGGCCTAGGGGATACATTGCCCCATCTACTACTCCTAGCTCTATCCTATCTAAGGGCCGCCGCCCTCGTCGTCGTTTTCATCATCGCGTCGGGCGCTGCTCCCGGCCGGCTCATCATCGCGCTGTGGGGCCGCCGCGGACCTCATTGTCCTCATCCATCGCGCGCGTCGCCATCGTCACTATCGGTCGCGAGATTCCCGGCCAGGGCAATGGCGCTTGGCCGGTGGCTCGTCGGAGGAGGTGCCGTCCTCCTCCTCTTCTTCGTCATTCACCTCCTGGAGGAAGTGACCCCGTCCCAGAAAAGCGGTCGTCGCCGTTTCCTCCACCACCTCCTCATCGGCAAGGAAGCGGAGGTCACTCTCCCCGTCGGTCGAGGACTTGTCATCCTCGGACCAGACGAAGAAGTCATGGTCCTCCTTGTCCCACGTTGTTGGGGCAAGGATGTCGTACGCCGCCTGCGTACCCCACTCTGTTGATTCCCGGATGGGAGAGGACACGTAGGAAAGACCGATGAACTGGGGGAGCAAGAAGAAGAGGACATGGCGGCGGAGAAGGGCTTTTGGGAGTACTAGTGCGAGGAGGATGAAGAAGGGGACTACAGAAGTGGCCAAATAAAAGGGGGAATAACGTTTTAATGCCTAAGCGGTTCCCAAGGATGTGGTGCCAGAACCGTCAAGTCGTGCAGGGAAGTTGAGAGGGCAAGACGTCATCATGAAGAAAACTGCAACGGTTCTGCCATGACATGACCCTTCGAAGGAGATAGATGGTTTTGCAATTATCATTATCAAAACCAGGGGGGCATGTGTTATCACCCGATTTTGGCCAAATCAGGAGGTGGGCCGTAAGTGAAGATGGACTTGAAGGACGTACACGTGGAACATCTTCGAAGCGGCCTCACGCTAAGAGTTTGGGCTTAATTGCCCGTGTATCTGTAACATATTAGATCGTGTTGTAATCTAGATTAAAGAGATAGAGTCTGGCCCGTGCACGGTTAGGTGCACGCCTCAATTAGAAAGTCTCTTGGACTATAAATATGTATCTAGGGTTATCGGAAAAGGAGGACAATCACCGTTCAACCAAAACAAACCAATCTCGGCGCATCGCCACCCCTTTCCTACGAGGGTTCTTACCGGTAAGCATCATGCTGCCTAGATCGCATCTCGCGATCTAGGCAGCGTAAAGCTTAGTATTGTTCATGCGTTGCTCGTACTGAAGCCTTGTTGATGGCGAGCAACGTAGTTATCATTAGATGTGTTAGGGTTAGCATTGTTCTTCACGTAATATGCTATCGTAGTGCAACCCTTGCATATCTAGCTGCCCTTACGTCTATCCAGACGTAAGGGCAGCATCTTGCTTGATCATGCTTAGTAGATCCGATCCGTTATAGTTGCTCCCTGCATCTGCAGGGATTAGTTTAATATCTGCATAGTTAGGCCTTATGCTGGGGTCGGAGGATCCGGTGGTGCGTTAGATGTTGTTTACCGTCCCTGCGAGGGATGTTCCGGGGATCAACGTTATGTTGGTTTTTAGGCCTCTCGTAGGGGTAGTTTGCACCGTCTCTCGTAGCTGCTAGGCCCGATCGCACGTAGGACGTTCCGATTATGCGGTGAAAACCCTAAACTGTCGTGGATCGTTTTAGCTTTGTCCTGATCAAGCAGGATCCCCATGCCATTGCTAATCCATCAAGGACCATGGGGCGATCGGCTCTTTGAGCCGATCCACAGGGAAACCTGAGAGCCGATAAGGCTCGTATTTAATGTGCACGTGTCTACCATGCAGGAACAATCGAAGCACTAACACCTTCCTGACCAGGTCTAGGTCGGTGGCACGCCTGGCAACCGCCAGACGCGCGCCAGAAGATTTGCGGGATGACGCGAGGTGCCAGGGATCCACTAAGCGGCCCTAGGAGCCTCCCGGCTCTTCGTGTTGCTTAACCAAAGCCCGTCGGGGGGTTTGGAGGGTAACAATTACGTGTTTAGGATTAACATGGGTCTAATCCATAGTCATGATAAATTTTATGGTAAGTAAAAAATATTAGTCCGGAGGAAAGCTCTTTCGATTATCTTTAATTTATCAGGAAATCATTTCCTCGAGATTTAGTATTCATACATCAATGAACATATGTAATATTTGATATGAGATCAATTCACAAGACTATATTTACATGGAAATATAGCATGTATTTTAGTTGTCGTTATATTAGGTTGATTTAAGGCTAAGAAAATATAAGTTTAATTATGTCTAGATAATAATTAGGACTTCAATAGATGACATTTAATTTTATCTACTCAGATATGTTAATTCTGGCATATTAGGGTAAATATTATTACTACCCCCATTCCAATGAATAAGCTAGCCTTTTTTTTTTGAAAAGTCAAGCTAAGCAAATCTTGACCAAACTTTTACAAAAATCTTTTAACAAATATGATATTCTATCGATATCGATTATCAAATGGATTTCATGGTCTATCTAATGATATTGACTTCATATTTTTATGTTAATTTTTTTTGTAAAAACTTGGTCAGACTTTAGATGATTTGACTTTTCAACAGTAATATAAGCCTTATACATTGGAATCTATACTACTAGGTGAGGGGAGCATTTGATGCCCTTGGACTTGCTGTCTTACCCAAGAGGGGAACATTTGATGATTGATCTAATGCATGATGTTGTCATGGCTACTAGGCGCTATGAGAATTCTAACTACAATGAATGTTTATATCCCTACCTTGCAATTTAGTGTGGTATTCACTAGTAGTGCAAAAATACTGTATATTCACAGTGATATTTCAATATCAAGCCGCTACGTTATCCGGCTTAATTACTCTTCAAAGGCCAAGGACTCTGTGTAGTGAAAATATATTGAAGTTAGAGACTACGTACACCCATCGGCTGACATTTAACCATCACCGCCGACTCTTATTAGTAACTAAAAATCATGTCGGTCTTTTTCCCATATCCAGATAGACGATTCTTTATATAAATTGAAAGAGCCACTAGCTCCACATATCATACAAAATATAGGTGTGTTCTACCACCAACGGGTGTATGTTGAAGCACCTAGTAGTAGCCTAATGCAAATGCAAGATATCCTTAGCTAGGAAAGAGCGTGTTTCTCTGTCGTCCATCTAGTGAACATATCCCACTCTCAAATTTTCTGCGTTCTTTGTGTCTACGAGTACTCAAATGGAAATGGGAGGCTTCAGAAAAAAATTGAGACCGATTGATGGCTCTGTTTGCTATGGGATCTGATTACCTAGTATGGATTACGCTACACCTGATCGAAGATCCCATCGCACCTTCAGCCAGGTAATAGAGGAGAGCCGCTACAACTCGTATATATTCTTCGACTCGATGGTCACTCATGTGTGTTTAACCGAAATTGTATTTTTCTCACAGACTGGTGGCCGCTGGTGAGCTCGGAGGTGTCGGCTAGCAGCGGGAGAGAGCTGAACTCGAGAATAATTATCTCACTGTGTTCCTTCTGGTTAGAGAGGAATAGTACTCGATCGTGCCGCGACGCTGCCCCTTAGCTTGTGAGACACGTCGTCTAACTTCGCGATGTGGAAAATAGCTTGGTCCAGGGCATCGGGCGAGCCTATTTGTTAGTTTGATTTTCGTCTCCCTTTGTTGCTGGTGCTGAGTACGCTGGCCACCTGTGGCTACTGTTGTGTGGTCTGTAATATTTCTATTCTCAACATTTTTTTATTTTTTATACTTTCTATAAACAAATATCTTATCAGAAACTCAATTCGGCTCCCGGGTGCGTATGATCCCTCTACCATAAAAACATATTTCCAAGTGTTAAAAAATTTTAACAAAAAAATTTACATGTACATCTCCATAACATATGTGTATTCGTCAAGTTTCACGAAAAAATGATATTTTTTGTAGTCTAAGCGAAAAAGAGAAAATTTATCTTGTGACAAGTCTTTGTTTCAGCACCGAATTTTGTCTTTTTTACACACGCCACATGACATGTCGATTTTTCATGAAACGACTTTGTGAGCGCGTAGCACATGAAGATGTACGTGCGAAATTTTTGTTTCAATTTTTTGACATTTTAAAATGTGTCTAACATGTATTTCAAGATAAAGGGAGCATACGCTCCCATGTGCCAAAACATCGCTCCCCTAAAACATCATATATTGTGGCAAGAAAGAGTACTACGGAAAAGTCCCTTCGCATTTTAATAAGGAAGAACAGTGCACAACATCATAAAGTTGAGAACAACAGGAATCAAACTCAGGTGGAAAGTCATCAAGTAACCCCTTTCTAGGCTATGTCATTAAAATTACGCCAGACGGCCATAGAACAGCCGTCTTTGTCTGTCATCACCTGTATGGGCCTGGCCTACGCCCCAGTTCCCTCGCACCATGAGTTCATTGGTTGCGGGGGCGCTTGAGGTGGCAATTGAGATGGAGATAGGGGATGCCACCGCGGCTGCAACTTAGCGCCGCCGCTGGAGGCGGAGAGAAGAGGAGGTCGCACCAACTGTTTGGCGGAGGTGTTGGCGGCGATTTCGTCTGGGTGGTGCCCTCACCAATTGCAGCCACGAGTGGAAGGGTACCAACGCGAAATCTGACGAAATCAGCGCGTAATTGGTATCTTTTGATATTAATATATTCCCTTTATCGACAAAAGATGCTATTATTAGCGGTATTATTTGTACTTTGTGAAACTTGTTAGACAATGTTATGAATGTATTCACACTCAATTATTATTTATAATTGTGAAATGCTACATTTTTAGCAAAGGTAATGGCGATTTTTTATTACATCGAGCCATCGATCCGGCTTGCGAGCTTCATCGAGCGGGCTGGTCGAGCCTCGAGCCTTGATTGGAAGATTTAGGCTTGGTTTGTCTAACCTTCGAGCCGAGTCGAGCTCGAGCCGAGCCTCATCGAGCCCCAGCCGAGCCTCAAGCCTTGAGCTTTGTGTCCACCCCTAGCAGTTGCCAACTAACTTCCGTATCCCTTCGCGGAAAAGTATTCCGGCCGTGATTTCAGCAACCTAAAGCGCCGCGACGGATGAGCAAAATCCATCCCGTCCAAAGAAATGGACCTCCAAGGAGACAAAGATCTCAAGAAATGAAAATTACAGTGATAGATCACTAGCTAAATACACTGGTGCATTGCTAAGAAATGAAAAGGTTGTTCAACATTTTGCTTTGGGAGAAAAAGATGAATAGTCCTTTCAAGGTAGGGTGTGTTCGATTTTGGAATTATGAGGAATGGGACGGGACGGTTCCGCACCTAGCGCCCGTTCCTGTGTTTGGTTGGGCTAAAGGAATGGAACCGAGTAGTACGGAATATACCCTCAAACGGGAATGGACTCATCCGGCCAAATTGGTAGAATCTAGAGGAACGTCCCGCTAATGTATGCAGCTATATTTTTTCCCTACAACGGTGACATATCCGGACCTCTTAATGTATGCCTATGGTCTCTTAGTTAACCTATTCAAAGTATGTTCAAAGTTGGAGAATTGATCAACCACCCTGCATATACATAATTTGCATTTTTTTTCCTTTCAGAAATAAACTTCCACTACAGAAATGGCGCACGGCGCCGATGGCCTGCCCATACGCCGAATGCCAAAAGTTGGGGCCGTCGGTGTATGGGCCGGCCAGGCCAGCCCGCCAAAAGGGCCATGGACATAGCAATGCCCTTGGCGTAGGCAGTGCTACGCCGACGGCTGCCCTCGGCACATCGTGGGCCCTCGTCGTAAGCCTGGGCATGCGCCCCACCAAACTTGGGCCGTGACGGTGCTTCACGGCGTCACAGATACGCTGAGGGCTTCCCTCGACATAGCCTCACCCCATTTTCTCTTTTTTGCTTCTAACACGTGACGTCACAACTGTCCTTTACGCCGACAGCCACCCCTGGCGTAGAGCGCGTTCCTATTTTTCTTTTTTTTACTCCTAGTTATTATCTTGTTTATTTATTAGGTTACCCATAAAAATTTACATCCGGATTCACTAGGTTTTACCCGGTTGCTATTTTTTTAGATTCTCAAAATTTCAAATGAAAATATGAAAGCACGAAGGTTTTAGTTTTTGCCAGAAATTTAGGATTTTTTTTTTAAAATTAACACTAGTAGGAAAAGCCTCATCAGTGGCGCACCAAAATTGGATTCTGTGGCGCATGGGAGGTGCGCCACAGAAACGTCGCCACAAAAATAAGGTTTCTGTGGCGCACCTTACCATGCGCCACAGAATTAAGGTTTCTGTGGCGCACGTGTTCCTAGGTGCGCCACAGAAAAGAGTGCGCCACAGAATTGGTTTTCAGTGCGCCACAGAAATTGCTTGTATTATACTCGATTTTGTGCTGCCTGCTATACACATGCAGTTTATACACAGCAATATACAGAGATACAGGTTATATACAGCAACATTCAGATATAATATAAATATCATGTACATTGCACAGATATAACATAGACATCATCATCACATTACTTAGAGCCCGATCGAGATACATATATAGTGGCAATTAAGTGTCAAATGTTTTGCATACAACTCTTAATTCATACAAATTTCACAATTTCGAGATACAAAGTAGTCTTCATCCGGTTCCTCCTTTGCTCCCTCATCTCTACCCACCAGGCTCGATCCGGTTCCTCCTTTGCTCCCTCATCTCTACCCACCAGGCTCGCTTGCATCGGGGTCTTCATATCCAGTTCCTACTATGATGAAAATGGAAGAAAGTGAGACCAACAAGTCCGATGCACAAGAGAAATGGAATAAATGCCTCATACATTGTTGGTCAACACAAATATTAACATTTAGGGATGGCGTAAGTGAGACCAAGTCCGATGCACAAGAGATTGATATTTGTGCTATCTTACCAGGCTCACTTACGCCACCCCCAAGTGTACGGGGACCAAACATTTTAATCATCGGCATTTTGAAAATCTCAAAGCAAATGGAATGACAAAATGGAATAAGTGCCTCATACATTATTGGTCAACACAAATACTATGGTCAGAAACCATAGTTGCAGTATACACCGCAGTATACTTTGCAGAAGGGCCCCCTTTCCCCGGCCGCCGTTCCGTGAACGGGTCCTTAACGACACAACAACGCTGATCTGCCTCTCCGGCGCAGAACCACGGCAGTCCCAGCCGCCTCCCTTGTGGCCGCGTCTCCTGCGCTCTTCTGCATGGCCGGACCACGATTGGACTCACCGGGGGAATAATGATAATCGCCATCAACACTATCGCCAGACTCCACAGGAGCATAGCAGTTTGCAGCAGATGCCACTTTTCTTCCCTCGCCGTGCAGTGAACGAGTGACATAGGCATCCCCAATGGGCCTGCCGAAGATGTTACCCGGTGTTTATTGAAGGCCCAGGACTCGAAGAATAAGAAGACTTGGAAGCCCATTTAATGATTAGAAAAGATAGTTTGTATTAGGAAAGATAGAGATTTGTAATCTTACGGGTTGGATACAAAACCCTCCCGAACTTTGTAACTTGTGTATCACGAAACCCTCGGCTCCGCCTCCTATATAAGGGGGAGTCGAGGGACAAAGAAAGGATCGAATCTACTGTCAACATAACCCTAGTTTTCATAATCGTCGAGTACTTTTCGCCTGAACCTTCGAGATCTACTTGCCCTCTACTTCTAGCAAAACCCTAGTCTACAATCTGTAGGCATTGACAAGTTAATCCTTTGTCAATTGGCGCCGTCTGTGGGGATTAGAGGTTGCAAGGAGCTGATCTCGATGGCACGTTCAAGATCTTCGACTTCATCAACAGCAAGCAACGCGATGGATCGAGGTAACAAGGGAAAAACTGATCTATTCAATTTTATTCCTCACCCGCCCTCCCGTATGGATGCATGTGCCTATCTGGAGGAGCCCATCATCATGACGTTCGGAGAATTCCGATTTGGCGTCAACAAGGAAGGATCCTACCGTCTCGAAGTTCCAATCTCGTCGGAATTTTCAGCGGTCGATTCTAACTTTTCGTCGAGTGACGAGGAGTTTTCGTCGCCACGCTTCGTCGACAGCAAGGCAAGCGGAAAGCTCGCCAAGATCTTCAGCAACACATCCTTCGAGTCGTCTGCGGACTCCTTTATAAGCAGCGACTCCGACAGCGTCGACAGCTTCAACTTCATCGACAAATCTGCTGCCATCGGAAAGGTCTTCACCACTCTATATGATGGTGTCACCAACCTTGACAAAAATCAATACACAAAATACCACCAAATCTGTGCAATAGAAGAAGCAGGTACATCAGAACCACAAACGTCAGAGGCTTTCGACGATTTGGGAAATCCATACGTCGATCCCGCTGATCTCAGACAGGCCTAGGCACTAAATATGCCGGATCTTCAACTCGCGCAAAAGTCCAACTCCCGCAAGCTGCGTGGGATAGGGCTGCGAGAGCCATGGATGGATCAGAACCAATGAATACTACTGCTACCGTACAAGAGTTACAAGCATATCAATATAGACTTGCTCGGGTAAGCAGAGAGTTGGAAAAACAGACAGCATCCCTGAATAGGAGGAAAGAAGCAGCTTCTGCATCAAGCAGACGCCGAGCAGAGTTAAGTCGCCTTTCAGGAACTTCGGGAGATAGTCACAGAGAAGCTCGGAGGAGAGCGATGTCTCGGCTCCAAAACATACCCGAAGCAGAAAGAGGAAGCATAATCCAAAATCTCGACATGTCCTTTATGTCGATTGATGAAAGAGGAAATATCATCCCAAAAACTCCAGAAGCAGGTTACATGGCAACACAAGCTTACATCCTTGCGTCTAGACCACCTCCTGGGGACCCGAGAGAACCATTGTTCAATATGGCGATGGCTGGCGTAGGAGTAATGGGAACAGCGTTTGCAACAACGCCTCCCGAAGAAAATCCTAGGCGAAATAGTCCACGACCCAACACAGCAGTTCAAGACCCCCCAAGAACAAGTGGAGCAAGAGACACAGCGGTCCAAGTAAGGGTAGACAGAGCGCGACAAGAAAGAAGGGAGCGTCAGCACTCACCAGAGCTTGCCGACGAAGATATGTGTGGGCTCCCGTGTTTTACAAGAAGAGTTCGAAAGACTCGAGTCCCAAAAGGGTTCAAACTACCCGAAAATTTCAAGAAATTCGACGGCCTGCAAGATCCCGAGGATTGGCTCGTGGATTATCTCGAGATGGTGAAGCTGGTAGGAGGAACCAGAGCAACAGCTATGCAAAGTATCCAAGTTCACTTGAGCGGTGCCGCGAGATCTTGGATAAAGAAACTCCCCCCAAGTTCCATCGACAGCTGGGATAATTTCGAGGACGTCTTCGTGAAAAACTTCCGATCCACCTGCAAAAAACCTGCGTCATTGGAAGAGTTGAGAGCGTGTCGACAGAAACATGACGAGTCGATGAGGAAATACATACAGCGGTGGAACATCATAAAGAACTCGGCAGAAGATATATCTGACGAGAGGGCAATAGATGCGTTCGTGGCAGGAATTCGGCGAGGAGATTTTGTCGAGGACTTAGGGAGAACTAACCCTAAGACCATATCAGCACTCATGGAGATAGCCAATAAATGGGCAGATGGAGAAGACGCAATATACAACAAGCGACACAGGTCGCCAGAAGAAGATCGTGGTCGAAATTATCAAAATAGAAGGCGATTTTCTCGCCAGTTCTACAACAACGACGCTCCCGGCCATATATCGGCTGGTTTTCGAGGAAATCCTGGAGGAAACAAGATGACTACCAAAGGAGTAACGAGCATCAAGGCGACAATAGAGGTGATTCTCGCGGCAACAGACAAAACAATGGACCAAGGTTTCAAAGACCTTATGTGTCCCCCGAAGAGATGATGAACGGTCCGTGCCAGATGCATTTTTACCTTGACAACAATGGAAAGAGGCAGTCAGGGCATCTCCAGAAAGATTGCCGAAACTTTCAGGCAATGTTGCGAGCCGCAGAATCGCAAACGCCCAAGCCACGAACAGAAACCCCCAGGGGCCAAGGAGCGAATCCATCTCCCACCTCCTCCCGCAATTACGGACGAAAATCGGCACCAGCTTAGAATTGCGGCAGCACCACATCCACCTCCATATGTTGACCCCAACTCTAACGGTGCGGTCTCGATGATTCAGAAAGCTAGGCCATCAAACAGGGCGCAGAAGGTAATCTCGCGACAAGTGTTCATGGCAGAGAAGATGCCTCCACCAACAGTCGAGTACTTAAATTGGTCGGGGCAAGACATCGGCTTCACAATCGCAGACCATCCGCAGCAAGTTCCTCGACCAGGACAATCAGCACTCATCTTACCCGCAGTAATCGCTGGTTTTGACGTGTCGAGAGTTTTCATAGATGGCGGCAGCAGCTTAAACCTCATGTATGCAGATACATTGAGGAAGATGAACATATCCCTAGCGAACTTGAAACCAACTGACACACGTTTCCATGGGATTACACCAGAGAAGCCAAGTTACCCATTGGGCAAAATCAACCTCGACGTCCAGTTTGGAACCCGAGAAAACTACAGGATAGAGAATTTGGAGTTCGAAGTTGTGGATTTCCCGTCGCAATATCACGCTTTGTTGGGACGACCAGCGTATGCTAGGTTCATGGCAGTGCCGCATTATACATATCTGTTGTGGAGGTTGCCTGGGCCCAAGGGACCTATCACAATCAAAGGAAGTTTCGCGTTATCTGATAAATGCGACAAGGATTTTCATCGACTGTCAGAAACTTTCGGGATGCAAGCAGAATATGCGGCGCCAAGGTTCACTGATTATGATGTGCTGCCAGAGGTAGGGAGATCTTCTAAGGAGCCAACTTTCAACACAACCAAGGATTCAAAAGAGGTACAGATCCACCCGACAGATCCAAAGAAAACGACGTCCATTGCCGCAAACATGGATGTCGCATAGGAAAGCGCGCTCGTCGAGTTCCTCCGTGAGCACTGGAAAATCTTCGCATGGTGTCCAGCTGACATGCCAGGAGTACCCAGGGAACTTGCCGAGCACCACCTCAATTTGGATCCTCTCGCAAGACCAGTAAAGCAACCTTTGCGGCGTTTTTCGGAGCCTAGCCGCAAAGCCATGTTATCTGAAATAGATCGACTCAAAGATGCTGGTTTCATCAGGGAAATATCTACCGAAGCCACGTGGGTAGCTAACCCAGTGATGGTGCCGAAAAAACACACAATAGTCCTTCGCATGTGCGTCGACTTCACGTGTCTCAACAAACATTGTCCCAAGGATCACTTTCCCCTCCCAAGGATCGATCAAATCATCGACTCCACGGCAGGATGCGAACGTCTTTCCTTCCTGGACGCATATTCTGGTTATAACCAGATAAGATTAAAAGAAGAAGATGAAGCCAAGACAGCGTTCATCACACCTTATGGCGTGTTTTGCTACAAAACAATGCCCTTTGGTTTGAAAAACGCGGGAGCAACATATCAGCGGATGATGCAGAAGTGCCTAGCAACACAGATTGGAAAAAATGTACAAGTCTACATTGACGATGTCGTAATAACATCAAAGAAAGGGTCGACTCTGATCGAAGACTTGAAGGAAACCTTCGACAACCTCGACAAGTTCTGCCTCAAGCTGAACCCGACAAAGTGCTCTTTTGGAGTTCCTGCAGGAGAACTTCTCGGGTTCTTAGTATCAGCAAGGGGGATTGAAGCCAATCCCGAAAAATACAGGCCATCGTTACTATGCGAAAGCCAACAAAGCTGAAAGAAATACAACAGCTAACGGGGCGAGTCGCAGCTTTAAGCAGATTCGTCGCCAGGCTAGGAGAAAAGGCGCTGCCGTTCTATGCATTGATCAAACAAGGGGAAAAATTTCAATGGAACGAGGAAGCAGATAGAGCCTTCGAGAACCTCAAGCGAGCAATTTCGACACCACCGATATTGGTGGCACCGAAAGAGAAAGAACCTCTCCTCTTGTACATTGCAGCCACACCTCAGGTGGTCAGCACGGCCCTAGTAGTCGAGAGAGAAGAAGAAGGCAAGCTTCATGGAGTTCAGAGGCCAGTATATTTCATCAGCGAAGTACTGTCACCATCAAAACAGCGGTACCCGCAATATCAGAAACTTGCATATGGAGTATTCACGACAGCAAGAAAATTGCGACACTATTTTTCGGCGCACCCGATAATAGTGGTCAACGAGGCTCCCTTATCAAATATACTAAACAACCCAGAAGCTACGGGTCGTGTCTCCCTTTGGGGAATAGAACTTTCTCCTCGGGACATCACGTATGAAAAAAGAAAAGCAATAAAATCACAGGTCTTACCAGATTTCATTGCAGAGTGGATGGAGCTACAAAACACGGGACCCCCAGATTTATCGAGAACTTGGACTATGAACTTCGACGGGTCCAAAAGACTGGAAGGTGCTGGAGCAGGCGTGATATTGGTATCACCTGAAGGCGACAAGTTGAAGTACGTTTTGCGGATGACGTTCCCAAACGCGTCTAATAATGAAGCAGAATATGAAGCTCTCATACACGGGATGAAGATGGCGAAAGCTTGTGGTGCAACCCGACTGAAAATTTTCGGCGACTCACAATTGGTGGCACAGCAAGTCATGAACCAATGCGATGCAGTCAACGAAAGTATGATAGCATACAAAGAGGTGTACAATGAGCTGGAGAAGTTATTCGATGGTTGTGAGGTAAACCACATCAGCAGGATGAGCAACGATGAAGCCGACGTTCTTGCAAACATCGGGTCACAGTGTCTCGCGATTCCTCCAGGCGTGTTTTGGGAAGAGATAAGCGAGAGATCAACAAAGCCAGCAAAAACAAAGAAGGAGAAGAAAGAGAAACCCTCGAGTATCACCAAAGACACAGAGAAGAAGAAGAACAAGAGCTAGTCATGATGGTGCAAGTTCCATGGATGCAGGCTTACATATCATATATCCTAAGGAAAACGATACCCGACGACCCAGTCGAAGCAAGGCGAATAATCAGGAGATCAAAAGCTTTCACTGTGGTAAAAGGGGAGCTGTACAAACGAAGTATCTCGGGCGTGCTACAGAGATGCGTTACACCCGAAGAAGGAAGAATTATCCTGAAAGACGTGCACGAGGGAATATGCGGGCACCACGCGAGCAGCCGGGCTATCGCGGCTAAGGCTTTCAGAGCAGGATTCTATTGGTTAACAGCAATCGAGACGCAAAGGAAATAGTGAGAACTTGCGACGCGTGTCAAAGATTTGCCGCCAAACCTCACTCTCCGGCAGCAGAACTCATGCCAATCCCACTATCTTGGCCCTTTGCTCAATGGGGTCTCGATATGGTGGGAAAACTACACAAAGCTTCGCCAGGAGGTTATGAGTATATGCTTGTTGCTGTCGACAAATTTACAAAATGGATCGAAGCAAAGCCGATAAATTCACCGGACGGCGCGTCGGCGATTAAGTTCGTGAAAAGCATCGTCTTCAGATTTGGAGTCCCTCACAGCATCGTCACAGACAACGGCAGCAACTTCACGTCCAAGGAGTTCAAAGCATACTGCGCAGAAGTGGGCATTAAGTTGAGTTTTGCGTCTGTCGCACATCCACAGACCAATGGACAAGTCGAGAAAGCCAATGGCATTATCTGCAATGGCATCAAGAAACGCCTGCTAGGACCACTGGAAAAAGCTCGGCATACTTGGCCGGAGGAGCTGCCAAGTGTATTGTGGAGTATCCGAACAACACCAAATACGGCGACACAGGAAACGCCGTTTTTTCTGGTCCATGGAGCCGAAGCAGTCCTGCCGATAGAAATCGAGCATGATTCCCCAAGAGTTACAGAATATAATGAAGAAACCTCGAGAAAAGCCTTGGAGGACGACGTCGATGCACTTGACGAAGCTCGAGACGAAGTCCTGTCACGAGTCGCTAAATATCAACAGGATCTGAAGAATTACCACAGTCGACGATTGCGTCCAAGATCTTTTCAAGTTGGTGATTTAGTCTTGCGACTCAACCAAAAAAGCCATGAAAAACTCGAGTCACCCTGGCTTGGACCCTACATCGTCACAGAGGTAATCGAAGGAGGAGCATACAGAATCAAGGACAAGAAGACGGGGAACGTTGAGCCAAATCCTTGGAACGTGGCGCAGCTCAGGCGTTTTTACGCTTAGATGCCGAAATATAGTCTCCTCTGTAAACATACAATGTACTGAAACGCCCGCGAGTTTTCAGACGCACTCTTTTCCTTTTTCGGGGCACCGAGTGGGGCCGGAAAAGGTTTTTAATGAGGCGGGCTCGCGGTGCTGCAATATAATAAAGATAGTGGAATTATATATCTTTTCTCGACAAGATCAGGGGCTTCCCCCTAAATGATACAATATATATATATATACGCAGTGTCGCTAAACGCAAAAGAAGCATCCTGCCTTGGTAAAAAAATACCTCGCCAAAATAAAAAGAGATATCGACAAAATACACTACAAGAAAAGTTGCCATGGCCGACGAAGTTGAAGTCGCGCCGTGGTTGCTGGTGTACCATGGCCGACGATTTTGGTCCCTCCGTGGTGCATGTCAAAACTTTTTTTTCTCGTTTTTGAGGCCACCTAGCCCGACGAAAGCGGCCAAAACGTGGCGTATGGTGGCCCGGGACGTGGTGCATCTCGAAATCTCGGGTTCGCCGGCTGATGGCGAGTAACTCACACGTTCGTTGGGAACCCCAAGAGGAAGGTATGATGCGCACAGTAGCAAGTTTTCCCTCGAAAGAAACCAAGGTTTAATCGAACCAGGAGGAGCCAAGAAGCACGTTGAAGGTTGATGGTCGCGAAATGTGATGCGGCGCAACACCAGGGATTCCGGCGCCAACGCGGAACCTGCACAACACAACCAAAGTACTTTGCCCCAACGAAACAGTGAGGTTGTCAATCTCACCGGCTTGCTGTAACAAAGGATTAAACGTATCGAGTGGAAGATGTTTGCAAAGAAAACAGTAAAACAAGTAGATTGTATGCTATGTAAAGAATAGGACCGGGGTCCACAGTTCACTAGAGGTGTCTCTCCCATAAGATAAAGCATGTTGGGTGAACAAATTACAGTCGGGCAATTGACAAATAGAGAAAGGCATAACAATGCATATACATGACATGGTAAATATAGTGAGATTTAATCCGGGCATTACGACAAAGTACATAGACCGCCATCCAACTGCATCTATGCCTAAAAAGTCCACCTTCAGGTTATCGTCCGAACCCCCTCCAGTATTAAGTTGCAAAGCAACAGACAATTGCATTAAGTATGGTGCGTAATGTAATCAACAACTACATCCTTAGACATAGCATCAATGTTTTATCCCTAGTGGCAACAGCACATCACAACCTTAGAACCTACTGTCACGATCCCAGATTCAATGAAGGCATGAACCCACTATCGAGCATAAATACCCCCTCTTGGAGTTAAGAGCAAAAACTTGGCCAGAGCCTCTACTAATAACGGAGAGCATGCAAGATCATAAACAACACATAAACAATAGATTGATAATCACCATAATCATAGTACTCTCTATCCATCGGATCCCGACAAACACAACATATAGTATTACAGATAGATGATCTTGATCATGTTAGGCAGCTCACAAGATCCAACAATGAAGCACAACAAGGAGAAGACGACCATCTAGCTACTGCTATGGACCCATGGTCCAGGGGTGAACTACTCACTCATCACTCCGGAGGCGACCATGGCGGTGTAGAGTCCTCCGGGAGATGAATCCCCTCTCCGGCAGGGTGCCGGAGGCGATCTCCAGAATCCCCCGAGATGGGATTTGCGGCGGCGGCGTCTCTGTAAGGTTTTCCGTATCGTGGCTCTCGGTACTGGGGGTTTCGCGACGGAAGCTTTAAGTAGGCGGAGGGTCAACGCGGGGGCCACACGAGGGGCCCAGGGGCAGGTCGGCGCGGCCAAGGCCTGGGCCGCGCCGGCCACCCTCCCGGCCGCCTCGTGGCCCCACTTCGTTAGGTCTTCGGTCTTCTGGAAGCTTCGTGCAAAAATAGGACCCTGGGCGAAAGTTTCGTCCAATTCCGAGAATATTTCTTTACTAGGATTTCTGAAACCAAAACAGCAAAAACAGCAACTGGCTCTTCGGCATCTTGTTAATAGGTTAGTTCCAGAAAATGCATAAATATGACATATAATGTGCATAAAACATGTAGGTATCATCAATAAAGTAGCATGGAACATAAGAAATTATCGATACGTTGGAGACGTATCGCATCCCCAAGCTTAGTTCTGCTCGTCCCGAGCAGGTAAAACGATAACAAAGATAATTTCTGAAGTGACATGCCATCATAATCTTGATCATACTATTTGTAAACATATGTAATGAATGCAGCGATCAAAACAAAGGTAATGACATGAGTAAACAACTGAATCATAAAGCAAAGACTTTTCATGAATAGTACTTCAAGACAAGCATCAATAAGTCTTGCATAAGAGTTAACTCATAAAGCAATAAATCAAAGTAAAGGTGTTGAAGCAACACATAAGAAGATTAAGTTTCAGCGGTTGCTTTCAACTTATAACATGTATATCTCATGGATATTGTCAACATAAAGTAATATAACAAGTGCAATATGCAAGTATGTAGGAATCAATGCACAGTTCACACAAGTGTTTGCTTCTTAAGGTGGAAGGAGATAGGTAAACTGACTCAACAATAAAAGTAAAAGAAAGGTCCTTCAATGAGGAAAGCATCGATTGCTGTATTTGTGCTAGAGCTTTTATTTTGAAAACATGAAACAATTTTGTCAACGGTAGTAATAAAGCATATGAGTTATGAAAATTATATCTTACAAGTTGCAAGCCTCACGCATAGTATACTAATAGTGCCCGCACCTCGTCCTACTTAACTTGGACTACCGGATCTTCGCATGCCATGTTTCAACCAAGTGTCACAAAGGGGTACCTCCATGCCGCCTGTACAAAGGTCTAAGGAGAATGCTCGCATTTCGGATTTCTCGCTTTTGATTATTCTCAACTTAGACATCCATACCGGGACAACATGGACAACAGATAATGGACTCCTCTTAAATGCATAAGCATGTAGCAAAGTTATTATTCTCATATGAGATTGAGGATATATGTCCAAAACTGAAACTTCCACCATGATTCATGGCTTTAGTTAGCGGCCCAATGTTCTTCTCTAACAATTTTGCATGCTCCAACCACTAAAATGATAGACCTTCAGACAAGACGGACATGCATAGCAACTCACATGATATTCAACAATAGTTGATGGCGTTCCCCAGAAGCATGGTTATCGCACAACAAGCAACTTAATAAAATATAAAGTGCATAAGTACATATTCAATACTACGATAGTTTTTAAGGCTATTTTGTCCCATGAGCTATATATTGCAAAGGTGAATGATGGAATTTTAAAGGTAGCACTCAAGCAATTTACTTTGGAATGGCGGAGAAATACCATGTAGTAGGTAGGTATGGTGGACACAAATGGCATAGTAGTTGGCTCAAGGATTTTGGATGCATGAGAAGTATTCCCTCTCGATACAAGGTTTAGGCTAGCAAGGTTATTTGAAGCAAACTCAAGGATGAACATGTACAGCAAAACTCACATAAAAGACACATTGTAAACATTATAAGACTCTACACCGTCTTCCTTGTTGTTCAAAACTCAATACTAGATATTATCTAGACCTTAGAGAAACCAAATATGCAAATCAAATTTTAGCAAGCTCTATGTATTTCTTCATTAATGGGTGCAAAGCATATGATGCAAGAGCTTAAACATGAGCACAACAATTGCCAAGTATCACATTATCCAAGACATTTTAGAATTACTACATGTAGCATTTTCCAATTCCAACCATATAACAATTTAACGAAGAAGAAACTTCGCCTTGAACATTATGAGTAAAGCCTAAGGACACATGTGTCCATATGCAACAGCGGAGCGTGTCTCTCTCCCACAAAGTGAATGCTAGGATCCATCTTATTCAAACAAAAACAAAAACAAAAACAAACCGACGCTCCAAGTAAAGAACACAAGATGTGATTGAATAAAAATATAGTTTCAGGGGAGGAACCTGATGATGTTGTCGATGAAGAAGGGGATGCCTTGGGCATCCCCAAGCTTAGATGCTTGAGTCTTCTTAAAATATGCAGGGATGAACCACGGGGGCATCCCCAAGCTTAGAGCTTTCACTCCTCTTGATCATAGTATATCATACTCCTCTCTTGACCCTTGAAAACTTCCTTCACACCAAACTTCAAGCAAACTCATTAGAGGGTTAGTGCACAATTAATAATTCACACATTCAGAGGTGACACAATCATTATTTTCACTTCTGGACATTGCATAATGCTACTGGACATTAGTGGATCAAAGAAATAAATCCAACATAGCAAAAGAGGCAATGCGAAATAAAAGGCAGAATCTGTCAAAAACAGAACAGTCCGTAAAGACGAATTTAGAAATGGCACCAGACTTGCTCAAATGGAAAAACTCAAAACTAATGAAAGTTGCGTACATATCTGAGGATCATGCTCGTAAATTGGCAGATTTTTTCGAATTTTCTACAGAGAATTGTGCCCAGATTCGTGACAGACAGCAATGCTGTTTCTGCGCAGCGATCCCAAATATAATATCAACTTTGACATAGAAACTTTACTTGGCACAAAAACATGATAAGGAGAGGTTGCTACAGTAGTAAACAACTTCCAAGACTCAACAAAACAAAAAAATTGCTGTAGGTAAAAACATGGGTTGTCTCCCATAAGCGCTTTTCTTTAACGCCTTTCAGCTAGGCGCAGAAAGTGCAAATCAAGTAACATCGAGAGTAGAAGCATCAACATTATTACCTTGGGAGCTGGGAGTTTTCTCAACAATGCATTGTATCTGGTCTATATAAGTAACTCCTCTCTCATTGCTCCTAGGCTTACTATTCTCATCAAACAAATTTTCAGGAACAAGCCAAGCATAGTTATTTTCCAAAGCTTCATGCATCCCTAGTAGTTTACTAGGTATTGGCGCTTTAATTTCCCTACCATCATTAACATTATTAGTATACTTAATTCTATCCATATCCATCTTTTCAAGTATTTGTTTAAAATTAGGAAAGAAACCAAGCCTCTTATGCTTAATAAAAACTTTTCTAGCTTCTTTAACTATATCCTCAAATTCTCTAACAAGGACTTTTAAAACAAAATTTCTCTTTTCCCCCATCTCCATATCCGAAAGTGTAAGAAACATATGTTGTATTATGGGATTGAGATTAACAAATCTAGTTTCTAACATGTGTATCAAACAGGCAGAAGCACTTTCATAAGTAGGAGCAGTTTTTAATAATGGTATATCTTCAAAATCTTCATCCATACTAACATGGGTGAAAAATTCTTCTATATTATCTCTTCCAATGATACACCCTCGTCCTACCGGTATCTCTTCCAAAGTAAACTTAGGATTAAGCATGATGAAATAAGCAAAAAGTAAACTAGGCAAACAAAAAGACAAGTAACTAATTTTTTTGTGTTTTTGATATAGAGAGCAAGACAGTAAATAAAGTAAAACTAGCAACTAATTTTTTTGTATTTTGATTTAGTGCAGCAAACAAAGTAGTAAATAAAATAAAGCAAGACAAAAACAAAGTAAAGAGATTGAGAAGTGGAGACTCCCCTTGCAGCGTGTCTTGATCTCGGCAACGGCGCCAGAAAAAGAGCTTGATGGCGTGTAACTCACACATTCGTTGGGAACCCCAAGAGGAAGGTATGATGCGCACAGTAGCAAGTTTTCCTCAGAAAGAAACCAAGGTTTAATCGAACCAGAGGAGCCAAGAAGCACGTTGAAGGTTGATGGTCGCGAAATGTGATGCGGCGCAACACCAGGGATTCCGGCGCAACGCGGAACCTGCACAACACAACCAAAGTACTTTGCCCCAACGAAACAGTGAGGTTGTCAATCTCACCGGCTTGCTGTAACAAAGGATTAAACGTATCGAGTGGAAGATGTTTGCAAAGAAAACAATAAAACAAGTAGATTGTATGCTATGTAAAGAATAGGACCGGGGTCCACAGTTCACTAGAGGTGTCTCTCCCATAAGATAAAGCATGTTGGGTGAACAAATTACAGTCGGGCAATTGACAAATAGAGAAAGGCATAACAATGCATATACATGACATGGTAAATATAGTGAGATTTAATCCGGGCATTACGACAAAGTACATAGACCGCCATCCAACTGCATCTATGCCTAAAAAGTCCACCTTCAGGTTATCGTCCGAACCCCCTCCAGTATTAAGTTGCAAAGCAACAGACAATTGCATTAAGTATGGTGCGTAATGTAATCAACAACTACATCCTTAGACATAGCATCAATGTTTTATCCCTAGTGGCAACAGCACATCACAACCTTAGAACCTACTGTCACGATCCCAGATTCAATGAAGGCATGAACCCACTATCGAGCATAAATACCCCTCTTGGAGTTAAGAGCAAAAACTTGGCCAGAGCCTCTACTAATAACGGAGAGCATGCAAGATCATAAACAACACATAAACAATAGATTGATAATCACCATAATCATAGTACTCTCTATCCATCGGATCCCGACAAACACAACATATAGTATTACAGATAGATGATCTTGATCATGTTAGGCAGCTCACAAGATCCAACAATGAAGCACAACAAGGAGAAGACGACCATCTAGCTACTGCTATGGACCCATGGTCCAGGGGTGAACTACTCACTCATCACTCCGGAGGCGACCATGGCGGTGTAGAGTCCTCCGGGAGATGAATCCCCTCCGGCAGGGTGCCGAGGCGATCTCCGAATCCCCCGAGATGGGATTCGGGCGGCGGCGTCTCTAAGGTTTTCCGTATCGTGGCCTCTGCATCGGGGTTTGCGACGGAAGCTTTAAGTAGGCGGAGGGTCAACGCGGGGGGCCACACGAGGGGCCCAGGGGGCAGGTCGGCGCGGCCAAGGCCTGGGCCGCGCCGGCCACCCTCCTGGCCGCCTCGTGGCCCCACTTCGTTAGGTCTTCGGTCTTCTGGAAGCTTCGTGCAAAATAGGACCCTGGGCGAAAGTTTCGTCCAATTCCGAGAATATTTCTTTACTAGGATTTCTGAAACCAAAAACAGAAAACAGCAACTGGCTCTTCGGCATCTTGTTAATAGGTTAGTTCCAGAAAATGCATAAATATGACATATAATGTGCATAAAACATGTAGGTATCATCAATAAAGTAGCATGGAACATAAGAAATTATCGATACGTTGGAGACGTATCACCGGCCGAGTCAACGCAAATCCGCACCGCCGAGGGATGTAGGGCCCAGATGGCAGCCTCTCTGGCATTGTTTTTTTTCTAGATCGCGCCATCTCGTTCAACGTTCTCCGATCGAGCCGTTTACGATGCAGGATCATGGGTCCCGCATGTCATCCTCTATGAACCAAAATTCTTTCTATTCTTGGATTTTTTTGACCCCCTGATTTCTGGCTACTTCCTTTTTCTTTTGATCCCTTGCCGCCTTGGAAACATTGAGACCGCTGCTGCTAAATGGGACCCGCATGTCATCCTCTATGTGCAATCAACTTTCTTTTCTTGGAGTTTTTTTGGCACCTCAAATTTGGTCACTTGCCTTTTTCTTTCGATCCCCTGCCGCCTCTCAAACGGTGATACCGCTGCTAACTGGGACCCGCATGTCATCCTCTATGTACTATAAAACTTTCTTTTCTTGAATTATTTTTGGCACCTCATATTTGGTCACTTACCTTTTTCTTTCGCCGCCTCTCAAACGGTGATACCGCTGCTGCTAAATGGGACCCGCATGTCATCCTCTATGTACTATAAAACTTTCTTTTCTTGGATTTTTTTGGCACCTCATATTTGGTGACTTGACTTTTTCTTTCGATCACCTGCTGCCTCTCAAACAGTGATACCGCTGCTAAATGGGACCCGCATGTCATCCTCTATGTACTATAAAACTTTCTTTTCTTGGATTTTTTTGGCACCTCATATTTGGTCACTTGACTTTTTCTTTCGATCACCTGCCGCCTCAAACAGTGATACCGCTGCTGCTAAATGGGACCCGCATGTCATCCTCTATGTACTATAAAACTTTCTTTTCTTGGATTTTTTTGGCACCTCATATTTGGTCACTTGACTTTTTCTTTCGATCCTCGCCTCTCAAACGGTGATACCGCTGCTGCTAAATGGGACCCGCATGTCATCCTCTATGTACTATAAAACTTTCTTTTCTTGTTTTTTTGGCACCTCATATTTGGTCACTTGACTTTTTCTTTCGATCCCCTGCCGCCTCTCAAACCGTACCGCTGCTGCTAAATGGGACCCGCATGTCATCCTCTATGTACTATAAAACTTTCTTTTCTTGAATTATTTTTGGCTCCTCATATTTTTTCACTTGCCTTTTTCTTTCGATCTCATGCCACGTTTGAAACGTTGAGGAACCTGCAGGCTCATGGGACCCGCATGTCATCCTCTATGTACTATAAAAGTTCATTTTCTTGGTTTTTTTTCACCCTCTTTTTTGGCAATTTCTTTTTTCTTTTGATCCCCTGCCGCCTCTCAAACGGTGATACCGCTGCTGCTAAATGGGACCCGCATGTCATCCTCTATGTACTATAAAACTTTCTTTTCTTGAATTATTTTTGGCTCCTCATATTTGGTCACTTGCCTTTTTCTTTCGATCTCATGCCACGTTTGAAACGTTGAGGAACCTGCTGGCTCATGGGACCCGCATGTCATCCTCTATGTACTATAAAAGTTCATTTTCTTGGTTTTTTTTCACCCTCTGATTTTTGGCAATTTCTTTTTCTTTTGATCCCCTGCCGCCTCTCAAACGGTGATACCGCTGCTGCTAAATGGGACCCGCATGTCATCCTCTATGTACTATAAAACTTTCTTTTCTTGAATTATTTTTGGCTCCTCATATTTGGTCACTTGCCTTTTTCTTTCGATCTCATGCCACGTTTGAAACGTTGAGGAACCTGCTGGCTCATGGGACCCGCATGTCATCCTCTATGAGCAATCAACTTTCTTTTCTTGGAGTTTTTTTGGCACCTCATATTTGGGCACTTGCCTTTTTCTTTCGATCTCATGCCACGTTTGAAACGTTGAGGACCCTGCTGGCTCATGGGACCCGCATGTCATCCTCTATGTGCTATAAAAGTTTCCTTTGTTGGATTTTTTTCACCCTCTGATTTTTGGCTTGCCTTTTTCTTTGATCCCCTGCCCCCTTTGAAACGTTGAGTAAG
This sequence comes from Lolium multiflorum, assembly GCA_030979885.1. NCBI lineage: Eukaryota > Viridiplantae > Streptophyta > Magnoliopsida > Poales > Poaceae > Lolium > Lolium multiflorum. The sequence continues at coordinate 117,686,805 of CM061750.1, forward strand.
CTGTTGGCTCAAGGGACCCGCATGTCATCCTCTATGTCCATCAACTTTCTTTTCTTGGATTTTTTTCACCCCCTAATTACTAGCTACTTTCTTTTTCTTTTGATCTCAAGCCGCATTACAAACATTGAGACCGCTGCTGCAAAATGGGACCCACATGTCATCCTCTATGTACAATAAAGTTTCTTTTCTTGGATTATCTTTTGCTCCTGATATTTTGTCACTTGCCTTTTTCTTTCGATCTCATGCCGCCTTTGAAACGTTGAGTAAGCTGCTGGCTCATGGGTCCCGCATGTCATCCTCTACGAACAATAAAAGTTTCCTTTCTTGGAGTTATTTTTGACCCCTAATTTCTGGCTATTTGCCTTTTTCTTTGGATCTCCTACCCCTTTGAAACGATGAGGACGCTGTTGGCAGGTCGGTCCCACAAGTCATCCTCTATGAACAATAAAAGTTTCCTTTGATGGATTTTTTTGAACCCCTAATTAATTTCTGGATATTTCCTTTTTTTTTCTTTGATCCCCTGCCGCCTTGGAATCGTTGAGGATGCTGCTGCCTCATGGGTCCCGCATGTCATCCTCTCAGAACGGTAAATGTTTCTTTTCTTGGATATTGTTTACCAAATGATTTTTGGCTTATTTTTTCTTTCGATATCCTGCCGCCTTTAAAACGTTGAGGACGCTGCTGGCTCACGGGTCCCACATGTCAGCCTCTATGAACAATAAACGCTGAGGACGCTGCTGCCTCATGGGTCCCGCATGTCATCCTCTCAGAACGAAAATGTTTCTTTTCTTGGATTTTTTACCAACAGATTTTTGGTTTATTTTTTCTTTCCATCCCCTGCCGCCTTTAAAACGACGCTGCTGGCTCATGGGTCCCCGATGTCAGCCTCCCCGTACAAGAAACATGTGATATCTTGATTATTTTGCAGACAATAAACAGTGTATTGCGCTCTGAGCTATTTCAACGGATAAATTAAATCTTTATTTTTACATAAACAAATTTATATGCTGAATCTCCTTGTTTTTTGTTTTTGCGAAGCATAGGACTTTCCTGTTTTTTTTAGAAAAATCCGAACTATCCTGCTTTGGAGTGGGCTGAAATTGTACGAGTCAAAAGGCCCAGCAGGATAGTTCGAATGCCCAGATGTCCACATGCAGCCCAATTGAAATCGTTCTTTTTTGGGATTTTTTTCACCCCCTGATTTCTGGCTACTTCATTTTTCTTTTGGTCCTGTGCCGCCTTGGAAACGTTGAGACCGCTGCTGCAAAATGGGACCCGCATGTCATCCTCTATGTACAGTAAAATTTCTTTTCTTAGATTATTTTTGGCTCCTGATATTTGGTCACTTGCCTTTTTCTTTCGATCCCGTGCAGCCTCTCAAACGGTGATACCGCTGCTGCTAAATGGGACCCGCATGCCATCCTCTATGTACAATCAAGTTTCTTTTCTTGAATTATTTTTGGCTCCTGATATTTGGTCACTTGCCTTTTTCTTTCGATCTCATGCCACGTTTGAAACGTTGAAAACCTGCTGGCTCATGGGACCCGCATGTCATCCTCTATGTACTATAAAAGTTCATTTTCTTGGTTTTTTTTTCACCCTCTGATTTTCGGCTATTTCCTTTTTCTTTTGATCCCCTGCCGCCTTTGAAACGTTGAGGACTCTGCTGGCTCATCGATAAAACTTTCCTTTATTGGAGTTTTTTGACCCCCTGATTTCTGGCTACTTTCTTTTTCTTTTGATCTCAAGCCGCATTTGAAACGTTGAGACCGCTGCTGCTAATTGGGACCCGCATGTCATCCTCTATGTACAATAAAGTTTTCTTTTCTTGGATTATCTTTGTCTCCTGATATTTTGTCACTTGCCTTTTTCTTTCGATCTCATGCCGCCTTTGAAACGTTGAGTAAGCTGCTGGCTCATGGGTCCCGCATGTCATCCTCTACGAACAATAAAAGTTTCCTTTCTTGGAGTTATTTTTGAACCCTAATTTCTGGCTACTTCCTTTTTCTTTTGATCCCGTGCCGCCTTGGAAACTTGAGACCGCTGCTGCTAAATGGGTCCCGCATGTCATCCTCTATGTACAATAAAATTTCTTTCTTCGATTATTTTCGGGTCCTGATATTTGGTCACTTGCCTTTTTCTTTCGATCTCATGCCGCCTTTGAAACGTTGAGGAAGCTGCTGGAGCATGGGTCCCGCATGTCATCCTCTATGAACAATAAAAGTTTCCTTTCTTGGAGTTATTTTTTACCCCTAATTTCTGGCTACTTCCTTTTTCTTTTGATCCCCTGCCGCCTTTGAAACGTTGAAGACTTTGCTGGCTCATGGGTCCCACATGTCAGCCTCTATGAACAATAAACACTTCCTTTCTTGGAGTTATTTTGTACCCCTAATTTCTGGCTATTTGCCTTTTTTCTTTCGATCCCCAGTCGCCTTCTAAACGTAGAGGACGCTGCTGGCTCGTGGGTCCCAGATGTCAGCCTCCATGGACAATAAACCTCTCCTTTGTTGGATTTATTCTTCACCCTCTGATTTTGGCTATTTCCTTTTTCTTTTGATCCACTGCCGCCTTGGAAACATTGAGTAAGCTGCTGACACATGGGGCCCGCATGTCATCCTCTATGTACAATCAACTTGCAAGATCTTCGAGCGAAAGAGCTTGTATTAGTGGGACCCATATGTCAACCTCTATGTACAATAAAAGTTTCCTTTCTTGGATTATTTTTAGCTCCTGATATTCGGTCACTTTCCTTTTTCTTTCGATCTCAAGCCGCCTCTGAAACGTTGAGTAAGGTGCTGGCTCATGGGACCCACATGTCATCCTCTATGTACAATAAAGTTTCTGTTCTTGGATTTTTTTTACCCCTGATTTTTGGTCACTTGCCTTGACGCTGCTGGCTCATGGGTCCCACATGTCAGCATCTATGAACAATAAACCTTTCCTTTGTTGGATTTATTGTTAATTTCTGGCTATTTGCCTTTTTCTTTTGATCCCCACCGGCCTTTGAAAACGTTGAGGAACCTGCTGGCTCATGGGACCCGCATGTCTATGTACTATAAAATTTCTTTTCTTGGTTTTTTTTTCACCTCTGATTTTTGGCTATTTCCTTTTTCTTTTGATCCCCTGCCGCCTTGGAAACGTTGAGTAAGCTGCTGACTCATGGGACCCGCATGTCATCCTCTATGTACAATCAACTTTCTTTTTTTGGAGTTTTTTTACCCCCTAATTTCTGGCTACTTTCTTTTTCTTTTGATCTCAAACCGCATTTGAAACGCTGAAACCGCTGCTGCAAAATGGGACCCGCATGTCATCCTCTATGTACAATAAGTTTCATTTCTTGGATTATTTTTGGCACCTGATATTTGGTCACTTGCCTTTTTCTTCCGATCTCATGCCGCCTTTGAAACGTTGAGTAAGCTGCTGGCTCATGGGTCCCGCATGTCATCCTCTACGAACAATAAAAGTTTCATTTCTTGGAGTTATTTTTGACCCCTAATTTCTGGCTACTTCCTTTTTTCTTTTGATCCACTGCCGCCTTTGAAACGGTGCGGATTCTGCAGACTAATACAAGCTTTTTCTCTCCAAGATCTTGCAAGTTGATAGATTAAATCATGGAATTATTAGGATATGTTTTAAATTTCAAATCCACTTTATGAATTTTTAAAAATACCGTTATCCATGTGGGTATGGAGCGATCAAGGATTTTCATATTGGGCATGAGCAGTTTCAAAAATTGGAACCCTATAATTCAAAATAAATAAAAACAACTTTTATGTAGAATCTCCGTGTATTTTTTTTTTGCCAATCATAGGATCTGTGTTTCATTAGAAAAGGGCCGAAATTGCATGAGCAGAAAGGCCCATTTGAAGTTATTGGGCTTCGACGGCCGGAGCAAGTAGACCGATAACAATTACCATGTAGATGTTCCTTGGCAACCCAAAAGTGAAATATTGGGCCCAACAGGGGAAGGTTGAACAGTACTTTTTCTATTGGGAAGGTGGTACATGGGGTTATCCTGACAAAAAAAATGGAACATGGGTTACTGAAGGTTGCCCATTTGTGCCTAATATGTTTGTCAGCAGGAGCTTTACCTTCCGCCGCCGCCGCTCCGCTTCCGCCGCCGCCGCCATGCCTCGTCGCGGGTCGAGCTACCGGTACGGCGGCGTCTCGAGCTCGGGGTACAGCAGCGTCCGCGCGCGCCCCAAATTAAGGTACTTCCTCCTCGGGACGGCACCTACGATAGGCTCGGCTGGCCTTGGGGCATTTACCCCTAGCCTCTTCCATGCTCAAGTTTTTGAAATGTTTCTGGCTCTGTTCAACACTGGATCAAATTTGTCAACATGACCATTCTTATGGAGTAGCAACGAGTTGAATCTCTCAAAACTCTTTAAGTTCTGCAATATAACGACTAATTGGTACTACCTTATACAAAATGATTACATATCCTTATTTTGGAAGCAAGCAATCACACACTTATAGTTTGCTAGTCAGCTGCACGTAACGTTAAAAATCGGCAATTATAATGAATAAACCTGTAATTTTCACTTAAAATGCATTAAGGAGCATCAAATTTGACAAATCAAACCATGTCGTACTGAAAATTGACATGTCTTTCTCATGCAGAAATGTAAAATTATCCATGCATGTGCGTTTATACAGGTTAAGTTTTGCACGTATTATTTTTTGTAACTTTTCTGACTACCTTCAAAGCTCCAATCCTTCTTCATCATCTTTGTTGTACCGCACTGATGCAAGTGAATGCGAGCTGCTCGCCAGACGCGACTTCGTGTCCGATATGTGTACTATGCCTTCTCCATCTAGTGCTAGTTACGCCTCTGTGCTAATTAATTCAGCACAAACCTCTGTCATTGCAGCTGTGACTCACCTCGACCATTGGAGCCCAATCACAAGAGCGAGCTCAGTCTCAACCAGAGAGGCATGTGTCTCATGGTTAGCTATCTACAACTTGCTGTCTTACTAAAACCGTGCCTATCATATAGAGATCACCTCGCTGGTGTAGCAATGGCTGCAAGTAGCTGCTAGCATGAGCGAAGGGGATAAGGAAGAAAAGATTAAAAAAATGGGGTGGGGCCAACAAGCAGGAAAGCTATCTACTAGCTTTATGGATGTTTCTGGAATTGGGTAGAAAATAGTACTCGATGACACTGTAGCAGCGAATCCCAGAGACCAAAGGCCGTTGGATGATGTCTAATGAACGGCAGAACAAAATCGGCGAAATTAGCTTGAATTTTGATAATAAATCTTGGGCATTTTCCCTCGAACATGATTTATCAACTTTGGGTAGTCTCTGGACTAGTCTCCCTCGTCCACCAATTATTATCATAAACTACTGCGGAAAGTTGAGGGCAGTCCCTAGTCCCGAGCACTTCGCCCACTTCCCCTGGCCTCATCCCAGAGATCTCACACCAACCACCTCACCGTCGACTAGCCGCCTGTCTACAGCCCTCCGAAGAATCCCCAATGGCGGCGACGCCCCTACTAGAGCGCTCCTCACGCGAGCGCATCATCGAGTCTGGCCCACATGTCTTCCGTGCCTGCCGTGTGTCGGCAAGCACGACCGACTTCTCCGTCGGCGAGCCGCCGGCCGTGGGCGAGGGCGAGGCGTCCCCGTACACTATGACAGTGCACATCTTCTTCTCGAGGACGTACGAGCTCAGGAGGATGGCCGGCCCCCTCCCTGCCCCACTGGATGAGGACGATATCACCACTACACCCTGCGAAGAGGTGGTGCTGGATCTTGGCTTGCCTCCGAGGAAGCTGCGTAGTGGGGGCAATGTCGTGCGAACTATGCGCGAGATTCTTGCCCGTGTATGGCTGCTCAAGAACCTGAACCTCACGGAGGAGGAGTGGGACATCATCATGCCTTACGATGTTATGCACCTGATGTGGCAGCAGGCGTGTCGTCGGCTCGGTGGCCTCCACTTCGACCTCACCCTTAGGGTGGACCACCGGCTCATCGTCAACTTGCCGGCGCTGCAGGACAGTTGGGTCCTAGTTGCGCCGGAGGACGGCCACTGCAGCATATGCATGCTGGGGCTGTCGCAGCGCACAACGGTGCGTCTCCGGGGATGCAAACACCCGTTCCATAGGAAGTGCATCTTCTCCTGGTTTGTAACGAACGCCAGCTGCCCTATCTGCCGCGATAAAGTGCTGACCCATCTTATTTTCGATTTGTAGCATAGTATGAATAAAAACCCTGTATGATAGGGATGCCATGCCAACTTGAATCCTATGTCAAGAGAAATTCTATTTGATTGTGGTTATAAGATATTCTGCATTAGTTTGATCTATTATCATTCTATTTTCCTATGGGATATGACCCTATGAATCAAACAGCATGGGATTACTTCCACACAATTAAGTTTGACCAACTTTTAGTAGGACAACAAACATAAATAATTAGTCATCATGGGATTACAATCCAACAGATAATTGTCTTCAGGACTCATACATTTTCCAAATAGAAAAATCAAAACAAATCATGGTTCTTCATCTCACAGCATGATACAGAGACAAGAGTCTAATCATCATCATCATCATCATCATCATCATCATCATCATCATCATCTCCGTCTTCATTCTGATATTCGTGCATGGTCTCATCCTGCTCGTCCTGTCCATTCTCCTCCTGAGATTCACCAGGTAGCTTCAGTTTATCCATCTCTTTGTCGACTATGCTAACCTCAACAGTGAAATCTACTTCTCCATCATGTGCAGGGATACCTGTATCCAACGAGGTTTCATCAATGTCAGCAACTTTAGTTTGCATACAACCAGCGAAATCATCTTGCTGGGCACCAATTATTGGATCCGCATTCTCATCCAAATCATATATGTTCCTTGCCACAAACTTTTGCACATACTGCCATCCTTTTCTAGATCTGTCTTCCAAGAAAAGTACCTTGGCCGCTTGAGGTACCAAAATATAAGGATCATCCTTGTACCACTGAGCAGTAGTATTGACTGATATGAAATACCCATCATTTCTGGCACCTTTGCCCTTGTTTGGATCTTGGTTGTACCAATAACACTTAAATAGAACCACAGATCGGACAGTAACCTTATCACTATAGAACAACTGAATAACCTCTTCTATGTGACCATAATGGTCAAATGACTCTGATCTCTTTTTTCTGGTTGTCAAGTGATCTCCACTGGTTGTGATGCCACTATTTCGTGTCTTCAAATGTTGTTCACGCTCATAGGAGCTGTAATGGACACCATTGGCATTGCAAGCTGCAGCTACCAACACCCTCTTATCTGGACCACGTGATAGGACAAGGAGATCAGCACTAACAGCGCCTGGATTCTCCGCATGGAGTTTCGAGATCTACGATTACAAAATAGACAAGAGGTCATCTCATGTGAAAACACATAGACAAGTCAGAGTGCAATTGAACATCTTACATATTTCTCAAACCAGTCCTGAAACCCACTCCCACGTGCCGATAGCTTTCCATTCGTTTCCATGTACAACCTGCAAAACATAGCCAAGTCAGCTGAATATATTTCATTTTGATACAAGTTCATAGTATATGCGAGGAACTGAGTAGTTCGTGTGCATAGTACTCACTTAACATATTCATCAGCCTCTGTAGCATTATTCAGCACATACCAAGACAGCTGTTCAAATTCAGACTGCTCTAATGTTTTTTCGGTCCTCTTTCCTATTAGCTCAACACCATGATTAAAAACAGATCCTCCAACTTCCAAAATTCTGCGACCCCGATTGAATCTGGTCTCAATATCAGGAATATATCTTGAGGCAAATGTATATGCTTCAGCAGCAATATACGCCACTGCAATGCAAGCCTCCGGTCTAGCTTTGTTCCTAACTGTATTCTTGAAAGTGCACAGTCGACGTTCTATAGGGTACATCCATCCATACTGTACCGGACCTCTTAAAAGTGCCTCATCAGGTAGATGAACAGCCAAATGCACCATCACATCAAAGAAGGCTGGAGGATATATCAGCTCCAGCTTGCACAGGATTACTGCTATGTCCACCTTAAGACGTTCTACAACAGCTCTGCTTAGAGTTTTACTACATATTTCCCTAAAGAACCTTCCCAACTCTGCAATCACGTTGTACATATTTGGCTTCACTAAATCTTTAATGCCAATAGCTAAAAGCCTTTGCAGCAGGATGTGACAATCGTGAGTTTTCAACCCTTGGAGCTTGTTTCCTTCAGCATTGAGACAATTTGCAATGTTGGAAGCAAATCCGAACGGGAACATCACACCTCGGAGGTACTCACAAAATAATCTCCTTTTAGGCATCGGCAATGTGAATTCCGCGCCTCGAAATTTATAATGTTTTTCCTTGCCTTTGTTCACTTTGTCATTACGATCCAGTTGCAAGTGCCTGTTAACATTCAATGTTGCACAATCAATCCTAGCATTTGAGCTATCTTTTGTCTTGGATGGAATGTTGAGTAATGTGCCGACAATGCTGTCACATATATTCTTCTCCATGTGCATGATATCAATATTATGCCGAAGCTTCTTACCAGCCCAATACGGCAAGTCCCAAAGAGTGGTCCTGCGCTTATAAAATATTCTCGGTCTATCATTTTCCATTTCCTTCCTCTTGGTACGTGCTGCTATTTCACCTCCCATCTTCCTTTTGGTAGCTGCTAGACTCAGTTCATCTCGTCTCTTCTTCCTTTTTCTATCTGCTACTACTGCTGCTGCATCTTCTGTATTCTTCTCTGCTGTACCTGCTGTGGCGGCTGGTGGTTTTCCTGGTTTAACATTTCTGACCGCTTCTAGGTGCGCCTCCAACTCGTGACTCTTAAAGTGCTGCGGTTTAGTCTTTTTACAGGCCTGATCACCAATAAATTGCAATTTTTTTCTATTTTTTCGGAAACTGTGATCTAATGGAAGGAAACGGCGATGGCCCATATAGCATATCTTGTTTATTATCCTCACTGCCAGCTGATCAGTATCACAGTGAACACATGCATTATAACCTGATGTTACTCTGCCTGACATAGTGCCCAAAGCTGGATAATCATGGGTGCAATACAGTACAGCAGCACGTAATAGAAAATTTTGTTCTTTAGGTTGACACACATCCCGTGTAGGGACACCCTCCCATAATGTTTGCAAGTCTCTAATAAGAGGCTGCATGAACACATCAAAATCCTTCCCAGGAGATTTGGGACCTGGGATGAGTAAGGCCATCATACAGTTCGACTGATCGGTGCATGTCCAGGGAGCCTGGTTGTAAGGTGTAACTAGTACTGGCCACATGCTATACGAGTTGCTCATGTTGCCAAATGGGTTGAATCCATCTGTAGCAAGGCCAAGTCTCAGGTTCCTTGGATCTGCAGCAAAATCTGGATGATCCAGGTCGAATTGCTTCCATTCATCGCCATCAGCAGGATGCCTCAGTAAATCAGGGTCGGGCGTGAGAATCTCTTTGTGCCATCTTGTTTCCCGAGATGTTTGTTCTGAAGCAAACAACCTCTGCAATCTTTGTACAAGTGGAAAGTATCTCAGAACCTTCCAAGGAATCTTTTTCTTACCACCAGCTCCATCATGTTTCCATCTTGATTCCTTACATACTGGACATTCATCGAGGTCATTATACTCCATCCAAAACAGTGCACAGTTATTTTTGCAAAAATCAATCTTCTCATATCCAAGTCCCAGTACCTTGATGTACTGCTTCACCTCATAAAAGGATTTTGGCAGTCCAGCCCCAGGGAGTGCATCGCTGTATGTCTTCGCAACTGCATTGAACGCTTTATTGGTAATCCCCTGGTATGACTTGTCATGAAGTAATTTCACAATTAATTCGAATCTTGACACAACAGAACCAGGGGCCACTAAGCGCTTAGCATCTTCTATCAGGTCATGGAAAAGAGGCTTTTTGTGATAACCATGGGGCTGTTGGCTTGCATATGGATACAGATCCCGTAACAAATTAGCAGTAGCCTCATCCTGGACGAGATCTTCAGGCTGATAACCATCAGAATAAAGAGGATCAATAATGTCAGGCTGATCATAGTGTTCACCATGGTTAATCCACCTGATATATGTCTGGTCCATCCCATAAACGAATAAATGATCTGAGACTACATGTTGAGGCTTGGACCCAATATTCAAACATACACGGCATGGACAAATCACTTCCTTTGTCTTGTCGCCGTCAGTAAAATCACTAACGTGCTTCATGAAGTCTTCAATACCACTCAAATATGTTGGTGTGGTTAATGAGTGAAATAATATCCAAGTTCTGTCCATCTGTTGAGGAGATAGATGGTCAGAGAAGCGATAAGCTATTTCAACAAACAGGTCACCTACGAATGTAAGCAAGCATACCTGAGCAAACAGGTCGAATATAAAACTATAAATGCTACATTATTTGAGCCGATTTCAGCAAACAAACTGAGTGCAAAACTACGGCTACCTAGCGAACAGATTTTTTTAGGCTGACCACTGGGTTTCCCCACTTTGTATTTTTTTATTAATAAAAAGAGGGAAATATGTACAAAAGTTGCTGGAGAGCAGCAACTAAAAGGATCATAGATCCCAAGCAGCAAAATATATATAAAATGTTCTACCCATGATATGATTTCCTCTTTGCCTTATGAACAAGGAGAGCAATTTCATCCTTGAATCTCTTGTGCCATCTATAAATGCTTGGGGGGGAGGGGCGAACAGATCTATCGAAAGCAATACAATACCAACACATTCTTTCTTCTTTTTTGCCGTAATTCCGCCGATCTATTAGCAGTGCAAAGAAGCCAAAAGTAATAAGATTACATACAGGTTCATAGACCACCAGGGCCGTACCTGAGAATACGGAGGGCCTGAGCAAAACAAGAAATAGAGGCCCTCAACATGATCATTGGCAACTAAAATGATTTATATATACTACTCACTCCATTTCAATAAACAATGCACCCTTGTTTTTCGTATTTTATCTTCGAAAAAATATTAATCTATATCTCTCTATTTAAAAATGATGTTTCAATTTTATGTAGATATACATGTATTTAGATGAGTTTAGTTTGCAGATACATGCAAGTTTTGATGAAGTTGAAACATATTTTTCAGGATGAAGTATATAAAAAAATTGATATAAAACTGGTATCATTAGAAAGTATTTTCCAACACGATTCTAACAATGCTGCTTATGTATTATATGATCGTGATATTGTTGTCCTATTTATTTGGTCAAGGTTCACATTGAAATGTGGTAAAATAAATTAAAAGAAGTGCATCGTGTGAAAAAGCAATCTAAGAATTCAAAGTGCTAATTGTTAGTCGAAACATGACATCATTGAGACAAAATATTAATATTCATTGGAAGACTAACTGAATTAGCTGCACTCGCGATGAAAGAGAAAGAGAAGATACGGGTAAGAGCAAGTACAATAAGGTACAGTCTTTTTTTTGTTTGTTTGGGTTGCTCATCAAGCTTATCGCTCGATACAATAAGGTACAGTCAGCGGGAGTGGTGTTTGGAACATGGGTGCATAGTGGGTGGTATCATAGAGTACTATCATAGATATGCTATATTTATTATAGTGGAGTATTGAGGGAAAATCGGCTAAATCAATTTGAAGAAAATCGACAAAGTCAAATTAGAGGAAATTCTTCATCGATGATCAGATTTCTTACATAGAAGAGCTGATTGCCCTCAAAAGGAAGAATCTATCCATCTTCATTGATTTAAAAGGGGATTTCTTACAAGGAGAAGCTGATTGCTCAACAAAAGGGGAACAGATTGCTACGGCTAGTCTTATGCTAGTAAATCCCTACTCTAAGGGCTGTTGCCGTCTTCGTCGTCGCTGGGGTAGCTGCCGTCATTGCTACTGTCGACGAATTCCTCGTCGCTGCTACTGTGACCTTCAGCGGAGGCCTCTTCCTCTTCATCATCATCCTCCTCATCGGACCAGGCCCAGCCACGGATGCGCTTTGGTGGCGGTTCATCGGAGGAGGTGTCGTCCTCTGGTTCCTTCTTCGTGTCGGAGGAGATGTCTTCGTCTTCGTCGTCCTCTTCTTCTTCTTCTTCTTCTTCTTTGGTGGAGGAAGTGAATTTACCCCGGAAGAGAGGGTCGTCGTCGTCGCTCTCCGCCTCCAGTTCTCCGTCAATCAGGAATCGGAGGTCATCTTCCCCGTCAGTCAGGGGCATGTCGCCATCCGACCAGACGAGGTCCTCGGGTCGACCCTCTGGTACGAAGTCGAAGTCGAACTCTTGCTCGTCCCAATGCTTGGGAGCGCGCCTATTGTACGCTTCCATCTGGCTGACCTCTGGCTCCAGCTCACTCGAGGAAAAGGATTGGGAGGAGGAAGAGGAAGACATGGTTACAGAGGAGGAGGGTTTTTGGGCCGATGGCTGGTTTGAAGCAGGAGGATGAAGAAGTGAACTGTTCGATGCGGTTAAATAAAAAGAGAAAAGTGTGGCAAATCATAAAATATTCAAAACTGTCAAATCGTGCAGAGAAGTTGAGAAGGCAAGGCGTCATGATGAAGAATACTGCGACGGTTCTGCTCTGCCACGACATGACCCCTCGAAGGAAAAACAGATGGTTTTGATATTATCATTACCAAAACCAGGGGGGCATGTGTTATCACCGGATTTTGGCCAAATCAATCGGATGTCTAATCAATCGGTTACATGCACTAGCTCAGTGTTCGCATGGCTGCACGCCACATGTATTAGCACCGCATGTATACATATACATCACTCATCTTGATTAATTGCTCAGCTCATTAAACTATCAAAGATCTTGCACGGCTTGGACGCAGGGTATGCCGTGGCATATACGGCATACCCTGTAGATCCGCCACCGCAAACAAGGAGAGCCATTTCATCCTTGAATCTCTTGCGGCTTCTGTAAAAGCTTGGGGGCGAACAGATCAATCGAAAGCAATATAATACCAACAAATTCTTTCTTCTTTTTGGCCGTAAATCCACCGATGTATTAGCAGTGCAAAGAACCCAGAAGTAATAAGATTACAAACAGGTCCATAGAGGACTGGCACCAAGCGACGACTACAGACATTGGGCAATGGTGAGCAGTACAGTGTACAGTACGAACGAATTCGAGCAAATAGGTAAAGCGGAAAACAATGTCAAACAAACACATCGAGAGGAAAACAATATCAACCGATCGATTCGAACGAACTAACGAACTTATAAGGGCTGGGCGACGGCGACTGACTTCGATTGAGCTATAATGAATCGTACTTGCCCAGGCCTGAAGATAGCATGCATACCGTGAGGATCTACCAGCTGACCGCGCCTGCCGGTGCGGCTGGAGAAGAACGGCGCCACCAGCAGTCGCCGGCTGACGCGGCTGATAGACAGCGTGGGGAAGTTTTGGTGCGCGGCCTGGTTCACCGAGGGTGTGTCTAGAGAAGAACAGGGCGCCGAAGGAGGTGTCTAGAGAAGAACAAGGTGGGCTGGGTGCTGAGTTAAAGGCGAGCGTTCGAAATATTGGGCGCGCGTTCGAAAGTTTAGGTGCGCGAGGGAGGTGTCTGCTGTGCTGAGTTAAAGGCGAGCGTTCGAAATTTCCCCGTCCTCTTCTTTTTTGGGCTAATCTATCTATACCTCTATTCTATCTACATGTTTTTTATTTTTTTCTATTCTATACATGAGTTTTTGAAATTGAATTTTTTCACTCTGTCAGCCTTCCGGCCAATGCTCATTTGAAGTAATTGAAGCTGTTGATTTGCAGCTTAGAGGTGCTATCTACCGCTCATCATACAAGGACTCTTCAGATCTAAACGGCTGTGAATGCACGGATTCGTCACCCATCCTTCCCTTGGACTGGCGATGCTGAAAGCCTGAAACACTGGAACCCTCTAGATACTTCGGGATACCTCACTGCCCCACATTATTAGACAGGCCTTTTCCGACACGGGAAGTCAAAAGTTGGGGGCTCCATGCAGTACATATGAATACTCGCTAGCTGCATGGTCTAGAAGCAGACTAGAGTAAATCATCAATTCGTCAAATCAATTGGTGTATAATTTTTTTTAGGAGCTAAGACGCCTGCATGAACCATTTTATCAACTTGAATGCTTACTACATGACATAAGAAGACTATGTACTTTGGTTTTTCATTTTTCTGATTTTTTAAATTTTGTGCCCATTTGAATCTTGGTCAAATCCTAGGTTTGACCAAGATTAAACAAGTTTAAAACATGAAAATGAAAAGGTAATCATGGATCCTTCTTAGTCACTCTAAAATGAAGCTTTTGGGATGTTCTTGAAATTTCCATGTTTGAAACCCAAAACGACTTCTCTTCATGCTTGACTTCATAAGACAGAGTTTAGGGGTTAGGGGGTAGATACATGATTTGTCTAGTTTGCATATGTCTAGACCTTTTTTGTCAACTTTAATGCTTACTATATGACATAAGAAGATTATGTGCTTTGGTTTTTCATTTTTCTATTTTTTTTTTGAATTTTATGCCCATATATTTGAATCTTTGTCAAATCCTAGGTTTGACCAGGATTTAAACAAGTTTAAAACATGAAAATGAAAAGGTAAGCCTGGATCCTTCTTAGTCACTCTAAAATGAAGCTTTTGGGAGGTTCTTGAAATTTCCATGTTTGAAACCCAAAACTCAAGCTAGTTGATAAACAAAGTCTAGACATATTCAAACCAGAAAAATCATGTATCTACCCCTAACCCTAAACTTTGTCTTAATTATGAAGTCAAGCACGAAGAGAAGTCGTTTTGGGTTTCAAACATGGACATTTCAAAAACCCTCCCAAAAGCATTGTGGTGTGACGTACTAAGAAGGATACATGCTTACATTTTCAACAACCCCCCTAAAAGCTTCATTATAGAGTGACTAAGAAGGATCCAGTCTGGCGGGCTTACCTTTTATTTTCTTGTTTTAAACTTGTTCAAATCTCGGTCAAACCTAGGATTTGACCAAGATTCAAAATGTGCATCAAAATTTAAAAAAATTAAAAACCAAATTAAAGCACATAGTGTTCTTATGTCATATAGTAAGCATTAAAGTTGATAAACAAGGTCTAGACACATATTCAAACAAGACAAATCATGTATCTATACCCCTAACCCCTAAACTCTATCTTATGAAGTCAACAACATGAAGAGAAGTGGTTTTGGGTTTCAAACATGGAAATTTCAAAAACCTCCCAAAAGCTTCATTTTAGAGTGACTAATATATATAAGAAGGATCCATGCCTGCTTACCACCTTTTCATTTTCATATTTTAAACTTGTTTAAATCCGTGTCAAATTAAACCAAGGATTTGACCAAAAGATTCAAATGGGCATAAAATTTTAAAAAAATCAGAAAAATGAAAAACAAAAGCATATAGTCTTCTTATGTCATATAGTAAGCATTCAAGTTGATAAACAAGGTTTGGACATGCATATTCAAACCTAGGAAAATCATGTATCTATCCCCTAGCCCCTAAACTCTATCTTATGAAGTCAAGCATGAAGAGAAGTGGTTTTGGGTTTCAAACATGAAAATTTCAAGAACATCCCAAAAACTTCATTTTAGAGTGACTAAGAAAGGATACAGGCTTCCCTTTTCATTTTCATGTTTTATACTTGTTTAAATCTTGGTCAAACCTAGGATTTGACAAAGATTCAAATGTGCATCAAAATAAAAAAATCAGAAAAATTAAAAACCAAAGCACATAGTTTTCTTATGTCATATATAGTTAGCATTAAAGTTGATATAAACAAGGTCTAGATATATTCAAACAAGAAAAATCATGTATCTACCCCTAACCCTAAACTCTGTCTTATGTAGTCAAGCATGAAGAGAAGTGGTTTTGGGTTTCAAACTTGGAAATTTCAAGAACCCCCCAAAAGCTTCATTTTAGAGTGACTAAAGGATCCAGGTTGGGCTTACCTTTTATTTTCATGTTTTAAAATTGTTCAAATCTTGGTCAAACTGTACCTAGGATTTGATCAAGATTCAAATGGGCATAAAATTTCAAAAAAATGAAAAACCAAAGCATATAGCCTTCTTATGTCATATAGTAAGCACTCAAGTTGGTAAACAAGGTTTAGACATTTCAAACCAGAAACCCAAAACCACTTATCTTCATGCTTGACTTCGTCATAAGACAGAGTTTAGGGGTTAGGGGGTAGATACATGATTTGTCTAGCTAGTTTGAATATGTCCAGACCTTGTTTATCAACTTTAATGCTTACTATATGACATATAAGAAGACTATGTGCGCTTTGGTTTTTCATTTTTCTGTTTTTTTATTTTATGCCCATTTGAATCTTGGTCAAATCCTAGAGATTGACTTCACAAGACAGAGTTTAGGGTTAGGGGTAGATATACACATGATTTTTCTGGTTTGAATATGTCTAGACCTTTGTTTATCAACTTGAGTGTTTACTATATGACATAATTAAGAAGGCTATGTGCTTTGGTTTTTCATTCTTTAGATTTTTTGTCTGAATTTTTATGCCCATTTGAATCTTGGTCAAATCCTAGCTAGGTTTGACCAAGATTTAAATAAGTTTAAAACATGGAAATGAAAAGGTAAGCATCGATCCTTCTTAGTCGCTCTAAAATGAAGCTGAATTTTGGGAGGTTTTTGAAATTTCCATGTTTGAAACCCAAAACCACTTCTCTTCATGCTTGACTTCATAAGACGAAGTTTAGGGTCGATAGGGGGTAGATACATGATTTGTCTGGTTAATTTGGATATATCTAGACCTTGTTTATCAACTTGAATGCTTACGATATGACATAAGAACACTATGTGCTTTTTTTATTTTTTTGTGCCCATTTGAATCTTGGTCAAATCATAGGTTTGACCAAGATTTAAACAAGTATAGAACATGAAAATGAAAAGGGAAGCCTGTATCCTTCTTAGTCACCCTAAAATGAAGTTTTGGGAGGTTTTTGAAATTTCCATGTTTGAAACCCAAAACCACTTCTCTTCATTCTTGACTTCTTAAGACATAGTTTAGGGGTTAGCGGGTAGATACATGATTTGTATGGTTTGAATATGTCTAGACCTTGTTTATCAACTTTAATGCTTACTACATGACATAAGAAGACTATGTGCTTTGGTTTTTCAATTTTCTGTTTTTTTTTGAATTTTCTGCCAATTTTGTTTGACCAAGATTTAGACAAGTTGTACACGTGAAAACGAATAAGTAAGCCTGGATCCTTCTTAGTCACTCCAAAATGTACCAATTGATAGGTGCGTTAACTTTGCTTCATGGAAAAAATAATGTCATGTAAATGAGTTAACTTGGATTTCCTACCCTTGAATCCATAGGAAACTTTGTTCTAATGCACTATAATAATCAACCGAGTTTTTACACCAACAGGTCTGTCACTTACGTGTGGTGCCCATGCGTGAGGTCCCAAACTTCAGTGAGCACAAGTCACGTGCAATAGGTACGCAAACTCCCAGCCATTTCTTTGTTAAGGATGCGTATTGGAAGTCTGTGGGTCCTTCTGGATCCTTCGGTTGTCCCTCTCACAAAAAAAAACAAATCTCTCTCATTCTCGGCCTCGCTCGACTCGCTCGCTCGCTCGCACCTCCTGCTCACTGACAAACCCTGCACAAAAGTCAACATCATCACCCGAAAAAGGGGAGACACCATAATTCTCTCCCTTCTTCTCTCCTTCCGAGTGATCCCTCTTCCTCCGAGTTTCACTCGACGGGCAAACACACATGTGCTGCATAGTAATAATAAAAAGGTAGAAAAATCGACCTACGAATCTATAATTAAATAGGTTAAACTAGGGTTTTGCCCAGTACTACAGATCAAGGTTCAAAAAATCCAACTACGGGGTTCGAACAACCCCATTTCTAATCCAAGATTTTTTCGACCTCATCCAATGGCCTCAAACTATAGGCCGGGTTAGCATCTAGTGCAGTATGTGTGAGAATGTATGCACTATGTGTGCTATAACTTGTGTGTCTTTCAAATTTGAACCAAATTTGAATAAGTTTGAAATATTTGAAATGGGGCTTTTGGCTTAAACGTTTGAAACCCAAAACGACTTCTCCTCATGCTAGACTTCATAAGACCGAGTTTAGGGTTAGGGGGTAGATACATGATTTGTCTGGTTTGAATATGTCTAAACCTTGTTTATCAACTTGAATGCTTACTATATGACATAAGAAGACCATGTGCTTTTGTTTTTCATTTTTCTATTTTTTTAAGAATTTTATGCACATTTGATTCTGGTCAAATCCTAGGTTCAACCAAGATTTAAACAAGTTTCAGGCATGAAAATGAAAACGTAAGCCAAGATCCTTCTTAATTAGTCACTCTAAAATATATGAAGCTTTTGGGACGTACTTGAAATTTCCATGTTTGAAACCCAAAACCAATTCTCTTCATGATTGACTTCATAAGACAGAGTTTAGGGTTAGGGGTAGATATACACATGATTTTTCTGGTTTGAATATGTCTAGACCTAGCTTGTTTATCAACTTGAGTGTTTACTATATGACATAATTAAGAAGGCTATGTGCTTTGGTTTTTCATTCTTTAGATTTTTTGTCTGAATTTTTATGCCCATTTGAATCTTGGTCAAATCCTAGCTAGGTTTGACCAAGATTTAAATAAGTTTAAAACATGGAAATGAAAAGGTAAGCATCGATCCTTCTTAGTCGCTCTAAAATGAAGCTGAATTTTGGGAGGTTTTTGAAATTTCCATGTTTGAAACCCAAAACCACTTCTCTTCATGCTTGACTTCATAAGACGAAGTTTAGGGTCGATAGGGGGTAGATACATGATTTGTCTTGTTTGAATATGTCTAGACCTTGTTTATCAACTTGAATGCTTACTTTATGACTTAAGAGGACTATGTGCATTGGTATTTCATTTTTTGATTTTTATGCCCATTTGAGAATCTTGGTAAAATCCTAGGTTTGTTGAGCAAGATTTAAACAAGTTTAACATGTGAAAATGATAAGGTAATTAAGTCTGGATCTTTCTCTTAGTAACTCTAAAATGAAGCTTTTGGGAGGTTCTTGAATTTACCATGTTTGAAACCCAAAACCACCGTACTTCTGTTCATGCTTGACTTCATAAGACAGAGTTTAGGGTTAGGGGTAGATACATGATTTTTCTAGTTTGAATATGTCTAGACCATGTTTATCAATTTGAATGCTTACTATATGACATAAGAAGGCTATGTGCTTTTGTTTTTCATTCTTTCGATTTTTTTCTGAATTGTTATGCCCATTTGAATCTTGGTCAAATCCTAGGTTCGACCAAGATTTAAACAAGTTTAAAACATGACAATGAAAAGGTAATTAATCATGGATCCTTCTTAATTAACCAGCCGGTCTAATTAAAATGAAGCTTTTTGGGAGGTTTTTGAAATTTCCATGTTTGAAACCCAAAACCACACTTCTCTGCTTCATGCTTGACTTCATATATAATTAAGACAAAGTTTAGGGTTAGGGGGTACATGATTTGTCTGGTTTGAATATGTCTAGACCTTGTTTATGAACTTTTGAATGCTTACTATATGACATAAGAAGAATATGTGCTTTGGTTTTTTATTTTATCTATTTTTTTTATTTTATGCCCATTTGAATATTGGTCAAATCCTAGGTTTGACCAAGATTTAAACAAGTTTAAAACATGAAAATGAAAAGGTAAGCCTGGATCCTTCTTAACTAGTCACTCTAAAACGAAGCTTTAATTTTGGGAGGTTTTTGAAATTTCCATGTTTGAAACCAAAAACCACTTCTCTTCATGCTTGACTTCATAAGACAGAGTTATTTATGGTTTTAGAGGGGTAGATACATGATTTGTCTTATTTGAATATGTCTAGCTAGACCTTGTTTATCAACTTTTGAATGCTTACTATATATATGTATGTGACATAAGAAAACTATGTGCTTTGGTTTTTCATTTTTCTGATTTTTTTGGAATTTTGATGCACATTTGAATCTTGGTCAAATCCTAGGTTTGACCAAGATTTAAACAAGTATAGATCATGAAAATGAATATGGAAGCCTGTATCCTTCTTAGTCACCCTAAAATGAAGTTTTTGGGAGGTTTTTGAAATTTCCATGTTTGAAACCCAAAACCACTTATCTTCATGCTTGACTTCGTCATAAGACAGAGTTTAGGGGTTAGGGGGTAGATACATGATTTGTCTAGCTAGTTTGAATATGTCCAGACCTTGTTTATCAACTTTAATGCTTACTATATGACATATAAGAAGACTATGTGCGCTTTGGTTTTTCATTTTTCTGTTTTTTTATTTTATGCCCATTTGAATCTTGGTCAAATCCTAGAGATTGACTTCACAAGACAGAGTTTAGGGTTAGGGGTAGATATACACATGATTTTTCTGGTTTGAATATGTCTAGACCTTGTTTATCAACTTGAGTGTTTACTATATGACATAATTAAGAAGGCTATGTGCTTTGGTTTTTCATTCTTTAGATTTTTTGTCTGAATTTTTATGCCCATTTGAATCTTGGTCAAATCCTAGCTAGGTTTGACCAAGATTTAAATAAGTTTAAAACATGGAAATGAAAAGGTAAGCATCGATCCTTCTTAGTCGCTCTAAAATGAAGCTGAATTTTGGGAGGTTTTTGAAATTTCCATGTTTGAAACCCAAAACCACTTCTCTTCATGCTTGACTTCATAAGACGAAGTTTAGGGTCGATAGGGGGTAGATACATGATTTGTCTGGTTAATTTGGATATATCTAGACCTTGTTTATCAACTTGAATGCTTACGATATGACATAAGAACACTATGTGCTTTTTTTATTTTTTTGTGCCCATTTGAATCTTGGTCAAATCATAGGTTTGACCAAGATTTAAACAAGTATAGAACATGAAAATGAAAAGGGAAGCCTGTATCCTTCTTAGTCACCCTAAAATGAAGTTTTGGGAGGTTTTTGAAATTTCCATGTTTGAAACCCAAAACCACTTCTCTTCATTCTTGACTTCTTAAGACATAGTTTAGGGGTTAGCGGGTAGATACATGATTTGTATGGTTTGAATATGTCTAGACCTTGTTTATCAACTTTAATGCTTACTACATGACATAAGAAGACTATGTGCTTTGGTTTTTCAATTTTCTGTTTTTTTTTTTGAATTTTCTGCCAATTTTGTTTGACCAAGATTTAGACAAGTTGTACACGTGAAAACGAATAAGTAAGCCTGGATCCTTCTTAGTCACTCCAAAATGTACCAATTGATAGGTGTGTTAACTTTGCTTCATGGAAAAAATAATGTCATGTAAATGAGTTAACTTGGATTTCCTACCCTTGAATCCATAGGAAACTTTGTTCTAATGCACTATAATAATCAACCGAGTTTTTACACCAACAGGTCTGTCACTTACGTGTGGTGCCCATGCGTGAGGTCCCACACTTCAGTGAGCACAAGTCACGTGCAATAGGTACGCAAACTCCCAGCCATTTTCTTTGTCAAGAGAAGACGCATCAGGATGCGTATTGGAAGTCTGTGGGTCCTTCTGGATCCTTCGGTCGTCCCTCTCACAAAAAAACAAATCTCTCTCATTCTCGGCCTCGCTCGACTCGCTCGCTCGCTCGCTCGCACCTCCTGCTCACTGACAAACCCTGCACAAAAGTCAACATCATCACCCGAAAAAGGGGAGACACCATAATGCTCTCCCTCCTTCTTCTCTCCTTCCGAGTGATCCCTCTTCCTCCGAGTTTCACTCGACGGGCAAACACATATGTGCTGCATAGTAATAATAAAAAGGTACTACAGAAAATTCGACCTACGAATCTATAATTAAATATACTAGGTTAAACTAGGGTTTTGCCCAGTACTACAGATCAAGGTTCAAAAAATCCAACTACGGGGTTCGAACAACCCCATTTCTAATCCAAGATTTTTTTCGACCTCATCCAATGGCCTCAAACTATAGGCCGGGTTAGCATCTAGTGCAGTATGTGTGAGAATGTATGCACTATGTGTGCTATAACTTGTGTGTCTTTCAAATTTGAACCAAATTTGAATAAGTTTGAAATATTTGAAATGGGGCTTTTGGCTTAAACGTTTGAAACCCAAAACGACTTCTCCTCATGCTAGACTTCATAAGACCGAGTTTAGGGTTAGGGGGTAGATACATGATTTGTCTGGTTTGAATATGTCTAAACCTTGTTTATCAACTTGAATGCTTACTATATGACATAAGAAGACCATGTGCTTTTGTTTTTCATTTTTCTATTTTTTTAAGAATTTTATGCACATTTGATTCTGGTCAAATCCTAGGTTCAACCAAGATTTAAACAAGTTTCAAGCATGAAAATGAAAACGTAAGCCAAGATCCTTCTTAATTAGTCACTCTAAAATATATGAAGCTTTTGGGACGTACTTGAAATTTCCATGTTTGAAACCCAAAACCAATTCTCTTCATGATTGACTTCATAAGACAGAGTTTAGGGTTAGGGGTAGATATACACATGATTTTTCTGGTTTGAATATGTCTAGACATAGCTTGTTTATCAACTTGAGTGTTTACTATATGACATAATTAAGAAGGCTATGTGCTTTGGTTTTTCATTCTTTAGATTTTTTGTCTGAATTTTTATGCCCATTTGAATCTTGGTCAAATCCTAGCTAGGTTTGACCAAGATTTAAATAAGTTTAAAACATGGAAATGAAAAGGTAAGCATCGATCCTTCTTAGTCGCTCTAAAATGAAGCTGAATTTTGGGAGGTTTTTGAAATTTCCATGTTTGAAACCCAAAACCACTTCTCTTCATGCTTGACTTCATAAGACGAAGTTTAGGGTCGATAGGGGGTAGATACATGATTTGTCTTGTTTGAATATGTCTAGACCTTGTTTATCAACTTGAATGCTTACTTTATGACTTAAGAGGACTATGTGCATTGGTATTTCATTTTTTGATTTTTATGCCCATTTGAGAATCTTGGTAAAATCCTAGGTTTGTTGAGCAAGATTTAAACAAGTTTAACATGTGAAAATGATAAGGTAATTAAGTCTGGATCTTTCTCTTAGTAACTCTAAAATGAAGCTTTTGGGAGGTTCTTGAATTTACCATGTTTGAAACCCAAAACCACCGTACTTCTGTTCATGCTTGACTTCATAAGACAGAGTTTAGGGTTAGGGGTAGATACATGATTTTTCTAGTTTGAATATGTCTAGACCATGTTTATCAATTTGAATGCTTACTATATGACATAAGAAGGCTATGTGCTTTGGTTTTTCATTCTTTCGATTTTTTTCTGAATTGTTATGCCCATTTGAATCTTGGTCAAATCCTAGGTTCGACCAAGATTTAAACAAGTTTAAAACATGACAATGAAAAGGTAATTAATCATGGATCCTTCTTAATTAACCAGCCGGTCTAATTAAAATGAAGCTTTTTGGGAGGTTTTTGAAATTTCCATGTTTGAAACCCAAAACCACACTTCTCTGCTTCATGCTTGACTTCATATATAATTAAGACAAAGTTTAGGGTTAGGGGGTACATGATTTGTCTGGTTTGAATATGTCTAGACCTTGTTTATGAACTTTTGAATGCTTACTATATGACATAAGAAGAATATGTGCTTTGGTTTTTTATTTTATCTATTTTTTTTATTTTATGCCCATTTGAATATTGGTCAAATCCTAGGTTTGACCAAGATTTAAACAAGTTTAAAACATGAAAATGAAAAGGTAAGCCTGGATCCTTCTTAACTAGTCACTCTAAAACGAAGCTTTAATTTTGGGAGGTTTTTGAAATTTCCATGTTTGAAACCAAAAACCACTTCTCTTCATGCTTGACTTCATAAGACAGAGTTATTTATGGTTTTAGAGGGGTAGATACATGATTTGTCTTATTTGAATATGTCTAGCTAGACCTTGTTTATCAACTTTTGAATGCTTACTATATATATGTATGTGACATAAGAAAACTATGTGCTTTGGTTTTTCATTTTTCTGATTTTTTTGGAATTTTGATGCACATTTGAATCTTGGTCAAATCCTAGGTTTGACCAAGATTTAAACAAGTATAGATCATGAAAATGAATATGGAAGCCTGTATCCTTCTTAGTCACCCTAAAATGAAGTTTTTGGGAGGTTTTTGAAATTTCCATGTTTGAAACCCAAAACCACTTATCTTCATGCTTGACTTCGTCATAAGACAGAGTTTAGGGGTTAGGGGGTAGATACATGATTTGTCTAGCTAGTTTGAATATGTCCAGACCTTGTTTATCAACTTTAATGCTTACTATATGACATATAAGAAGACTATGTGCGCTTTGGTTTTTCATTTTTCTGTTTTTTTATTTTATGCCCATTTGAATCTTGGTCAAATCCTAGAGATTGACTTCACAAGACAGAGTTTAGGGTTAGGGGTAGATATACACATGATTTTTCTGGTTTGAATATGTCTAGACCTTGTTTATCAACTTGAGTGTTTACTATATGACATAATTAAGAAGGCTATGTGCTTTGGTTTTTCATTCTTTAGATTTTTTGTCTGAATTTTTATGCCCATTTGAATCTTGGTCAAATCCTAGCTAGGTTTGACCAAGATTTAAATAAGTTTAAAACATGGAAATGAAAAGGTAAGCATCGATCCTTCTTAGTCGCTCTAAAATGAAGCTGAATTTTGGGAGGTTTTTGAAATTTCCATGTTTGAAACCCAAAACCACTTCTCTTCATGCTTGACTTCATAAGACGAAGTTTAGGGTCGATAGGGGGTAGATACATGATTTGTCTGGTTAATTTGGATATATCTAGACCTTGTTTATCAACTTGAATGCTTACGATATGACATAAGAACACTATGTGCTTTTTTTATTTTTTTGTGCCCATTTGAATCTTGGTCAAATCATAGGTTTGACCAAGATTTAAACAAGTATAGAACATGAAAATGAAAAGGGAAGCCTGTATCCTTCTTAGTCACCCTAAAATGAAGTTTTGGGAGGTTTTTGAAATTTCCATGTTTGAAACCCAAAACCACTTCTCTTCATTCTTGACTTCTTAAGACATAGTTTAGGGGTTAGCGGGTAGATACATGATTTGTATGGTTTGAATATGTCTAGACCTTGTTTATCAACTTTAATGCTTACTACATGACATAAGAAGACTATGTGCTTTGGTTTTTCAATTTTCTGTTTTTTTTTGAATTTTCTGCCAATTTTGTTTGACCAAGATTTAGACAAGTTGTACACGTGAAAACGAATAAGTAAGCCTGGATCCTTCTTAGTCACTCCAAAATGTACCAATTGATAGGTGCGTTAACTTTGCTTCATGGAAAAAATAATGTCATGTAAATGAGTTAACTTGGATTTCCTACCCTTGAATCCATAGGAAACTTTGTTCTAATGCACTATAATAATCAACCGAGTTTTTACACCAACAGGTCTGTCACTTACGTGTGGTGCCCATGCGTGAGGTCCCACACTTCAGTGAGCACAAGTCACGTGCAATAGGTACGCAAACTCCCAGCCATTTTCTTTGTCAAGAGAAGACGCATCAGGATGCGTATTGGAAGTCTGTGGGTCCTTCTGGATCCTTCGGTCGTCCCTCTCACAAAAAAAAACAAATCTCTCTCATTCTCGGCCTCGCTCGACTCGCTCGCTCGCTCGCTCGCACCTCCTGCTCACTGACAAACCCTGCACAAAAGTCAACATCATCACCCGAAAAAGGGGAGACACCATAATGCTCTCCCTCCTTCTTCTCTCCTTCCGAGTGATCCCTCTTCCTCCGAGTTTCACTCGACGGGCAAACACATATGTGCTGCATAGTAATAATAAAAAGGTACTACAGAAAATTCGACCTACGAATCTATAATTAAATATACTAGGTTAAACTAGGGTTTTGCCCAGTACTACAGATCAAGGTTCAAAAAATCCAACTACGGGGTTCGAACAACCCCATTTCTAATCCAAGATTTTTTTCGACCTCATCCAATGGCCTCAAACTATAGGCCGGGTTAGCATCTAGTGCAGTATGTGTGAGAATGTATGCACTATGTGTGCTATAACTTGTGTGTCTTTCAAATTTGAACCAAATTTGAATAAGTTTGAAATATTTGAAATGGGGCTTTTGGCTTAAACGTTTGAAACCCAAAACGACTTCTCCTCATGCTAGACTTCATAAGACCGAGTTTAGGGTTAGGGGGTAGATACATGATTTGTCTGGTTTGAATATGTCTAAACCTTGTTTATCAACTTGAATGCTTACTATATGACATAAGAAGACCATGTGCTTTTGTTTTTCATTTTTCTATTTTTTTTAAGAATTTTATGCACATTTGATTCTGGTCAAATCCTAGGTTCAACCAAGATTTAAACAAGTTTCAAGCATGAAAATGAAAACGTAAGCCAAGATCCTTCTTAATTAGTCACTCTAAAATATATGAAGCTTTTGGGACGTACTTGAAATTTCCATGTTTGAAACCCAAAACCAATTCTCTTCATGATTGACTTCATAAGACAGAGTTTAGGGTTAGGGGTAGATATACACATGATTTTTCTGGTTTGAATATGTCTAGACCTTGTTTATCAACTTGAGTGTTTACTATATGACATAATTAAGAAGGCTATGTGCTTTGGTTTTTCATTCTTTAGATTTTTTGTCTGAATTTTTATGCCCATTTGAATCTTGGTCAAATCCTAGCTAGGTTTGACCAAGATTTAAATAAGTTTAAAACATGGAAATGAAAAGGTAAGCATCGATCCTTCTTAGTCGCTCTAAAATGAAGCTGAATTTTGGGAGGTTTTTGAAATTTCCATGTTTGAAACCCAAAACCACTTCTCTTCATGCTTGACTTCATAAGACGAAGTTTAGGGTCGATAGGGGGTAGATACATGATTTGTCTTGTTTGAATATGTCTAGACCTTGTTTATCAACTTGAATGCTTACTTTATGACTTAAGAGGACTATGTGCATTGGTATTTCATTTTTTGATTTTTATGCCCATTTGAGAATCTTGGTAAAATCCTAGGTTTGTTGAGCAAGATTTAAACAAGTTTAACATGTGAAAATGATAAGGTAATTAAGTCTGGATCTTTCTCTTAGTAACTCTAAAATGAAGCTTTTGGGAGGTTCTTGAATTTACCATGTTTGAAACCCAAAACCACCGTACTTCTGTTCATGCTTGACTTCATAAGACAGAGTTTAGGGTTAGGGGTAGATACATGATTTTTCTAGTTTGAATATGTCTAGACCATGTTTATCAATTTGAATGCTTACTATATGACATAAGAAGGCTATGTGCTTTTGTTTTTCATTCTTTCGATTTTTTTCTGAATTGTTATGCCCATTTGAATCTTGGTCAAATCCTAGGTTCGACCAAGATTTAAACAAGTTTAAAACATGACAATGAAAAGGTAATTAATCATGGATCCTTCTTAATTAACCAGCCGGTCTAATTAAAATGAAGCTTTTTGGGAGGTTTTTGAAATTTCCATGTTTGAAACCCAAAACCACACTTCTCTGCTTCATGCTTGACTTCATATATAATTAAGACAAAGTTTAGGGTTAGGGGGTACATGATTTGTCTGGTTTGAATATGTCTAGACCTTGTTTATGAACTTTTGAATGCTTACTATATGACATAAGAAGAATATGTGCTTTGGTTTTTTATTTTATATATTTTTTTATTTTATGCCCATTTGAATATTGGTCAAATCCTAGGTTTGACCAAGATTTAAACAAGTTTAAAACATGAAAATGAAAAGGTAAGCCTGGATCCTTCTTAACTAGTCACTCTAAAACGAAGCTTTAATTTTGGGAGGTTTTTGAAATTTCCATGTTTGAAACCAAAAACCACTTCTCTTCATGCTTGACTTCATAAGACAGAGTTATTTATGGTTTTAGAGGGGTAGATACATGATTTGTCTTATTTGAATATGTCTAGCTAGACCTTGTTTATCAACTTTTGAATGCTTACTATATATATATGTATGTGACATAAGAAAACTATGTGCTTTGGTTTTTCATTTTTCTGATTTTTTTGGAATTTTGATGCACATTTGAATCTTGGTCAAATCCTAGGTTTGACCAAGATTTAAACAAGTATAGATCATGAAAATGAATATGGAAGCCTGTATCCTTCTTAGTCACCCTAAAATGAAGTTTTTGGGAGGTTTTTGAAATTTCCATGTTTGAAACCCAAAACCACTTATCTTCATGCTTGACTTCGTCATAAGACAGAGTTTAGGGGTTAGGGGGTAGATACATGATTTGTCTAGCTAGTTTGAATATGTCCAGACCTTGTTTATCAACTTTAATGCTTACTATATGACATATAAGAAGACTATGTGCGCTTTGGTTTTTCATTTTTCTGTTTTTTTATTTTATGCCCATTTGAATCTTGGTCAAATCCTAGAGATTGACTTCACAAGACAGAGTTTAGGGTTAGGGGTAGATATACACATGATTTTTCTGGTTTGAATATGTCTAGACCTTGTTTATCAACTTGAGTGTTTACTATATGACATAATTAAGAAGGCTATGTGCTTTGGTTTTTCATTCTTTAGATTTTTTGTCTGAATTTTTATGCCCATTTGAATCTTGGTCAAATCCTAGCTAGGTTTGACCAAGATTTAAATAAGTTTAAAACATGGAAATGAAAAGGTAAGCATCGATCCTTCTTAGTCGCTCTAAAATGAAGCTGAATTTTGGGAGGTTTTTGAAATTTCCATGTTTGAAACCCAAAACCACTTCTCTTCATGCTTGACTTCATAAGACGAAGTTTAGGGTCGATAGGGGGTAGATACATGATTTGTCTGGTTAATTTGGATATATCTAGACCTTGTTTATCAACTTGAATGCTTACGATATGACATAAGAACACTATGTGCTTTTTTTATTTTTTTGTGCCCATTTGAATCTTGGTCAAATCATAGGTTTGACCAAGATTTAAACAAGTATAGAACATGAAAATGAAAAGGGAAGCCTGTATCCTTCTTAGTCACCCTAAAATGAAGTTTTGGGAGGTTTTTGAAATTTCCATGTTTGAAACCCAAAACCACTTCTCTTCATTCTTGACTTCTTAAGACATAGTTTAGGGGTTAGCGGGTAGATACATGATTTGTATGGTTTGAATATGTCTAGACCTTGTTTATCAACTTTAATGCTTACTACATGACATAAGAAGACTATGTGCTTTGGTTTTTCAATTTTCTGTTTTTTTTGAATTTTCTGCCAATTTTGTTTGACCAAGATTTAGACAAGTTGTACACGTGAAAACGAATAAGTAAGCCTGGATCCTTCTTAGTCACTCCAAAATGTACCAATTGATAGGTGCGTTAACTTTGCTTCATGGAAAAAATAATGTCATGTAAATGAGTTAACTTGGATTTCCTACCCTTGAATCCATAGGAAACTTTGTTCTAATGCACTATAATAATCAACCGAGTTTTTACACCAACAGGTCTGTCACTTACGTGTGGTGCCCATGCGTGAGGTCCCACACTTCAGTGAGCACAAGTCACGTGCAATAGGTACGCAAACTCCCAGCCATTTTCTTTGTCAAGAGAAGACGCATCAGGATGCGTATTGGAAGTCTGTGGGTCCTTCTGGATCCTTCGGTCGTCCCTCTCACAAAAAAAAACAAATCTCTCTCATTCTCGGCCTCGCTCGACTCGCTCGCTCGCTCGCTCGCTCGCACCTCCTGCTCACTGACAAACCCTGCACAAAAGTCAACATCATCACCCGAAAAAGGGGAGACACCATAATTCTCTCCCTTCTTCTCTCCTTCCGAGTGATCCCTCTTCCTCCGAGTTTCACTCGACGGGCAAACACACATGTGCTGCATAGTAATAATAAAAAGGTAGAAAAATCGACCTACGAATCTATAATTAAATAGGTTAAACTAGGGTTTTGCCCAGTACTACAGATCAAGGTTCAAAAAATCCAACTACGGGGTTCGAACAACCCCATTTCTAATCCAAGATTTTTTTCGACCTCATCCAATGGCCTCAAACTATAGGCCGGGTTAGCATCTAGTGCAGTATGTGTGAGAATGTATGCACTATGTGTGCTATAACTTGTGTGTCTTTCAAATTTGAACCAAATTTGAATAAGTTTGAAATATTTGAAATGGGGCTTTTGGCTTAAACGTTTGAAACCCAAAACGACTTCTCCTCATGCTAGACTTCATAAGACCGAGTTTAGGGTTAGGGGGTAGATACATGATTTGTCTGGTTTGAATATGTCTAAACCTTGTTTATCAACTTGAATGCTTACTATATGACATAAGAAGACCATGTGCTTTTGTTTTTCATTTTTCTATTTTTTTAAGAATTTTATGCACATTTGATTCTGGTCAAATCCTAGGTTCAACCAAGATTTAAACAAGTTTCAAGCATGAAAATGAAAACGTAAGCCAAGATCCTTCTTAATTAGTCACTCTAAAATATATGAAGCTTTTGGGACGTACTTGAAATTTCCATGTTTGAAACCCAAAACCAATTCTCTTCATGATTGACTTCATAAGACAGAGTTTAGGGTTAGGGGTAGATATACACATGATTTTTCTGGTTTGAATATGTCTAGACCTAGCTTGTTTATCAACTTGAGTGTTTACTATATGACATAATTAAGAAGGCTATGTGCTTTGGTTTTTCATTCTTTAGATTTTTTGTCTGAATTTTTATGCCCATTTGAATCTTGGTCAAATCCTAGCTAGGTTTGACCAAGATTTAAATAAGTTTAAAACATGGAAATGAAAAGGTAAGCATCGATCCTTCTTAGTCGCTCTAAAATGAAGCTGAATTTTGGGAGGTTTTTGAAATTTCCATGTTTGAAACCCAAAACCACTTCTCTTCATGCTTGACTTCATAAGACGAAGTTTAGGGTCGATAGGGGGTAGATACATGATTTGTCTTGTTTGAATATGTCTAGACCTTGTTTATCAACTTGAATGCTTACTTTATGACTTAAGAGGACTATGTGCATTGGTATTTCATTTTTTGATTTTTATGCCCATTTGAGAATCTTGGTAAAATCCTAGGTTTGTTGAGCAAGATTTAAACAAGTTTAACATGTGAAAATGATAAGGTAATTAAGTCTGGATCTTTCTCTTAGTAACTCTAAAATGAAGCTTTTGGGAGGTTCTTGAATTTACCATGTTTGAAACCCAAAACCACCGTACTTCTGTTCATGCTTGACTTCATAAGACAGAGTTTAGGGTTAGGGGTAGATACATGATTTTTCTGGTTTGAATATGTCTAGACCATGTTTATCAATTTGAATGCTTACTATATGACATAAGAAGGCTATGTGCTTTGGTTTTTCATTCTTTCGATTTTTTTCTGAATTGTTATGCCCATTTGAATCTTGGTCAAATCCTAGGTTCGACCAAGATTTAAACAAGTTTAAAACATGACAATGAAAAGGTAATTAATCATGGATCCTTCTTAATTAACCAGCCGGTCTAATTAAAATGAAGCTTTTTGGGAGGTTTTTGAAATTTCCATGTTTGAAACCCAAAACCACACTTCTCTGCTTCATGCTTGACTTCATATATAATTAAGACAAAGTTTAGGGTTAGGGGGTACATGATTTGTCTGGTTTGAATATGTCTAGACCTTGTTTATGAACTTGAATGCTTACTATATGACATAAGAAGACTATGTGCTTTGGTTTTTTATTTTATTTATTTTTTATTTTATGCCCATTTGAATATTGGTCAAATCCTAGGTTTGACCAAGATTTAAACAAGTTTAAAACATGAAAATGAAAAGGTAAGCCTGGATCCTTCTTAATTAGTCACTCTAAAATGAAGCTTTAATTTTGGGAGGTTTTTGAAATTTCCATGTTTGAAACCCAAAACCACTTCTCTTCATGCTTGACTTCATAAGACGAAGTTTAGGGTCGATAGGGGGTAGATACATGATTTGTCTGGTTTGAATATGTCTAGACCATGTTTATCAAATCCTAGGTTTGACCAAGATTTAAACAAGTTTAAAACATGAAAATGAAAAGGGAAGCATGTATCCTTCTTAGTCACTCTAAAATGAAGTTTTTGGGCGGTTTTTGAAATTTCCATGTTTGAAACCCAAAACCACTTCTCTTCATGCTTGACTTCATAAGACATAGTTTAGGGGTTAGGGGTAGATACATGATTTGTATGGTTTGAATATGTCTAGACCATGTTTATCAACTTTAATGCTTACTATATGACATAAGAAGACTATGTGCTTTGGTTTTTCATTTTTCTGATTTTTTTAGAATTTTGATGCACATTTGAATCTTGGTCAAATCCTAGGTTTGACCAAGATTTAAACAAGTATATATAGAACATGAAAATGAAAAGGGAAGCCTGTATCCTTCTTAGTCACCCTAAAATGAAGTTTTTGGGAGGTTTTTGAAATTTCCATGTTTGAAACCCAAAACCACTTATCTTCATGCTTGAGCAAGATTTGACCAAGATTTAAACAAGTTTAAATCATGAAAATGGAAAGGTAAGCCTGGATCCTTCTTAGTCGCTCTAAAATGAAGCTTTTGGGATGTTCTTGAAATTTCCATGTTTGAAACCCGGCCAAAACGACTTTTCTTCATGCTAGACTTCATAAGATCGACACGGGGTACATACATGATTTGTCTGGTTTGGATATATCTAGACCTTGTTTATCAACTTCAATGCTTACGATATGACATAAGAACACTATGTGCTTTTTGTTTTTCATTTTTTGTGCCCATTTGTATCTTGGTCAAATCCAAGGTTTGACCAAGATTTAAACAAGTTTAAAACATGAAAATGAAAAGGGAAACATGTATCCTTCTTAGTCACTCTAAAATGAAGTTTTTGGGAGGTTTTTGAAATTTCCATGTTTAGGGTTAGAGGGGTAGATACATGATTTGTCTTATTTGAATATGTCTAGCAAGACCTTGTTTATCAACTTTTGAATGCTTACTATATATATATGTGACATAAGAAGACTATGTGCTTTTGTTTTTCATTTTTCCGATTTTTTTAATTTTATGCCCATTTAAATCTTGGTCAAATCCTAGGTTTGACAATGATTTAAACAAGTTTCAAATATGAAAATGAAAAGGTAAGCATGGATCCTTCTTAGTCACTCTAAAATGAAGCTTTTGATAGGTTTTTGAAATTTCCATATTTGAAACCCAAAACCACTTCTCTTCATGCTTGACTACATAAGACAAAGTTTAGGGTTAGGGGGTAGATACATGATTTTTCTTGTTTGAATATGTCTAGACCCTTGTTTATCAACTTTAATGCTTACTATATGACATAAGAAAACTATGTGCTTTGGTTTTTCATTTTTCTGATTTTTTTGGAATTTTGATGCACATTTGAATCTTGGTCAAATCCTAGGTTTGACCAAGATTTAAACAAGTATAGAACATGAAAATGAAAAGGGAAGCCTGTATCCTTCTTAGTCACCCTAAAATGAAGTTTTTGGGAGGTTTTTGAAATTTCCATGTTTGAAACCCAAAACCACTTAATCTTCATGCTTGACTTCGTCATAAGATAGAGTTTAGGGGTTAGGGGGTAGATACATGATTTGTCTAGTTTGAATATGTCTAGACCTTGTTTACCAACTTTAATGCTTACTATATGACATATAAGAAGACTATGTGCGCTTTGGTTTTTCATTTTTTCATTTTTTTATTTTATGCCCATTTGAATCTTGGTCAAATCTAGGATTTGACCAAGATTTAAACAAGTTTAAAACATGAAAATGGAAAGGTAAGCCTGGATCCTTCTTAGTCGCTCTAAAATGAAGCTTTTGGGATGATTTTGAAATTTCCATGTTTGAAACCCAAAACCAATTCTCTTCATGCATGCTTGACTTCATAAGACAGAGTTTAGGGTTAGGGGGTTAGATACATTATTTGTCTAGTTTGAATATGTCTAGACTTTGTATATCAACTTGAATATATTATTGTACCATGTCTCCACACAGCCCAAAATGCACATATTTTCAAAAGTTTTCATGCATTTTTTCTTGTAACTAGTAAAAATAGAAAGTAAAAATAGGAACCCCATGTATGAAGGATACTAAAAAGAACTCTTTCACATTTTTTTGGTATAGATTATGAGTTTGCTTGGCTTCATACACAAGTGAGTACATGTCATGCAAAAATTAACACGAAATTTAGTTATCATGACCCATTTTTGGCAGGCATTGTGCATATCGCCTTGAGAAACATCTTTGCGAGCTAGTGTATTAAACGTTTATTCACATATAATGGATTTTTTACTTTATTAGTGCACACAATGACAGAATCGGCCAAATGTGTATGATTTTTGTGAAGGTGCTAGAAAAACAAGATGCACTACGATGAAGCATGAAAGGAGGCAAGGGGAGGGATAGTGAAGAGGTGGGAGAGACCGAGAGATGAACCGCAAGGTAATTAAAAAATTGGGGCCAAAACGATTCCAACTTCCTAGGCATTGACCAACTTTGCCCCTCTTAACCCAACGTGGCAGTGAACCCGTATAAGCAACAACTTCCTCTTACTCCGCTTCTCCGAAATGGTAAGAGAACCTCTCCAGCTTAAGTGACCAATCGACATATCTATGGCCTTCCGACTTGGCTCTGGTCGCCGCGCGCGTAGTCCTACCACCGACGAGGAAGCGGAGCATCAGCGCCGCCTTCGCTTCGTCCATCGCGCACCAAGGCATAACCCGCCCGCTCTGCACTGGCCGGTTGTTCAGCCCGCGGCGGCGGCGCTGGCCGTGGAGCCCCTCGCCAGCCGCTTCCCGTGCGGGCCGATGGATGCAGAGGCAGGGATCTCCCACGCAACCCCGCATGCGACGCCCGCTCGGCCCTGGCCGGCTTTTCCGCCCGCGCATGCCGCATGGTTTTCTTTGCCAGCAGGTGAGATCCCCTTCCCGGCCGGCGCGAACGATGCGGAGGCAGGGAGCTCCCGTGGCCAGCCGCCTAATCCGACCGCACTTCAGGCGGTGCCGGCCGTGGAGCCAGGCCGTTCTTTCGAAGCGCATCACGGCGACGCCCTTTGCAGGAGCAACACCGCCAAGGAGCTCGTATATAACGTGATGTTCCCGGCACTCTATAGATGCCGGGATGCTCTGCAAGCTTTCGTGCAGGCTAAGAATGCGGCGGCTGCAAATCCCAGGGACGCAGCATTGCAGCGGCGCGCCGATGAGGCTAAGGTGGCGCACGCTTTCCACCAGGCGTGCCTCGACAGGCTTAACATCCAGCACGGCTTCGTGCAACCGCCAAACGCCGCTCCAGCTAAGATCCAAAAATACTCCGGTGAGCATATCACTCCGGAGTAGAACAATCCAATTTCTAGTAGTACTGTAGGAGTACTTTATTAGTGCACAAACCTGGCGAAATTAAAGGTGTGTTCTTTGTGTGTGATGTAAATCTAAAAATTTGAAGGTTCTAGCAAAAACATTTCTTCACAAATATTCGATGTGTTTGCTTGGCCTTATCTATATATCCGGTGAGCATATATGGATGCCAAATCCTTTACAAACTTTATATTTTTTAAGTGATCGATGTGCATGCATCTATCTCGCCATGGTAAATTAATGAAACAAGTTGCATATTTGCCAGAATTCCAAACTTCGTGAGCAGTATAGAGATCGAGACCTTAATTAATTATTATGAGTAGGATGCATGCATGCATGGCCATTTTCTAGGGTTTTAAAGGATACTAGAGCTTTTCTAGGTTAATTTGCAACTATATGTATATTTGTTTTCTAGTTCTGGGCTGATCATTAAACTCAACATTGAGTTGTAGATTATGTGAAATTAGTACATGCCATAAAATATAGTAATTTTTTATGTACCCTACGAGGCAGTACGTGTGGTGTACCCTTAATTATTAATTGGTAGACATGTACCGTTGGCATGTTTGAAGAAAATTTGAATTTGGAAGAAGTTTTTAAAGTAAAATTAACGCAAGCACAAAATCATGTGTGATGGTGAAATTTCTAGAACACATTAATACAAACCTAGTAATATGAGTTTGTTTGGCTTTCTGCCCACAAGTGAGTATTGTGCGCATGTACTTTGATGCAAAATCCCGCCATACAAAACTTTTTAGTTATCATATGACCTCAAGTTTGGAAGAGATCGTATTTTAAGCAACTTCACAAACAAGAGATTCTAACAATTATATGCATGCATGAAAGAATGATTTCCCTTTTTTATTACTGTACAAAAATGGCTAGATGTGTGTTAATTGTGAAGGAGGGCTACCAAATTTTAACAGTTGCACATTATTGTCATAATTCCACCATTTGGAAGCAGTAGGGTAGACATGCTTTCCGCTTGGTAGGATGTGTTAGTGCCATCAATTTTGTAGATATAGGTTCAAGGATTTGTTCATCTTAATCTGCAACTATATATGGATTTTTAAGCTTTTGCCTAGTAATTAAACTCATAATTAAAATAATGTAGGTTATTTAACTACATACATGCCATAAATTCTGACAGGAAATACTTGGACGTGCCTTGCGAGGGTGGTAACAAACAAGAACACAATGACCAAACTTCAAATGCCAATCCACCCACCAAGCTATACGATTGGCATGTACAATCGATCGACTCCTTCTAATCAAATTTGAATACAATAGAAGAAGTTTAAAAAAATTTCAAAATGAGATCAACTTGTGCATTGAGTCATCCTTTGTTATTTATTTGCTTGTAAAAATAGAAACATAGGCATATGAATGTATTCGAAACACTTCACTTTTCAACGGGGAAGGGACCCGAAGGTCCCAGAAAAACAAAAAAAGATTACAATAGTAGTACTCCTTTGAGAAGGCAGTAGAAGAAGGATCCTCGAAGAGCCAAATGCTTTTATTATCCACAGCTGTTCGGCTCTTTTCCTTCTCGTGTAAGCTATCGCGCAATGATTATACTAGGCTGCTCGATTATACTAATGGTCGGATGGTAGTACAACCATTTTCGCAAACTTCTGCGCCCTTCGTCATGTCAGCATCGTATCCCAGTGTGCAAGCAGTCTGCTCGAATGAAATACTCCTAAGTACGTACGGTATTCCCTCCAAAGACACACCACACGGTATTCCCTCCAAAGACGCACCGTCGCCCCGATCTGCTCGAATGAAATACTCCAAAATACTTCTGCGCCCTTCGTCATGTCAGCATCGTATCCCAGTGTGCAAGCAGTCTCCTATGAAATGGAGACGACATTTTGTTGAAAAGTGTCGGTGCATGCTATATACCACACTAGTATGAGAGTTTTTACAGCATTATTCCGATTTCCACAGAATGCATTAAATTTGGACGCGATGCCACACTGACAAGAGTGGTTTAAACAAGGCCATTATTTTTATTATGTTATATTACTACAATACTCCAAGGTAGCACTAGTAGCCTTCGGTTGTACTCTGCCGGTCGCGCTGCCTCATTCGACCAGACTTTATTCTTCTTCTCATATATATATACAAAATACTGTCTGCCGAGGTTCGATGACCGCACCGTCGCCCCTCTCCGCGCCGCCGTCTTGGGCCGCGCCACCATTCTCCCCGCCGAGTTCTCCCCCGTCCCCGACGCACCACCGTCAAGCACCACCGGACCGATCTTCGCAGGTATGTACATCTCCAACCTCCGGCGAGTACAGAGGTTCATCGGTCATTGTGTTCGATATAACCTTAATTTGGGGATTGCAATGTGAGTAACTTACTGGGTTTTCTAGGAAATGAAAACGGCGTCGCTCGATGCCTACACTGCGTCGGCGGATACATGGAAAGCGGAGACGGATGCTCTGCATGCATCGGCGGAGACATGTAAAGCGGATGCGGAGGCAAAGGCGAAGGCGGTGGCTAGGACGGGCCCGGGCGCTGTGGCGCTGGCAAATGCTCGTATCGAAGCTGCATTTTGTTGGAAAGTCTTGGCGCGTGCTTCGAGAGTTTTGGCGGCGCAGCCGGGAGAACCGTCGGAGGCTTCGAAGCTGGCTGCTTTGAACGCGTCGAGAGCTTGGATGGTGACTTCATCTAAGGCGGCGCTTGTTGCATTTGATCGTGACTCGTCAACCCCTTTGTAAGTTCTACCTTCCCCAACTGCAATGAGGTTAGATCTGGTGGATTGGGTTTTTTGCCCAAACCAGACGTGATGATGCATTGAGATGTTTTTGTATTTTTGATGATGCATTCTGCTTCTTTTGTAATTTGGGTGATTCATTATGCTTTTTAGGTAGTAATTTTTCTGATGCACTCACCTCTTCAGGAATTTTTCATGGTTTTTTTTGTTTTTGTTTTTCTGTCAACCTAGCTAATGCTCTCTGCTGTTTAGCCAAAAGTTGGATGATGCATTGTACTGTTTACATATATTTTACTCTGATGATGCATTTTGCTCTTTTAGCCTTTTAGGTAATTTTTCTGATTCCTTGAACAGTGTGGGAAATTTCGATGAAGAATTTTGCTGTCAACTTAGATGATGTATTGTGCTGTTTACATTTTATTACCTATATCAAAGCTAACCCCATCTGATGTTACCACAGCGTTTTGGGTCCTGTAGAGGTCTCTTTTTCCTCCAATCGTGTTGACACGTTAGCAATTATTACTGTATATGCGAGATTGCCTTCCGTTGGTGCGTCCTATTTTTGTGGTGTTTTTTTTTTGCAAATTAAGGGCTTCATTGATTATGCAACAGGATTACAATTGCATTGTCCTGTTTACAATATTTTGATTTTGCTGATGCATTGTGCTGTTCACATTATTTTGATTTTGCTGATGCATTGTCCTGTTTACATTATTTTGATTTTGCTGATGCATTGTGCTGTTTACACTATTTTGATTTTGCTGATGCACCGTGCAGTTTAGGAAACTTTGATGATGAATTAGATGATGCATTTTGCTGCTTAGTCAAATTAGATGTTGCATTTTGTTTTAAAAAATAGATGATGCAGTGTGCTGTTTACATAATTTTGACGATGCATCGTGCGATTTGCATAATCCTACCAGCTTCAGTCGAAGGACACCCACAACAATCAACGATCTGCCTGGAGATGTAGTCTCTCAGATTCTTGTCAGGCTTCCTCCCCATCCAACCTGCTTACTAGCTGCATCAGGCACCAAGAAAGCATGGAGGCAATGTATGGGAAGCAATTATTTCAGAAAGCTAACTGTGTCACACAACGGAGGAAACCCGTTGCTAGGGTTTTTCACCAACAACTCCGAGGACAATCGATTCATCACAGAGCATGATCTTCACCCGGCCATCTTGAAGATGCTGGCAATCCCGTCTCAAGTGAACGGTCCCAAAATCTATGTCCTGGGATGCCGCGATGGTATGGTGCTACTCCATTCTAATGTATCCAGAGGGTATATATCAGTCTGGGATCCAATTAGGCAAGTTCTCACAGCGATACCAGAACCACCATTGTGGCGCAATCACACAATTGAAAGCAGCGGCTCAATTCTCTGTTCGAGAAACAACTCTGAACCGTTTACACATTGTGGCAAGTTCTCGGTTGTTTGGATAACAACTAAACGTTACGATGCACAGGCTCATATCTACTCACCAGATTCAAAAGAATGGGAGTTTCTAGCTCGATCAACTCCGATGCTGTCAGAGATTGACCGTAGACCGGCAACTCTCATAGGGGGTATTTTGTACTGGCCAACGAAGTCTAGATATATCATTGAGCTTGACCATGCAAAGAAGGCTCTGAAATATATTCAGTGCCCTCATGAGACGCATGATATATTCATGCTTAACATTCACATCTTCAAGGGACATAATGGAGATGTTGCCCTTGCTGTTATAAGAGACTTCACCCTACAAACATGGACCAGTACAAGATCATCAACAGGCGATCACGAGTCATGGACATGTCATATAAATTTTGAATTGGATACTTTTTTTGGCCTTGACACATCCTGGTTGCAAGGGCGTGCCACCTGACCTATACCTGGTCAGGAAGGTGTGGATGATGCCTCGCTTAGTTTCCTGCAGGGCACACACGTACACGTTAAATAAGAGCCTCGATCGGCTCTCAGGTTATCCTGTGAATCGGCTCATGGAGCCGATCCACCCATGATTCGTCCAAGGTGGCCGAATATATGGTGGTCCTGCTTGATCAAGATAAAGCATATGAGATCCACGACGATCTGGGGTTTTCACCGCATAATCGGATCATCCTACTCACGATTGGGCCTCGCGCTCACGCACGGTGATCGTAAGCCAGCCCTAGACAAGGCCTAAAAACCAACACTAGGTTGATCCTCGGAACGTCCTGTCTAGGGGCAGCAAACTACACCCTACATGCCGCTGGATCCTCCAACCCTTTGTAAGGCCTAACTATTGCAGATATTAAACTAATCCTTGATGAATCAAGGAGCAATCGTAACGGATCAGATCTACTAAATAACGATCAAGCGGGGTGCCGCCCCTGCACCCATGATGAGGTACAGGGACGGCTAGATGCGCAAGGGTTGCACTACGACAGCATATGATACTAGGAACAATGCTAACCCTAACACATCTATGATAACTACGTTGCTCGCCATCAAAAAGGCTTCAGTACGAGCAACGCATGAACAACGTGGGCAGGCTCGTGCTGCCTAGATCGCGAGATGCGATCTAGGCAGCATGGTGCTTACCGGAGAAACCCTTGAGACGAAGGGGTTGGCGATGCGCCGAGATTGGTTTGTGTTGAACGTTGGTTGTTGTTTATTCCATAAACCCTAGGTACATATTTATAGTCCAGGGGACTTTCTAATGTGGGCGTGCACCAAACCGTGCACGGGTAAAACTCTAACTTCTAAACTAAGATGCGATCTAATATGTTACAGATACATGGGCAA
This sequence comes from Lolium multiflorum, assembly GCA_030979885.1. NCBI lineage: Eukaryota > Viridiplantae > Streptophyta > Magnoliopsida > Poales > Poaceae > Lolium > Lolium multiflorum. The sequence goes on from CM061750.1 coordinate 117,727,519, forward strand.
TTAAGCCCAACTCTGGCGCAAGGCCGCTTCGAAGATGCTCCACGTGTACGTCCTTCAAGCCCATCTTCACTTACGGCCCATCTCCTGATTTGGCCAAAATCAGGTGATAACACATGCCCCCCTGGTTTTGGTAATGATAATATCAAAACCATCTGTTTTCCTTCGAGGGGTCATGTCGTGGCAGAACCGTCGCAGTTTCCTTCATGATGACGTCTTGCCTCCTCGCCTTCTCTGCACGACTTGACGGTTCTGGCACCACGTCCTCGGGAACTGCTTAGGCATTAAACCATATATTCCCCCTTTTATTCGGCCACTTCCTGTAGCTCTCTTCCTCATCCTCCCGGCACTAGCACTTCCAAAGAAAAAACCCTCCTGTGCCACCATGTCTTCCTCTTCGTCGGATCTTTCTGCGCAGTCCTCCCCCTTCCGCGAGCCGACGCCGGAGTGGAACCCGGAGGAAGCCCATGCGGCCAACATTCGCCGCGCCATCGAGGCCGGGGATGAGCCAAGCCACGACTTCTCTACCTGGTCAGAGGACGACCAGTCCCTGACCGACGGGGAGAGCGACCTCCGCTTCCTTGCCAATGAGGAAGCGGTGGAGGAAAGCGACGACGACCACCTTCCCTGGGACGGGGCCCCCTCCTCCGAAGAGGAGAGGCCGGAGGAGGAGGAAGAAGATGACAGCTCCTCCGACGAGCCGCCGGCCAAGCGCCACTGCCCCTGGCCCGGCAATCTCAGCGATTTCGACAGCGACGACGACGACGCTGATGAAGAAGACGAGGACAACGAAGGTCCTGCCGGCGGTCGCTACAGCAGCGACGATGAGCCGGCTGGGAGCAGCGCCGACGACGGCGATGATGGCGACGACGACGAGGGCAGCAACGGCCCCTAGATAGGATCTTAGCTCAGGGCCATCAGTAGTAGACGGGCAATGTAGCCCCTAGGATCTTCTTTTGAGAGCAATCAGCTCTTTATGTAAGAACTCTAGTTGATCAATGGAGAATTTCCCCGACTCGATCTTGTCGTCCTTCTTCATGGTAATTTAGCCGATTGCCCTTTATACCGAGCTTGCCGACTGCCAATCTGGTCGGTGCTTAAGGAGCCGATGGCAATGCATCGGACTCTCATGGTAAACTCGAGGTAGATCCATCCGACCTCCACCTCCAGGACGAGCCGCAATCGTGCAAATCCTAGATCCTGGAAATGCAGATTCAACCGCACGGAATATTGGATCTTAGCGGCATTCTCATCTTCCGGATCTTCTTTGCCACTGTCCTTGTAATGCTTCATCTCTTTGTAGTCACACCTGGTCCAGAGTCCGGCGATCGTTGCTTCTTCCCACTACCTCCAGCCATTCCCTTCTGCAATAATTCACCCTCTCTCGACGAGTTATGATGCAGAGCAAGCCGATTTCAACCAAATCGGCTCCATAGAACAAGGAACCTTAAGGGCGAGCTGCCCCCCGAGCCTTAGTCCAAGGATAAAAGCAGACCAGCTGATTGAGCCACCATCGGTTTCCCAACTGTATCGCTGTGTTAGGCTCAAGGAGCCAGCACCTGGCAGATTCTGGAAAGGTCAGCCGCTCCCTTGAACCAAGGAACCACCTTGCTGTTCTGATTGGCTCATCATCTTGGGCGAACTGATGCAGCTTCTGGTGCAAATGGTTCGGCTCGAATGGTTCGGCTCTATGAGACCATCGAATGATCATCGGTTGTTCTCATGACCCTAACCTGATCCGCAGGCTTGCGCAAACCTGCCGATTTGGTGATGGCTGCTCCATAAGACCTCTGCTCGTAACCACCATATCTCTTGAGTCGACGGCCAAGCGTCGGCTTTGCCCCATGAGACCTCAAACAAGATCATGACTTTTACCAGCCAACCCAGGGCTGGCCATCTGGTTCCGGGCAGGTGCCCACAACAAAGCCCCGTGCGTGTCACTCAATTGGCTTGTATGTAGAAACTGATATTTCTGGCGACATCAGCACCGTTCTTCAGGCAAGCTGTGATGCAGGGCCAGCCGATTCCGAAAAAATCGGCTTCCTATAGCGAAGGACCCTTCAGGGCCAGCTGCCCCCCCGAGCTTCTCCCGTTCAAGTCCTGAGTCTCGCCGATCATATCGGCTCATCATCTTTGGCAGGCTGATGCAGCTCCCGGTGAGGACGTTTCCCTGATGCTTTCCCCATTTTGGTCGTGACATGCCGTAGCCGATCGCCTCATCATCGACTATCCTCCTGGTTTCGAAGAGACATACTGCTTCGTCGGCTCGCCTTAACCCGAACTGCATGTTCGTGCTGCTCCTGCTATTGATCAGGGCCGCGACCCGATATTGCCAACACAATGATCCGCTTGGGGCATCAACAATTCTACGAGAAGAGCCGCCGGCATGTTTGCCCTTCATGGAGCCTCGCTGCGATGACGCTCCATTAGGCTCCTGCGTGTGACGGTCGCATCCCTTAAGTCGATGGCCGTGCATCGGCTGTGCTCAAAAATTTCGATGTTTTCGATTTTTTGTGGCCGATTTGTTTATGTATCGGCCCCCATACTTGAGCTGCTCTGCTGGAAATTTGACATCCGTTCCCAGCTCCGTATCCTCGTATATCATCCATCTATGTGCCCCCCGAGCCGATTCTGTCAAGTAATTGATGGTATCGGCTCTTCAGGCATCTGTTGGATCAATGCTGAACACAGACGAAGGTATGTTGAGGATAATTTCGGCCGATTGCCAAAATCGGCCTCCTTTTTTGTTGCAATGCTTGACGATGGTTTGCAACTTCTTGGATTTCCACTGTAGCTACGTGGCATGTTGGAGATAAGATCCTTTGCTTTTCATTTTTTGAGGGCCGATCGCAGGGATCGGCCTTGCCACGTATGTCCAATGTCTTGGACGTGCTATTCCGTTAGGCCGGTGGATAAAACCAGCCTTACCCCGTTCTTTGTCACATCGATGCGTTCGCAGTCATCCAAATTGATGCCCGAGAGTGGTTCTTGGCCTGACGCCTCCCAAATGCCCATGCCGGCTGTTGAAATCTCGGCTGAATCATCGGCGTGGACGACCTCCACTTCATCTCCATCCCACTGTATTAGGCATTGGTGCATCGTGGATGGGATGCAACAGTTGGCGTGGATCCAATCCCTCCCTAATATTACAGCATAGGTGCTTTTGCTGTCGACAACAAAGAACGTCGTAGGGATAGTCTTCCTTCCTACGGTCAGATCCACGTTTAGAACACCTTGCGCGTCAGATGCTTGGCCGTTGAAATCGCTCAATGTTACATTGGTTTTGATCAAATCCGAGGTGGAGCGTCCCAACCGCCGTAGCATAGAGTATGGCATAATGTTGACTGCCGCTCCGGTGTCCACCAACATCTTATTGACAAGCTGCCCATTGATGTAACCTCGTAAGTACAGGGCCTTCAGATGCCTGTAACTCCTTTCTCGCGGCTTCTCGAAGATGACCGGCCGTGGGCCGCAGTCCAAATGTGCCACAGGTGCTTCATATAACCTTGGAGCGCTAAATTCCGCAGGAAGGATGAAGACCATGTTTGTGCCAGCCGATGTTTCATCATCGGCTTTCCTTTGCTTAGGGCGCCACTCTTTTCTTTGTGGCCGACCTTCTTCATCCAGGGTTCGCTGAATTTTGGCGGCCAGGTCAGGCCGTGCCTTCCTCAGCGCGTGCAGATATAACCTTTCGGCTTCTTCCAACGCACGTAGTCGCTGAACCCTTCGTTTTTGGGAGCGGCTGAGCCCGTCAGGACACCATCTTGGCCGATGATACTTATCCTCTTCATCATCGTCCTCTAGTTCCTCGTGATCTCCCATCTGAACGGACTCAGCATGCTTGCTCCAAGGCGGGAGAGGCCCTAGACGCTCGAACACGGACACCTTAGCTGTACCCTTCTCCTTTTGTTTACATTCTGGGCAATTGCCGATTGTTGGTAATCGGCTCATTCCGGAATCCCAGCAGTGTCTGAAGAAGGGGCAGTCCCAGTGCCTATCCACGTTGTCCGGCTCCTCAGACCTCCCTCTGGCGACGTTCGTACCCGTCGTCGTGGCCGTTGTTCTGACGATACCTCCCGCATCAGACCGATGATTTCTTTGGTCGTCTTCGCCGTAGCGGCGACGTCGGTCGTATGGCTGATCATATTTGCTGAGGAGATGCTCGGGTAATGGGCGTGGATGCCGTATGTTTCTCACCTCCTCCTCGGCCAGGTACCGTTTATTGTCGTCTTGGGGCCGGTCACGTGGAACGGCCTCCTCTTTCTCTTTGCCACGAGAGTGGCTGCTCTCTGCTTTGTCCGCGTCATGGCGAATCACGAACCCCGCCATATTGGCATCGAAAGAGAACCCTGGTTCTCTTATGGAGTGGCTGAGGTCGACCGTGTTGACACCAGGCAACGGACGTGTGCCTCCGTTGAGCTTGATGCCGTGCGAACGGGTCTTCCCACAGGAGCCGACGAGTTCGGTTCCGAGGACCGCCTTGGCCTTGTTATGCTTCTTCTTGAGCTTGTCAGCCAGGTCCTCGTACTTGACCGGAGTGCTTTCCGCCATCTGCGATGTAGATGGCGATGTGGTGGATGTCGAAGATCGTCCCACCGGGCGTGCCAGAATGTGTTGACGTCAGAAACCCACCGGCGGGCAGTGACTGGTCAACACCGTAGAGCCGGGAACAACTAGGGCTGCGGCTGGCCCCAGTCCCTCAGAGCGACGGCCCGCAAAGCCTCCTGGTCGCGCGCCGATGCAAATTGCAAGGGCGTGCCACCTGACCTATACCTGGTCAGGAAGGTGTGGATGATGCCTCGCTTAGTTTCCTGCAGGGCACACACGTACACGTTAAATAAGAGCCTCGATCGGCTCTCAGGTTATCCTGTGAATCGGCTCATGGAGCCGATCCACCCATGATTCGTCCAAGGTGGCCGAATATATGGTGGTCCTGCTTGATCAAGATAAAGCATATGAGATCCACGACGATCTGGGGTTTTCACCGCATAATCGGATCATCCTACTCACGATTGGGCCTCGCGCTCACGCACGGTGATCGTAAGCCAGCCCTAGACAAGGCCTAAAAACCAACACTAGGTTGATCCTCGGAACGTCCTGTCTAGGGGCAGCAAACTACACCCTACATGCCGCTGGATCCTCCAACCCTTTGTAAGGCCTAACTATTGCAGATATTAAACTAATCCTTGATGAATCAAGGAGCAATCGTAACGGATCAGATCTACTAAATAACGATCAAGCGGGGTGCCGCCCCTGCACCCATGATGAGGTACAGGGACGGCTAGATGCGCAAGGGTTGCACTACGACAGCATATGATACTAGGAACAATGCTAACCCTAACACATCTATGATAACTACGTTGCTCGCCATCAAAAAGGCTTCAGTACGAGCAACGCATGAACAACGTGGGCAGGCTCGTGCTGCCTAGATCGCGAGATGCGATCTAGGCAGCATGGTGCTTACCGGAGAAACCCTTGAGACGAAGGGGTTGGCGATGCGCCGAGATTGGTTTGTGTTGAACGTTGGTTGTTGTTTATTCCATAAACCCTAGGTACATATTTATAGTCCAGGGGACTTTCTAATGTGGGCGTGCACCAAACCGTGCACGGGTAAAACTCTAACTTCTAAACTAAGATGCGATCTAATATGTTACAGATACATGGGCAATTAAGCCCGAACTCTCATGGACGCATGATATATTCATGCTTAACGTTCACATCTTCAAGGGACATAATGGAGATGTTGCCCTTGCTGTTATAAGAGACTTCACCCTACAAACATGGACCAGTACAAGATCATCAACAGGCGATCACGAGTCATGGACATGTCATATAAATTTTGAATTGGATACTTTTTTTGGCCTTGACACATCATTTCCATACAATTGGAAACATGCAGTAAGGTTACTCTGCGTATTTGAGGACAAAAATGAGCTGGTTGTACGGGCAAAGGAGGGAGTATTCCAATTAGATATGAGCAACTGGCAGTGGAGAAAGTACAATTCTGCTAGACGTTGGTGCACTTTACATCCCTACTCAGTTAGACCGGGTTAGTCATTCATATGTAACCTTTGCATTCATTTACATATGACTTTTGCTGATCAATTTGTTCATTTCCTGACAGTAACCGACCTGATCCAGAGTGCAACATCAAGGACACGAAAAAGAACGCGCTGTCAGGAACCCATCTAATTCAAAGTTCAACATCCATAAGAGAAAAGGAAGTCGCATATGAAGGAGCAAGGCTTGTTTGGGCAAGAAGTGATAGCCCAGCTTTTGTTTGGTCTGATGTCTTTTAGTTTTCGTTCTGGTGGAAATGTCGCTGCACCATTTGTTTGTACTGCAGCTCCATAGTGCTAGCTGCTAGTACGTTGGCGCTGTCCTACGTCTGCTTGTTTTGGGGGCATAAATATGCCACGAAACCTTTGTTTTATGTGATCAAACGGTCATCTCTGCATGTATATGTTCGGGTTCTGATGAAACCTTTTTTGTGATCTGTACATATATTTGAGTCAGTCTGTGTTTTGTTTTATGATGGGCAGGAGTATTTGTTTTACTACACCATTGTTTATCCGAATTGTATTACTCACTCTATTCAAAAAGTTAGCGGCTCACCTTTTTCCTTCAAGATACGGATGTATCTACACACTAAAAACATATATAGATGAAACATCTTCAGACAAAGTTTAGTCACTTATGTATGGACGGGGGTAGTATTATTTATGTTGTGCTCCCAAACAAGCAGACATCGGACAGCGCCTGTTTAAAGTTCATATGTGTAATCTTATTCCCTTTGGAAGTTAAGCATTAAACTCTACTAGTACAACCGTGGTGGTCTTGTGATGTAGTACTCTTTTGATGCATTTGTGATGTAGTAGTACAGTACTTTTTTTTGAACTGGTATAGTACTATCTAAGAAGAGTACTCCCTCCGATTCACATTCATTTTACACCAATAAATATGGATCGGAGCGAGGGAGTAAATTAAACATGGCATCTCGTGCATGAAGCTTGACAGATCGATCAGGTTGGCTAGAATGGCAATACAATGCTCCTCATTAGGCAAATGCATGCCATGTACGATAGTATACATCCAGTAAAGAAGTCTATACTGACATAAAAAAGACTACATTGGGGATGAGAGTCAATTGGGGAATCTACAATACATAAAATCTTGCTCGTAGCTGATTTTGGCTAAGAGGGTTTTACTCACATTACACGTGCCACTTTCCTTGTCTGCAAAACAAGTTCCAATAAAGGAAGAGGAAAGAAGAGGACATTGTGGGCGAGATTGAACACCTTTTTATGTGTTAAGCTGAGGCCTTGTTTAGCTGAGGATTTCGACTTAGGCCTAACAGCTCAGCACACCCAGAAATAAATTTCCTTGCGCGCACCACTGTCAGCAAAAATAACAAAATTAGCACGCAAGATTAAGAACGAAGTGAATTTAAGTAACTTGGTTAGCTTTTCAAGCAATATATTCAGAGAAAGAGCACACATGTCCGGCAAATAATCGTAAGAGAAGAACAATAAATCTAAGGCATTCCACTTCATATGCAGAAGGGACGCGACAGCGCATGGATTCATACCTTGAGTCGACTCTGGCTCGTAGAAGGGCGGTCGCGCCTCGAGGATGCCGGCGACGTCTCCACCTCGATCTCACATGTGACTGCTTCTCGGTGGGCGGTGCGCCACGCCATGTAGAAGATCTATCAAAAGAGGAGAGCCCGATGACGCTACCGACGCCTCAACCTTGATAGCACCGGCTTGTTGCTCCGCACCGAGATGCGCCACGTGCAAGATTTAGCGGATGCGCCAATTTTAGAGATATGTCATGATCGTTGTAACAAATTTCAACATGATGATGATTTGATCCTGCACTCGGCCTTGAACATAAGTACTAGTACAGTCTCACAATTTTTTTTTATCATTATACTTTGCGAGATTTAGCGGATGCGCCAAATTCAGAGATAGATCATGATCATGGTAACACAATTTTCAATGTAATGATGATTTGATGTTGCACTAGACCTTGAACATAAGTACTAGTACGGTCTCACAATTTTGTATCATTATACTTTGCAAGTTTTAGCGGATGCGCCTATTTTCAGAGGATCATGGTAACAAATTTTCAACGTGATGATGATTTGATGTTGCACTCGACCTTGAACAGAAGTACTACTACTGTCTTACAATTTCTTTATCATTATACTTTGCAAGATTTAGCAGATGCGCCAAATTCAGAGATAGATCATGATCATGGTAACAAATTTTCAACGTGATGATGATTTGATGTTGCACTCGAACTTGAATAGAAGTACTAGTACAATCTCACAATTTTTTTATCATTATACTTTGCGAGATTTAGCGGATGCGCCAAATTCAGAGATAGATCGTGATCATGGTAACACACTTTTCAATGTAATGATGATTTGATGTTGCACTCGACCTTGAACATAAGTACTAGTACGGTCTCACAATTTTGTATCATTATACTTTGCAAGTTTTAGCGGATGCGCCCATTTTCAGAGGTAGATCATGATCATGGTAACAAATTTTCAACGTGATGATGATTTGATGTTGCACTCGAACTTGAACAGAAGTACTAGTATGGTCTCACAATTTTTATTATAATTATACTTTGAAAGATATAGCGGATGCGCCAATTTCAGAGATAGATCATGATCATGGTAACAAATTTTCAACGTGATGATGATTTGATGTTGCACTCGGCCTAGAATAGAAGTACTAGTACGGTCTCACAATTTTTTTTATCATTATACTTTGATATAGCGGATACGCTAATTTCAGAGATAGATCATGACCATGGTAGTGACCAATATTCAAGGTGATGATGATTTGATTTTGCACTCGGCCTTGAACAGAGGTACTAGTACGGTCTCACAATTTTTTATCATTATACTTGGACGGTGGCCAAATTCAAAATCTCATAGCGGCAAAACTTCCCGCCCACAAAATACAAAAATTTCACACGCTTCCAAATTCCCATTCTACCCCTGTGGAGATGGCAGCAAAGTCGGTTGGTGGGGGGGTCTGCCCGTCATTTTTTGGATCACCACCTCCCTAGCCCGGAAACCCTCCCAAAAAAATTCATTTCCCTCAGACCACCCACCGGAACTTCCCAAGTCCCTCTCTCCCACCTCCACGACCACCGCACCGGAACATCCCCGCCGGACTTCCCTGGCCTACCCGAGGCCTCGCGATCCTCGTCATCCGGCTGCCTGCCGGAGCCGCTTCATCGACGCCGTCATCAACCGGACCGGATCATCCCCGCCGAACCTCGAAACCATATGCTCATCCAGCAGTCTACCGCAGTCGCTTCAGCTGCGGTATCGTCCACCCCGCCGGAGCCGCTTCGCCGGATCCGTCGTCCACCGCATCGGATCTTGCTCACCGACACCGCTGTGCATGAACCGGATCTGCTTCACCGGCGCAGTGCATGATCTAAACTCTTCTACTGTCGCTTTTCTATTGCTTGCCTGCAAGTTCTTGTTTAATCTTGGGGGAACCTGTTTGTGCTAACGACGCGCCGTTACGTTTTTGCAGATGAGATGAGTAACCATGAAGTGTAATGGCCGTCTCTCCAACCCCAAGTAGCACATGTAGCGTACTTCATCACCGGATCTATCAACCCCAGGAAGATCTGCTGTGACTCCCACAGAGTGCTTCTCCTAATGTAAGTCCCTTGTTTTAGCGCCATGTTCTGGGTTCAGATTCTTGTTTGTCTGAAGCTCTTTTAGTTCATTCCTAGCTATGACCGTAACACGTTGCTATTTTCTACTTCATTGCTAACTTTAAGCGATTGAACATTTTGGTTTGCATTCCCTGCTCTGTAGATGTAGCCATCATAACTTCTATCTTGCTCAGTCGTTGTTACAAAAATTATAGGTATTATAGTAACATCCTGCTATTATTTAGTTCATGGCCAATTTTAAGTAATTGCACATGTTGGTTCGCATTCCCTGCTCTATAGCTTTTGGCATCGTAACTTCTATATTTGGTTTACATTCCCTGCTCTGTAGATCTAGCCATCATAACTTTATCTTGCTCAGTCGTTGTTACAAAAATTATGGCCTGCTACTATGTTGTTTGTGCCAATTTTTTACTCCATGAACATGTTGGCTTGCATTCCCTGTACTACAGGTGATGCCATTGTTTTGTATCTAGTTCATTGTAAGCTAACAAAGTAAGGACTTAGTTTGGCATGCTATCACTCTGCTATCTAGCCTGTAGTACAAATAAACTTGTCATACTACTAGATAATAATTTTGCGTGCCATCTTGTTCTTCAAAAGCTGCATTATTGACTTGTTTCTCTGACTTGGCATGACGCTCACATATGGAAAGCTGAACATATTGGTTTGCATTCCCTCTTATACAAGTTCACAGGTGATCCCACTATATTCTGTATCTGGTCCATCCTAAGTTCTGATAGACAACGTCTCAAAATCGTCCGCTAAGGGGTATTTTTCGTCGCCTATGGGCCTAACCCGACGATATGGGTTCCGTTGTCGAAACTGCGTCAGGCAAAGTCCAACGACGATTTTTTCGGTCCGTCGCGCTTGGGCGCCCTTCCGCCACGGAAAATCGGACCGTTGCGGAAGTGTTTTCGGGAGCCCGTTGACTGCTGACGTCATGCAAACTGACACGTGGCAGACGCCGTTAACTGCCAGTTAACGGCGTTAACCGCTGAAACCCCGTGGTAGATGGTAGGCCCACACGAGGCCTGCCACGTCTTAAGCGGGCCGGGCCAGATGACATAGTTTGACCGGTCAACTATATAGCTGGGCTGGTCCATTAGTTACGTGGGCCGGGCCTAACCTCTAAGGTTGACTGGTCAAAACTTAAATGGGCCGGCCCATTTAACATGTGGGGTCCACCTTACAGCAACTGGGCCGGCCCAAGAAGCAAGTGGGCCGGGCCAAAAACACAGGTGGGTCCCACTTTCCTGTTAAAAGGCCGGCCCATTTAGTGTGTGGGGTCCACCATATAGCAAGTGGGCCGGCCCAACAAGCTAGTGGGCCGGGCCAAAAACACAGGTGGGTCCCACTATCCTGTTAAAGGGCCGGCCCATTTAGTATGTGGGGTCCACCATATAGCAAGTGGGCCGGCCCAACAAGATAGTGGGCCGGGCCAAAAACACAGGTGGGACCCACCTTCCTGTTAAAGGGCCGGCCCATTTAGTATGTGGGGTCCACAATATAGCAAGTGGGCTGGCCCACCAAGATAGTGGGCCGGGCCAAAAACACATGTGGGTCCCACATTCCTGTTAATGGGCCGGGCCATTTGTTATGTGGGGTCCACCATGTAGAAAGTGGGCCGGCCCAACAAGATAGTGGGCCGGGCCAAAAAACACAGGTGGGTCCCACCTTACTATTAAAGGGCCGGCCCATTTACCATGTGGGACCACCATATAGCAAGTGGGCTGGCCCAACAAGATAGTGGGCCGGGCCAAAAGCACAGGTGGGCCCCACTTTCCTGTTAAAAGGCCGGCCCAATTAGTATGCGGGGTCCACCATACTGCAAGTGGGCCGGCCCAACAAGATAGTGGGCCGGGCCAAAAACACAGGTGGGTCCCACTTTCCTCTTGAAGGGCCGGCCCGTTTAGTATGTGGGGTCCACCACAAAAGCAAATGGGCTGGCCCAACTAATTAGTGGGCCGGCCCAGTAGTGGGTGGGGTCCACCTTAAAGCAAGTGGGCCAGCCCAATTAGAGTGTGGGGTCCACCGTAACTCACATGGGCTGGCCCAAGAAGTAAGTGGGCCAGCCCGTTTAGTTGTTGTTTATATGCCGGCATAATATGCGCTTTAGGATTTTGCGGGCAGGCACATATGTGATTTCGATTAATTGGGCCGTTTAAGGGATGGGAATTCGTGATTTAGATACTGAGAATATTTACGCAACATTGATTTCTGTCGGATAGCCTCACTTACCACAAGCACCAAAGAAAAAATGCGCGAAAGAACTATAAAAACTAACTAAATATTACATCAGCTGCAAGGCATTGAAAAAATATTACAGAACCCAGAGAAATTGAATGGTAATTAAACCTAGCAATACAATGAAGCGATCCGGCAATCTTTTAAGTTGTCCATGCAGCACCTATATCTGAAACAAAGACATTACAAGTTAAGACAACAACAATGGAAAGGCAAAGACACTACAATATTGTTTGCCAAAGAATTTGGAACTCATCATTTCGTCGTTATAACAAGATCATTGTAATGCGCACAATAAGCAAACAAAGAGTGCATGCCGCATACCAACAGCCAATATAACAGAGCATGTTAGAATGAAACAACAGACTTACTACTGTCGAGTCCCATGCAAACCAACATGTTCAGGGAGTACAAAATTGGCATGAACAACATAGTAGCAGGCTATAAATTTTGTAACAACGACTGAGCAAGATGAAGTTATGATGGCTACATCTACAGAGCAGGGAATGTAAACCAAAAATAGAAGTTACGATGGCAAAAGCTAAAGAGGAGGGAATGTGAACCAACATGTGCCAAGTGCAATTACTTCATTTTGCCCGTGAACTAAATAATACTCCTGAACTTATAGTGAAGGGGATGCAAATCAAGATGTTTCGGGATATAAACTTGTAATGAGCAACACATAGAGGATAGTTAATGCTGGAGCTTAGGATGGACCAGATACAGAATATAGTGGGATCACCTGTGAACTTGTATAAGAGGGAATGCAAACCAATATGTTCAGCTTTCCATATGTGAGCGTCATGCCAAGTCAGAGAAACAAGTCAATAATGCAGCTTTTGAAGAACAAGATGGCACGCAAAATTATTATCTAGTAGTATATGACAAGTTTATTTGTACTACAGGCTAGATAGCAGAGTGATAGCATGCCAAACTAAGTCCTTACTTTGTTAGCTTACAATGAACTAGATACAAAACAATGGCATCACCTGTAGTACAGGGAATGCAAGCCAACATGTTCATGGAGTAAAAAATTGGCACAAACAACATAGTAGCAGGCCATAATTTTTGTAACAACGACTGAGCAAGATAAAGTTATGATGGCTAGATCTACAGAGCAGGGAATGTAAACCAAATATAGAAGTTACGATGCCAAAAGCTATAGAGCAGGGAATGCGAACCAACATGTGCAATTACTTAAAATTGGCCATGAACTAAATAATAGCAGGATGTTACTATAATACCTACAGTATAATTTTTGTAACAACGACTGAGCAAGATAGAAGTTATGATGGCTACATCTACAGAGCAGGGAATGCAAACCAAAATGTTCAATCGCTTAAAGTTAGCAATGAAGTAGAAAATAGCAACGTGTTACGGTCATAGCTAGGAATGAACTAAAAGAGCTTCAGACAAACAAGAAACTGAACCCAGAACATGGCGCTAAAACAAGGGACTTACATTAGGAGAAGCACTCTGTGGGAGTCACAGCAGATCTTCCTGGGGTTGATAGATCCGGTGATGAAGTACGCTACATGTGCTACTTGGGGTTGGAGAGACGGCCATTACACTTCATGGTTACTCATCTCATCTGCAAAAACGTAACGGCGCGTCGTTAGCACAAACAGGTTCCCCCAAGATTAAACAAGAACTTGCAGGCAAGCAATAGAAAAGCGACAGTAGAAGAGTTTAGATCATGCACTGCGCCGGTGAAGCAGATCCGGTTCATGCACAGCGGTGTCGGTGAGCAAGATCCGATGCGGTGGACGACGGATCCGGCGAAGCGGCTCCGGCGGGGTGGACGATACCGCAGCTGAAGCGACTGCGGTAGACTGCTGGATGAGCATATGGTTTCGAGGTTCGGCGGGGATGATCCGGTCCGGTTGATGACGGCGTCGATGAAGCGGCTCCGGCAGGCAGCCGGATGACGAGGATCGCGAGGCCTCGGGTAGGCCAGGGAAGTCCGGCGGGGATGTTCCGGTGCGGTGGTCGTGGAGGTGGGAGAGAGGGACTTGGGAAGTTCCGGTGGGTGGTCTGAGGGAAATGAATTTTTTTTGGGAGGGTTTCCGGGCTAGGGAGGTGGTGATCCAAAAAATGACGGGCAGACCCCCCCACCAACCGACTTTGCTGCCATCTCCACAGGGGTAGAATGGGAATTTGGAAGCGTGTGAAATTTTTGTATTTTGTGGGCGGGAAGTTTTGCCGCTATGAGATTTTGAATTTGGCCACCGTCCAAGTATAATGATAAAAAATTGTGAGACCGTACTAGTACCTCTGTTCAAGGCCGAGTGCAAAATCAAATCATCATCACGTTGAAAATTTGTTACCAACTTACCATGATCATGATCTACCTCTGAAAATGGGCGCATCCACTAAAACTTGCAAAGTATAATGATACAAATTTGTGAGACCGTACTAGTACTTATGTTCAAGGTCGAGTGCAACATCAAATCATCATTATATTGAAAATTGTGTTACCATGATCATGATATTTCTCTGAATTTGGCGCAACCGCTAAATCTCGCAAAGGATAATGATAAAAAAAGGTGAGATTGTACTAGTTCTTATGTTCAAGGCCGAGTACAAGATCAAATCATCATCACGTTGAAATTTGTTACAATGATCATGACATATCTCTAAAATTAGTGCATCCGCTAAATCTTGCACGTGGCGCATCTCGGTGCGGAGCAACAAGTCGGTGCTATCAAGGTTGAGGCGTCGGTAGCGTCATCGGGCTCTCATCTCTTGATAGATCTTCTACATGGCGCGGCGCACCACCCGCCGATAAGCAGTCACATGTGAGACCGAGGTGGAGACGTCCCCGGCATCCTCGAGGCGCGGCCGCCCTTCTACGAGCCAGCGTCGACTCAAGGTATGAATCCATGTGGTGTCTTAGATTTATTGTTCTTCTCTTATGATTATTTTGAGCCGAACATGTGTGCTCTTTCTCTGAATATATTGCTTGAAAAGCTAACCAAGTTACTTAAATTCACTTTGTTCTTAATCTTGCGAGCTAATATTGTTATTTTTAATGAACGGTGGTGTGCGCAAGCAGAGTTATTTGTGGATGTGTTGAGCTGTTAGGCATAAGTCGAAATCCTCATCTAAACGAGGCCTCAGATTAACACATAAAAAAGGTGTTCAATCTCGCCCACAATACCCTCTTCTTTCCTCTCCCTTTATTGGAACTTGTTTTGCAGACAAGGAAAGTGGCACGTGTAATGTGAGTAAAACCCTCTTAGCCAAAATCATCTACGAGCAAGATTTTCTATATTGTAGATGCCCCAATTGACTCTCATCCCCAAAGTAGTTTTTTTATGTCAGTATAGACTTCTTTACTGGATGTATACTATCGTACATGGCATGCATTTGCCTAATGAGCAACATTGTATTGCTATTCTAGCCAACCTGATCGATATGTCAAGCTTCATGCACGAGATGCCATGTTTAATTTACTCCCTCGCTCTGATCCATATTTCTTGATGTGAAATGAATGTGAATCGGAGGGAGTACTTTTCTTAGATAGTACTATATCATTTCAAAAAAAAGTACTACTACATCACAAATGCATCAAAAGAGTACTACATCACAAGACCACCACGGTTGTACTAGTAGAGTTTAATGCTGAACTTCCAAAGGGATTAAGATTACACATATGAACTTTAAACATGACCAGGAGCATGAGGGCCAGCAGCAGGGGCGTTGACGTGGAGCAAGCTAGGCAAGACGTAATTCTGGAGGAAGAGGCCATATGATGCGTACTTGGCCTTGGTTGCAGGGCGGTGTTTCCCCCTATGTACTTAGGCCTACACCCATCGCATGTTGGATCAGGCTGTGGATGTCCTTCTAGAGAAATTTGCCACATAATGGGCAAAATAGCTCCCCGCGCGTATGCAGAAACGAATTTCACCACCCTTCAGCCGCTTGAGAACATAGCGGCTTTTCCGGTCCCTGCGCACCTTGTTGTTGTCCATGTCATCAGAATACTCCTATGAATTATTAAGTACTACATAATCAAGTTTTTATGACAGATCGAATAAATACTCCACTAACATAATCAAACCTTAGAAACCCTAAAATTAAATGTGTAGAACAAGTAAATGGCAGAAGAAATCGTAATAAATCATGAGAAACCCTATGAACAACCATGAACATTAGCCACAACAATTGCAAGTCCACTAAGTATGAACACATAAATTGATTATATGACTACATGGCAGATTAGTCGAAATTAAACTAGAATCTGATCTTACGAATCGTAGAATCAATTACATCTACAAGAACAAGGTAGGATATCAAATCAATCAAGAACCAGGCTCGTGCAAACCATGTGAACAGCAATATGACACAAAGAGGGTTGGGACAGTTTCGGTAAAAGAGAAGTACCTCCTCGTCATCACCCTCAACATCCTCCTGGAACTGAACGTTTGGGCCGAAATCATCGAAGGGGTCGAGGTTCGCGTCCAGCATCGGGCCTAGGAAGACCTCGCCGTGGTGGCCTGCAACGCCGTGCACATCTTCGGCGGGATAAACAACGTTGGTATCCACCTTCTGCTCGACGGCCAGGACGCCCGTTTCGACCGAGGTCGAAGAACCAGACAAGCAGAGGAGACGAGCGGCATGGGTGCCCGGTGAAGCCTCACCCGTCGTGACGGCTAGGATGCCCATTTCGACCGAGGTTGAAGAATCCGACAAGCAGAGGAGACGAGCGGCTTGGGTGCCCGGTGAAGCCTCACCCACCACGACGGCCACTACCGTAGAGGCATCCTCTGCGTGGGCGGTCGCCTATTGCTCCGCCTCGTATGCAATACCTATCTTCATGCTGTTGTGGTTGGAAACGGGAAAGTCGATGCCTCAGAGGTGCGGTGAGTGGATGGGGGTTTTCACAGTGTGGGGGAGGCAAGTTGGGGGAGTGGAGAGGACGAGCTCGCGAGAGATGATGAGGCCGATTATGTTATAGCCTCCGACCCCCTGTATCCAGTAGTGGACGCGTGAAGTCATGCATGTACTCGACTTTCCACTTTCTGGGAGACGTGTACGAAACTTTTTTTTGGACCATTTAACTTCATCTGGGACTCATGTATACCAATACTTCCAAACGTCATAAGTAATTCAAAATCATTCAGAATAATATGAGACCTTAACATTTTATTTTTTGTGTCAGATATTGTCTATGAAAAATAACATCCTTCAAAAAATAAATCGCCTATGCCAATCCGATCATGCCCGTCTACTCCAACTAGCTTCCTCGAGTAATTTGTCACCTTACATTCTTAAAATGAACCAAAATTTGGCACAGGGGTGCATCATCACATGGAAAATGATGTTACCATTCTGTCTTCCCATTTTTTTTTGAATTTTTCAAAATTGTCATGCCCTAACGGAAAAAATGTACTCCTTCTAAGAAGCATGTATCAGAATGGCATTACCAAAACCTAGGGGTGGGGTGGGGGGAGGGGGGCACATGGTGGTGTGATGATACATCACATTTGGACCACACAACACCATTTGGACCAACCAAAAAAAAACACCCTACACAAACCCTGGTCAAAACTAGTTTGACCAATATTACAAAAGTTGTACGGAGTACATAATTCAGAAACCGTCAGAAATATACGAAGCATTCACGAGTCCCCAAAGTCAGTGACTTTGAGTCACTTACAACTGTGGTCCACATATCAGTCACCCAAAGTCATGGCAAAGTCAGCTTGGCAAAGTCACCGACAGACAAAGCAAGCAGTGAACAGACAACTCCGTAGCACTGAAAAGACATCTCACAGAAAAGGCTAGTACTACCTTTTCTTCCCGGATAAGCAAAAATAGCTGATCGGTACTGACGAAATGCACCAGGTCCGCAATGTACTCCAGCTATAAGTGAAGCATGCCTACCACTGAAGAGGAAATTCAAGATTCCACCAGATCCCCATATCACTCTTTTGCATAAAACACGGACATATCTTTTGCACAATTCACCACTTGTTGGTCTAATCTATCGCAGCTTCCATCAGTTGGTCATCCAATTAACGATTTAACGGATTAGAAAAATAAGCGGTGGAATTAGAAGTACTAGTAGCGAAATGTGCAAAATATACCGCCCTTCCCGAGGGGGTTTGTCCAGAAGAGGGCCGGATGACAATGTCCCGGGTGCATCCAGAAACGAGAGGGGTAGTTTCTAATACATGTAAGAAATTATTTTACAAAAAGGTACATATTAAGTAGTACAACTATTAGTACAGTACTACTATTTCGAGGGAAAATGCCATGTCGTGCGACCTCTAATCAATGAGTAGAAGTTGTAGGTGCGCCTAACATGCATTGCTGAAAGCTGGTTCCGCTGGAATTTGAGCTCAGCCGGGGCGGATTCTGCGAAGTACGCCCGACGTCACTCATGTATCCCACCAAACTGCTCACTTCTTTCAATGTCTCTTCTCTTTCACTGCAGCTCTCCAACATCAGGTGCATCAACTTATCTTGTGCCTTCTGCCTCTCGAGAAGGGCAAGGATGGCGATGTCAGCATATTCAAGGTTCAACTTTTGGAGCTGTACTTTATCCTGAAGAAGGATTTTGTACTCTATATCAGACTTGTCTCTGTCGAGGCACACAGTCTTGAGTATGCTGCTGGCTTTCTCCGCTGATGCTTTCTGCTTAATCAGCTCGTTCTTCAACATATCGCGCTCATTTCGAAGGCTGCAAATGAGCTCCACAAGAGTTTTCGAATTCTTCTTCTTGGCAGCCAAATCGTCTCGGAGGCGATCACACTCTAAGCTGAGCTCCTCGTTTTTTTCCATCAAGATGGCGACAGTGGTGTCGATAGTCGGCGCCGCTTCCTTCAGGGCGAAATCATCGGTAGCAAGTAAGCGCAAAGGAAGAAGAAGAAGAAGAAGAAGAAGAAGAAGTTGGTGCTACCTCATTTCGCCGGGGTAGGGCCGGGTTGAAATCATCGGACGACGATGATTCCTTGGTCGTGGAAGTTGGTGCAGTAGGGGCGTCGTTGGAACTTCCAACCCTTTAAGATGTATAACCATAGAGACTCTTAAAGAGCTTGAGCCCGGGCAAGAAGAAACGAAAGTACATGGCGAAGGAAACTAACCCGGTGAGCACAGCACGGACGCGTTTCGGCGGCGGCGGCAGCGGCGGCGACGGCGAGCCCACTTGGTTTCTGGAACCGTCTCTCGAAATTTCGAGCCGGCGTTTTTTATCCGCGTACTTGACCGCCGGCGACCTGAAGTTTGAACACATTAATTGCTGGAGGAGAGAGCGACGAAAGAAACGAAAGTACATGGCGAAGGAAACTAACCCGGTGAGCACAGCACGGACGCGTTTCGGCGGCGGCGGCGGCGACGGCGAGCCCACTTGGTTTCTGGAAGCGTCTCTCGAAATTTCGAGCCGGCGTTTTTTCTCCGCGTACTTGACCGCCGACGACCTGAATTTTGAAGACATTGCTGGAGGAGAGAGCGACGAACAAATGTTTGTTAGGTGGAGAGAGGAAGAAAGTGAATGGAACGAGAGAGTTTAGCGTTTTGCCCTTATAGTCATAGTCGCTAACCGTGACGCGGGAAGGTTGGTCGTCGGCGTTTAATGGTCTCCCGCGTGGAAACCGAGGCGGCCACGAGGCAGCGGCTGGCCACGCGGCGTCCAGTCGCCTACGCCGCCGTAAATAAGGGTAGTTGCCTACCACCACCAGGTGACATGCACCTTTTCCATGTCACCGTGTGACATGCGGCCTAAATTCAAATTTAAAACATTGCGAAAAAAATCATGCATCCGGTGACATGCCCATGGCATGCCACCGATGAAGAGTTCCGTGCCATGCACTCTGGCACTCTGCGCCGTCTTGGATCAGAAAATGAGCGAAGAACGAGGACGAGGCACTAGTTCAAATTTAGGATGAAGTTTAAGTTTTATTTTGGTTTAAATTAGATTAGAGGGAGTAGTACTCTTACTTTATTACTCGTACTTGTGTTAATGTAGTAGTATTATTATGGTGGTGTACTTGCGTTCGTGTACTGCTTGTTTCAGCTGTTTTGGTGAAGGAGACATGCATCACCCTTTTTGGTGATATATCTAGTCGTCATGTAGCCCTCTACCATGTACTATTTTTGCTATGAATATATGTGGTATTGATTGTCAAAAAAAAAACCCCAAGATCCTGAAAAACTGTTGGTCTATCCCGAGAAACGAGGAGGTTTAAGGAAACGAGGAGTCCAGCGCGTGCGGAAGGAGCTTTAATCGTGCGAGCATGCAGGGGCAAAATGAGGAAACTAGCGATTACTTTCTCTCCTGCCAGTCTTATACCTTAATAAATGGGCAAACTGAGCACGTTGTAGCTAATCCTTTTATTAATTAAACAGCTATATTAGTCAATAAGATTGCCTTATGTTTTTCCTCAGTTTTCGCCAAGCCCTTATTTGTTACCCGCAGAAGGAGCTCAGACGGGAGGATTCCAGTTTAGTTGACCGTTCCGTGCTGACGTGTGGGGCTAGTAGAAAGGGACCGCGTGGGACAGGACGAGACCGCGTTTGGTTGTACGTGAGCAGGAGCTGGGTTCTGTCTCTCTCGGCGCGAATTGGCATTTTTAAGAGCACCTTTTCCCCCTCTGTCTCTTTGTCTTTATTAACCAAAAGTATCAAATCTAGAGAAGCTTGCATTTCTGTCTTTCTTCAATTATTTGTGCCTTTTGGCCCTCGTTGTTTGCCCAATATGGCAGCAAATCTAGTACTCCCTCTGGTCCATATGTATGTAGTTAAATCTAGAAGCAAATCTCCAGGGTAATGTACTCCGTACGACAAATTCGCAGTAATAGTAAATCGAGAAAACAAAGTAGGGCCAACAAAATATACTCCAGTAGAATAGGGATAGATAATAGGGATCCCTCCCTAGATAATAAGCTGCATACACAGCAGCCAACAGGTTCGAGGTTCTTCACAACACCATCATACTAACAACATAACAACAAGGGATCCCTAGCTAACAACAAAATAGAAGCTGCTTTGCAGCAGCAGCAGCACACGTCCGGGACTCCGCCTACCCCATCTGCCTCCACTTGTTGCTCCCCTTGGGAGCCTTGGGCTTGAGCGGAGGCATGCGCCCGGCGGAGATCTCCACCCGCTGGATGCTGCGGAGGTGCATGCCGAGCGCCATGTGCTTGGCGCGGAAGGAGTGGGGGTTCACCGACGCGCCGACCTTGGGGTTGGTGTTGCCGATGTTCTCGGCATGCGTGAGGAGGCAGTTGAAGTCAGTGCGGCCGAGCCTCCTAGTGCAGAAGGGGCACCTGTAGACACCCTTGGCGAAGTAGGAGACGTACTGGCCGACCTGCAGCCTCCGCAGCACCTGGCGAGTCTTGACGTCATGGTGCTCGTCGTCGCTGCCGACGTCGCTGCCAGACAGCTGATCCATATCAAACGGGAACTATTAGTGAATGAGATGCAACGATGACTAACGTGCATGATAACAAAGTAAGGAAAAACAGAGCCAGCCTCAGTTAGAGTGGACACGATTATATGTCTACAGGGATGGTGTTAGCGAACCATAGCTCATGCACAACAGATTTGTACACAGCAATGGTTCGCTGAACCCACTCTGTAAAAATTTGTGCCCAACGATTCATCATAGGCAAAGAAACAGATTCCAGATCTGATTTTGAACAGATTCCAGAATATTTGCAAAATTAAACGGTTGATATCTTTTGATTCCTGCATAAAATAACTGACTGAGATCCCATAAATTAACTGATTGAGATCCCATTATTACTTGCATAAATTAACCGAACGGCCGAACTCCAAATCTTAAACGAAATCAAGAAGGGATCAAAGCAAAATGGAATAAAATCGATCGGCGCAAATATTAACCCAATACTCAACCATCTACAGATCGGCACTAATAGTTACTAGGGAACCAGCAAAAATAGGGTTAAAAAAGGAATGGGCGAAGAAAAAAGGGAGCAAACCATAGTTACCTCGTTCCATGGGTCGTCCATGAAGGTGTCGTAGGGGTTCGGAGGCGAGATGTACGGCACCGGCTCATAGGGGTCCCATCCCGGCGGGATACGACCGCCACCGGCGGCGGCGACGGCCTTTGAGGGGACGACGTCGAAGAGGGAGGCGTCGCGCTTGGAGCCGACGGCGTCATGGACGATGGGATTCGCATTCTCCATGTCCATCTCGCCTGCAGAGAGGGAGAGGGTTTTTGCTTTGGAGAAGATGATGGGACGTGAGAGGCGGCGTTGCATGAGCGAGTGAGAGTGACAGAGATAGTGCGAGGAGGCGTCTATAAAGGCGAGGGGTGGTTAATGCGACCCGCGTCCTACGCGTCCACCATTTAACGTCTGCACGTCTTGGGCTTCTGCAACGCGACACGCGTCCACAATTGCACGTCTTCGACTTCTGCACCGCGACTCGCGTCAGTACCCGTCAACAATTGCACGTCTTCCACTTCTGCACCGCAACACGCGTACTCGAGTCTAACCCTGGAAATTTAGATATACTCTCGAGTCTTATACTGTAGCATTTTTTGTGTGCTCGGTTTTCCCCTTGAGTACTAATACTGGCTAGTGCAATATACTCAGTTTTACCTCAAGTGCCTGGTCAACAGAGAGTCAACAAATGGGATTAACTAGTTAAATGAGTCAACAAATGGGATTATCAGTTCGTTTTCACGTGTTAAACTTGTCTAAATATTGGTCAAACCAAGGATTTGACCAAGATTCAAATGGGCAGAAAATTAAAAAAAATCAGAAAAATGAAAAACCAAAGCACATAGTCTTCTTATGTCATATAGTAAGCATTAAAGTTGATAAACAAGGTCTAGACATATTCAAACAAGAAAAATCATGTGTCTACCCCCTAACCCTAAACTCTGTCTTATGTAGTCAAGCATGAAGAGAAGTACTTTTGGGTTTCAAACATGGAAATTTCAAAAACCACCCAAAAGCTTCATTTTAGTGTGACTAAGAAGGATCAAGGCTTACCTTTTCATTTTCATGTTTTAAACTTGTTTAAATCCTGGTCAAATATAGGTTTGACCAAGATTCAAATGGGCATAAAATAAAAATATAGAAAAATGAAAAACCAAAGCACATAGTCTTCTTATGTCATATAGTAAGCATTAAAGTTGATAAACAAGGTCTAGAAACTTGTCTAAATATTGGTCAAACCAAGGATTTGACCAAGATTCAAATGGGCAGAAAATTAAAAAAAATCAGAAAAATGAAAAACCAAAGCACATAGTCTTCTTATGTCATATAGTAAGCATTAAAGGTGATAAACAAGGTCTACACATATTCAAACCATACAAATCATGTATCTACATACTCCCTAACCCCTAAACTCTGTCTTATGAAGTCAAGCATGAAGAGAAGTGGTTTTGGGTTTCAAACATGGAAATTTCAAAAACCTCCCAAAAACTTCATTTTAGAGTGACTAAGAAGGATACATGCTTCCCTTTTCATTTTCATGTTTTAAACTTGTTTAAATCTTGGTCAAACCTAGGATTTGACCAAGATTCAAATGGGCATTAAAATTTAAAAATCAGAAAAATGAAAAACCAAAGCACATAGTGTTCTTATGTCATATAGTAAGCATTAAAGTTGATAAACAAGGTCTAGACATATTCAAACCATACAAATTATGTATCTACCCCCTAACCCCTAAACTCTGTCTTATGAAGTCAAGCATGAAGAGAACTGGTTTTGGGTTTCAAACATGGAAATTTCAAAAACCTCCCAAAAAATTCATTTTAGAGTGACTAGGAAGGATACATGCTTCCCTGGTCATTTTCATGTTTTAAACTTGTTTAAATCTTGGTCAAACCTAGGATTTGACCAAGATTCGATGGGCATCAAAATTTAAAAAAATCAGAAAAATGAAAAACCAAAGCACATAGTTTTCTTATGCCATATAGTAAGCATTCAAGTTGATAAACAAGGTCTATACATATTTAAACCATACAAATCATGTATCTATAACCCTAAACCTTAAACTCTGTCTTATGAAGTCTAGCATGAAGAGAAGTCGTTTTGGGTTTCAAACATGGAAATTTCAAGAACATCCCAAAAGCTTCATTTTAGTGTGACTAAGAAGGATCAAGGCTTACCTTTTCATTTTCATGTTTTAAACTTGTTTAAATCCTGGTCAAATATAGGTTTGACCAAGATTCAAATGGGCATAAAATAAAAATATAGAAAAATGAAAAACCAAAGCACATAGTCTTCTTATGTCATATAGTAAGCATTAAAGTTGATAAACAAGGTCTAGTCTTATTCAAACTAGACAAGTCATGTATCTACCCGCTAACCCCTAAACTCTGTCTTATGAAGTCTAGCATGAAGAGAAGTCGTTTTGGGTTCAAACATGGAAATTTCAAGAACATCCCAAAAGCTTCATTTTAGTGTGACTAAGAAGGATCAAGGCTTACCTTTTCATTTTCATGTTTTAAACTTGTTTAAATCCTGGTTAAATCTAGGATTTGACCAAGATTCAAATGGGCATAAAATAAAAAAATAGAAAAATGAAAAACGAAAGCACATAGTCTTCTTATGTCATATAGTAAGCATTAAAGTTGATAAACAAGGTCTAGACTTATTCAAACTAGACAAATCATGTATCTATCCGCAAACCCCTAAACTCTATCTTATGAAGTCAAGCATGAAGAGAAGTGCATGGTTTTGGGTTTCAAACATGGAAATTTCAAAAAACTCCCAAAAAATTCATTTTAGAGTGACTAAGAAGGATACATGCTTCCCTTTTCATTTTCATGTTATATACTTGTTCAAATCTTGGTCAAACCTAGGATTTTACCAAGATTCAAATGTGCATCAAAATTCCAAAAAAATAAAAAAATGAAAAAACAAAGCACATAGTTTTCTTATGTCATATAGTAAGCATTAAAGTTGATAAACAAGGTCTAGACATATTCAAACAAGAAAAATCATGTGTCTACCCCCTAACCCTAAACTCTGTCTTATGTAGTCAAGCATGAAGAGAAGTGCTTTTGGGTTTCAAACATGGAAATTTCAAAAACCACCCAAAAGCTTTATTTTAGAGTGACTAAGAAGGATCCATGCTTATCTTTTCATTTTCATATTTTAAACTTGTTTAAATCATTGTCAAACCTAGTATTTGACCAAGATTCAAATGGGCATAAAATTAAAAAATCAGAAAATTGAAAAACTAAAGCACATAGTCTTCTTATGTCATATATATAGTAAGCATTTAAAAGATGATAAATAAGGTCAAGACAATTCAAATAATACAAATCATGTATCTACCCCTAACCCTAAACTCTATCTTATGAAGTCAAGCATGAAGAGAAGTGGTTTTTGGTTTCAAACACAAAAATTTCAAAAACCTCCCAAAAGCTTCATTTTAATTAGACTAACTTATTAATTATGAAGGATCCAGGATTGATTACCTTTTCATTGTCATGTTTTAAACTTGTTTAAATCTTGGTCAAACCTGGGATTTGACCAAGATTCGAATGGGCATAAAAATTAAGAAAAAAATCGTAAGAATGAAAAACCAAAGCACATAGCCTTCTTATGTCATATAGTAAGCATTCAAATTGATAAACAAGGTCTAGACATGTTCAAACCAGAAAAATCATGTATCTACCCCTAACCCTAAACTATGTCTTATGAAGTCAAGCATGCATGAAGAGAAGTGGTTTTGGGTTTCAAACATGAAAATTTCAAAAACTTCATTTTAGAGCGACTAATAAGGATCGATGCTTACCTTTTCATTTTCATGTTTTTACTTATTTGAATCTTGGTCAAATCCTAGGTTTGACCAAGATTTAAACAAGTTTAAAACATGAAAATGAAATGGGAAGTGTGTATCCTTCTTAGTCAGTCTAAAATGAAGCTTTTGGGATGTTCTTGAAATTTCCATGTTTGAAACCCAAAACCACTTAAGACAGAGTTTTTGGTTAGGCGTAGATACATGATTTTTCTTGTTTGAATATGTCTAGACCTTGTTTATCAACTTGAATGTTTATGACATAAGAAGGCTATATATGTGCTTTGGTTTTCCATTTTTTTCATTTTTTCGAAGTTTTTATGCCCATTTAAATATTGGTCAAATCCTAGGTTTGACCAAGGTTTAATCAAGTTTAAAACATGACAATGAAAAGGTAAGCATGAATCCTTTCTCAGTCACTCTAAAATGAAGGTACTTGAAATTTTTATGTTTGAAACACAAAACCCCAGTTCTCTTCATATGTTTGACTTCATAAGACAAAGTTTAGGGTTAGGGGTAGATATGATACATGATATTTCTGGTTTGAATATGTCTAGACCTTGTTTATCAACTTGAATGCTTACTATATGACATAAGAAGGCTATATATGTGCTTTGGTTTTTATTTTTTTTATTTTTTTTGAATTTTACGCCCGTTTGAATCTTGGTCAAATCCTAGGTTTGACCAAGGTTAAAACAAGTTTAAAAAATGGCAATGAAAAGGTAAGCATGGATCCTTCTTAGTCACTCTAAAATGAAGCTTTTGGGAGGTTTGTGAAATTTCCATGTTTGAAACCCAAAATCACTTCTCCTCATACTTAACTTCATAAGACAGAGTTTAGGGTTAGGGGGTAGATACATGTTTTGTGTGTTTTGAATATGTCTAGACCTTGTTTATCAACTTGAATGCTTACTATATGACATAAGAATACTATGTGCTTTGGTTTTTCATTTTTCTGATTTTTTTAATTGTTAAACCCATTTGAATCTTGGTCAAATCCTAGGTTTGAGCAAGATTTAAACAAGTTTAAAACATGAAAATGGAAAGCTAAGCATGAATCATTCTTAGTCACTCTAAAAATCTTTCGGTCTGCAGAAGAGTCGAATCTGCAATCAGTAGTTACAAAAGCGACCCACCTTAGGGATGGATAATAAGACTTGGGCAATATAAACGTTGATACTACTTACTTTGTGATACTAAAATATATGTATCTAGACATATTTCAGTTGTAGATACATCCATTTTAACATCAAGTAATATGGATCGGAGGACTAGCTAAAGAACAATGAGAGGCAGTGTTTCTCTCCCCCAGCCTACTTGGCGGAGTGGCCCTCCATCAGGACAGGTGGTGATTCCGCTTCTCTCGTTGGAATTCCTTATCCCCCAGCCTACTCGGCGACGTGCGCTCCTCAGTGACCTGCGCGAGGGCGCCTCGGCGACCTACGCAAAGGTGGCTGGACTCGGAGCGCATCGACTTCCTTCTGCGGTGCCTGGATTGGATCGACCATCCCGCGCGTGTCCTCCACCATATTGTTTTTCTTCAAGATGCTGTTATCCATCATCTTCTTCACCGCATCATGTTGGGTGTTGAGGCTCCCGTTGAGAGCTTGAACGCACCTGTTTGATAGCTCGACGTTTTCTTCGCGAAGAAAGCCGCACTCGATCTTAAGCATCAAATTCTCGCCCTTGAGCTTCTTGATGACAGAGTTCGTTTCCTCACTTGATGGAACCCTCACATCATGCAGCTTGCCCCGGCCGGTGACCTCGTCCTTCAAAGTATCGACATCATCGCGAAAGTTGGAGGCGAGTTCCACGAGAGTTTTAAGCTCATCTCTGAAACACGCCGATGCTTCCTGCATGGCAATATCATCAGTACCGAAACAAAGTGACGAGAGGAAGACGAAAATGTCCAATCAGTGGTAACCTCTAAGCGCAGGAGACAGGGGTTGAAGTCGTCATGAGAAGATGTCAGGGTGCGTCGTGGGGCACTGAGATATGTATAAAAAGGATTAATACGGAATAAAGAGTTGGGACCTCCGGGCCAGGAAGAATCAAGAAACATGGCGATGGAAACCAACCAGGAATCTTCGACCGCACGACTGACGCCGTTCCGAGACGAGCGCGAAGCAGGGCCTTCGTTTTCTGGCGGGCCCTTTCTCGCGGCCAGCATCTGGATAGACCGCCGGCGGGAACTCTCCGCGTCCTTGGTCAACACTAGATGGTGCTTCTTCAAGCGAGATGGTGGCCTTGACTTCGGAGGCATCGCTGGAAGTGGAAGGAGACTGGAAGTGAAGCAAGAAGGGGATGGAAGAAGTACTCCCCCCTATTAAAACCAGACAACCGTCTCCTGCCCTCGCTTCGAGCAACCTGGTCCGCCCATCCTAAATCAACGGCCGAGAGGGGGCTCAAGGGTCAGGACGCGGGAGCAGAAGCAAATGAATCGAGAGCGGTCCGGAGTATCCTGTCCGTCCACCGTAAATCAACGGGACAGAGCGGCTACCTTCTCTTCGAAGGCTCTGGCGCGCAACCCGAGGAATGGACATCTGTCGGCTAGTATAGAATTTTATAGCACGCCATTAATCGAGCTAGCAGTACTGTACTACTGACTACAACTCTGATGGACGTCCAAAGCTCTGAATAGTCAGGGGAAACAATGAATGCGAGCCAGGGTAGTACTACTGTAGTAGTGAAGCAATGGGGATTATCTGGAGCAAGTACGGAGTACCGAGTACAGTACTACAAAAGTGCTGTTCGTTGTTTTCGCAGTTCATTTTAGCGTAACGTCCAGGTTGTTGTCGAACCAGCTGTTAGATTTTGGGTAATTATTGTTAAGTTGCTGCTTCTTAATTAAAATTTATCAAAGTCATGTAGACTAGATCGATTTGTGAGAACATCCCAAAAGCTTCATTCATTTTAGAATGACTAAGAAGGATCCATTCTTACCTTTTCTTTTCATGTTTTAAACTTGTTTAAACCTTGGTCAAACCTAGGATTTGACCAAGATTTAAATGGGCATAAAAATTCGGAAAAAAATCAACAAATGAAAAACCAAAGCACATATATAGCCTTCTTATGTCATATAGTAAGCACTCGAGTTGATAAAAACTCTGTCTTATGAAGTCAAACATATGAAGAGAACTGGTTTTGGGTTTCAAACATGGAAATTTCACAAACCTCCCAAAAGCTTCATTCTACAGTGACTAAGAAGGATCCAGGATTACCTTTTTCATTTTCAATTTCTTAACTTGTTTAAATCTTGGTCAAACCTAGGATTTGACCAAGATTCAAATGGGTATAACAATTCAAAAAAAACGGAAAAAAACCAAAGAACATAGTCTTCTGATGTCATATAGTAAGCATTCAAGTTGATAAACAAGGTCTAGACATATTCAAACCAAACAAATCATGTATCTACCCCCTAACCCTAAACTCTGCCTTATGAAGTCAAGCATGAAGAGAAGTGATTTTGGGTTTCAAACATGGAAATTTCAAAAACCTCCCAAAAGCTTCATTTTAGAGTGACTAAGAAGGATCCATGCTTACCTTTTCATTGCCATGTTTTAAACTTGTTTTAACCTTGGTCAAACCTAGGAATTGACCAAGATTCAAATGGGAGTAAAAATTCAGAAAAATTCAAAAAAAATGGAAAACCAAAACACATATATAGCCTTCTTATGTCATATAGTAAGCATTCAAGTTGATAAACAAGGTCTAGACATATTCAAAGCAGAAATATCATGTATCATATCTACCCCTAACCCTAAACTCTGTCTTATGAAGTCAAACATATGAAGAGAACTGGGGTTTTGGGTTTCAAATATAAAATTTTCAAGTACCTTCATTTTAGAGTGAGTAAGGAAGGATTCATGCTTACCGTTTCATTTTCATGTATTAAACTTGTTTAAACCTAGGATTTGACCAAGATTTAAATAGGCATAAAAAATTCGAAAGAAATCAAAAAATGAAAAACCAAAGCACATATATAGCCTTCTTATATCATATAGTAAAAAATTCAAGTTGATAAACAAGGTCTAGACATATTCAAACAAGAAAAATCATGTATCTACACCTAACCATAAACTCTGTCTTAAGTGGTTTTGAGTTTCAAACATGGAAATTTCACAAACCTCCCAAAAGCTTCATTTTACAGTGACTGAGGAGGATCCATGCTTACCTTTTGGCTTAAACGTTTGAAACCAAAAACCACTTCTCTTCATGCATGCTTGACTTCATAACACAGAGTTAGCTAGGGTTAGGGGGTAGATACATGATTTTCCTGGTTTGAATATGTCTAGACCTTGTTTATCAACTTAATTGATTGCTTACTATATGACATAAGAAGACTACGTGCCTTGGTTTTCATTTTTTGTTTTTTTTTTTGAATTTTATGCTCATATATTTGAATCTTGGTCAAATCTTAGGTTTGACCAAGATTGAAACAAGTTTAAAACATGAAAATGAAAAGGAAGCATGTATCCTTCTTAGTCACTCTAAAATGAAGCTTTTGGGATGTTCTTGAAATTTCCATGTTTGAAACCCAAAACGACTTCTTCATATGCTAGACTTCATAAGATCAACAGGGTAGATACATGATTTTTGGTTTGGATATACCTAGACCTCGTTTAACTTGAATGCATACGATATGACATAAGAAGACTACGTGCTTTTGTTTTTCATTATTCTGTTTTTTTTGAATTTTGTGCCCACCCATTTGTATCTTGGTCAAATCCTAGGTCTGATA
This sequence comes from Lolium multiflorum, assembly GCA_030979885.1. Classification (NCBI taxonomy): domain Eukaryota; kingdom Viridiplantae; phylum Streptophyta; class Magnoliopsida; order Poales; family Poaceae; genus Lolium; species Lolium multiflorum. The sequence goes on from CM061750.1 coordinate 117,757,946, forward strand.
ATGATTTAAACAAGATTAAAATATGAAAATGCAAAGGTAAGCATGGATCCTTCTTAGTCACTCTAAAATGAAGCTTTTGGGAGCAAAACCACTTCTCTTCATATGCTTGACTTCATAAGACGGAGTTTAGGGGTTAGGGGTATAGATACATGATTTGTCTAGTTTGAATATGTCTAGACCTTGTTTATCAACTTAATTGGCTTACTATATGACATAAGAAAACTATTTGCTTTGGTTTTTCTTTTTTCTGACTTTTTTTCAATTTTGATGCCCATTTGAATCTTGTCAAATCCTAGGTTTGACCAAGATAATTTAAACAAGCTTAAAACATGAATATGAAAAGAGGAGCATGTATCCTTCTTAGTCACTCTAAAATGTAGTTTTTGGGAGTTTTTTGAAATTTCCATGTTTAAAACCCAAAACCACTTCTCTTCACATGCTTGACTTCATAAGACAGAGTTAATTAATTTAGGGGTTAATTAGGGGGTATAGATACATGATTTGTGTGGTTTGAATATGTATGGACCTTATTTATCAACAACTTTAATGCTTACTATATGACATAAGAAAACTATTTGCTTGGTTTTTCTTTTTTCAATTTTTTTTTCAATTTTGATGCCCATTTGAATCTTGTCAAATCCTAGGTTTGACCAAGATAATTTAAACAAGTTTAAAACATGAATATGAAAAGGGAAGCATGGATCCTTCTTAGTCACTCTAAAATGAAGCTTTTGGGAGGTTTTTGAAATTTCCATGTTTGAAATCCAAAACCACTTCTCTTCACATGCTTGACTTCATAAGACAGAGTTTAGGGTTAGGGGTAGATACATGATTTGTCTGGTTTAATATGTCTAGACCTTGTTTATCAACTTTAATGCTTACTATATGACATAAGAAGACTATGTGATTTGGTTTTTCATTTTTCTGTTTTTATTTTTCTGCCCATTTGAATCTTGGTCAAATCCTAGGTTTGACCAAGATATAGACAAGTTTAACACGTAAATGAGTTAACTTGGATTTCCTACCCTTGAATCCATAGGAAACTTTGTTCTAATGCACTATAATAATCAACCGAGTTTTTACACCAACAGGTCTGTCACTTACGTGTGGTGCCCATGCGTGAGGTCCCACACTTCAGTGAGCACAAGTCACGTGCAGGTACGTGATACGTCCAAAACGTATCTACTTTCCTGAACACTTTTGCTATTGTTTTGCCTCTAATTTGTGTATTTTGGATACAACTAACACGGACTAACGCTGTTTTCAGCAGAATTGCTCTGGTGTCTCGTTTTTGTGCAGAAATCCAACTTTCGGGAAAATCCTCGGAATTTCTTCAGATGGCCCTATTTTACCAGAATATTGACGGAGCCAGAAGGGCAAAGGAGGTGGAGGCCCGAGGGCCCCACACCATAAGGCGGCGCGGCCCAGGGGGGGCCCGCGCGGCCCTATGGTGTGGCCCCCTCGGCCGGCCTCCGACGCCCCCCTTCGGACTACTTATCGGGTTCGACCTAAAAACGCACGGGGAGAAGTCGACATCGCCAGAAACCCTCCAGAGAGCCGCCACATCGCGAAACTCCGTCGCGGGAGCCAGAAGTCTCCGTTCTGGCACTCCGCCGGGACGGGGAATTGGAGGAGATCTTCACCGCCATCACCGCCAACGCCTCTCCATCAACCAGCAATGTTTCCCCCATCCATGTGTGAGTAATTCCCCCGCTGTAGGCTGAAGGGGATGGTAGGGATTGGATGAGATTGGTCATGTAATAGTCATAAGATTGTTAGGGCATAGTGCCTAGTATCCGTAGATGTCACTTTTATGATATTGTTGCAACTTGTTATGCTTAATGCTTGTCACTAGGGCCCGAGTGCCATGATCTCAGATCTGAACATGTTATTGATTCATGAAGATATTCGTTGTTTATGATCTTACCTATAAGTTGTATACACATGTCGCTGTCCGGAACCAATGGCCCCGAAGTGACAGAATCGGGACAACCGGAGGGGATGGTAGTGATGTGAGGATCACATGTGTTCACGGAGTGTTAATGCTTTGCTCCGGTACTCTATTAAAAGGAGTACCTTAATATCCAGTAGTTTCCCTAGAGGCCCGGCTGCCACCGGCTGGTAGGACAAAAGATGTTGTGCAAGTTTCTCATTGCGAGCACGTACGACTAAATATGGAACACATGCCTATTGATTGATTAGTACTTGGATACCGTTTTATTATTATCTGCAAATGCCCATGCTTTGATTGTTACATGAGTTTCTCTCATCCATGCAACGCCCGTTAAATCCGTCCCTGTGCCTACAGTATTTTAATCCTGCTGTTTACTATAATCACTACTGCTGTCTTTATTTCACCGCTCTGCTTTTCACTATTTCCACTATAAAACTGTTACTATTGATAAACTCTTGCGAGCAAGTCTGTTTCCAGGTGCAGCTGAATTGACAACTCCGCTGTTAAGGCTTTCAAGTATTCTTTGTCTCCCCTTGTGTCGAATCAATAAATTGGGTAATACTTCCCTCGAAGACTGTTGCGATCCCCTATACTTGTGGGTCATCAAGACTATTTTCTGGCGCCGTTGCCGGGGAGCATAGCTTTATTTGGAAGTTCACTTGGATTGATATTGTTCGCTGCAAATTCTCCATTATGGGTAAACCTCGCGATACTAAGATCGCCATATTACCATCCACTACAAGAAAAGGTACAACTCTGAGTACCTCTGCTGCTCTTGATTCACCATCTGTGATTGATAAACTTGTTTCACCGCCACATGCTTCGCGTGCTGGTACTTCTGCTGAATCTGAAAATTCTCATAATATTGATAATGTTTCTGCTGTGCTTGATGATAGTGGTTCATTGGGATCTTTTCTAGATGCTACAATTGCTAAGTCTAGACAAATTGAAAATACTGAAACTCCTAATGCTGCTACACCTGTTAATTCACCTGAGTCTGTTGAATATTCTAGTGATGATCTTGATGAAGATTATGTAGAGCTTGATAATGATTTTATTGAAAAATGCAAGGCTACTACTGATGCAAGAAAAATTAAAAAGTTGCTTGCAGAACATGCTGTTAGATATAAACCATCTCCTGATCCTAAATTTGCCACATCTCCTATAAACATTAGGGATAAAGATTATGATTTTTCTCTTGATCTATCTCATATAGCTATTGTTGAGAAAACACCCTTTTGTGGTACTGAAAAAGAAAGTGCTGTTGAACACTTGACTGAGTTATCTACTCTTAGTGGTGTGTTTTCTGATGATGTCAAGATGCGTACTTATTTTGTCGCTAAAATTTTTCCGTTCTCATTAAAGGATGATGCTAAAACTTGGTATAATAATTTGCCTCCTGGTTCTATTAAAAGTCCAACTGATTTGCGTGATGTTTTCTTTCGAAAATACTTTCCTGCTAGTGCTCAACATGCTGCTTTGCAGAGAATTTATAATTTTGACCAGGAAGATGGAGAGAAATTGCCTGAGGCTTGGGCGAGATTTTGCTCTCTTATTAGAGCTCAGCCTGACCATGATTTGGAAAAGCATGATTTACTTGATATATTTTATAGTGGACTAACTATTGAGTCTAGGGCATACCTGGATAGTTGTGCTGGTTGTGTTTTCAGGAAAAGAACTCCAGAAGACGCTGAAGAATTATTGGCTAAAATAGGCCGGAATCATGATGATTGGTCTACACCTGAACCAACCCCGACACCGATAGTGAAGAAGAGGGGTATGATTAAATTAAATGATGAAGATATGAGGGAAGCCAAGAAGTCTCTTAAGGAGAAAGGTATTAAACCTGAAGATGTGAAGAATTTACCTCCTATTGAAGATATATGTGAGACAATTCCCCCTTCATCCATGATTGAGGTACACTCGCTTCAACACTTTACTAGGGAAGATATTCCGTATTCAAAATCTCCTGCTCAATGCTTAGATGAATTTGATAATTATATTGTTAAGCAAGAAAACTTTAATATGAGAGTAGAGAATCATTTAATGGAAAATTCTCGAGCTATTAGTGAATTGCATGGTATTGTGGAGAGAACCTCCAATGATGTTAAGATACTTGTTAAACATTTTCAAATGGTTCAAACTCAAATTGATCAACTTACTAAAGTGCAAAATGACTTGTTGGGAAATAATTCTAAAGAAAAACATGCTTATGAAGTAACAACTAGAGGTGGTGCTTCTACCCAGGATCCTCTATATCCTGAAGGGCATCCCAAAAGAGTTGAACAAGATTCTCAACCAATTAAAACTAGTGCTCCATCTAAGAAAAAGAAAAAGAAACATAAGAATGTTGTAGAATCCTCTGAACCTGTTAATGATCCTAATAGTATTTCTATTTCTGATGCTGAAACTGAAAGTGGTAATGAACATGAGGAAGATAATGATAAGAATGATACTCCTGATAAAGAAGAAATTGAAAAAGAACCTGAAAAGCATGCTAAAAATAAAAAGTACACTAAAGAAGACTTTATTACTGAGAAGCATGGTAATGAAAGAGAACCTTGGGTTCAAAAGCAAATGCCTTTTCCTGCTAAGAAATTAAAATCAAAGGAGGAGGAACATTATAATAAATTTTGTGATTGGATGAAACCTTTATTTCTGCAAATTCCTTTGACTGATGCTATTAAATTGCCTCCTTATTCAAAGTATATGAAAGATATTGTTACTAACAAAAGGAAAGTCCCCAATGAGGAAATTTCTACTATGCTCGCTAATTACTCCTTCAATGGTAAGATTCCAAAGAAGTTGGGCGACCCAGGTATACCGACTATTCCTTGTTCCATCAAGAATAATTATGTTAGAACTGCTCTATGTGATTTGGGAGCAGGTGTTAGTGTAATGCCTTTTTCTCTTTATAAGAGACTTGATTTAGATAAATTGATACCAACTGATATATCTTTGCAAATGGCTGATAAATCTACTGCTATTCCTGTTGGTTTATGTGAAAATGTTCCTGTGCAAGTTACTCAGCATTGCTTGATATTAACTGATTTTGTTGTGTTGGAAATGCCTGAAGATGATAATATGTCCATTATTCTTGGAAGACCCTTTCTTAATACTGCAGGGGCTGTTATTGATTGCAATAAAGGCATGGTTACTTTCAATGTTGATGATAAGGAACACACTGTCTATTTTCCCAAGAGGATTGATAAAGTATGTGGAGTCAATACAATTTTTAATGTGAAAACTATCAAAGTGGGATCCATTGATTGTCCTATATATGAGCCTAAAGAAGAATATCAAACTCTTGTGATTGGATCCATATCAATTCAATATAAGGTAACATGATTGATTTGAGGTTTATTTCTTCTTATGTCATATAAAATTTATTTGGTAGCAAGACTTGATCAACCTTGTTAACAAGTATATTTTATTGCATAGGAGAGTTAAACAACACTTCTTTCTTTCTCTCTCCCTTCACCTATTTTACTTGCTGTAGCACTTTTATTTTGCAATATGCTTTAGTCATTTAAGATTTTAGAAATCATTTTCCTGCGCAGTAATCATTAATTTAATACCCAGAAATGTGCATTTTTCGAAGTTCTCTAAAAATTACAAAAATTATACCGTTGGTCCTATTTTTCGACGAGGCACCTGGGAGCACCAGAGGATGACCTGTGGGGCACCAGGGGGTGCCACACCATAGGGCGGCGCGGCCAGCAAGGGGGCCGCGCCACCATGTGGTGTGGGCCACCCCTTGCCCCACTACACCATCTCTTCCTCCCAGCACCTTCTCTCTCCCGAAAAAACTCGTACCAAGTTTCTCTCACTCGTGTTTCTGCTCAAGAACTCGCGATTTTTCGATCTCCTTGCTCAGCCCAGATTTCTGTCTGAAATTTGGCACATTTACTCCTTGGTATGTGACTCCTTTGATTGTCCAATTAGAATTTCATTTGGTTGAGTATATCTTGAATATTTTGCTGCTGTAGATAACATGTTTAGTGAGCTTGCATGCTTGTTCTAAGTGGTAGAAATTAGTTTTGATGCATGTTTAGCACTCTAGCAAGTTCCTATAGTAGTTCCCTTCAATTACACACCTTGAAATCAAATTTTATAATGATTGTTGAAAATTTCAGAAGGGGAAGATGAAGAAATTCAAGTTTGGAGAGTTGTTCAAGAAAGCAACAACCAGCACCGGTAGGCCCTCAAGGGCGTCCACTCAAATTAGGCGATCCTACAATGAGGATGTCATCGCGCCTAGCTTCGCGCCCGAGGAGGACCAAGGGGCCCCTAATGCTTCATCCTTCCCTTGTTATGAGTTTCTAACCAATGCAGGGTTATTGGATGACTTCTTCACCCTCGTCAACAGGGCAGGCCTAGCCACCTACGTGGGAGACGAGAGGGGACAATATTACAGGCTCACCAAGATTTTCGTTGAGAGCTTCAAGTTCCACAACACGGAATATGAGCCGACAGTCGCATTCAAGATTTATGATATTCCTGTTACCATGAAATTGGAGGAATTTTGTTTTGCATTGGGTATTGCCCCTGTAGGTACAGCAAGAAGGATTGATGACAACCCCCGGGACTTGTTGGAGCTATACCGAGGGATCACCGGGGATGATTGCCGCACCATCCAGCGAGGGAAGATAAGAAACATTCAACTCCCCGCTATTAAGTATTTCGCATATTACATTGGTACTAGCATTTTGGGTAGAGAAAATACTAGTAACATTTCTAGCTACCATCTTGCTTTCTTGAATGTTGCACTTACTGGAGAGACACCTTATCATCTTGGTTCTCTTATTGCTCGCCGCCTGTCTAGCAGGGGGCCTATTTTTGGAGGAACTATTGCATCACGCATTCTAACACATCTAGATATTCCTCTTGATTCTAATGATGTACCATTAACCCCTAGGAAGCTAGATATTGCTGCTATGAAGAGCCATCATTTTGTTACTACTAACTCCACCATAGATAATATTGTCTATAAAATGTTGTTTGCTGACGGGAACGAGAAAGAAATCCCTCTTCCCCAGCAGGGTTTGTTTAATATTGACAGGCAATCATGGTCGCTAACAAAGGAGGTGGTGGAAGAGCATATGAAGATACAAGAATTCCACCAGCAACATGACTCCGAGAACGCCGAGCCCTCCTACGACTACACCGTCACGTACCCCGACGTTTCCTCCAGCACATACATGGAACCGGGTCGTTCTTCGTCATATTACGAAGACACCACTTCATGGGGACCGTGGGAATGAACTCCACTTAGGCCAAAAGCCTAAGCTTGGGGGGAGGTATACCGGCATCACTCATTCTTTGCATATTATGATTGCTGGATACTTGTACATACTTGTTTAGTCTCTAGAGTGGTTTTCTAATGAGAGGGAGATGATATTTGGGGAAGTGCTGTCCAAAAACAGATTCTGTGCTGTTACTAAAAAAATTCGTACGCACAGCCAGAACGTTATTTTGAGTTGCCAATTTTTGAGCATGTTCCCCAGGTTGTTATCTAACTTTCATTAGTTGAACACTTTTTGGTCTGAGCAATGGAAGATTTTTGTTAAATTCGATTTCTGTACTGCTGTCAGGATTTGGCAGATTTCTGTCATCCTGCTTTTCTGTGTTTCTGTTAGTTTGCATTCTTTTGTTTTCACTTTGTTTCTTTCCTAAAACACAAAAAGACCAAAAATATTTCTGTAGTTTCTCTTCACCATTTGTTTATTTGGTTCCTTGCTCTTAGTTTACTTTATTTGCTATCGTTGGTTTGCTATAAGAAAACCCAAAAAGATTTTGCTTTGTTTGCTTGTTTTCTTTCGTGCTTGTTTCTAATTCGAAAACACCAAAAATATTTGCTGTTCTTCTTTGGTTTGTAAAGTTCATCATGAGTTCAATGGTCTTCGGTGGCTGGAGCGTGGTTTTCATTTCATATTATCCAAGCTACACAAGTGAAAAGGCAATAATGACGATCTACGACAATCTGATTGTGGTGAGAGGCTGGTATGAACTCTATTTGTTTTCATTTTTGTACATATACTCATCCATATGAGCTTGCTTAGTTGGTTCATGTGAGGTATATGTTATTTGAGAAAGTCTAGTAGTTCATGATCTCTCATGTTTAGTTCCAATTTATTAATATGAGTAGCATGTCATGGATGTTTGCTTGCATTGTTTTATTCATAAGTAAGTATGGCATTGTGGTATCCTCCTCTGAATAATTCATTTATATCGACTTGGCACATGCTCACGCATGCATATGACTGAACAAAAGTCAATTAAGCCTCGATGATTTATATTGCTTCAGAGTTATTGTATCACTTTTATGCCTCCGTTAATTTATTTTGCCGCAAGCATGATTATGACAGTTATTGCTCTCTTGATTTGTCGCTCCCTAGTCTTTTGCTAGCCTTCACTGAGCGGTAACGCCGCTCGTGCTTCCAAACACCTGAAAACCAAGTTGTTCCATAAGTGTCCACCATAAATACCTATGCATGGCATTTCAAACCATTCCAAGTAAATTCTCATGTGCTACCTTTAAAACCTTCAAAATGCTTCTCAATTTGTGTTAATGTTTCATAGCTCATGAAGAAGTATGTGGTGTTTAGCTTTCAACCTTGTCATTTACTTTTGACGGACTCTCATATGGACTAGTGGCACATCCGCTTATCCAATAATTTTGCAAAAAGAGCTGGCAATGGGATTCCCAGTCCCAAATTAATTAACTTAAATAGACACTCCTCCATGGTTTGTGATTGTTGGACGGCACCCGAAGGATTCGGTTAGCCATGGCTTGTGTAAGCAAAGGTTGGGGAGTGTCATCATCATAATAAAACTTAAATAAAAAGGCACTCCTTCATGGTATGAGATTGATGGCAGGCACCCGAGGATTCGGTTAGCCATGGTTTGTGAAAGAAAGGTTGGAAGGAGTGCCACCCAAAATAAAAAATGGGGCCGCTCTTGTGAGTCCGGTTGATGAGGTAGTTAGTGTACCCATTACCATTCGTTGACAACAACAAACACCTCTCAAAATAATTTTACTCCTGCTTTACAAATGAAAAGCTCTAGCGCATGTTAATCCCTGCTTCCCTCTGCGAAGGGTCAATCTTTTACTTTTATGTTGTGTCTCCATTCTTTCTTTGAGCACTATCTTGAGAGCACAACTGTCATTCTTAGTATAATATGCTTGTCTCAAAATATGATTGATTGTGGTATAACTTTGATGCTTTTATCTTTGACAATCACTACTTCTAGTCTTTCTATGAACTCAAGAGGTGCCTCGGCATTTATGTTTTGCCGATCAAATACAGGCAAGCGAGATACCACTTTATCATATTCTCTTATGAACATTGCAATCCTGCTTATATACATGATTCATGGTGCTTATTATTAATTGTTGGTACTTCTCCATGATTGACATAGCTGTTGGATGATCTTATTTGCATGTATCTCATTATGAACTGCTTAAGTATTAGCCATAGCATGAGAATATATACATCATATGAGCAAATGTGTTCGTGAAAGTTCTTTTATCGCTCAGTTGTTAACTGAATTGCTTGAGGACAAGCAATAAGCTAAGCTTGGGGGGAGTTGATACGTCCAAAACGTATCTACTTTCCCGAACACTTTTGCTATTGTTTTGCCTCTAATTTGTGTATTTTGGATACAACTAACACGGACTAACGCTGTTTTCAGCAGAATTGCTCTGGTGTCTCGTTTTTGTGCAGAAATCCAACTTTCGGGAAAATCCTCGGAATTTCTTCAGATGGCCCTATTTTACCAAAATATTGACGGAGCAGAAGGGCGAGGTGGAGGCCCGAGGGCCCCACACCATAAGGCGGCGCGGCCCAGGGGGGCCCGCGCGGCCCTATGGTGTGGCCCCCTCGGCCGCCTCCGACGCCCCCCTTTGGACTACTTATCGGGTTCGACCTAAAAACGCACGGGAGAAGTCGACATCGCCAGAAACCCTCCAGAGAGCCGCCACATCGCGAAACTCCGTCGCGGGAGCCAGAAGTCTCCGTTCTGGCACTCCGCCGGGACGGGGTGGAGGAGATCTTCACCGCCATCACCGCCAACGCCTCTCCATCAACCAGCAATGTTTCCCCCATCCATGTGTGAGTAATTCCCCCGCTGTAGGCTGAAGGGGATGGTAGGGATTGGATGAGATTGGTCATGTAATAGTCATAAGATTGTTAGGGCATAGTGCCTAGTATCCGTAGATGTCACTTTTATGATATTGTTGCAACTTGTTATGCTTAATGCTTGTCACTAGGGCCCGAGTGCCATGATCTCAGATCTGAACATGTTATTGATTCATGAAGATATTCGTTGTTTATGATCTTACCTGCAAGTTGTATACACATGTCGCTGTCCGGAACCAATGGCCCCGAAGTGACAGAAATCGGGACAACCGGAGGGGATGGTAGTGATGTGAGGATCACATGTGTTCACGGAGTGTTAATGCTTTGCTCCGGTACTCTATTAAAAGGAGTACCTTAATATCCAGTAGTTTCCCTAGAGGCCCGGCTGCCACCGGCTGGTAGGACAAAAGATGTTGTGCAAGTTTCTCATTGCGAGCACGTACGACTAAATATGGAACACATGCCTATTGATTGATTAGTACTTGGATACCGTTTTATTATTATCTGCAAATGCCCATGCTTTGATTGTTACATGAGTTTCTCTCATCCATGCAACGCCCGCTAAATCCGTCCCTGTGCCTACGATGTTTAATCCTCTTTTTTACTATAATCACTACTGCTGTCTTTATTTCACCGCTGCTATTTCACTATTTCCCGCCATAAAACTGCTTACTGATAAACTCTTGCGAGCAAGTCTGTTTCCAGGTGCATTGAATTGACAACTCCGTTGTTAAGGCTTTCAAGTATTCTTTGTCTCCCTTGTGTCGAATCAATAAATTGGGTAATACTTCCCTCGAAGACTGTTGCGATCCCCTATACTTGTGGGTCATCGGTACGCAAACTCCCAGCCATTTTCTTTGTCAAGAGAAGACGCATCAGATGCGTTTGGAAGTCTGTGGGTCCTTCTGGATCCTTCGGTCGTCCCTCTCACAAAAAAAACAAATCTCTCTCATTCTCGGCCTCGCTCGACTCGCTCGCTCGCTCGCTCGCTCGCACCTCTGCTCACTGACAAACCCTGCACAAAAGTCAACATCATCACCCGAAAAAGGGAACACCATAATTCTCTCCCTTCTTCTCTCCTTCCGAGTGATCCCTCTTCCTCCGAGTTTCACTCGACGGGCAAACACACATGTGCTGCCTAGTAATAATAAAAAGGTAGAAAAATCGACCTACGAATATATAATTAAATAGGTTAAACTAGGGTTTTACCCAGTACTACAGATCAAGGTTCAAAAAATCCAACTACGGGGTTCGAACAACACGATTCTAATCCAAGAATTTTTTCGACCTAGGTCACCCAAATGGCCTCAAACTATAGGGTTAGCATCTAGTGCAGTATGTGTGAAAATGTATGCACTATGTGTGCTATAACTTGTATGTCTTTCATATTTGAACCAAATTTGAATAAGTTTGAAATATTTGAAAAGGGGCTTTTGGCTTAAACGTTTGAAACCAAAAACCACTTCTCTTCATGCATGCTTGACTTCATAAGACAGAGTTTAGCTAGGGTTAGGGGATAGATGCATGATTTTCCTGGTTTGAATATGTCTAGACCTACTTTATCAACTTAATTGAATGCTTACTATATGACATAATAATACTATGTGCATTGTTTTTTATTTTTTTGATTTTTTTAAAATTGTATGCCCATTTGAATCTTGGTCAAATCCTAGGTTTGAACATGGTTTAAACAAGTTTAAATCATGAATATGAAAAATTAAGCATCTATATATCCTTCTTAGTCACTCCAAAATGTAGCTCTTGGGAGGTTTTTTCGAAATTTCCATGTTTGAAACCAAAACCACTTCTCTTCATGCATGCTTGACTTCATAAGACAGAGTTTAGCTAGGGCGTTAGGGGGTAGATACATGATTTTCCTGGTTTGAATATGTCTAGACCTGGTTTATCAACTTAATTAATTGATTGTTTACTATATGACATAAGAAGACTATGTGCCTTGGTTTTAAATTTTTCTGTTTTTTTTGAATTTTATGCCCATATATTTGAATCTTGGACAAATCCTAGGTTTGACCAAGATTTAAACAAGTTTAAACATAAAAATAAAAAGGGAAGCATGTATCCTTCTTAGTCACTCTAAAATGAAGCTTTTGGATGTTCTTGAAATTTCCATTTTTGAAACCAAAAACGACTTCTCTTCATGCTAGACTTCATAAGATCGACAGGGGGCAGATACATGATTTGTCTGGTTTGGATATGTCCAAACCTTGCTTGTTTATCAACTTGAATGCTTACTATATGACATAAGAATGCTTACCATATGTTTGAATTTTAAAAGCATATAGTCTTCTTATGTCATATAGTAAGCATTCAAAAGTTTTTCTTTGAGAGAGTAGCATGCATTCAAAAGTTGATAAATAAGATTTGTACATATTCAAACCAGACAAATCATGTATCTACCCATATGCATATATATATAACCCTATACTTTTGTCTTATGAAGACGTCAAGGATGAAGAGAAGTGGATTTGGGTTTCAAACATGGAAATTTCAAAAACCTCCCAAAACATGTATATATCTACCCCTAAACCCTAATCTTTGTCTTATGAAGCCAAGCATATGAAGAGAAGTGATTTTGGGTTTCAAACATGGAAACTTCAAAAACCTCCCAAAAGCTTCATTTTAGAGAGACTAAGAATGATCCATATGCTTACCTTTTCATTGCCATGTTTTAAACTTGTTTTAACCTTGGTCAAACCTAGGATTTGACCAAGATTCAAATGGGAGTAAAAATTCAGAAAAATTCAAAAAAAATGAAAAACCAAAGCACATATATATATAGCCTTGATCTTATGTCATATAGTAAGCATTCAAGTTGATAAACAAGGTCGATCTCTAGACATATTCAAAGCAGAAATATCATGTATATATCATATATATCTACCCCTAACCCTAGCTAAACTCTGTCTTATGAAGTCAAACATATGAAGAGAACTGGGGTTTTGGGTTTCAAACATAAAATTTTCAAGTACCTTCATTTTAGAGTGAGTAAGGAAGGATTCATGCTTACCGTTTCATTTTCATGTTTTAAACTTGTTTAAACCTAGGATTTGACCAAGATTTAAATAGGCATAAAAAATCGAAAGAAATCAAAAATTGAAAAACCAAAGCACATATATATAGCCTTCTTATATCATATAGTAAAAAATTCAAGTTGATAAACAAGGTCTAGACATATTCAAACAAGAAAAATCATGTATCTACACACCTAACCATAAACTCTGTCTTAAGTGGTTTTGGGTTTCAAACATGGAAATTTCACAAACCTCCCAAAAGCTTCATTTTACAGTGACTATATAAGGAGGATCCATGCTTACCTTTTGGCTTAAACGTTTGAAACCAAAAACCACTTCTCTTCATGCATGCTTGACTTCATAATATAAGACAGAGTTTAGCTAGGGTACGTTAGGGGTGTCATGATTTCCTGGTTTGAATATGTCTAGACAGTTTATCAACTTAATTGATTGCTTACTATATGACATAAGACGACTACGTGCCTTGGTTTTCATTTTTGGTTTTTTTTTGAATTTTATGCTCATATATTTGAATCTTGGTCAAATCCTAGGTTTGACCAAGATTTAAACAAGTTTAAAACATGAAAATGAAAAGGGAAGCATGTATCCTTCTTAGTCACTCTAAAATGAAGCTTTTGGGATGTTCTTGAAATTTCCATGTTTGAAACCCAAAACGACTTCTCTTCATGCTAGACTTCATAAGATCAACATGGGGTAGATACATGATTTGTCTGGTTTGGATATACCTAGACCTCGTTTAACTTGAATGCATGCATACGATATGACATAAAAAGACTACATGCTTTTGTTTTTCATTATTCTGATTTTTTTGAATTTTGTGCCCACCCATCTGTATCTTGGTCAAATCCTAGGCTTGATAATGATTTAACAAGATTAAAATATGAAAATGCAAAGGTAAGCATGGATCCTTCTTATTAGTCACTCTAAAATGAAGCTTTTGGGAGCAAAACCACTTCTCTTCATATGCTTGACTTCATAAGACGGAGTTTAGGGGTTAGGGGGTATAGATGCATGCATGATTTGTCTAGTTTGAATATGTCTAGACCTTGTTTATCAACTTAATTGGCTTACTATATGACATAAGAAAACTATTTGCTTTGGTTTTTCTTTTTCCTGATTTTTTTCAATTTTGATGCCCATTTGAATCTTGTCAAATCCTAGGTTTGACTGAGATAATTTAAACAAGCTTAAAACCTGAATATGAAAAGGGAAGCATGTATCCTTCTTTGTCACTCTAAAATGAAGTTTTTGGGAGGTTTTTCAAATTTCCATGTTTGAAACGACCCAAAACCACTTCTCTTCATATGCTTGACTTCATAAGACAGAGTTCAGGGGTTAGGGGGTATAGATACATGATTTGTCTAGTTTGAATATGTCTAGACCTTGTTTATCAACTTAATTAATTGGCTTACTATATGACATAAGAAAACTATTTGCTTTGGTTTTTCTTTTTCCTGATTTTTTCGATGCCCATTTGAATCTTTGTCAAATCCTAGGTTTGACTGAGATAATTTAAACAAGCTTAAAACATGAATATGAAAAGGGAAGCATGCATCCTTCTTAGTCACTCTAAAATGTAGTTTTTGGGAGGTTTTTGAAATTTCCATGTTTGAAACCCAAAACCACATCTCTTCATGCTTGACTTAATTTATAAGACATAGTTTAGGGGTTAGGGGTAGATACATGATTTGTATGGTTTGATATTTCTAGTCCTTGTTTATCAACTTTAATGCTTACTATATGACATAAGATGACTATGTGATTTGGTTTTTCATTTTTCTGTTTTTTATTTTATTTTTCTGCCCATTTGAATCTTGGTCAAATCCTAGGTTTGACCAAGATTTAGACAAGTTTAACACGTGAAAACGAATAAGTAAGCCTGGATCCTTCTTAGTCACTCAAAAATGTACCAATCGATAGATGTGTTAACTTTGCTTCATGGAAATAATAATGTCATGTAAATGAGTTAACTTGGATTTCCTACCCTTGAATCCATAGGAAACTTTGTTCTAATGCACTATTATAATCAACCGAGTTTTTACACCAACAGGTCTGTCACTTACGTGTGGTGCCCACGCTGAGGTCCCACACTTCAGTGAGCACAAGTCACGTGCAATAGGTACGCAAACTCCCAGCCATCTTCTTTGTCAAGAGAAGACGCATCAGGATGCGTATTGGAAGTCTGTGGGTCCTTCTGGATCCTTCGGTTGTCCCTCTCACAAAAAAAAAATCTCTCTCATTCTCGGCCTCGCTCGACTCGCTCGCTCGCTCGCTCGCTCTCCTGCTCACTGACAAACCCTGCACAAAAGTCAACATCATCACCCGAAAAGGGGAGACACCATAATTCTCTCCCTTCTTCTCTCCTTCCGAGTGATCCCTCTTCCTCCGAGTTTCACTCGACGGGCAAACACCCATGTGCTGCATAGTAATAATAAAAAGGTAGTACTCGTAGAAAAATCGATATACGAATCTGTAATTAAATAGGTTAAACTAGGGTTTTGCCCAGTTCTACAGATCAAGGGTTCAAAAAATCCAACTACGGGGTTCGAACAACACGATTCTAATCCAAGAATTTTTTCGACCTAGGTCACCCAAATGGCCTCAAACTATAGGGTTAGCATCTAGTGCAGTATGTGTGAAAATGTATGCACTATGTGTGCTATAACTTGTATGTCTTTCAAATTTGAACCAAATTTGAATAAGTTTGAAATATTTGAAATGGGGCTTTTGGCTTAAACGTTTGAAACCAAAACCACTTCTCTTCGTGCATGCTTGACTTCATAAGACAGAGTTTAGCTAGGGTTAGGGGGTAGATGCATGATTTTCCTGGTTTGATTATGTCTAGACCTTGTTTATCAACTTAATTGAATGCTTACTATATGACATAAGAATACTATATGTGCCTTGTTTTTTTATTTTTTTATTTTTTTAAAATTTTATGCCCATTTGAATCTTGGTCAAATCCTAGGTTTGAACATGGTTTAAACAAGTTTAAATCATGAATATGAAAAATTAAGCATCTATATATCCTTCTTAGTCACTCCAAAATGTAGCTCGGTCTTGGGAGGGTTTTCGAAATTTCCATGTTTGAAACCAAAAACCACTTCTCTTCATGCATGCTTGACTTCATAAGACGGAGTTTAGGGTTAGGGGTAGATATATACATTATTTTCTGGTTTGAATATGTCTAGACCTTGTTTATCAACTTGAATGCTTAATTACTATATATATATGACATAAGAATGTTATGTCCTTTGGTTTTTCATTCTTTTGATTTTTTATGAATTTCTATGCCCATTTGAATCTTTTGGTCAAATCCTAGAGGTTTGACCAAGATTTACACAAGTTTAAAACATGAAAATGAAAAGGGAAGCTTGTATATCCTTCTTAGTCACTCTAAAATGAAGTTTTTGGGAGGTTTTTGAAATTTCCATGTTTGAAACCCAAAACCACTTCTCTTCATGCTAGACTTTCATAAGACAATTTAATTAGGGGTTAGGGGGTAGATACACATGATTTGTCTGGTTTGAATAAGTCCAAACACCTTGCTTGTGTATCAACTTGAATGCTTACTATATGACATAAGAATGCTTACCATATATGTTTGAATTTTAAAAGCATATAGTCTTCTTATGTCATATATATAGTAAGCATTCAAAAGTTTTTCTTTGAGAGAGTAGCATGCATTCAAAAGTTGATAAATAAGATTTGGACATATTCAAACCAGACAAATCATGTATCTACACCCCCTAACCCTAAACTCTGTCTTATGAAGTCAAGCATGAAGAGAAGTGCTTTTGGGTTTCAAACATGGAAATTTCACAAACCTCCCAAAAGCTTCATTTTACAGTGACTAATTAAGGAGGATCCATGCTTACCTTTTGGCTTAAACGTTTGAAACCAAAAACCACTTCTCTTCATGCATGCTTGACTTCATAAGACAGAGTTTAGCTAGGGCGTTAGGGGGTAGATACATGATTTTCCTGGTTTGAATATGTCTAGAACTGGTTTATCAACTTAATTAATTGATTGTTTACTATATGACATAAGAAGACTATGTGCCTTGGTTTTAAATTTTTCTGTTTTTTTTGAATTTTATGCCCATATATTTGAATCTTGGTCAAATCCTAGGTTTGACCAAGATTTAAACAAGTTTAAACATAAAAATGAAAAGGGAAGCATGTATCCTTCTTAGTCACTCTAAAATGAAGCTTTTGGGATGTTCTTGAAATTTCCATTTTTGAAACCAAAAACGACTTCTCTCTTCATGCTAGACTTCATAAGATCGACAGGGGGTATAGATACATGATTTGTCTGGTTTGGATATACCTAGACCTCGTTTATCAACTTGAATTCATACGATATGACATATGAAGACTATGTGCTTTAATTTGTTTTCATTTTTCTGATTTTTTTGAATTTTGTGCCCACCCATTTGTATATTGGTCAAATGCTAGGCTTGATAATGATTTAAACAAGTTTAAAATATGAATATGCAAAGTTAAGCATGGATCCTTCTTAGAAACTCTAAAATGAAGTTTTTCGGAGGTTTTTGAAATTTCCATGTTTGCAACCCAAAACAACTTCCTCTTCACATGCTTGACTTCATAAGACAGAGTTTAGGGGTTAGGGGGTATATATAGATACATGATTTGTCTAGTTTGAATATGTCTAGACCTTGTTTATCAACTTTTAATGCTTACTATAAGACATAAGAAAACTATTTCCTTTGTTTTTTCTTTTTTTTTGATTTTTTTCAATATTGATGCCCATTTGAATCTTGTCAAATCCTAGGTTTGACCAAGATAATTTAAACAAGCTTAGAACATGAATATGAAAAGGGAAGCGTGTATCCTTCTTAATTAGTCACACTAAAATGAAGTTTTTGGGAGGTTTTTGATATTTCCATGTTTGAAACCCAAAACCACATCTCTTCATGCTTGACTTAATTTATAAGACATAGTTTAGGGGTTAAGGGGTAGATACATGATTTGTATGGTTTGATATTTCTAGACCTTGTTTATTATCAACTTTAATGCTTACTATATGACATAAGATGACTATGTGATTTGGTTTTTCATTTTTCTGTTTTTTATTTTATTTTTCTGCCCATTTGAATCTTGGTCAAATCCTAGGTTTGACCAAGATTTAGACAAGTTTAACACGTGAAAACGAATAAGTAAGCATGTATCCTTCTTAGTCACTCAAAAATGTACCAATCGATAGATGTGTTAACTTTGCTTCATGGAAATAATAATGTCACGTAAATGAGTTAACTTGGATTTCCTACCCTTGAATCCATAGGAAACTTTGTTCTAATGCAGTATAATAATCAATCGATTTTTTTGCACCAACATGTCTGTCACTTACGTGTGGTGCCCACGCGTGAGGTCCCACACTTCAGTGAGCACAAGTCACGTGCAATAGGTACGCAAACTCCCAGCCATCTTCTTTGTCAAGAGAAGACGATCAGGATGCGTATTGGAAGTCTGTGGGTCCTTCTGGATCCTTCTTAGTCACTCTAAAATGAAGCTTTTGGGAGGTTCTTGAAATTTCCATGTTTGAAACCCAAAACCACTTCTCTTCATGATTTACTTCATAAAACATAGTTTAATTAGAGTTTTAGGGGTAGATATATACATGATTTTTCTGGTTTGAATATATATGTCTCTAGACCTTTGTTTATCAACTTGAATGCTTAATATACATATGACATAAGAAAACTATTTGCTTTGGTTTTCTTTTTTCTGAATTTTTTTCAATTTTGATGCCCATTTGAATCTTGTCAAATCCTAGGTTTGACCAAGATAATTTAAACAAGCTTAAAACATGAATATGAAAAGAGGAGCATGTATCCTTCTTAGTCACTCTAAAATGTAGTTTTTGGGAGTTTTTTGAAATTTCCATGTTTGAAACCCAAAACCACTTCTCTTCACATGCTTGACTTCATAAGACAGAGTTAATTAATTTAGGGGTTAATTAGGGGGTATAGATACATGATTTGTGTGGTTTGAATATGTATGGACCTTATTTATCAACAACTTTAATGCTTACTATATGACATAAGAAAACTATTTGCTTTGGTTTTTCTTTTTTCAATTTTTTTTTCAATTTTGATGCCCATTTGAATCTTGTCAAATCCTAGGTTTGACCAAGATAATTTAAACAAGTTTAAAACATGAATATGAAAAGGGAAGCATGGATCCTTCTTAGTCACTCTAAAATGAAGCTTTTGGGAGGTTTTTGAAATTTCCATGTTTGAAATCCAAAACCACTTCTCTTCACATGCTTGACTTCATAAGACAGAGTTTAGGGGTTAGGGGTATAGATACATGATTTGTCTGGTTTAATATGTCTAGACCTTGTTTATCAACTTTAATGCTTACTATATGACATAAGAAGACTATGTGATTTGGTTTTTCATTTTTCTTTTTTTTTTTATTTGAATCTTGGTCAAATCCTAGGTTTGACCAAGATATAGACAAGTTTAACACGTAAATGAGTTAACTTGGATTTCCTACCCTTGAATCCATAGGAAACTTTGTTCTAATGCACTATAATAATCAACCGAGTTTTTACACCAACAGGTATGTCACTTACGTGTGGTGCCCATGCGTGAGGTCCCACACTGGTGAGCACAAGTCACGTGCAGTAGTACGCAAACTCCCAGCCATTTCTTTGTCAAGAGAAGACGCATCAGATGCGTATTGGAAGTCTGTGGGTCCTTCTGGATCCTTCGGTTGTCCCTCTCACAAAAAAACAAATCTCTCTCATTCTCGGCCTCGCTCGACTCGCTCGCTCGCTCGCTCCTGCTCACTGACAAACCCTGCACAAAAGTCAACATCATCACCCGAAAAAGGGGAGACACCATAATTCTCTCCCTTCTTCTCTCCTTCCGAGTGATCCTCTTCCTCCGAGTTTCACTCGACGGGCAAACACACATGTGCTGCCTAGTAATAATAAAAAGGTAGAAAAATCGACCTACGAATCTATAATTAAATAGGTTAAACTAGGGTTTACCCAGTACTACAGATCAAGGTTCAAAAATCCAACTACGGGGTTCGAACAACACGATTCTAATCCAAGAATTTTTCGACCTAGGTCACCCAAATGGCCTCAAACTATAGGGTTAGCATCTAGTGCAGTATGTGTGAAAATGTATGCACTATGTGTGCTATAACTTGTATGTCTTTCATATTTGAACCAAATTTGAATAAGTTTGAAATATTTGAAAAGGGGCTTTTGGCTTAAACGTTTGAAACCAAAAACCACTTCTCTTCATGCATGCTTGACTTCATAAGACAGAGTTTAGCTAGGGTTAGGGGATAGATGCATGATTTTCCTGGTTTGAATATGTCTAGACCTACTTTATCAACTTAATTGAATGCTTACTATATGACATAATAATACTATGTGCATTGTTTTTTATTTTTTTGATTTTTTTAAAATTGTATGCCCATTTGAATCTTGGTCAAATCCTAGGTTTGAACATGGTTTAAGCAAGTTTAAATCATGAATATGAAAAATTAAGCATCTATATATCCTTCTTAGTCACTCCAAAATGTAGCTCTTGGGAGGTTTTTTCGAAATTTCCATGTTTGAAACCAAAACCACTTCTCTTCATGCATGCTTGACTTCATAAGACAGAGTTTAGCTAGGGCGTTAGGGGGTAGATACATGATTTTCCTGGTTTGAATATGTCTAGACCTGGTTTATCAACTTAATTAATTGATTGTTTACTATATGACATAAGAAGACTATGTGCCTTGGTTTTAAATTTTTCTGTTTTTTTTGAATTTTACGCCCATATATTTGAATCTTGGACAAATCCTAGGTTTGACCAAGATTTAAACAAGTTTAAACATAAAAATAAAAAGGGAAGCATGTATCCTTCTTAGTCACTCTAAAATGAAGCTTTTTGGATGTTCTTGAAATTTCCATTTTTGAAACCAAAAACGACTTCTCTCTTCATGCTAGACTTCATAAGATCGACAGGGGGCAGATACATGATTTGTCTGGTTTGGATATGTCCAAACCTTGCTTGTTTATCAACTTGAATGCTTACTATATGACATAAGAATGCTTACCATATGTTTGAATTTTAAAAGCATATAGTCTTCTTATGTCATATAGTAAGCATTCAAAAGTTTTTCTTTGAGAGAGTAGCATGCATTCAAAAGTTGATAAATAAGATTTGTACATATTCAAACCAGACAAATCATGTATCTACCCATATGCATATATATATAACCCTATACTTTTGTCTTATGAAGACGTCAAGGATGAAGAGAAGTGGATTTGGGTTTCAAACATGGAAATTTCAAAAACCTCCCAAAACATGTATATATCTACCCCTAAACCCTAATCTTTGTCTTATGAAGCCAAGCATATGAAGAGAAGTGATTTTGGGTTTCAAACATGGAAACTTCAAAAACCTCCCAAAAGCTTCATTTTAGAGAGACTAAGAATGATCCATATGCTTACCTTTTCATTGCCATGTTTTAAACTTGTTTTAACCTTGGTCAAACCTAGGATTTGACCAAGATTCAAATGGGAGTAAAAATTCATAAAAATTCAAAAAAAAATGAAAACCAAAGCACATATATATATATATAGCCTTGATCTTATGTCATATAGTAAGCATTCAAGTTGATAAACAAGGTCGATCTCTAGACATATTCAAAGCAGAAATATCATGTATCATATCTACCCCTAACCCTAGCTAAACTCTGTCTTATGAAGTCAAACATATGAAGAGAACTGGTTTTGGGTTTCAAACATAAAATTTTCAAGTACCTTCATTTTAGAGTGAGTAAGGAAGGATTCATGCTTACCGTTTCATTTTCATGTTTTAAATTTGTTTAAACCTAGGATTTGACCAAGATTTAAATAGGCATAAAAAAATCGAAAGAAATCAAAAAATGAAAAACCAAAGCACATATATATAGCCTTCTTATATCATATAGTAAAAAATTCAAGTTGATAAACAAGGTCTAGACATATTCAAACAAGAAAATCATGTATCTACACACCTAACCATAAACTCTGTCTTAAGTGGTTTGGGTTTCAAACATGGAAATTTCACAAACCTCCCAAAAGCTTCATTTTACAGTGACTATATAAGGAGGATCCATGCTTACCTTTTGGCTTAAACATTTTGAAACCAAAAACCACTTCTCTTCATGCATGCTGACTTCATAATATAAGACAGAGTTTAGCTAGGTACGTTAGGGGTGTAGATACATGATTTCCTGGTTTGAATATGTCTAGACCTTGTTTATCAACTTAATTGATTGCTTACTATATGACATAAGACGACTACGTGCCTTGGTTTTCATTTTTGGTTTTTTTTTGAATTTTATGCTCATATATTTGAATCTTGGTCAAATCCTAGGTTTGACCAAGATTTAAACAAGTTTAAAACATGAAAATGAAAAGGGAAGCATGTATCCTTCTTAGTCACTCTAAAATGAAGCTTTTGGGATGTTCTTGAAATTTCCATTTTTGAAACCAAAAACGACTTCTCTCTTCATGCTAGACTTCATAAGATCGACAGGGGGTATAGATACATGATTTGTCTGGTTTGGATATACCTAGACCTCATTTATCAACTTGAATTCATACGATATGACATATGAAGACTATGTGCTTTAATTTGTTTTCATTTTTCTGATTTTTTTGAATTTTGTGCCCACCCATTTGTATATTGGTCAAATGCTAGGCTTGATAATGATTTAAACAAGTTTAAAATATGAATATGCAAAGTTAAGCATGGATCCTTCTTAGAAACTCTAAAATGAAGTTTTTCGGAGGTTTTTGAAATTTCCATGTTTGCAACCCAAAACAACTTCCTCTTCACATGCTTGACTTCATAAGACAGAGTTTAGGGGTTAGGGGGTATATATAGATACATGATTTGTCTAGTTTGAATATGTCTAGACCTTGTTTATCAACTTTAATGCTTACTATAAGACATAAGAAAACTATTTCCTTTGTTTTTTCTTTTTTTTTGATTTTTTTCAATATTGATGCCCATTTGAATCTTGTCAAATCCTAGGTTTGACCAAGATAATTTAAACAAGCTTAGAACATGAATATGAAAAGGGAAGCGTGTATCCTTCTTAGTCACACTAAAATGAAGTTTTTGGGAGGTTTTTGATATTTCCATGTTTGAAACCCAAAACCACATCTCTTCATGCTTGACTTAATTTATAAGACATAGTTTAGGGGTTAAGGGGTAGATACATGATTTGTATGGTTTGATATTTCTAGACCTTGTTTATTATCAACTTTAATGCTTACTATATGACATAAGATGACTATGTGATTTGGTTTTTCATTTTTCTGTTTTTTATTTTATTTTTCTGCCCATTTGAATCTTGGTCAAATCCTAGGTTTGACCAAGATTTAGACAAGTTTAACACGTGAAAACGAATAAGTAAGCATGGATCCTTCTTAGTCACTCAAAAATGTACCAATCGATAGATGTGTTAACTTTGCTTCATGGAAATAATAATGTCATGTAAATGAGTTAACTTGGATTTCCTAACGTTGAATCCATAGGAAACTTTGTTCTAATGCACTATAATAATCAACCGTGTTTTTACACCAACATTGCCAACAGGTCTGTCACTTACGTGTGGCGCCCATGCGTGAGGTCCCACACTTCAGTGAGCACAAGTCAAGTGCAGTAGGTACGCAAACTCCAAGCCATCTTCTTTGTCAAGAGAAGACGCATAAGGATGCGTATTGGAAGTTTGTGGGTCCTTCTGGATCCTTCGGTTGTCCCTCTCACAAAAAAAACAAATCTCTCATTCTCGGCCTCGCTCGACTCGCTCGCTCGCTCGCACCTCCTCACTGACAAACCCTGCACAAAAGTCAACATCATCACCCGAAAAACGGAGACACCATAATTCTCCCCCTTCTTCTCTCCTTCCGAGTGATCCCTCTTCCTCCGAGTTTCACTCGACGGGCAAACACACATGTCTGCATAGTAATAATAAAAAGGTAGTACTGTAGAAAAATCGATATACGAATCTGTAATTAAATAGGTTAAACTAGGGTTTTTCCCAGTTCTACAGATCAAGGGTTAAAAAATATCCAACTACGGGGTTCGAACAACACGATTCTAATCCAAGAATTTTTTCGACCTAGGTCACTCAAATGGCCTCAAACTATAGGGTTAGCATCTAGTGCAGTATGTGTGAAAATGTATGCACTATGTGTGCTATAACTTGTATGTCTTTCATATTTGAACCAAATTTGAATAAGTTTGAAATATTTGAAAAGGGGCTTTTGGCTTAAACGTTTGAAACCAAAAACCACTTCTCTTCATGCATGCTTGACTTCATAAGACAGAGATTAGCTAGGGTTAGGGGATAGATGCATGATTTTCCTGGTTTGAATATGTCTAGACCTTGTTTATCAACTTAATTGAATGCTTACTATATATATGACATAAGAATACTATGTGCCTTGTTTTTTATTTTTTGATTTTTTTAAAATTTTATGCCCATTTTAATCTTGGTCAAATCCTAGGTTTGAACATGGTTTAAACAAGTTTAAATCATGAATATGAAAAATTAAGCATCTATATATCCTTCTTACTCACTCCAAAATGTAGCTCTTGGGAGGGTTTTTCGAAATTTCCATGTTTGAAACCAAAACCACTTCTCTTCATGCATGCTTGACTTCATAAGACAGAGTTTAGGGTTAGGGGTAGATATATACATGATTTTCTGGTTTGAATATGTCTAGACCTTGTTTATCAACTTGAATGCTTACTATATATATGACATAATAATGTTATGTCCTTTGGTTTTTCATTCTTTGTTTTTTATGAATTTCCATGCCCATTTGAATCTTTTGGTCAAATCCTTTATATTTGACCAAGGTTTAATAGGCAAAACATAAAAGGGAAGTTGTATATCCTCTAGTCACTTAAAATGAAGTTTTGGGAGGTTTTTGAAATTTCCATGTTTGAAACCCAAAACCACTTCTCTTCATAGACTTCATAAGACAATTTAATTAGACTAGTCATAGTGGGGAGTAACATAAGGTAGTGTCATGCATATGACACTAGTTTATGTTACTACCTTCATAGTGCATAGTAACTTAGATTTAGTATCATGCATGAGTGTATTAATTACCTTATAGACTCATGGTACCTTGAAAAGTGTGATGTTATGGTAACATAGCTAGTTACCACAACCTTCTCTTTCTTCGTTTAATGTCATGCCATGTCATCAAAATGCATAGGTGACAATGCATGTAGCTCTATGTTACTACCTTAGTTACTCCCAATGAGTGTCTTAGGTTGAGATACAGATTTGTCTGGTTTGAATATGTCCAAACCTTGCTTGTGTATCAACTTGAATGCTTACTATATGACATAAGAATGCTTACCATATGTTTGAATTTTAAAAGCATATAGTCTTCTTATGTCATATATATAGTAAGCATTCAAAAGTTTTTCTTTGAGAGAGTAGCATGCATTCAAAAGTTGATAAATAAGATTTGGACATATTCAAACCGGATAAATATGTAATACACACACCCTAACCCTAAACTCTGTCTTATAAGTCAAGCATGAGAGAAGTGCTTTTGGGTTTCAAACATGGAAATTTCAAAAACCTCCCAAAAGCGACTAAGAAGGATCCAGGCTTACCTTTTCATTTTCATGTTTTAAAACTTGTTCTCTTGGTCAAACCTAGGATTTGACCAAGATTTAAATGGGCATAAAATCAAAAAAAACAGAAAAAAATGAAAAACCAAATAACATAGCCTTCTTATGTCATATAGTAAGCATTCAAGTTGATAAACAAGGTCTAGACATTTTCAAACCAGAAAAATCATGTATCTACCCTAACCCTAAACTCTGTCTTACGAAGTCAAGCATGAAGAGAAGTGGTTTTGGGTTTCAAACATGGAAATTTCTAAAACCTCGCGAAAGCTTCATTTTAGAGTGACTAAGAAGGATCCATGCTTACCTATTCATTTTCATGTTTTAAACTTGTTTAAACCTTGATAAAACCCAGGATTTTACCTATTTAATCATAGATTCATAGGTCGATTTTTTACTTTTTTATTTTTACTATGCAGCACATGTGTGTTTGCCCGTCCAGTGAAACTCGGAGGAAGAGGGATCACACGGAAGGAGAAGAAGGGATAGCAGTCACGGGGCCCCTCTTATTATTTATGGTGTATATCTTTTTTCTGGTGATGTTGACTGTTGTGCAGCGTTTGTCAGTGCGCAGGAGGTGCGAGGCTGCGAGCGAGCGAGTCGAGCGAGGCCGAGAATGAGAGAGATGTTTTTTTCTTTTTCTTTTCCGTGAGAGGGACAACAGAAGGATCCAGAGACGACTTCCACTACGCATCCTGGTGCGCGTCTTCTCTTGACAAAGAAGATGGATGGGAGTTTGCGTACCTACTAATCTACTATAGTACTACTACTACACAAGAACCATATACATGTCAAACTTTTCAATCATGACCCACATGCATTTTATGTATATATTCAGAACTTTTAATGCATGCATGAAAACTCAGCAAAATATGTGCATTTTGGGTTGTCGCACATAAATGTGCTTTTACTTGTCTGCCACCAATCCAATTTTCATGTTAGGGGGAAACACGACACACGATGGACATTTCCAATGTTTCACGAATTAATTATCTCAATTTGCATCCATATATATATGCGCCTGGTTACTGAAAGATCGAACCAAAGGTGAACTTGAAACGTTTTAATTTTCATGTTTTAAACTTGTTTAAATCTTGGTCAACCCTTGGATTTGACCAAGATTCATAAAAAATTCAAAAACATAGTCTTCTTATGTCATACAGTCAACATTCAACTTGATAAAACAAGATCTAAACATATTAAAAGAAGAATCATGTATCTACCCCCTAACCCTAAACTCTGTCTTTTGAAGTCAAACATGAAGATACGTGGTTTTGGGTTTACAAAATGGAAATTTCAAAAACCTCCGAAAAGCTTAATTTTGGAGTGACTAAGAAGGATACATGCTTACTTTTTCATTTTCATGTTTTAAACTTGTTTAAAGCTTGGTCAAACCTAGCTAGCTTGGATTTGACCAAGACTCAAGTGCGCATAAAAAATTCGAAAAAACCCCCAAAAATGAAAAACCATAACACATAGTCTTCTTGCGTCACATATATTGTAAGCATTCAAGTGTTGATAAACAATATCTAGACATATCAAACAAGAAAAATCATGTATCTATACCCCTAACCCTAAATTTGTCTTATGAAGTCAAGCATGAAGAGAAGTGGTTTGGGTTTTCAAACATGGAAATTTCGAAAACCGCCCAAAAGCTTCATTTCGGACTGACTAAGAAGGATCCATGCTTACCTTTTCATTTTCATGTTTTAAACTTGTTTAAATTCTTGTTCAAACCTAGGATTTGGCCAAGATTCAAATGGGCATAAAAACAATCGAAAAAATCAAAAATGAAAAACCAAAGCACATAGTCTTCTTATGTCACATAGTAAGCCATTCAACTTGATAACAAGGTCTAGACCTATTCAAACCAGAAAAATCATGTATCTACCCCTAACCCTAAACTCATTTGTCTGATGAAGTCAAGCATGAAGAGAAGTGGTTTTGGGTTTCAAACATAGACATTTCAAAAGCCTCCCAAAAGCTTCATTTTGGAGTGATTGAGAAGGATCCATGCTTAATTTTTCATTTTAATGTTTTAAACTTGTTTAAATCTTGGTTAAACCTATGATTTGACCAAAATTTGATTTGGCATGAAAATTCAAAACAAATCAAATAAATAAAAAACCAATGCACATAGTACATCTTCTTATGTCATATACTAAGCATTCAAGTTGATAAGCCAGGTCTAGACATATTCAAACTAGAAAAATCATGTATCTACCCCTAACCCTAAACTCGATTTGTCTTATGAAGTCAATCATGAAGAGGTGTTTTGGGTTTCAGACATGGAAATTTCAAAAACCTTCCAAAAGCTTCATTTTGAAGTTACTAATTAAGAAGGATCACTACAAGAAAAGTTTGGCAAATTTTCTTGTAGTGGATCCAGGCTTAATTTTTCATCTTCATGTTTTAAATTTTGGTCAAACCTAGGATTTGTCCAAGATACAAATGGGCATAAAAATTCAGGGTAGCATCATACCCCCCTCCTTCCCGCGTAGAAAAAGTGTTAGGCGAGTAGTAGAATGGCATGACCAACAAGTTTCAAGTAAAATTTTGAATATGACCAAAATATACCAATTGATAGATGTGTGTGACCCAAGATTGAGCCATGGTACATTTTGCCAACAAAGTAGCAATTGAGTTGGCTTTCTACCTTAGTAGGCGTGCATTGGAAGGATGCATTATGCCGGCAAAGTTTTCAAACGTTCAAACTTTTCCGGTTTCTCATACAGTATTTGGCTCCTTGAGAAGCATTGATGTGATCATATAAGGTTATCCAAAACTTCGCCTTTCCCGTATTTGCCCGAGCACTCGACACCCCTCGTCCCATGGCGACTCCTCCAGCCATAGCCCCGTGCACCCAGGCTCCACGACTCAGCCTCGGAGGGGTGTGCGCTAAAAGCTCGCAAATGTCTGTGTGCCATTGGTGTGCGATGAAGCAGGCGGCTCTGTGTCTTGCTGTGGCTAGACTCCTGGCGCCCTTTGATCTAGGAGAGGGAGAGGAGGGAGGGGGGTCCCATGAAGCGGCGGTGGCCCAGGTATCGGCGGCAGCCCAGGCAGCAGCGGCAAAGTGGGCTGGTCGGAGCATAGGCATGCGCCGGGGGCGAACCTCGCCGGGTGAGGATGCTTCCATTGTGAAGAAGCACTTGCCATCCAGGGCTTCGGGTTCGCCAACAAACTCAGCGCCTCGGTCCATGGCGTTGCCGTCGTGGGGACGTCGGGGGCGGCGGCGACGTGCTGCAGCCCCAGCCTTTAGTGGGGACCAAAGTGCGACCGACCACATCACGGCGTCGGCAGCATTGGGGATGCCGATGGGCATCCACTGCCACACACAGATTTGGGAGGTTCTGGCCGGGCCGAGTTCCAAACTTCCATCATCGGAGCCGAGGGCTTGGTACTTCAAATTCCGAATCAGGCAATCCTTCGACCCCAATCAGCTTCTGCCTGTGGTCCAAATCCGAGATATCTTGGCGGCAGCTATGCTGGTTAAGCTTAGCCGGACAGCGGCAATCGACGATCTGCAAAACCTAGATGCCTTCCGAGGATTTGCAGCAGCCGTCAATGCACTCGTGGAGGCATCGCATGCTGGTAGCAGCGGCGAATGCGGGTATGTTGTTTTACTCCCTTTGTATGCTTTTGTCATAAAAATCAATTTGCTAATTCTCATTCGATTGAAAATCAGACCCATTCACCATCAACTCTCAAACAGTGGACACTAGTAATATGTAGAACTAGAAATTACACAAGATTTCTGTACTGCTAGTACTATTACTTCGACGCTACATGTTGTTTACACGAGGAAATTGCACAAACTACCGCTTATTGCTGCCTTCGTTGCTTAAAACACTTTTTAAAACTGTAATTTTTTTCCGCACAAACCACCAACTATCGTGTTCTGTTGCAGGGAATTTCAAATTTAGGATTGAGCTGTTTAAGAGCAAATCAGATGATCGGGGACCACCAACTACTATAGTTTTAATTGCAAATAGAATAGATTTTGCAAAATTATGAAACGCACATAACGTTTGAATTACTACAATTTTTTTGAAGGTTTGATATTTTCATCATTTTTGTGTGAATCTTACACCAAGTAACACAACTTTCAGACGGAATACAAAATATTTTCAAACTTCCTAGATTTGATAGCTCAAATATTTTTAATTACTAGTTTTTCAGTATTTTAAAAAGTCGAAACACTATATTTTGGCTGAATGTTAGAAAATATATTTCATGATTATCCCATATTAGTTAAGAAGTACATAAACTAGTAGTAGTAATAAAGAACAGAGGGAGTTTATGGAGATACATCCATTAAGGGCATGTTAGTGTGTGTTGGTGTATTACTTATGCCTTCTTTGGTTAATACACTTCTCAAGTGATCCCCGCAAACCCTCTATTCTTGCCTAGAATACAAAAACTCCCCATCAAAGTATTAGTGCATTTTTTGGATGAGTATTCGAGAGGATTGGGTGAACACCAAGGATTTGCATAGGGAATTGGTACAATTGAATCCTTGGCTGTTTGATTTGTAGGATTGTTTCCGATAGGAATTTTTCCTAAGGATTTCTTTGCACAGATTCCATAGAAAATTAAACATCTACTCATACCTCTTTTTAAGAATGCTTTAGGGCTCCTTTGATTCAAAGGATTTGCATAGGAATTGTGTAGGATTTGATTCCTATGGGAAAAATTCCTATACATGTTGTTTGATTCATAGGAACGTATCCTATAGGAAAAATTCCTATAGGAATCTTGTAGTGTGATTCCTATAGGAAAAAAGCATTAGCTCATACCTCATGGAAAAATTCCTTTGCTACAATCAAACAAACTTCATCTTCCTATAGGTTTCAAGTAGACATGCCATTCCAATCCTATACCTTTCCTATTCCTATGTTTTTCCTATCCTTTAAATCAAAGGAGCCCTTACTTTTCCTATGGTGGAATCAAACAAAGTTTGGATTCTATGAATTCCTATAGGATTGGAGTGGACATGACATTGCAATCCTACATTTCCCTATTCCTACATCTTTCGGTAGGCATTTGCCTAGAATAAATAACCATGTGTATTACGGAGTAGCAATAAAATATAGGTTTATTTCTCTAAAGCATCTTGCACTGTACTAGTACATGGCTTAAGAGACAATATTTTTACCATTTTTTTTGCGAGAAGACAATATTATTACCATAGTTACTAAGTACATTTTATTGGATGATGAAGTGATAGCCCTCATCAATGCATTGTGAATTATTAGGGCATGGGTCACACGTGATTTACGAGTACACCGCACGATCGAGAGCCGCCGTCCCTCTTTGCTTTTTACCGATGCGGCGGAGCTCCTCCCCACACCCACGAATAACTGAAAGCCACAACTGCTGGGGAAAAGTCTTGCGCCGAGAAAATCTACAACCGTGGTTGAGTACATGTGTTTCTTAAGATACGAGTGCTCCAATGCATTTTTTCTTTCCTTTTACTAATTTACCTTGAAAATCCTGCACGTCCACTTATTTGTGGACGGAGGGAGTATCACGCCAAGAGGAAGTAGGACAATACTTTTGCCAGCTGTTGGCTCTTCTATTGTTCTTGCTCTAAAGAAACCCCGATTGTGAAAGGCCAAGGCGTACTTCTTTTGGTCACGCAAAATTCAAAATACTGCCATGGACATTGAATTGACATGACAACACATAGCTTGGGATGTCCAAATTTGCACGTTAGACCAGTGACTTGTTCTTCACCTTTTCAGAGGGAACAGTGACTTTTTATTATGGGTCTATACACTTTCCAAGAAACAGGAGGAGATGCTGTAGAGTGTAGAGGAGCGAAGTCAAGCGCCCCGCCCCCACCTGCCCTATTTCTGTTCACCTCCATCGTCTACCTCCGCCCCCGCCCGCACCAATCGACCACCTTCCATAGCACACGCCAGTGCCGCCGCCATGCAGCTTTAGAATCAATTCCACCGCCCAGTTTGAGAGCCTCCGTTCTTCATCTTCCCCGCCACCTGCCGCCATCGAACCCAAATTAAACTCCAATCAGTTGAACCCAAACCTCATAGACCCACCCCCTGCCCTGCGATGGCGGCATCGAACAAGGAAAATGATGACTCTGAACTGTTTCAGAAGGTCTTTTCCGAAGGTCCCCTTGAAGAACTCGTAACAAGATGCGACGTCATCACCGCCGCGAGCCTCGTCGGTTCGTCCAAACTATTTTTCGACTCTGCAAATGATAGTGCAACTCTATCTTTTTCTCTCCCGTTTGGCCTCCCATGTGTTCTTCATTCTCACCCGACGAAGGTAGCACGGGATTGCAAGCTGACGCCGCTGGACAGGTTCTCCTCCGACGCTGTGATGCCAGACGGTACGGGTAAGCAGTGGGTAGGTGCCAATGGAGATTGGGTTGCCATGGTTGACACTGGCTTTCCTGCTTGCAAATGGAAACTTGTCAACGTCTACACTCGCCGTGAAATTCCTCTCCCTGTGCCGTTTGAAACCACCCACATTCCAAATATATACCACCACAACCTTCGTGCTATTATATTTCACAAGATATATATTTGCCAAGTTCCCACAGCTGCTGGGGGGTACAAAAATTTCTCTCTTGTTGCTGTTTTTGACATCAGAGTTGCCCTCCTTTGCGGCGAAGATTCTGGATGGACAGTTCTTACAGAGCCCAAGTCCCACATCTTTTACAATTACAGCGATGCAATTCTCCACAATGGGCTTGTGTTTGCCACAACTCATACTGGCACTGTTCACGCATGGAATCCTCAGCAAGCTGGTAATTTTCCTCCGGACGTAAGTAGTGTATGATGAGCTTCATTATTCATGGCTGTAAAGATAATTTTAATGCACAAACTTATTAATTTTCGAACCTGACTGATCTGACTTGGAGGCTTGGGGCATATTTGCTTCGGATGAAATTTCATTGGTATTTAGACTTTTTATTCGAGATGATTACCATAGAAAAATTTGAGGATTGTATAATTAGGAGTTTTATTCTCAGATTGAATTATGTTGGATTTTGACCTCTACTTGAACTTCTTGAAATGAATCCTTTGGTTTCCCATGTGATGTACTGAAATACACCAATATGCTGTATTATTGAATGGAAATGCCATTATATCATCCCATCTGAATCCTAATGCGTTTTCCCAATTCTTACGTTTTCAGATTTGTGCAAACCAAACATACCCTTCTTAACAGTAATTTCGTTTTCAAGCAGGTCCTCCGCTGATCGTAGAGCCACCGCCCATTGTGTTTGAATGGCGGTGTGCACTTGATGATGCTCTTGGCCATGATCACGAGGTCGATTATGGCATGTGGTGGTTAGCAAGATCTATAGATGGTTCTAGACTTCTTCTGATCCATACACTGGGCATTGCTGATGAAAGGGAATATTCCTGTAAAGTTTGCCATACTGCTTCTGATCGTCGTGTTCATCATGGTCGCACTGTTGGCAACTATGCTTCTGGGTTTGGTTGCCTGGTGTTCACGAAGGACACTAGTAAGTTAAATGAAGGTATTCCATGGGAAAAGATTGATGACCTTGGAGAATATTCTCTTTTCCTTGGAGTGAACTATCCGATTATGCTGCCATTAGGCGGTGCAGATGTTGTCCCAGGATGTCTGACGAGAAGAAATTGTGTGTACACCTTGCCGAATGAAGCATGGCTTCGCAATTCGCAGCTGCCTGAAATATGCCGATTCAGTCTGAATCGTGAAGATTGCGCCGTTGGTTTCCAAACCAACGCCTTGGAGAAAACATGCAAAACAAAAAAAGATAGGTACCTGGTAAAGACACCGCTTTGGTTCATCCCAAACTTCGCCAACGCCCCGGATTGGAACAAGTGTGATGTTTAATTCTGAAACAGGGCCTGCAGCCATTGTAGCTACTGATAGTATGTAATTTCATAGCTAATGAACGAGGCAATTGTGGTCTACTAGTTACAACTGTTTTGTAAAGAGGTGGTCTATAAGTATACCCCTCTCTTCATTGATGCATTTGTGGTCTACTTGATGGTACTCTTAAATATATGGGTGTGGCTCCTCAACACATAATGTGGGGGTATTATTGTGTTAAAGTTGAAGGCTTGATCAACTATAGGTTCACTTCTCTAGTTACATTACTAGGTACTCCGGTTGGCTATGTTGTGATGAAATTGTGTTCTGTTGTTCGGTGAAGACAAAAGTAGAACTATGGTATGCTTATGTTTAAGAGCAAGCGAGGGTTTAGCTTGAGATGTTAAAATTCAGATTTGAACTATTTTTTGATATGGAAATTTGAAATATATATGGTACTGTATATGATTATGTGTAACAACAAGCGACGAAAGGGCTGATGCTCCTATTCCTTGTCGGCGGGAGGACTATGTGTGCGGCGACTTGAGCCAAATTAGAAGGCCATAGCTATGTTGATTGGTCCTTGAAGTTGGAGGGGCTAGGATTTCGGATGAGCGGAGTGGGGGAAGTTGTTGCTCATGGAACATAAGTCCTTAAAATAGTAATGTTAGTATATAGGAGTACAAGGTATATACTTGTACTATTTTAGTACTATAATAAGTATATCGGGTTCATCAAAAAGAATTATCTCGGGTTCACAACCACGTGGGGTCAAGGTGAGGGAAAGTTGGTCAATACCTCTTACCGCTATATCCCCGCCCCAAGTTCTAATGCGCAAGTGCTGTTATTTTTTTAAGGGAAATAGTGGTTCCTCTCTCCCGGAAACATGCCCCGCATCTCCACCTCCTAGTATCGTAGTACTACTACTGCATCTTCTCCAAAAAAAACCCTCTTCTGTCTCTTTCTCCCGTTCACCCCTCTCTCCCTTGCATTGGATTACCGACTCCAATGAAGCAGAAGCGTAAGATTGAGGAGATTCCTGATTGCTACCACCAGTCCATGGGGTGGGGCAACCTCCACTACCCACTGGTGGAGAACATAGCCGAGCGGGCGGATATCCTCAGCACTGGTCGCCTCGCTCGAGGCATGATCGGCATGCGGCATGCCATCCGCGGAGCGCATAAGGTTCCGTTCGGTTTACCGAGCCTGCTCCACTGCGACCCCGAGACATGGCCAGACGACCGCGACAATACTGTAAGAGTATTTATTTATTTACTCATCTCGTTTCAGCTTGTGTTTTTTCAATCAACTTTTCTTATTGCCAAACATCATGCATGAATTTAGACTCAACATAATCACCTGATTTGGGAGTACTGTAAGGTTTGCTGCCTTCACTATGCACATGTACTCTTCGGAATTGCTTTATTTATCCATTACATCTGTGCTTCAGTTCTGCACAATCCGCTCTTCATTCTGTCGAATACCTTGCATGCATAGACAATTTTGAAACAAATCCTATTTGCAGGGCATTCACGCGTTGCTGATGCCATTAGACAAGCCGACAGTTCCAGCATTTATCCATACCAAGGAGGAACTGGATGGACATGGACCCATGCACTGGGTGGGTTGTAACGGCGACTGGGTGGCATTTGTCCAGCAGGACGGGCACTTGACGATCCGCAACATATACATATCAGATACTATTATACCTCTTCCATCTCTGCAAGATGCAGGAATTTCTTTGGGCCCTACTAGTGAATGGTGGCATGGCAGCCCACCATTCCTGTTCAAATACAAAATAGATAAAAGTTTGGAACTGCTCAAAGTACGGATCGTCAAGAGGCCGTACAAAGATGATCTAGCAGGGCCATGGCATTACGAGGTAATCGTTGTATTTGACGAATTGATTGCTATCCTACAAGCGCCCCTAGAAAAGGAGTGGAATATCCTGAGAAACCCTGAATTCTTTGATAGAAACAGCTATGTCGATGCCATGGGCATTCCTGGATATGGTACAAGTTCACACCTACATCGTGTATACGCAGTTACATATCCGTATGGAGATGTTCTGGTTTGGGAACCATATACCTGTGGTGAGTCTTTGTTTTATGTCTTAACTAGTAAATGGCATGCTGCACATGTTGGACCAATTACGATTCGCAATACTGATGTATAAAAGTTGCGTTCTAAATGTTGTTCAAACTTTCAATACAACTAATAATTTGGTTATACCATCAAAATAAGTGTGAGCATACAGTTTATAAATATGAACAAAAATTTGGAACCTTTCTTAATCACTATCAAGTGGGACGTGTGATATCGGTGTGAGACTGCTCTGATTTTTCTTCATAATGGAAACATGACGGTTCTAGAAACACGTGGACACTGGTGTGGTATTTTTTTCACGCGAATACCTCTAATCCCAACCGTTAGATTTTGGACACCAACAGTTGGAATTGCTGCGACATGTCTTGTTAAAAACTGGTGCCTTATAGTAGTAGAAAATAGAAGATAGAAGAGAAGAGATAATTTTCAGTGTAGTTCCTACTTGCTGCATTGTGGTTGATCTTTGTGCATTGCAGGGACACATGCAGCCCCGCGTCTCATTGACGCCCCTGTCATTGAAGATGAAGAAGCAGAAGTGGCTGCAATTTTCGCTCAAATCGAGGGAGATGCTGTCATGGAAGATGATGAAGCAAATGTGGCTCAAGGCGATGGAGGTGCCGATGAAGATAATGATGCTGATGAAGAAGAATTAGAAGAAGAAGAATTAGAAGAAGACGAATTAGATGATGAAGAATTAGATGATGAAGAATTAGATGATGATGGTGATAATCATAATTATGAAGATGAAGATGTATTTCTTGGATTTTCTGACCAGCGCACTTGGTTCCTGGCACCAATGAGAGCAGAGTCCATTACTGGTGAATCTGATCTCGCGTGGATTCAGGTTAAAGGTTATCGGCCCATCCTCGGTCCTCCAATATTACATATGGGTAACAAGCTGAGGTCTTATCCTTTGGTACGGTGCTACGTTTTCTTGAGATCTGCCCATACCTTGGACCCTGTAGAAGAGGCAAGGTGGGAAAGATTGAACAATTTGAAGGGGCGTTCTTTATTTCTTGGACTCAATCACCCAATTTTCATGCTACCCCCGCCAGTCGACGCAGAGGCTGCAGAACCAGATTTCCAATTGTTCAAACCTGACTGTGTCTTTGCTACCCACAATCGCGCCCGTGATACATGGATACGTCCAAGGCCAAATTGGTGCAGAATGCACGTCAATGGAGGTCCTGCCATAGGCTCAAGATTGCAGTACAAAAAAGAGAAGACTGAACATAGAGCCGAAGCACCCATGTGGTTCGTCCCAACACTTCCACCTGTTTTTCCTTGAGAAATAAGAGACAGATGGTGACCTTATTTTATAGAGAAAACATAGTGTTCGTGAACTTAACCTCATGAACATTCGCTGTTCGGTTTTTGCTGAAATCAAAATTTTGCAGAGATGAAGATCTTTGTTTGAATCCCGTGCTGAACATATTTTTCACAAATTAGCTACCCGTATTGTGATGAATACATGCTGGTTTGTTGTTTGGTGCAGTAGCAGACATGAAGATCTTTGTCCTGAATACCACAATGGACATCTTTTTTTTCTTCAAAAATTAGCTAAGCTCACGCTATTAGGCGCAAATGCCTATTAAGAGATTTGGTGCTCTTGGGCACCATTGCTCCTGCTATTTTAGAAAAAAATAAAAAAAAAATTTATTTGTTCAAAAAATTAGAAAACAAATCATGGAGTAGCTAATGAATTGTCCCATAAACGTGCAAAATTTCAGTTTCAAATAAAAAAAATTCTGGGCTACACAAAAGTAACAAACGTGTGGATCTGGGTATGCATATTTCAAATCTCCAAATTTCAACAGATTGTCTTTTTTGTGTAGTCTACAATATAAAGAATATCATATTAAAATTTTACACGCTTGTAGGTTACTTTATTTATTATGTCTACATTCATTTTCAGATTTTTTTGAAACAAATATGTATGCTATTTGATTTTTTTTAAACAGCAGAGCACTGGTGCCCATTAGCCAAAGACACTTTTCGCAAATGCCTACAATAAAGGAACGGATGGTGACCTTATTTTATAGAGAAACCATAGTGTTTGTGAAGTTAAAGTCATGAACACACGCTGTTCGGTTTTTGGTGAAATCAAAATTTAGCAGAGATGAAGATCTTTGTTTGAATCCCGTGATGAACACATTTTTCCTAAATTAGCTACCAGTATTGTGATGAATACATGCCGGTCTGTTTTTCGGTGGAGTAGCAGACATGCAGGGGATCGAAAGAAACGGCAAAGTAGCCAGAAATCAGGGGTCAAATATAAATTCGAGAAAGGAAACGTTTATTCAACAGTCAGGCTGACATGTGGGACGTATCTTGCAGCCGCAGCCCCAACATTTATCATTCAGAGAGGATGACATGTGGGACCCACGAACCAGTATCGTTCTCGGCGTTTCTCAAAGGGGGCAGGAGATCGAAAGAAAAAGGCAAGTAGCTCGAAATCAGGTGTCCAAAAAATCCAAGAAAGGAAAGGTTTATCGCACAAAGAGGCTGACATATTGTACCCAGTTTGCAGCAGCGTCATCAACGTTTCAAAGGCGGTGGAGTTCGAAAGAAAAAGGCAAATAGCCAGAAATTAGGGGTCAAAAATAAATCCAGCAAAGGAAACTTTTATCGTACAAAGAGGCTGACATGTGGGACCCAGCCAGCAGCGTCCTCAACGTTTCTAAGGTGGCAGGCAATGGAAAAAAGGCAAATAGCCAGAAATTAGGGGTCAAAAATAAATGCAACAATAGAAACTCTTATTGTTCATAGAGGCTGACATGTTGGACCCATGAGCCAGCAGGGCCCTCAACGTTTCAAAGGCGTCACGGGATCAAAAGAAAAGAACCAAGTAGTCATTAATTAGGTGTCAAAAATAAATCCAAGAAAGTAAATGTTTTACTTTTCATAGAGGCTGTCATATGGGACCCATGAGCCAGCAGCGTCCTCAACGTTTCTAAGGCGGCTGGGGATCGAAAAAAAAAAGCGAAGTAGCCATTAATTAGGGGTCAACTATAAATCCAAGAAAAGAAATGTTTATTGTTCTTAGAGGCTGACATGTGGGAGCTATGCGCCAGCAGCGTCCTCATCGTTTCAAAGGCGGTCGGGGATCCAAAGAAAAAGGCAAATAGCCAGAAATCAGGGGTAAAAAAAATCCAAGAAAAGAAATATTATTGTTCATAGAGGCTGGCATGTGGGACCCATGAGCCAGCAGCGTCCACAATTTCAAAGGCGGCACAGGATCGAAAGAAAAAGGCAAGTGACCAAAAATCAGGGGGTAAAAAATCCAAGAAAAAAACTTTATTGTACATAGAGGATGACATGCGGGTCCCATGAGCCAACAACTTACTCGTCGTTTCAGAGGGCCGAGGCGGCATGAGATCGAAAGAAAAAGGAAAGTGACCAAATATCAGGAGCAAAAAATAATCCATGAAAAGAAACTTTCATTGTACATAGAGGATAACATAGGGTCCCATGTTGTAGCAGCGGTCTGAACGTTTCAAGGACGGCATGAGATCGAAAGAAAAAGGCAAGTGACCAAATATCAGGAGCCAAAAATAATCCAAGAAAAGAAACTTTTATTGTACCTTTGAGAGTCGGCATGAGATTGAAAGAAAAAGGCAAGTGACCAAATATCAGGAGCCAAAAACCTAGAAAAGAAACTTTTATTGTACATAGAGTATGACATGCGGGTCCCATGACGCTGCAGCATCCTCAACGTTTCCAAGGCGGCAGGGGATCAAATGAAAAGGAAATAGCCAAAAAGCAGAGGGTGAAAAAAATCGAAGAAAAGAAACTTTTATTGTTCATAGTGGATGACATGTGGGACCCATGAGGCAGCAGCATCCTCAACGTTTCCAAGCAGCAGGGGATCGAAAGAAAAAGGAAATAGCCAAAAATCAGAGCGTGAAAAATAATCCAAGAAAAGAAACTTTTATTTTACATAGAGGATGACATGTGGGTCCCATTTTGCAGCAGCGGTCTCAATGTTTCATATGCGGCTTGAGATCAAAAGAAAACGAAAGTAGCCCGAAATTAGGGGGAATAAAACTCCAAGAAAAGAAAGTTTTTTGTACATAGAGGATGACATACGGGTCCCAAGGCGGCAGGGGAACAAAAGAAAAAGGAAATAGCCAAAAATCAGAGGGGTGAAAAAAAATCCAAGAAAAAAGAAACTTTTAGAGTTCATAGTTCATAGAGGATGACATGCGGGTCCCATGAGGCAGCAGCGTCCACAACGTTTCCAAGGCGGCACACAGGACCAAAAGAAAAAGGATGTACCCCTGCTGGGCCTTTTGATCAAAAAATAATCCAAGATAAGGAAGATATAAATTGGGGCTGCCTGGCCATCTGGGCCTTCTAACCTGCTGGACGTCTTTTGACTCGTACAATTTCAGCCCACTCCAAAACAAGAAAGTCCTATGCTTCGCAAAAACAAAACAAAAACAAGGAGATTCATATTAGTTCGTTTATGTAAAAATAAAGATTTAATTTATCCGTTTGCAATAGCTCAGAGCGAAATACACTGTTTATTGTCTGCAAAATAATCAAGATATCACATGTTTCTTGTACGGGGAGGCTGACATCGGGACCCATGAGCCAGCAGCGTCGTCAAAGTTTTAAAGGCGGCGGGATCGAAGAAAAATAAATCAAAAATCAGTGGGTAAAAAAATCGAAGAAAAGAAACATTTATCGTTCTGAGAGGATGACATGCGGGACCCATGTGGCAGCATCCTCAACGTTTCCAAGGCAGGGATCCAAAAAAAAGGCAAATAGCCAGAAATTAGGGTCAAAATAACTCCAAGAAAAGAAAGGTTTATCGTCCATAGAGTCTGACATGTGGGACCCATTAGCGAGCATTCTTCAACGTTCAAAGGCGGCAGGGGATCAAAAGAAAAGGAAGTAGCCAGAAATTAGGGTAAAAAATAACTCCAACAATGGAAACTTTTATTGTTCATAGAGGATGACATGCGGGACCCATGAGCCAGCCTTCCTCAACGTTTCAAAGGCGGCATGGGATCGAAAGAAAAAGGCAAGTGACCAAATATCGAGCCAAAAATAATCCAAGAAAAGAAACTTTTATACATAGAGGATGACATGCGGTCCCATTTTTAGCGGTATCACCGTTTGAGATGCGCGGAGGTCTCGAAAG
Organism: Lolium multiflorum; assembly: GCA_030979885.1. Taxonomy (NCBI): domain Eukaryota; kingdom Viridiplantae; phylum Streptophyta; class Magnoliopsida; order Poales; family Poaceae; genus Lolium; species Lolium multiflorum. Next base: position 117,798,867 of record CM061750.1, read on the forward strand.
AAAAAGGCAAGTGACCAAATATCAGAGCCAAAAAATCCAAGAAAAGAAAGTTTTATAGTACATAGAGGATGACATGCGGGTCCCATTTAGCATCAGCGGTATCACCGTTTGGGGCGGCAGGGGATCGAAAGAAAAAGGCAAGTGACCAAATATGAGGTGCCAAAAATAATCAAAGAAAAGAAAGTTTTCAAATTTCAAAGGAGATCAAAAGAAAAAGGAAGTAGCCAGAAATTAGGGGGCAAAAATAACTCCAAGAAAGGAAACTTTTATTGTTCGTAGAGGATGACATGGGGGACCCATGAGCCAGCAGCTTACTCAACGTTTCAAAGGTGGCATGAGATCGAAAGAAAAAAACGCAAGTGACCAAATATGAGGTGCCAAAAATAATCAAAGATTTATTGTACATAGAGGATGACATGCGGGTCCCATTTTGCAGCAGCGGTCTCAATGTTTGAAATGCGGCTTGAGATCAAAAGAAAAAGAAAGTAGCTAGAAAGTAGGGGGTCAAAAAAAATCCAAGAAAAGAAAGTTGATGGACATAGAGGTTGACATGCGGGTCCCATGTGCCAGCAGCTTACTCAACGTTTCAAAGGGGCCAGGGGATCAAAAGTAAAAGGCAAGTGACGAAATATCAGGAGCCAAAAATCAGAGGGTGAAAAAAAATCCAAGAAAACAAACTTTTATAGCACATAGAGGATGACATGCGGGTCCCATGAGCCAGCAGGTTCCTCAACGTTTCAAACGTGGCATGAGATCGAAAGAAAAAGGCAAGTGACGAAATATCAGGAGCCAAAAATAATTCAAGAAAAGAAACTTGATTGTACATAGAGGATGACATGCGGGTCCCATGTGTAAGCAGCTTACTCAACGTTTCCAAGGCGGCAGGGCATCAAAAGAAAAAGGAAATAGACAAAAATCAGAGAGTGAAAAAAACCATAGAAAATAAACTTTTATAGCACATAGAGGATGACATGCGGGTCCCACGAGCCAGCAGGTTCCTCAAAGTTTCAAACGTGGCATGAGATCGAAAGAAAAAAAGGCAAGTGACCAAATATCAGGAGCCAAAAATAATCCAAGAAAAGAAAGTTTATTGTACGTAGAGGATGACATGCGGGTCCCATTTTGCAGCAGCGGTATCACCGTTTGAGAGGCTGCACGGGATCGAAAGAAAAGGCAAGTGACCAAATATCGGGCCAAAAATAATCCAAGAAAAGAAATTTTATTGTACGTAGAGGATGACATGCGGGTCCCATTTTGCAGCAGCGGTCTCAACGTTTCCAAGGCGGCACAGGACCAAAAGAAAAATGAAGTAGCCAGAAATCAGGGGGTGAAAAAATCCAAGAAGAAAGATTTCAATTGGGCTGCATCTGGACATCTGGGCTTTCGAACTATCCTGCTTGGCCTTTTGACTCGTACAATTTCAGCCCACTCCAAAACAGGAAAGTTCCGATTTTTCTAAAAAAACAGGAAAGTCCTATGCTTCGCAAAGACAAAAAAACAAGGAGATTCAACATATAAGTTTGTTTATGTAAAAATAAAGATTTAATTATCCGTTTGAAATAGCTCAGAGCGCAATACATTGTTTATTGTCTGCAAAATAATCAAGATATCATATGTTTCTTGTACGGGGAGGCTGACATCGGGGACCCATGAGCAAACAATCGTCAACGTTTTAAAGGCGGGGATGGAAAGAAAAAATAAACCAAAAATCTGTTGGTAAAAAATCCAAGAAAAGAAACATTTTCGTTCTGAGAGGATGACATGCGGGACCCATGAGGCAGCAGCATCCTCAGCGTTTATTGTTCATAGAGGTTGACATGTGGGACCCGTGAGCCAGCGTCCTCAACGTTTTAAAGGCTGCAGGTGATCGAAAGAAAAAATAAGCCAAAAATCGTTTGGTCAACAAAATCCAAGAAAATAAACATTTACCGTTCGAGAGGATGACATGCGGGACCCATGAGGCAGCAGCATCCTCAACGATTCCAAGGCGGCAGGGGAAATATCCAGAAATTAAAGGGGTTCAAAATAAATCCATCAAAGGAAACTTTTATTGTTCATAGAGGGATGACATGTGGGACCGACCTGCCAACCCTCATCGTTTCGGAGGGCAGGAGATCAAAAGAAAAAGGCAAATAGCCAGAAAGGGTAAAAATAACTCCAAGAAAGGAAACTTTTATTGTTCGTAGAGGATGACATGCGGGACCCATGAGCCAGCCTTACTCAACGTTTCAAGGCGGCATGAGATCGAAAGAAAAAGGCAAGTGACAAAATATCAGGAGCCAAAGATAATCCAAGAAAAGAAACTTTATTGTACGTAGAGGATGACATGCGGGTCCCATTTAGCAGCGGTCTCAGCGTTTCAAATGCGGCTTGAGATCAAAAGAAAAAGAAAGTTGATTGTACATAGAGGATGACATGCGGGTCCCATGTAGCAGCAGCGGTTTCCAAGGCGGCAGGGGATCGAAAGAAAAAGGAAAGAGCCAAAAATCAGAGGGTGAAAAAATAAAGAAAATAAACTTTTATAGTACATAGAGGATGACATGCGGGTCATGAGCCAGCAGGTTCCTCAACGTTTCAAACGTGGCATGAGATCGAAAGAAAAGGCAAGTGACCAAATATCAGGAGCCAAAAATAATTCAAGAAAAGAAAGTTTTATAGTACATAGAGGATGACATGCGGGTCCCATTTAGCGACAGCGGTATCACCGTTTGAGAGCAGGTGATCGAAAGAAAAAGTCAAGTGACCAAATATGAGGTGCCAAAAAATCCAAGAAAAGAAAGTTTTATAGTACATAGAGGATGACATGCGGGTCCCATTTAGCAGCAGCGGTATCACCGGAGAGGCGGCAGGGGATCGAAAGAAAAAGGTAAGTGACCAAATATGAGGTGCCAAAAATAATTCAAGAAAAGAAAGTTTTATAGTACATAGAGGATGACATGCGGGTCCCATTAGCAGCGGTATCACCGTTTGAGAGGCGGGGGATCGAAAGAAAAAGGCAAGTGACCAAATTTGAGGTGCAAAAAATAATCCAAGAAAAGAAAGTTTTATAGTACATAGAGGATGACATGCGGTCCCGTTAGCAGCAGCGGTATCACCGTTTGAGAGGCGGGGATCGAAAGAAAAGGCAAGTGACCAAATTTGAGGTGCCAAAAAAATTCAAGAAAAGAAAGTTGATTGCACATAGAGGATGACATGCGGGTCCCATTTAGCAGCAGCGGTCTCAACGTTTCCAAGGCGGCAAGGGATCAAAAGAAAAAGTAGAAATCAGGGGGTCAAAAAAATCCAAGAATAGAAAGAATTTTGGTTCATAGAGGATGACATGCGGGACCCATGATCACATAAACGGCTCGATCGGAGAACGTTGAACGAGATGGCGCGATGTAGAAAAAACAATGCCGAGAGGCTGCCATCTGGGCCCTACATCCCTCGGCGGTGCGGATTTGCGTTGACTCGGCCGGCAGAGATTTCGAGATGCACCACGTCCCGGGCCACCATACGCCACGTTTTGGCCGCTTTCGTCGGGCTAGGTGGCCTCAAAACGAGAAAAAAAGTTTTGACATGCACCACGGAGGGACCAAAATCGTCGGCCATGGTACACCAGCAACCACGGCGCGACTTCAACTTCGTCGGCCATGGCAACTTTTCTGTATCTGGTCCATCCTAAGCTCCAGCATCAACTATCCTCTATGTGTTGCTCATTACAAGTTTATATCCCGAAACATCTTGATTTGCATCCCCTTCACTATAAGTTCAGGAGTATTATTTAGTTCACGGCCAAAATGAAGTAATTGCACTTGGCACATGTTGGTTCACATTCCCTCCTCTTTAGCTTTTGCCATCGTAACTTCTATTTTTTGGTTTACATTCCCTGCTCTGTAGATGTAGCCATCATAACTTCATCTTGCTCAGTCGTTGTTACAAAATTTATAGCCTGCTACTATGTTGTTCATGCCAATTTTGTACTCCCTGAACATGTTGGTTTGCATGGGACTCGACAGTAGTAAGTCTGTTGTTTCATTCTAACATGCTCTGTTATATTGGCTGTTGGTATGCGGCATGCACTCTTTGTTTGCTTATTGTGCGCATTACAATGATCTTGTTATAACGACGAAATGATGAGTTCCAAATTCTTTGGCAAACAATATTGTAGTGTCTTTGCCTTTCCATTGTTGCTGTCTTAACTTGTAATGTCTTTGTTTCAGATATAGGTGCTGCATGGACAACTTAAAAGATTGCCGGATCGCTTCATTGTATTGCTAGGTTTAATTACCATTCAATTTCTCTGGGTTCTGTAATATTTTTTCAATGCCTTGCAGCTGATGTAATATTTAGTTAGTTTTTATAGTTCTTTCGCGCATTTTTTCTTTGGTGCTTGTGGTAAGTGAGGCTATCCGACAGAAATCAATGCTGCGTAAATATTCTCAGTATCTAAATCACGAATTCCCATCCCTTAAACGGCCCATTTAAGCGAAATCACATATGTGCCTGCCCGCAAATTCCTAAAGCCCATATTATGCCAGCATATAAACAGCAACTAAACGGGCTGGCCCACTTACTTATTGGGCTGGCCCACTTACTTATTGGGCCAGCCCATTTGATTGACGGTGGACCCCACACTCTAGTTGGGCTGGCCCACTTGCTTTAAGGTGGACCCCACCCACTACTTAGTTGGGCCAGCCCAATTGCTTTTGTGGTGGACCCCACATACTAAATGGGCCGGCCCTTTAAGAGGAAAGTGGGACCAGGCTCCTGTGTTTTTGCCCGGCCCACTATCTTGTTGGGCCGCCCCACCTGCTATATTGTGGCCGGCCCTTTAACAGGAAAGTGGGACCCACCTGTGCTGGCCCGGCCATATCTTGTTGGGCCAGCCCACTTGCTATATGGTGGACCCACATGGTAAATGCAATGGCCCTTTAGGAAGGTGGGACCCACTGTGTTTTTGGACCCGCTATCTTGTTGGGCCGGCCCAATTTCTATATGGTGGACCCCACATACAAATGGTAAGCCCATTAACAGAAATGTGGGACCCACCGTGTTTTTGGCCGCCCACTAGCTTGGTGGGCCAGCCCACTTGCTATATGGTGGACCCCACATAATAAATGGGCCGGCCCTTTAACAGGAAGGTGGGACCCACCTGTGTTTTTGGCCCGGCCCACTATCTTGTTGGGCCGGCCCACTTGCTATATGGTGGACCCCACATACTAAATGGGCCGACCCTGTAATGGAAAGTGGGACCCACCTGTGTTTTTGGCCCGGCCCACTAGCTTGTTGGGCCGGCCCACTTGCTATATGGTGGACCCCACAAACTAAATGGGCCGGCCTTTTAACAGGAAAGTGGGACCCACCTGTGTTTTTGGCCCGGCCCACTTGCTTCTTGGGCCGGCCCAGTTGCTGTAAGGTGGACCCCACATGTTAAATGGGCCGGCCCATTTAAGTTTTGACCGTCAACCTTAGAGGTTAGGCCGGCCCACGTAACTAATGGACCAGCCCAGCTATATAGTTGACCGGTCAAACTATGTCATCTGGCCCGGCCCGCTTAAGACGTGGCAGGCCTCGTGTGGGCCTACCATCTACCACGGGGTTTCAGCCGGTTAACGCCGTTAACTGCCAGTTAACGGCGTCGCCACGTGTCAGTTTGCATGACGTCAGCAGTCAACGGGCTCCCGGAAACACTTCTAACGGTCCGATTTTCCGTGGCGGAAGGGCGCCCAAGCGCGACGGACCGAAAAAATCGTCGTTGGACTTTGCCTGACGCAGTTTCGACAACGGAACCCATATCGTCGGGTTAGGCCCATAGGCGACGAAAAATGCCCCTTAGTTGACGATTTTGGGACGTTGTCTATCAGAACTTTTCTTGTAGTGATAGTGATCAACAAAAAGCTCGGGGGCTTGCACCCGCAAAAAATAGTACACAGTGTATATTATCTTGCCTTGGGACAACCTCGCATTATAATAAACAAAAAATATTGCAATCAAAACGCCCGGGGGCTTGGCGACAAAAATAAAAATATAATGACTTTACAATATAGCTCGTATACAGGATACAAATTTTGGAATAAGTTCGTCTTCAAGGATTTCCCAATATATTGTCTATGGTTAAGCGCTCATTATTTACAGCACGAGTGCTATGCTCAGCGTAGCTACCCTTCACGAAGAATTCGGAATCCATCCGAAGAAGTTCATCCATCATATCTTCGGCAACAGGAGTAACAATGTCATCATATTTGCCGAAGTTTCTTTTCCTCTTCGACATCTTCTCCAAGCACTTTGGGACAACTTGCCCCACGTCTAACTTCGGGTAGCAGATTTTTATCATGATCATCGCAAACCTTGCACCAGCAGCTAGTTGGGCTCGTACAAAGCCGTGGATGCGAGGAGCATCTCGAAATTTGTCCATCAACGCAGGAAGGGTCTCTGGCATCTTATTGCGAGGAAACATGGTACCATAAACCAGAGACAAAGTCCTTGTACAGAAGTCAAGATACTCGCGAACCTGAAGCGCGCGATCTTGAAATCTCACGATTTGGCGAGTCCGTTCAGGCGTGCCCCAAAAAGTCGACCCATGTTCACGTGCAAGCCGAAGAAGAACATTGGAACGAGCCTCGACACGTTCATCTTCAGTTGCAGTATCCAAAAAAGCACCTATTGTTTCTTAAAACAAGTCAGTGGGTGATACGTCTCCAACGTATCGATAATTTCTTATGTTCCATGCTACTTTATTGATGATACCTACATGTTTTATGCACATTATATGTCATATTTATGCATTTTCTGGAACTAACCTATTAACAAGATGCCGAAGAGCCAGTTGTTGTTTTCTGCTGTTTTTGGTTTCAGAAATCCTAGTAAGGAAATATTCTCGGAATGGACGAAATCTTCGCCAGGGGTCCTATTTTGCACGAAGCTTCCGAAGATCGAAGAGATAACGAAGTGGGGCCACGAGGCAGCCGGGGGATAGGCGGCGCGGCTGGCCCTGGCCGCGCCGGCCTGCCCCCGGGCCCTCGTGTGGCCCCCGCGTTGCCCTTCCGCCTGCCAAGGTCTCCGTCATGAAACCCCGATCGAGAGCCACGATACGGAAAACCTTCCGAGACGCCGCCGCCGCGAATCCCATCTCGGGGGATTCAGGAGATCGCCTCCGGCACCACGCGGAGAGATTCATCTCCGGAGGACTCTACACCGCCATGGTCGCCTCCGGAGTGATGAGTGAGTAGTTCACCCCTGGACCATGGGTCCATAGCAGTAGCTAGATGGTCGTCTTCTCCTTGTTGTGCTTCATTGTTGGATCTTGTGAGCTGCCTAACATGATCAAGATCATCTATATGTAATACTATATGTTGTGTTTGTCGGGATCCGATGGATAGAGAGTACTATGATTATGGTGATTATCAATCTATTGTTTATGTGTTGTTTATGATCTTGCATGCTCTCCGTTATTAGTAGAGGCTCTGGCCAAGTTTGTACTCTTAACTCCAAGAGGGAGTATTTATGCTCGATAGTGGGTTCATGCCTTCATTGACACCTGGGACAGTGACAGAAAGTTCTAAGGTTGTGATGTGCTGTTGCCACTAGGGATAAAACATTGATTCTATGTCTAAGGATGTAGTTGTCGATTACATTACGCACCATACTTAATGCAATTGTCTGTTGCTTAGCAACTTAATACTGAATGGGGTTCGGATGATAACCCGAAGGTGGACTTTTTAGGCATAGATGCAATTGGATGGCGGTCTATGTACTTTGTCGTAATGCCCAATTAAATCTCACTATATTTATCATATCATGTATATGCATTGTTATGCCTTTCTCTATTTGTCAATTGCCCGACCGTAATTTGTTCACCCAACATGCTTTTATCTTATGGGAGAGACACCTCTAGTGAACTGTGGACCCTGGTCCTATTCTTTACATAGCATACAATCTACTAATTGTGTTTACTGTTTTCTTTGCAAACATTTTCCACTCGATACGTTTAATCCTTTGTTACACAGCCGGTGAGATTGACAACCTCAGCATTTCGTTGGGGCAAAGTACTTGTTTTGTTGTGCAGGTTCCACGTTGGCGCCGGAATCCCTGTTGTTGCGCCGCATCACATTTCGCCACCATCAACCTTCAACGTGCTTCTTGGCTCCTACTGGTTCGATTAAACCTTGGTTTCATACTGAGGGAAACTTGCTTCTATACGCATCATACCTTCCACTTGGGGTTCCCAACGGACGTGTGCATCTACGCGTATCAAGCTAAATTTCTGGCGCCGTTGACGGGGATATCAAGACACGCTGCAAGGGGAGTCTCCACTTTTCAATCTCTTTACTTTGTTTTTGTCTTGCTTTATTTTATTTACTACTTTGTTTGCTGCACCTAAACAAAACACAAAAAATTAGTTGCTAGTTTTACTATATTTACTGTCTTGCTCTCTATATCAAAAACACAAAAAAATTTAGTTACTCGTCTTTACTTTGTTTGCCTAGTTTACTTTTTTGCTTATTGCATCATGTTTCCTTTTAATTTTACCAAAAGACATACCGGTAGGACGTGGGTCTATAGTTGGGAGAAATAATATAGAAGAATTTTTCAATCATGTTAGTATTACTGAAAATTTTGAAGATAAACACTTGGTAGAACTTGCACCTACCTATGAAATTGCTGCTGCTGCTTTAGTTCGCATGTTGGAAACTAAATTTGTTAATCTCAATCCTATAATCCAACACATGTTTCTTACACTTGGTGATATGGAAGAAGGGGAAAAGAAAGATTTTGTTCTAGAAACTCTTCTTAGAGAATTTGGGGGATTAGCAAGAGAGGCTAGAAAGGTTTTTGCTAAATTTAATATGCTAGGTTCTCATACCAATTTTATTGGTCTCCTTGAAAAAATGGACATGGATAGAATAAGGTACACTAATAACATTAATGATGGTGGGGAAATCAAAGCACCAATACCATGTAAACTCCTAGCTATGAATGATGCATTAGAAAATAACTATGCTTGGCTTGTTCCGGAAAATTTGTTTGATGAGAGTAGCAAGCCTAAGACTAATGAAAAGGGAGACGCTAAAACTTATGTATCCAATATACTATGCTTGGTTGAGAAAACTCCCAATACCCCTGGTTATGATGGTGATGCTTCGTTCGATAATACTTGATTTGCACTTTCTGCGCCTAGCTGAAAGGCGTTAAAGAAAAGCGCTTATGGGAGACAACCCATGTTTTTACTACAGCAATTTTTTTGTTTTGTTGAGTCTTGGAAGTTGTTTACTACTGTAGCAACCTCTCCTTATCATGTTTTTGTGCCAAGTAAAGTTTCTATGTCAAAGTTGATGTTATATTTGGGATCGCTGCGCAGAAACAGCATTGCTGTCTGTCACGAATCTGGGCACAGTTCTCTGTAGAAAATTCGAAAAAATCTGCCAATTTACGAGCGTGATTCTCAGATATGTACGCAACTTTCATTAGTTTTGAGTTTTTCCATTTGAGCAAGTCTGGTGCCACTTTAAATTCGTCTTTACGAACTGTTCTGTTTTTGACAGATTCTGCCTTTTATTTCGCATTGCCTCTTTTGCTATGTTGGATTTATTTCTTTGATCCATTAATGTCCAGTAGCATTATGCAATGTCCAGAAGTGTAAAGAATGTTTGTGTCACCTCTGAATGTGTGAATTATTAATTGTGCACTAACCCTCTAATGAGTTTGCTTGAAGTTTGGTGTGAAGGAAGTTTTCAAGGGTCAAGAGAGGAGAATGATATACTATGATCAAGAGGAGTGAAAGCTCTAAGCTTGGGGATGCCCCGTGGTTCACTGCATATTCTAAGAAGACTCAAGCGTCTAAGCTTGGGGATGCCCAAGGCATCCCCTTTCATCGACAACATCATCAGGTTCCTCCCCTGAAACTAGATTTTTATTCAATCACATCTTGTGTTCTTTACTTGGAGCGTCGGTTTGTTTTTGTTTTTGTTTTTGTTTGAATAAAATGGATCCTAGCATTCACTTTGTGGGAGAGAGACACGCTCCGCTGTTGCATATGGACACATGTGTCCTTAGGCTTTACTCATAATGTTCAAGGCGAAGTTTCTTCTTCGTTAAATTGTTATATGGTTGGAATTGGAAAATGCTACATGTAGTAATTCTAAAATGTCTTGGATAATGTGATACTTGGCAATTGTTGTGCTCATGTTTAAGCTCTTGCATCATATGCTTTGCACCCATTAATGAAGAAATACATTTGCTAAAATCTGATTTGCATATTTGGTCTCTCTAAGGTCTAGATATTATCTAGTATTGAGTTTTGAACAACAAGGAAGACGGTGTAGAGTCTTATAATGTTTACAATATGTCTTTTATGTGAGTTTTGCTGCACCTGTTCATCCTTGAGTTTGCTTCAAATAACCTTGCTAGCCTAAACCTTGTATCGAGAGGAATACTTCTCATGCATCCAAAATCCTTGAGCCAACTACTATGCCATTTGTGTCCACCATACCTACCTACTACATGGTATTTCTCCGCCATTCCAAAGTAAATTGCTTGAGTGCTACCTTTAAAATTCCATCATTCACCTTTGCAATATATAGCTCATGGGACAAAATAGCCTTAAAAACTATCGTAGTATTGAATATGTACTTATGCACTTTATCTTTTATTAAGTTGCTTGTTGTGCGATAACCATGCTTCTGGGGAACGCCATCAACTATTGTTGAATATCATGTGAGTTGCTATGCATGTCCGTCTTGTCTGAAGGATCTATCATTTTAGTGGTTGGAGCATGCAAAATTGTTAGAGAAGAACATTGGGCCGCTAACTAAAGCCATGAATCATGGTGGAAGTTTCAGTTTTGGACATATATCCTCAATCTCATATGAGAATAATAATCATTGCTACATGCTTATGCATTTAAGAGGAGTCCATTATCTGTTGTCCATGTTGTCCCGGTATGGATGTCTAAGTTGAGAATAATCAAAAGCGAGAAATCCAAAATGCGAGCTTTCTCCTTAGACCTTTGTACAGGCGGCATGGAGGTACCCCTTTGTGACACTTGGTTGAAACATAGCATGCAAAGATCCGGTAGTCCAAGCTAAGTAGGACGAGGTGCGGACACTATTAGTATACTATGCATGAGGCTTGCAACTTGTAAGATATAATTTACATAACTCATATGCTTTATTACTACCGTTGACAAAATTGTTTCATGTTTTCAAAATAAAAGCTCTAGCACAAATACAGCAATCGATGCTTTCCTCTTTGAAGGACCATTCTTTTACTTTTATTGTTGAGTCAGTTTACCTATCTCCTTCCACCTTAAGAAGCAAACACTTGTGGTGCATTGATTCCTACATACTTGCATATTGCACTTGTTATATTACTTTATGTTGACAATATCCATGAGATATACATGTTATAAGTTGAAAGCAACCGCTGAAACTTAATCTTCCTTTGTGTTGCTTCAACACCTTTACTTTGATTTATTGCTTTATGAGTTAACTCTTATGCAAGACTTATTGATGCTTGTCTTGAAGTACTATTCATGAAAAGTCTTTGCTATATGATTCACTTGTTTACTCATGTCATTACCTTTGCTTTGATCGCTGCATTCATTACATATGTTTACAAATAGTATGATCAAGATTACGATGGCATGTCACTTCAGAAATTATCTTTGTTATCGTTTTACCTGCTCGGGACGAGCAGAACTAAGCTTGGGGATGCTGATACGTCTCCAACGTATCGATAATTTCTTATGTTCCATGCTACTTTATTGATGATACCTACATGTTTTATGCACATTATATGTCATATTTATGCATTTTCGGAACTAACCTATTAACAAGATGCCGAAGAGCCAGTTGCTGTTTTCTGCTGTTTTTGGTTTCAGAAATCCTAGTAAGGAAATATTCTCGGAATTGGACGAAATCTTCGCCCAGGGTCCTATTTTTGCACGAAGCTCCAGAAGACCGAAGAGATAACGAAGTGGGGCCACGAGGCAGCCAGGGGATAGGGCGGCGCGGCTCGGCCCCCGGCCGCGCCGGCCTGCCCCCTGGGCCCTCGTGTGGCCCCCGCGTTGCCCTTCCGCCTACTTAAAGTCTCCGTCGCGAAACCCCGCACCGAGAGCCACGATACGGAAAACCTTCCAGAGACGCCGCGCCGCGAATCCCATCTCGGGGATTCGGAGATCGCCTCGGCACCCTGCCGGAGAGGGGATTCATCTCCGGGAGGACTCTACACCGCCATGGTCGCTCAGGAGTGATGAGTGAGTAGTTCACCCCGGACCATGGGTCCATAGCAGTAGCTAGATGGTCGTCTTCTCCTTGTTGTGCTTCATTGTTGGATCTTGTGAGCTGCCTAACATGATCAAGATCATCTATATGTAATACTATATGTTGTGTTTGTCGGGATCCGATGGATAGAGAGTACTATGATTATGGTGATTATCAATCTATTGTTTATGTGTTGTTTATGATCTTGCATGCTCTCCGTTATTAGTAGAGGCTCTGGCCAAGTTTGTACTCTTAACTCCAAGAGGGAGTATTTATGCTCGATAGTGGGTTCATGCCTTCATTGACACCAGTGACAGAAAGTTCTAAGGTTGTGATGTGTTGTTGCCACTAGGGATAAAACATTGATTCTATGTCTAAGGATGTAGTTGTCGATTACATTACGCACCATACTTAATGCAATTGTCTTTGCTTAGCAACTTAATACTGAATGGGGTTCGGATGATAACCTGAAGGTGGACTTTTTAGGCATAGATGCAATTGGATGGCGGTCTATGTACTTTGTCGTAATGCCCAATTAAATCTCACTATATTTATCATATCATGTATATGCATTGTTATGCCTTTCTCTATTTGTCAATTGCCCGACTGTAATTTGTTCACCCAACATGCTTTTATCTTATGGGAGAGACACCTCTAGTGAACTGTGGACCCCGGTCCTATTCTTTATAGCATACAATCTGCAATTGTGTTTACTGTTTCTTTGCAAACATTTTCCACTCGATACGTTTAATCCTTTACAGCAAGCCGGTGAGATTGACAACCTCACTGTTTCGTTGGGGCAAAGTACTTTAGTTTTGTTGTGCAGATTCCACGTTGGCGGAATCCCTGTTGTTGCGCCGCATCACATTTCGCCACCATCAACCTTCAACGTGCTTCTTGGCTCCTACTGGTTCGATTAAACCTTGGTTTCATCCTGAGGGAAACTTGCTTCTATACGCATCATACCTTCCACTTGGGGTTCCCAACGGACGTGTGCATCTACGCGTATCAGTGGGTAATAAGGAGGCAAGCAGCAAAGGAAAAGAAGAAGCAAGACAAAGATAATGAAACTTACCTGCCATATCCAAGCTAGCATCTATTAGCAGCTGGAGCATAGAATTTTCTCGAGACGTAGCTGCAGCAGCTTCAGCAACAGCAGAGTCCTTTTCAGCAATGGCAGTTTGAGCTTGTTGGAGTGCAATTTTTTCTCTTTCAGAAGACTCTCGAGATTGTTCCATGAGCATAAGTGATTGCTTCTTCACGGATTGAAGTTGTCCTCGAAGTTCTTTCAATTCTTCTATCAGTTCCCTACTTGCAGAATCATCAACAAAATTAACAGGGACAGAGAACTTCTTCGGAAGGGATGAAGGAAACACTTCGGAAGGACCAGGGATGGACGTATAGTTGTCAAAAATCAACTGAAAAAATAGAAAAACGTCGACATCAATCATTGAGACAGATAGATTTCCATTGATTCTCATAATATATACATGTCTGTTACAAAAGAAGGATCCCTAGAAGACCTAATCACCGCCAGGAGGACTAAGGCGCTAGCATCAAAAGATAGAAATAAAAAAAGACAAGGTGGTCTACTTGACCTCCGGCTTGGATGCGCTTGGAGCAGGTGCTGGTTTAACACCAAGGAAGGAGAGGATGGGTCTTGCAGAAGGTTTGGCAGCTCTAATTAGAGATTGCCATTTCTTTGTCTCCATCTCCCCTATGTTGCCAACCTTGGACCAGTCGACGTCTTGTTGACTATTAGCAGTCAGCGCAATGGTGCCTTCAACGCCAATTTTCAGGCCTTCTTGGCGAAGTTTCAGCCCAAGATCTTCGGGTCCATTGAAGGTTTTTGCGAGCTCTACAAAGGTAGCGGGAGTCTCTTTCTTCGGAAAGAAATAAGGGAAAAGCTTCAGCAAGCCAGCTTCAGCATTTTCAAGCCCGTCGCGTGCTTCATCCCCATGAATTTCGGCAAGGGTCAGCGCGTCGAGAAGCTCGTCACCCACAGGACCGTCAACCTCATATTCTTGATGCGTCCGCCCTACAAACAATCAGACACCGTATAAAAATAAAGACTACAGGTGAAACGCAAGATAATCCAAGGCAAAGCAAAGATTCGAGAACTTACTAACAAAACGCCGACACTGCGATTCCAAGCGGGAAAGAATCTCTGCCTCTCGAGCTGATTGCTGAGTTATGTTATCACTCAATGAAGTTTCAGCTTTGTGAAGCCTCTCTCGAAGATCTTGAACGGTGGCAGCATCCTTTTCAGCTTTTTGGCGATTTTCTTCGCTCTGCTTCAACTTAACAGCAAGAGCGTCCGCACGTTTGTTGCTTTCCGCAAGATCTCCTGGAAAAATTGCGGCAGATAAATACTATGATAAAATCATGGTATACATGCAGCAACAGAACAAGACAATAATACCTTCGAGCTTCTTGGTGTAGTCACGATACCCGACAAATTGGGTACCAAGGCGAATAAATTCTTTCATCAAAGGCTGAAAAAACGATCAAGGAGGAAAACGAAGTCAATATAACCAATATATATACGGCAAACATTCAGTATGATTGAAGTATTGAAAGATTTAAGGTTTACATCATCCAATGAAGGTGTCGAAGATCCACCAGGGAATTGGATAGAATCTCTCGATGGTTCCATTCTCGCTCCCTTTAATGGAGAGGCTCGGGGGCTCTCCACTGGCGATGGTTGCACGATGTCTTGTTGGGGAGGAGAAGATTCATCCCCATCATGTTGAGCTTCCGACACAATCAAAGTACGCGACGTACTCGTTCGTGCAGTAGCATCAACAGCTTGTTCTTCCTCCTCATCACTACAATAAAATGGCGGCAGTATAAGAAGCAAGAGACAAGAAACATCAAAACAGGAATAGTAAAGAGCAAGGAGTAACTCACGAGCTGACGAGGGCATCAGTGTATGGGTTAAAAGCTGCCTTTTTATGTGAAGGCTCAGCTTCTTCGGCTTTGGAAGTGCCGGAATCTTTTACGTCGTCTCTCTTCCTCTTTGAAGCATGAGGAAGAGAGTGTGTCGAGGCAGTGGCCTCTGACTCAGCAGAAGCCGCGGATTTGTGAGAACCCGCGATTTCAGTGGCAGGGCGAGTGGTGCTTTGGTTGTCATCGTCGACAACGGCACGCTCCTCCACGTCTCCACCTTCAGGAAGAGGAGGAAGAGAAGAAAGAACAAGGTGGCCCTGAGAAAAGAAAAAATGTCGAGAAAAAGGCGTTAACAAAATAGTAATCGACAAAATAACAAAGCCCGAGGAAACAAATACAGCTACAAAAAAGAAATTACCTCGGGGAGGGGGTTGGCGCTACTAAATGGCGCGACACGGCAAGAAGTAGGAATTAAATCCTTCTTGTTCAGCGATGAGATTTTGCGGATAAGTTTCTCAAAGTCCTTCAAGGGAAGATCCTTCGAGAGCCTGTCAGCATCTTCTTCACCAGCGTATTTCCAGAAGGGGTTTTTGCGAGCCTGGAGAGGCTGCACTCTAGTCCTAAGGAAATAGGCGGTAATCTCAATACCCGAAAGTTCTTTCCCGCGGGTGTTCTGTAGCTCGTGAATGCGAGTCATCAGCGCCTCTGTCGCCAATTTCTCCGCTTCAGTAGCTTCAGCATCCCAAGAACGGCGACGAAAGATTTTAGCTTCTCCGTCAAAAGGAGCGATGTTCTCTTCCGCCGGGTTGGAGCTTTCTTCATGGATGTACAACCACTTTTTCCGCCAGCCTTGGACGGAGTCGGGAAATTTGACATCAAAATAGTCGACTTCCGACCGAACGCATATAACAACGCCGCCAATATTGTAGGCGACGTTGTGGTGGCTATTGCGGCGAATGCAAAAGATGCGTTTCCACAGGGCCCAATTGGGTTGGACCCCGAGAAAGCACTCACAGAGTGTGATAAAAATCGAAATGTGGAGGAGAGAGTTGGGCGTCAGATGATGCAACTGAAGACCATAGACAAACAGGAGACCACGCAGAAATTCGTGGATTGGGGGAGAAAGTCCTCGGATGAGGTGGTCAACAAAACTGACCCGATAGTTGATTGGAGGCTTTGGGTAGCTCTCCTCCTTGGGGAACTGGAGCGCGTTCTCTTTCTTGCTGAATCCCATCTTCTTCCGCATATTGATGTCTGATACGTCCCCGACGTATCCATAATTTCTGTCGTTCCATGCTTGTTTTATGACAATACTTACATGTTTTGCTTGCACTTTATGATGTTTTTATGCGTTTTGGAACTAACCTATTAACAAGATGCCACGGTGCCAGTTCCTGTTTTCTGCTGTTTTTGGTTCCAGAAAGGGTGTTCGGGCAATATTCTCGGAATTGGACGAAATCAACGCCAAAGATCTTATTTTTCCCGGGAGGCTCCAGAACACCGAAGGAGACGGAGAGGAGGCCCAGGGCCCCGACACCACAAGGCCGCGCGACAGGCCCCTGGCGCGCCGGCCTATGAGGGCGCCCTGGTGCCCCTCTACGCCGCCTCTTCGCCTATTTAACCCCTCGACCTAAAAACACCGTACCACTTGACGAAACTCCAGAAAGACTCCGGGCGCCGCCGCCATCGCGAAACTCCAATTCGGGGACGAAGTCTCGTCCCGGCACCTGCCGGGGGGAGTGCCCCCGGAAGCCATCTCCATCAACGCCACCGCCTCCATCATGCTCCGTGAGTAGTTCCCCCATGGACTACGGGTTCTAGCTGTAGCTAGTTGGTATTCTCTCCCCCATGTACTTCAATACAATGATCTCATGAGCTGCCTTACATGATTGAGATCCATCTGATGTAATCGGTGTTGTGTTTGTTGGGATCCGATGGATGATACATTATGATTAGTCTATCTATAAAGTTTGTGAAGTTATTGTTGCTGCAATCTTGTTATGCTTAATGCTTGTCACTAGGGCCCGAGTGCCATGATCTTAGATTTGAGCTCTATAATTATTGCTTAGATTGTATCTACAAGTTGTATGCACATGTCACTGTCCGGAACCAAAGGCCCCGAAGTGACAGAAATCGGGACAACCGGAGGGGATGGCGGTGATGTGAGGGACACATGTTTTCACGGAGTGTTAATGCTTTGCTCCGGTGCTCTATTAAAAGGAGTACCTTAATATCCAGTAGATTCCCTTGAGGCCCGGCTGCCACCGGCTGGTAGGACAATAGATGTTGTGCAAGTTTCTCATTGCGAGCACGTACGACTAAATATGGAAAACATGCCTACATGATTAATGAATTGATGTTCTTTCTTAATGCCTTATCAATCCTATCAATTGCCCAACTGTAATTTGTTCACCCAACACTTGTCACTTGTTATTGGAGAGTTGCCACTAGTGTAGATAGCTGGGAACCCCGGTCCATCTCGCATCATTATATACTCGTTCTACATGTCATTGGAAGTAGTATCAACTATTCTCTGGTGCCATTGCTCTCATATTGCTATTACTGCTACTGTGTTACTGTTACTACTGCTCTCATATTACTGCTACTTTCACATCACCCCTGTTACTAGTGCTTTTCCAGGTGCAGCTGAATTGACAACTCAGTTGTTAAGGCTTATAAGTATTCTTTACCTCCTCTTGTGTCGAATCAATAAATTTGGGTTTTACTTCCCTCGAAGACTGTTGCGATCCCCTATACTTGTGGGTCATCAAGACTATTTTCTGGCGCCGTTGCCGGGGAGGCATAGCTCTACTCATAAGTTCACCTGGGGAGTACACTCTACATCTCTCTCTGCATTTATTTTATTTTGTCTTGCTAGTTTATTTCTGTCTAGTTTATTTGTGCTTAGTTTATTTCTGTCTAGTTTTACTTTGCTTAGTTTACTTTTGTCTAGTTTATTTTTGTCTTGTTTTATTTTCCCTATATACCCGAAAATCCATAAAAATTTGAAAAACCTAAAAATTAAAAACTGCTGTTATGGGAGAACCAACAACCTACTTGGAGCTTATAGAATGTTATAATAATTATAGAGAATCAAGAACTGGTAAAATAATGAGTGCTATGATAGAAAAATTGAATACAATTGCTGAAATCTTGCTTGAACGCCATAATATAAACTGTTGCTCTCAACATGATACTAAACATCTTAAATTTCAATGTGGCTTTAGTGAGGAATTTTTAATTAAGAACTATAATCGGAATTGCTATATTCATTATGGGTTCGAAGAGGTAGAACAATTTGTCTTATTTATGGGAGCCTCCGAGATAGAATCCTTCATGGTTGAGAATTATGAAACTTGTGTTATTTGTAAGGACCTTAAAGATTATGTCTCTACTATCCTTAATTCTTGTATAGAATGCTACAGTAGGAATCCTTATATCCTTGATTATAAAGAGAGACGCATTAATGCACAAGAATGCACTCACAATTTGCAGGAACCGGTGGAAGAAGAAATTGATGAACCTGAAAGCTCATTGGATGAAAAAGAGGAGGAAATTGATGAACTTGAAAGCTCATTGGATGAAAAAGAAGAAGAGAGCGACGAACAAAAGGAGGAAGAATGGATTAGCTACCCATGTCAACCTTCTAATGAGAGTAACTCTTTATCTCTTACACTATTTGATTGTCCTCCATGCTTACCGGAAGAGGTTGAATGTTATGTTCCTGTGGATTCTCTTGAAATATTACCTATGAGTAATACTTGTGAGAATGATTATGCTACTGTTATATATGATAATCCATGCTACTTTGATAAATCTTATGATAATGCTTTGTTTGTGCCTGATGTCGAAATGCATGGTACTAAAGAATTTTGCTTGGCAAATGTTTATGATAAAGCTCTAGATGATGGTCCTATGTTACTTGATAATATTAATTGTACTACTAATGAAAATGGGATTGGAGAGTTCTTGACTTATTCTATGAGTCCCATATCTATTGAGATTGATCACCTACCTTGTTATATTATTAATAAAAGTAAGTTTGAAAGTTTTAATTCCACTATTCTTGAACTTGATAAAAATTATGTGTTTGGAAATCATGAAAAGTATGCTGCATGTGATAGTTATATTGTTGAATTTTTTCATGAAGCTACTGAAAATTATTATGAGAGAGGAAAATATGGTTGTAAAAATTTTCATGTTACTAAAACACCTCTCTATGTGCTGAAATTTTTGAAGCTACACTTGTTTTATCTTCCTATGCTTGTTACTTTGCTTTTCATGAACTTATTCGTGTATAAGATTCCTTTCCATAGGAAGCATGTGAGACTTAAATGTGTTTTGAATTTGCTTTTTGATGCTCTCTTTTGCTTCAAATACTATTTCTTGCGAGTGCATCATTTAAAACTGCTGAGCCCATCTTAATGGCTATAAAGAAAGAACTTCTTGGGAGATAACCCATGTGTTATTTTGCTACAGTACTTTGTTTTATATTTGTGTCTTGGAAGTTGTTTACTACTGTATCAACCTCTCCTTATCTTAGTTTTGTGTTTTGTTGTACCAAGTGAAGCCTCTAATCGAAGGTTGATGCTAGATTTGGATTTCTGCGCAGAAACAGATTTCTATCTGTCACGAATCTGGGCTGTTTTCTCTGTAGAAAAATCAGAAAAATATGCCAATTTACGTGCGTGTTCCTCAGATATGTACGCAACACCAAAGTCTCTTGTGGACTTTAAGCGAGCTTTTCTAGACATAGAGAGCTGTAGCTAATGTTTTATTGAGTTCTTGCAATGTGCCACTACAGGACCAAGGTGGATTCAAATTTTTTGAGTACTAACCCCTCTAATGAAGTTTATGAGAAGTTTGGTGTGAAGGAAGTTTTCAAGGGTCAAGAGAGGAGGATGATATATGATCAAGAAGAGTGAAAAGTCTAAGCTTGGGGATGCCCCGTGGTTCATCCCTGCATATTTCAAGGAGACTCAAGCGTCTAAGCTTGGGGATGCCCAAGGCATCCCCTTCTTCATCAACTTATCAGGTTTCTTCTATTGAAACTATATTTTTATTCGGTCACATCTTATGTGCTTTACTTGGAGCGTCTGTGTGTTTTTATTTTTGTTTGTGTTTGAATAAATTCGGATCCTAGCAATCCTTGTTTGGGAGAGAGACACGCTCCGCTTTTTCATATGAACACTTGTTCTTCGTTTTACTTTTAATGTTCAATGAATAAAAGTTGGAAGCTACAATATTTATCTTTATTTGGTTGGGAAAAGAAAATGCCTCATATGTCTTGGATAATTTGATACTTGGCAATTGTTTTGAGCTCTCAAGTAGATCATAAGTTTTTGCATGTAGTTTAAACCTATTAGTGGAGAACTACCGTAAAGCTTGTTAAAATTGGTTTGCATAATTGATCTCTCTTAAGGTCTAGATATTTTCTGGTAAAAGTGTTTGAGCAACAAGGAAGACAGTGTAGAGTATTATAATGCTTGCAATATGTTCTTATGTAAGTTTTGCTGTACCGGTTCATACTTGTGTTTGCTTCAAACAACCTTGCTAGCCTAAACCTTGTCTGAGAGGAATACTTCTCGTGCATCCAAAAACCTTGAGCCAAAACCTATGCCATTTGTGTCCACCATACCTACCTACTATGTGGTATTTCTGCCATTCCAAAGTAAATTGCTTGAGTGCTACCTTTAAATAATTCAAAATGCTTCTCAATTTGTGTTAATGTTTCATAGCTCATGAGGAAGTATGTGGTGTTTAGCTTTCAACCTTGTCATTTACTTTTGACGGACTCTCATATGGACTAGTGGCACATCCGCTTATCCAATAATTTTGCAAAAAGAGCTGGCAATGGGATTCCCAGTCCCGAATTAATTAATTTAAATAGACACTCCTCCATGGTTTGTGATTGTTGGACGGCACCCGAAGGATTCGGTTAGCCATGGCTTGTGTAAGCAAAGGTTGGGGGAGTGTCATCATCATAATAAAACTTAAATAAAAAGGCACTCCTTCATGGTATGTGATTGTTGGCAGGCACCGAGGATTCGGTTAGCCATGGTTTGTGAAAGAAAGGTTGGAAGGAGTGCCACCCAAAATAAATAAAATGGGAGCCGCTCTTGTGAGTCCGGTTGATGAGGTAGTTAGTGTACCCACTACCATTCGTTGACAACAACAAACACCTCTCAAAACTTCACTTTTATGCTCTCTTTATGTTTTCAAAACCAAAGCTCTAGCACAAATATAGCAATCGATGCTTTCCTCTTTGAAGGGCCTTTCTTTTACTTTATGTTGAGTCAGTTTACCTACTTCCTTCCATCTTAGAAGCAAACACTTGTGTCAACTGTGCATTGATTCTTACATACTTGCTTATTTGCATTCATCATATTACTTTGTGTTGACAATTATCCATGAGATATGCATGTTGAAAGTTGAAAGCAACTGCTGAAACTTATATCTTCCTTTGTGTTGCTTCGATGCCTTTACTATGAACTTATTGCTTTATGAGTTAACTCTTGTGCAAGACTTTTGATGCTTGTCTTGAAAGTACTCTCCATGAAAAGTTTTGCTATATGTTATCTACTTGTTAGCAACTATAGATCATTGCCTTGAGTCACTTCATTCATTTCATATGCTTTGTAATAGTATGATCAAGGTTATGTAAGTAGCATGTCACTACAGAAATTATTCTTTTTATCGTTTACTGCTCGGACGAGAGAACTAACAGGGGATGCGATACGTCCCGACGTATCCATAATTTAATCGTTCCATGCTTGTTTTATGACAATACTTACATGTTTTGCTTGCACTTTATGATGTTTATGCGTTTTCCGGAACTAACCTATTAACAAGATGCCACAGTGCCAGTTCCTGTTTTCTTTTGTTTTTGGTTCCAGAAAGGCTGTTCGGGCAATATTCTCGGAATTGGACGAAATCAACGCCAAAGATCTTATTTTTCCCGGGAGGCTCGAACACCGAAGGGGACGGAGAGGAGGCCCAGGGGCCCGCACCACAAGGCCGCGGGCAGGCCCACGGCCGCGCCGGCCTATGAGGAGGCGCCCTGGTGCCCCTCAGCCGCCTCTTCGCCTATTTAACCCTTTCGACCTAAAAACACCGTACCACTTGACGAAACTCGAGAAAGACTCCGGGCGCCGCATCGCCAAAACTCAATTCGGGGACGAAGCCTCGTCCCGGCACCTCGCGGGACGGGAAAGTGCCCCGGAAGCCATCTCCATCAACGCCACCGCCTCCATCATGCTCCGTGAGTAGTTCCCCCATGGACTACGGGTTCTAGCTGTAGCTAGTTGGTATTCTCTCCCCCATGTACTTCAATACAATGATCTCATGAGCTGCCTTACATGATTGAGATCCATCTGATGTAATCGGTGTTGTGTTTGTTGGGATCCGATGGATGATACATTATGATTAGTCTATCTATAAAGTTTGTGAAGTTATTGTTGCTGCAATCTTGTTATGCTTAATGCTTGTCACTAGGGCCCGAGTGCCATGATCTTAGATTTGAGCTCTATAATTATTGCTTAGATTGTATCTACAAGTTGTATGCACATGTCACTGTCCGGAACCAAAGGCCCCGAAGTGACAGAAATCGGGACAACCGGAGGGGATGGCGGTGATGTGAGGGACACATGTTTTCACGGAGTGTTAATGCTTTGCTCCGGTGCTCTATTAAAAGGAGTACCTTAATATCCAGTAGATTCCCTTGAGGCCCGGCTGCCACCGGCTGGTAGGACAATAGATGTTGTGCAAGTTTCTCATTGCGAGCACGTACGACTAAATATGGAAAACATGCCTACATGATTAATGAATTGATGTTCTTTCTTAATGCCTTATCAATCCTATCAATTGCCCAACTGTAATTTGTTCACCCAACACTTGTCACTTGTTATTGGAGAGTTGCCACTAGTGTAGATAGCTGGGAACCCCGGTCCATCTCGCATCATTATATACTCGTTCTACATGTCATTGGAAGTAGTATCAACTATTCTCTGGTGCCATTGCTCTCATATTACTATTACTGCTACTGTGTTACTGTTACTAGTGCTCTCATATTACTGCTACTTTCACATCACCCCTGTTACTAGTGCTTTTCCAGGTGCAGCTGAATTGACAACTCAGTTGTTAAGGCTTATAAGTATTCTTTACCTCCCCTTGTGTCGAATTAATAAATTTGGGTTTTACTTCCCTCGAAGACTGTTGCGATCCCCTATACTTGTGGGTCATCAATGTCTTGGCCTGATATCTTGGATCTCTCCCACTCGGCACTTCCCAGATCTGTTGATGTCATCTTCGATTCTGGTGTGCTGTGTCTAATCAAACGAGCGCGTGGCGGCATCAACGGAGCTAGCAGAGAAAGGAGAAAAGTGCTTGAGCGCTAGAGCTAATGGGAGCAAGGGGGCAGTTGCAGCGGAGAAGCAGAGGTGCGGCGTGAGCGAAAGTGCTCAAGGAGGAAGACGATGGCTTTATATAGCAGTGCGCCAGATCGTCGCAACCGTTGGATTGGCAAAAGAAAGGATGCAGATGACAACCACGTGTACAAGGGGTAAAAGGGTATTTTTACCGAGAAGTGAACAGGCAGGAGATACAGTAATAGTGCCAGAAAAAGCGGAGGACGTGTGTCCCCCACTTGCACGACGTGTCAACTGGATAGGAAAAAGGGACCCACATGACAGTGACACATAGCGGTTTTCGCGTATTTCCAACACAGAAATCGTGGCTATCATCAGCAACTACGTCATCAAGGTAAAATAAAAGCTCGACTATGAAGCTCGAAAAAATTTATCGACAACGCAAGATTATTTCGGGAGCCTTGGATCAAACACAAGTTCTTGCCCAAATGCTCGGGGGCTACTTTGGAAAAATAGAAAATTTCGAGTATGACAAGATAGAAATGGCGAGAGCCTATGATCAAATACAAGCATTTGTTCATAGCCTCGGGGGCTACTCCCATCGGGAGCGCTGGTCGCGCACCCGATAGATATAAAAATATAGAGAAGGATTATAAATATAGCGGCAAAGGATATTAATCTGTGGAGCCTACATCCAAGCACAAGTTCTTGGTTGTAGCCTCGGGGGCTACTCCCATCGGGAACGCTGTTCGCGTGCCAGATGAAATTTGAAGAAGTGAGAATATTTCGAGTTACACAGATAACTCTACATATACTCCCATCGGGAAGACAAAATAAGTCATCAAATATGACTCGATAAAATGTGCTATTCCAACAGCCGAAAAGCACTCGACAATATATTCTCGAGCGCTAAAAGTCGCGAATAAATCTCTGAATGCCGCAAAACTTTGCGAAGGTAAGACCCCAGATCCGTTCTGAGCGGCGTGGCACCGTCTCTGACGGCGGATTGCTACTATTTTCCGTATCAACAGATACGAAGAAAATCCTAACGGACGCGTTAGGTACCCGATAAAATATGACTGGGACTCGACAGAATGGTAAGACCTTAAGCGGCACCTGTCGAAGTTTACACCATATCCGAGATCATGTCCAGGACGTGATCTTGAAGTAGGTTTTTGCGGATTGCCACTAGAGCGTTAACTAGTACCTGATCCGTCAGATGAACTAGCCCCAACTACCGTTATCCCTGTAAAAATAGTGTTTGCATATCGAAAGATTATGTGATGAGTAAAGTTGGAGATTTTCCCTGATTCTTCGATTCAAGAAAAATCTCGGGGGCTACTGACATAGGCATCCCTAATGGGCCTGCCGAAGATGTTACCCGGTGTTTATTGAAGGCCCAGGACTCGAAGAATAAGAAGACTTGGAAGCCCATTTAATGATTAGAAAAGATAGTTTGTATTAGGAAAGATAGAGATTTGTAATCTTACGGGTTGGAAACAAAACCCTCCCGAACTTTGTAACTTGTGTATCACGAAACCCTCGGCTCCGCCTCCTATATAAGGGGAGTCGAGGGACAAAGAAAGGATCGAATCTACTGTCAACATAACCCTAGTTTTCGTAATCGTCGAGTACTTTTCGCCTGAACCTTCGAGATCTACTTGCCCTCTACTTCTAGCAAAACCCTAGTCTACAATCTGTAGGCATTGACAAGTTAATCCTTTGTCAGAGTCTTTGATGCAAAGACCGTGCCGGCCTGCCCAGAGGCCGGCACGGTCTTTGCATCAAGGACTCGTTCACTGGACGGCGAGAGAAGAAAAGCGGCATCTGCTGCAAAGTACTCTACACCTGTGGACTCTGACGATAGTGGTGATGGCGATTATCAGTATTTCCCCGGTGAGTCCAATCGTGGTCCGGCCATGGAGAAAAGCGCAGAGCCCACTAGACACGGCCACAAGGGAGACGGCTGGGACTGGCGTGGTTCTGCGCCGAAGAGACATGTCGGCGTTGTTGTCTCGTCAAGGACTCGTTCAACGAACGGCGGCCGGGGAAAGGGGGGCCCGTCTACAAAGTATATTGCGGCGTATAGGTGACCAAACATTCTAATCATCGGCACTAAAATGGAAGAAAGAGCCAAGTGGTATCTCAACTAGATATCATATGCCTCATACTTTGTTGGTCGAAAGAAATATTAACATTCAGGGATGGGGTCAGCGAGGCCAGGTAGGATGCACAAGAGAGATTGATAGTTGTGCCATCGCACCAGGCTCAGTGGCCCCACCCCAGAGTGTACAAGTGACCAAACAATTTAATCATCGGCACTAGAATGGAAGAAAGGCCAATGCAATTAAGAAGTAGCTAGTATGAACTAAATGGAATGCCTCATACTTTGTTGGTCGAAACAAATATGAACATCCCGGGATGGCGTTAGTGAGGCCAGGTAGGATGCACAAGAGATTGATATTTGTGCCATCACACCAGGCTCACTAGCGACACCCCGGAGTGTACGAGTGATCAACCAACCATCTAATCATCGACAAGTACAAAAACACCACCAAACCAGCAACCATGGTGACATAAGTCAAGATGCTCAAACACACATAGCATGCATGGAGCAGATGCTCCAAAGGGATTATTCATCACTTGGTATATAGACCAAGTGATGCTGGCAAAAGAGAGGCCAATCAAGAACCAGTAAATCCAGTAAGTGATAGATATGCCTAAACAAGCAACAACACATAGCATATCCCAGCTAACCAGATGAGACAAGTCTTGGTAGCCAACTGAATCACCTAGCACCACCTAGCCTTTTAAAACCATCAGAAACAGTCCTTTTCTTCAAAGGATACCACAGTGGCATTCATTTACATGATTCCCTACTGTGGATATCTCTATTTTCATCAAAGCCAACAAGAAATAGAAATTTATCATTACTCAGTTGAGTTCAAAACACCACCAAACCAGCAACCATGGTGACATAAGTCAAGATGCTCAAACACACATAGCATGCATGGAGCAGATGCTCCAAAGGGATTATTCATCACTTGGTATATAGACCAAGTGATGCTGGCAAAAGAGAGGCCAATCAAGAACCAGTAAATCCAGTAAGTGATAGATATGCCTAAACAAGCAACAACACATAGCATATCCCAGCTAACCAGATGAGACAAGTCTTGGTAGCCAACTTAATCACCTAGCACCACCTAGCCTTTTAAAACCATCAGAAACAGTCCTTTTTCTTCAAAGGATACCACAGTGGAATTCATTTACATGATCCCCTATTGTGAATATCTCTATTTTAGTATACCATCATAAGCATTCCATTTAAATCACACAATCCATCAAGTAAATCTTCACAAGGATACCACAGTAGCATCAAGTAAATCTTCACAAGGATACCACAGTAGCATAGTAGCATACCATAAGCTCAAAAGAATCCATCATTTTCTTCACAAGGATACCACAGTAGCATACCATAGTAGCATTTCATGCATTTAAATGAACCAGTAGCATCAAAACCAACCAAATGTCCAACTAGCAAGCAATACCAAGTGATCAAGTCTTCATTACCTTGTACAGGTTCAGACATGGATTTGTAGAACAAGTACAGAGAGGCAGAGGCATAGACAATTTCTATAAGCATATAGAACACTCCAATTTCTATAAGCATAGACAATTTCATTGTCACATCTTTCTATAAGCATAGACAATTTCATTGTCACATCTTTCTATAAGCATAGTAGCATACCATAAGCTCACAACAATCCATCAAGTAAATCTTCACAAGGATACCACAGTAGCATAGTAGCATACCATAAGCTCACAAGAATCCATCATTTTCTTCACAAGGATACCACAGTAGCATACCATAGTAGCATTTCATGCATTTAAATGAACCAGTAGCATCAAAACCAACCAAATGTCCAACTAGCAAGCAATACCAAGTGAGCAAGTCTTCATTACCTTGTACAGGTTCAGACATGGATTTATAGAACAAGTACAGAGAGGCAGAGGCAGAGGCATAGACAATTTCTATAAGCATATAGAACACTCCAATTTCTATAAGCATAGACAATTTCATTGTCACATCTTTCTATAAGCATCACTAGCAGCAGCAGCAATGCATATGAACACCATATACAGGTTCAGAACAATTTCATTGTCACATTGTACAGGTTCAGAACAACATATAGAACACTCCAATAAGCATCACTAGCAGCAGCAATGCATATGAACACCATATGAAGCAAAACGATTAGGGGCAATGCATCCAGAGCAACAGCAGCAATACATCCAGAGCGAGCATTTCGTCGAGCACGTTGTGCTCGCGCGGGGGAGGAAGAGGGAGGGGAGGGGAGGAAGAGGGAGGGAGCTCACCGACGACAACAACAGTTGTGGAGGAGCTCACCGACGACGACGGCAAGCGACGGCGGCCCCTCCTCGCGGCGGCCCCTCCTCGCCGTAGCGGCAGCTTGTGCTGCAGGTGGCGGGGATGGGAGGAGCGTGGCGGCAGGCGGCCCTCGCGTAGGAAGGCGGCGGCGACGGCGATGGCGACGACCATGGCGGCGCGCGGTGAGGAGAGGGGAGAGGGGAGAGGCGGTACGGATCAGAGGTGAACAGGCGTGGGCGGGGGAGGGCACGGGATGATATAGGTTCCCTTAGTTCTGTGGTGCACCAGAACAAGTGCGCCACAGAATCAACTACTTCTGTGGCGCACCGAGCAAGTGCGCCACGAAACAGTAATTTCGTGGCGCAGCCGCGTAAATACCTACACTAATAATTGGTGGTGACAGGGTGTGGGCCCCACTAAATTTTTGTGGCGCACGGTTCCCTGATGCGCCACAAAATTAAGCTATTTCTGTGGCGCAGATTGCCTGGTGCGCCACAAAATAACTTTCTGTGGCGCATTTTTAATGGTGCGCCACAAAACTAAGCTCCACCTATAAGGGTTTTCCTACTAGTGTAAGTTAATGATTGAATCTTGCATAAAGATTATTCTTACTTAACCATTTGATGTTTATTTAAATAATTGTTTAAAATTCAAAATAATAAAGAGTTGTCATATCATGGTGTAAGGGTTAATAGGATTGATATAGTAGTATTATTAGCAATGTTTCGTTTCTTCCGTGGAAGCTCAACCGAAAGGAACGAAGATGTTAAGCGTGTTAGAGCTAGAGTAGTGTGAGGATGGGTGACCAAATTGAAAAGTTTGACCATGAATGTACTTTGACCTAAAATTAAGTTAAGTGTACTTCGAGTTAAAATGATCCATGTGAGAGATTAAAAACATTGAAAAAATTGTAAATTTTTTTTTGAAGTCAATGGATAGCGTAGCCTGCTCCGAGGGTCGTCTAGACACCGACGGTGGCCGTCGGCGTATACGGGCTACGTCGAGGGCCAGGTCTACGCCAACGGCCCACGTGGCTCTGCCGAGGAGGACCTTCGCCGAGGAGCTACGCCGAAGGCTGCCCTCGGCGTAGCCTACACACCGATGGCCCAATGTGGCTACGCCGAGGGCTTCCGGCCGTCGGCGCCTTGCGTCATTCCTGCAGTGTTTGTTTTTTGTAAACATTTCCAATGTTTGCAGATTTCTTCTTTCCTTTCTAAACAGATAAAGAATCACAATATTTTTCTGTTTTTAACTGCTAATGTTGAGGAACATGGCTAGACAAATGGTTTTTCACTGGATAGCAGGTAGACAAGTACCAACTGAGCCAAGCTATCAACGATCTCCACCTACTCTCTTCAAGATTGAGAATACTCTCGTTGGTGGACATTTAACAACCGCAATCGCCAATCGTGCTAGAAATCTTGTCGTTCTTCTACCGTATTCAAATACATATGCTCTCATATATAGATAGAAGATAACGAGCCAGTTGTGCGTGGTAGTAGCTCATTCTCTACAAATGAAAGAAAAATACCAGGTGTTTTATTCGAAGTAGTGCATAGAATTTAGCAGCCTAAATCATAAGAGAGAAAATGGAAGATGTTCATGGCAAGGGACAAACAAGTGATACTCATAATGGTTCATTTAGCATTTTACAGTCAAGATTTTCGGCGACTGTTGTGTCTACAGGGACTTTTAGGTTTCATAAACAGAAATGAGAGGCTTCAGCAATTATCTGAGACGTACAGGAATTCTTGCTTGTTGAGGAATCAATCACACGTAATGATGAGTAGATGATGCTATATGGCATCGACTAATTGGAGGTCTCCGATCCGCCCATGGTTTGACAAGATTGGACTCTTCGTGCATGCCACATTTGCTGGACACGTCAGCCCAATTATGCAGTGAAGAACATCTACTTTGAGACTTGGAATACCAAATTCCCACCCGGTATATACTAGATGAGTTAGTTGGATATATGCCACCAAGATTTTGGGCTATTTGAGAAACGTCATTGCAACTTTTCACTTTTAAAATATGCCACTATAATTCTTTGTTTATTTCATAATCATCATTTTATCAATTTTGACATACATACTACGAAATATACACTTGTATTTTCATTGTACATACGTAGGAACCAGAATTAGCTTGTGATGTCGGTTAATTTCTTGTGTAATAATGATTTTGTTATTTTTCAGTATTTCTTTGTAATAACTCAATACACACATGCCGTATTTATGCCATATGAGAATAAAATGGCAGCCAAGTATAAAGTTCTCTCGTTGCTTGATGTTTTTTTTCCAACGAGCGCACTCCTATTGTGCTTATCCATCATATACTATTTAGTTGGTTAATAATATAATTTAGCTTCTACGGTGCATACAGATAACCATAGAAGCATATCACTATTAACTATGTCTTCAATACTCTTTGTTAAAAACGTGGAGGCAGCTCAAAGGAACCAGTCATGCATGCCCCTAAGC
The DNA here is from genome assembly GCA_030979885.1 of Lolium multiflorum. Taxonomy (NCBI): domain Eukaryota; kingdom Viridiplantae; phylum Streptophyta; class Magnoliopsida; order Poales; family Poaceae; genus Lolium; species Lolium multiflorum. The sequence continues at coordinate 117,829,237 of CM061750.1, forward strand.
TGTTTTGGGTGTGGAACATAGTGTAGTGCATATGTAGGATGAAAATACGAGTAAAAAATTATATGTTATGTGTGTTAACATGAACATAGTTGTATTTATGAAATGTTTAGAGAAACAAGATGGAGTTTTTTTTAAATAAAAGTTGTAGTCATGTTTCTTAAACAGTTAGAATTTTAATGATGCCTATCCAATTAACCCGTACTAAAAAGTTTGGCAAACTTGGTTGTTAGACATGTTCATGTTAAAATCCAGTTTAATTAATTGAAAATTACCTAATTCTAAAACTAAGTCCAGTTGGCATTTTACTTACGAACTTTGCCTATTAGTGAAGAAACGAAATACACATGACCATGATCTGTAGCCACTTATGTTCCACTTAGCATAGCATGACATCAATTTCTTGGGTGCACTCCCATGCAGTTGGCAAGGAGTTCCGTGTCCTTTCACGGGAAACGTCTTTTTCTGTAGGCGTCCAGATTCTGGAATCTTCCAGGTGTAGCGCGCGTCTCCCCAATTTTATACGGGCAGTTTTATTAGGTCATATTTTGGCATCTTCCTCAAGGTAGTTTTGGGAAAATAGTTTTAAATTTTAATTTTTAGATACCCTCATACTCCTTAGCAATTAAAGAAGGTAATTTAGACTTTTTGGTTTGCCTTATAGGGAAATAATCTGGCATTTCAATCATCTAATGCATGTTAAACATGCTGCTTTGGGGAAAAGATGAATAGTCATTTCAAGGTGGTGTATGCACCTGTCTTTTTCCGAAATGGTGGCATACGCAGGCCTATGCATCAAACTTATGCATATGGTCTATTAATTGCCCTATTCAAAGTATGTTCAATATTTGAGAATTGATGAACCCCCGTGCATACACATTTTTTGCATGGTTTTCTCTGTCCAAAATAAACCTCTGTTTTTCCTACATGTTCCAAACACTACAGCTTACTCCTTTCCTTTTTAAACAGATAAAGAATCATAATTTTTCCTTTCTATTGTCTTCTGATGTTTACGAACATAGCAAGACAAATGTCGTCCTCTAGATAGAAGATATTCTCTTCAAGATAGAGAATTATCCTCTAGAGTACATGAAGTACCAACTAAGCATCTACCTCGATCCCCACCTACTCTATTAAAGATATAGAATACTCTCATTGGCAGACATTTAATAACCGTAACCTCCCATGGTGCTAGAAATTTTGCCGCTCTCCTACCGTATTTAAATACATATGGTCTCATATATAAATATAAGACAACGAAGCGAGTTGTGGCGTGGTAGTAGCTCATTCTCTACAAACGAAAGAAAAATCAGGTGCTTCGGTCCAAGTAGTGCATGGCGAATTATTTAGTAGAGTAAATGATAAGAGAAGATGCTCATGCCAAGGGACGGAGATATGCTTCTCATATCGATCCATTTAGCGGTTTACACTCACAAATTTCGGTGATAATTGTGTCTACAAGGGTTTATAGAATTTGGAAATGGAAATAGGGGGCGTCAGAAATTATTTGAGATCTTCAGAGCTACCTTCCTGTGGAAGTACCATGTCGATAAGCAAAGATCAGTTGATGATGCTACGTTGCATCGAGCCATTGGAGGTCTCCGATCCGCCTATGGTTTGACAAGACTACACTAATCGTGTGTGATATACTAGTTATACCCGTCAGCCCAATTATCTAGTGAAGTTTGGAAAACTTGAGCGTTATACACGTTCATTTAAATGTTCAATTTGGATAAAATTTGCTTCTAGAAGTAAGTCACATTTTATTTATGAACTTTGCCTACTATTCAATGGGAACGAAATGTACATTACCATCAAATTTGGGTGCTAGGATAGACAATGATGAACTGTGCGTACGGGTGATGAACTACCTTGATTGCGTAACCCGTCTTATGACTGGGATTTAAGCATGTCTTAATGAAAAAAATACTACTGTGTAGCATAGCGTGACATCAATTCCTTGCGTGCGTGACTTTTTGCCCTGCCGTTTTGGCAAGAAGTTTCCGTGTCCTTTCACTGGAGACGCCTTTCCCCGAGATTTCAGCCGCGTAGGCGTCCAGATTCTGGAATCTTCCAGGTGTGGCGCGCGTCCTCCCCAATTTTATACGGCCGGGGCTCCGTCGTCAAGGTCGTCCACCGTGGTTTCGCCGTCGGATCGAATATTTTCCCCTTCCCCCCTCCTACCTCGCCGCGGTCGCCGGCCGGCCTCCTCTCCCTCGCTCGTCGGAGGTAATGGTGCTTCCTCCCCATCAGATTCCGCTTCAAATTCTGTCTTGATTTAGGGCCTAGGTGTGTCGTGCGGGGACGGATTCGTTCGAGGGGATTTTTTCTCGATCAGTCTCGCAGTGGGCTATCGATCGGCGTCCTGGCGAATCGAGCGGAGGAAGAAAGGTAGGTTGCGGAGTCGGATCCGCAGGCGCGGCTGTACGGGGCGTGAAATTTTACTTTGGGGGAAATTAGATCTTTTGAGGAGAACAGTATAGAATCTTCTCCTATTGTTGGAATAGATCGATTCGTTCGGTAATTCCATTTCCATGAGTCTTTCATCGAAAACTGATCTTGTGATGGTGATTTTAAGCTCAAATCAGTCTCGTATCTCTGGCCTCTAGGGGGTGGTAGATGTTCCTCTATCTATGGATAACCGACAGTAATTATTTGTAAATTAACTTTTGCTTGTTGGATTTGAAATATGTAGGTTAGTAGATTGGATGTTTTGTGAATATAACGTTATCCTTCTACAAGATATTCTAGTTTTCAGAAATAAAGCCAGTCACGTTTTGGGTGAGAGTTTCTGGTCAGCAGATGACATGTTTATCACAATAAATAGCCGAATCTCATGAGTAAATTTGTTGATACCAAAATATTTAGGATCACAAGGATCATATGTTTTTCTTATGCAAGGTAGCTGTCTTTATAAGAAGGTTTCAACAGCATGAAATATTTCTAGGTGGTCTGTTAGAGTAATTACTTTGTTCTGTGACATGTATGATGTGAGTTTGTACCTTCGCCCAGAATTTAGACCGTCTAGTACTTGCAGTCTGGGTAAAGAATAAGTCTCGTTCTGTTGTATTAAGTAATTTCTTTTTCTGCAGAAAACTTATTAGTGACTTTTCACATGTTTATAACTGCTTGTAGTGTTGCACAGGTTTTCTCTACTTTTGACATAGTTACTTCTGGCAGTGTTTCTGACTGTACTATCACTGGATGTTGCAGCTTGTTTCACCCCCGAGAACTGGAAGATGGCCACAAACGTTGGTGAATCAACAAGCGTTGGCAGCAGCGGTGATGCTGCTGGGGGGAGCTTCGAGTGCAATATCTGCTTTGAGTTGCCACAAGAGCCAATAGTAACTCTCTGTGGCCACCTGTTCTGCTGGCCATGCCTCTACCGGTGGCTGCACATGCACGCGCACACTCCAGAGTGCCCTGTGTGCAAGGCCATCGTCGAAGAAGACAAGCTTGTTCCTCTTTATGGTCGTGGCAAGGACCGTGTCGATCCAAGGTCAAAGAACACACCTGGAGCTGACATTCCTAACCGCCCAGCTGGCCAGAGGCCTGCAACAGCCCAACAGGCTGATCCTAACAACAACTTTGGGAATGCCCATGCGAATCCATGGTTCATGGGCATGGGCGCAGGAGTCCCGTTGGCCAATGCACGATGGGGTAACTACGCCTTCTCCGCCGCATTCGGCGGTCTGTTCCCTATGCTTAGCTTCCAAATGCATGGTATTCCTGATCCAACTGCCTATGCCCAGCCTGCTGGGTTTCACTACGGGTATGGCCATGGCCATGGGTTCCACGGCGGGCATATGGGGCCTGCCCATGGCGTCCCCCGCCAAGGACCCCTTGGACAACAACAGCAGGCAGATGTCTACCTGAAGGCCCTGCTCCTCATGGTTGGAGTTCTTGTGATTGCAAGCCTGCTTGCATTTTAATTTAAAGTTATCAGTAGTTTGCAGGTGTAATGGTTGTTTGGTGGTAAGAATTGCTAGAATTCCTGGGGTGGTGTCATGGTGTGGGCTTATCGATCTACCAAATGTGACGTAAGTTAGTTGGAATGTTTATACGAAGTGTCCATGGTATGTAGATTTAGATAAGCTTCAGCATGTTAAGGCATCATATGTGTTATTTGGTTGAAGATTGTGTAATTTGTGTAGCTTTGAAGCTTTTGGTGAATGTGATGTACAATTGGGAGGTAGTCTCCTCGTGGGAAGTCTGTATACTGTATCCATTTATACTGGACCACATTTGCAGTACATGTAAGAATTGTCTTGCTTGCACCAGGTCATTTCATTCATTCGACAATAATTTAACCGTATTTAATTCACCGAATAAACATGATATGTTGTAGTAGTACAGTGGTTCTTCTTGACGATAAAAGACAAGATATTTTTGGTTGAGCACTTGAGAGCAACCTCGGTTCTTTCTGAATATCTACCATACTCACCTTATGTTTGGACAAATCAGCACCTACAGTCATTTCTCGATGTTTGCATATTTCATTGTCTGCTCGCAATATCGACACCTACAATGATGTTGTTGCCGCTCCAGGCCTGTGTTGCACGTGCAACAGAACCTGCAAATTTGGCACGGTTGAAAGCAGTTCCGATGCACCACCACGCCAGATTAGAATGTTGCGCCGACCACACTGATGAAAACAAACCTGAACTGGATTTTTATATTCCAGCCGTGCACGCTGCTTGATTCCCCATTTTCACAGTTCATTGCTCAGTTTTCTCACGCCGATAATTTGACAGCTACACGTCTGTTTTATGGATGCGGCACATGCTTCTTAGGGTACGCTCATGTGGACGACTTTGCAGGGAAAATCCATGGTTTCTACACAGATGGAGACGGAGGCACTGGATTGGATTGGTGTGCAGATCTGATCGGCAAGCCACACTAATCGATACTTTCCTTGATCATCCAGATTCTTTTTGATCAACAACATCTTTAATCAGGCTGCAAAATATAGTTTGGTAAATGAGCAGAGAGGACGACATGGCTTAGCCTAGTGGTTGGGGTCGCAGCGGCACACCCCAACGACCGGAGTATGAACGAATTTCGAATTATCACGCCAAATTCCGCTTCTACTATATCAAAAAGTGTCTAATTCCTCATAGACATGGTTTCATTTTTTTATTTTGTAAATGAGCAGAGAGCAATAGCAATTGGACAAACTTATCATGCACAGCTCCCAACCAAGAAATATTGAAATAGAGTAGCAATTAAACAATACTCCCTCTCTCACAGTTTATAAGGCACGCGCGTACCCCTAGATCGCAAATTTGATCAAGTTAGCATTAGTTATATGTTATAAAAATTATATCATTAAAAAGTTTAGATGTTCTATTTTCTAATGATATAATTTTTATATTATATAATTTAAATTATATAGGTTAAATTGGTGACCTAGGGGTACGCGCACGCCTAATAAACTGTGAAGGAGGGAGTATGTCTGAGACTCGCCAGCCGATGTAATAAACTTATCAACTTGCAACCTCTATCACATCTGTCCCCCTAGTACCCCAAATCTAGTGTAGTGGTTCAATCCACCAAAGATCAGTAGACAGCACAAGAGCTTGTAGGCTGGCTACGCATTTTCAACACAAGATCTATCAGAAAATATTATCAACTAGTTAATATTTATGCATCGAACCAACCATGTAATTTATTTTGGTCATTTACAGCCATGTACTTTGTTGCCTACAAATGCCTGTAAAATTAGCAACAGCCACAAGCACACACACAACCTTTCTTAACTGAGATGAAAGCACATGGTCGTATTTTTAGTTGTGAAACGAAGTAATCAGGAGTGACACATAGTGACATAGGCGAGAATCCGATATAGCATATGAAATGGTCTGTACGTACAGGCGATCAGTGGAATAGCCACAACCTCTGCCCGCGTAGCGCCCAGTTGACCGACCAAGCTAGTAGGTACTACAAGTGTGCTTCAGCTGCTTCTTTGGTCGATGTGTTCATGTATGTATAACCCTAGCCTCCCCAGCCTCTCCCCTCTCGGGCGGCAGCGGAGTCCCCTAGCTTTCAGCCCCCAGCGGACCTCCTTCCCCCGCCCCTGAGGGCGCCGCTGCTGCCGGCTCCGGTGGCGGTGGCGGCGCCCCTCTCGTTGAACGACGATGGGGAGGAGAGAGCTTCCGCGGCGGCGCATCATGGGGGGCGATGAGGCGCAAGTTGAGGACGCCGGGCGGCACGGCTGCTTGGCTGTGGCCTGATGCACTTCGCTGGAAGCCATGAAGTAGTGGGTGGAGCGGTGGCAGCCTTCGCCCCCGGCGGTGGTTTGGCTGTGGCGGCGCTACGCATGATCCGCGCTCTCTGGTAATCCGGCTGGCTGGTGGCGTGGGGACTGCTGGTCTAGCTTTGTTGGTGGCGGTCCTCGGGTTTCCCTCATGCGAAGATGAAGACCTGCCGGAGGCCAGTCTGCCTTGATCTAGCTGGAGTGATACGTTTCAGAAAGCTCCGCCGGCGAATGGAACATCACATCTTTTGCCTAGAGTTTGCTGGATCATGTGGTATTCGGTCGCGCGCATCCATGCTTTTATTCCGACCGTTTGGTTCTGGAGGGAGAGGTGCGAAACTCTTTTCTATGTTGACACCAAGACATTGGATCCATGGTAAAAATCAGAAGAAGAGAATATCATGAAGGCCGGATGGGAGGACTAGCTAAGGGAGGTTCAAGTCTCCGCGATGTTGAGGGACTTTTTGGTGTTCCGGGCTTGACAGCAGTAGTATTAAAGTGGAGGCGACATCACAGGTGAAGTTCATAGTCTTACCCTTCAGGGTGAAAACCCAAGGTCTGACCTTTGTTGGAGGCATTGTTTTGAGAGCAGGGACTATCTCCAGGGTGAAAACCTAAGATCGTTTGTCGGGCGACGATGTTACTGGAGCATTGTTCCCTTCTTGGAGGCGTCGCTTTTGGAGAGTCTCTATTTCAGGTGCGTCTTGCTGATGGATGTATTGCTGTTGTTAGACCTGGGATACTATAGCTGGACTTTTGTTTCTTAGTTTTTTTTTCTATTTTTTGGCTATGTGCATCCGTACTGTCATTAGGGTGTTGCGTTGTTGCAGAGGCTGGATGTAATTGGTATCTCTGATATTAATATATTACTTTTATATAAAAAATATAACTAAATTAGACAGCAGACTCATACACTCAGGTTGAAGTTAGAACCTACTAGCTACAACTCGATCTTGCCGCCATGTGTTAGGATTTAAAGAATTACTCATTAGAGATTAATCCCGCTGTTAGTCATGTACCTGCGCGCGGTTGCCATTTTGGCCAACGAACTCTCTCCTGAACAAGCGCATCCCTAGAATTTAGATGTATCTTTTGCGCTTGTGTAAATATATTCCTCATCAATTAATAAAGAGTCACACTTGAATCATTTTGTTCTTGTCGATGTACGCGTCGACATCCTCGGCTGACACTTAGCGAGGAGACTTTGATGGGCAATTCCTACCTGAGTTAAATCCTAGTGACGTGGCTCTCTTACCAAACATCTAGCACTCCATTATTCCAACATATCTACCCTTTTCCGTAGCGTTCCTTTACTACTCACCATTCACCAGCCACCCTTCCCAACTCACTGTTTTATATCTCGATTTCCATGGAAAACCTTCAAGCATGCTAGGCAAAGGTCGTCTCTTCTTGCTTTCCTGCTGTATGAGAATTTCCTCCTATCCCGTCACAAGTTTGGAATAAGAAGCATCTGGAAATACTATGGTAGCGAGTGATTTAAGGTACGCATTAAGCTGGATTGCATCGGATCTCAGCAGGCTGTACCTGGCACCCGGATATTCCATTGAGGTGCATATCACCATCAGCCTACAGGGATGGATGTCATCGAGCCAGGGAGTATCCGGTTGGCCCGAAAAGAGGTGACTAGAAATCTGGAATAGCAACCGCCACGTACTGCTGCCTAGCCTAGCGATCTCGCCAACCTGTAGACCAAGCTACAAGTACTACAGAGGGTAGGCGATGTTCATGCTTTGATCAATGTAACTATGTAACTACACTAGTCAGATCGGTGCATTTTTTGATTGGGTCATAGTCATACACGGCTGTATAACTCGTGATGTCTTGTGGCCGTTCACGTACGTGAGCTCATTTTCCCCGCGATGCCTCTGTAAGTGACTCTGTCATACGGTCTCCAAAATTCCGTGCTTTTGATTTTCAGCCGTCCATTCTTCTATTTGAATCGGCAATTTACGGTTATTTGAATTCATGCATCCCGTCTCAAAGGTAAAATAAGAGAAAGCAGGAGAGAAAATGGCAAGCGTGTGTGTCTAAGTCTAACATTGGCCCAAAAGTTGACCACCGGCTTACCTATTTTATATACCTGTCAAAGTCACCTTAGACTTGTTGGATTGCTCTCCTTTGTGAGACATGCATAAGTATACAGGGTTTTAGGAATGGGGCTTCTCAATCGCACCGGTATGCACATCAGTCGCGGTGGAGACGATGAGGCATGAACAACAATGCTGAGAAAGCATAGGAGGTTTTCCATGTTTGAAGTAAGAGGCTTGTATATACTGAGTTGATAATTAACACATGAAGCCCGGGTTATTCTATGTGATCAAATTTAGGTGAATACCGATCTACTAAAACAGTGGTGATGTTGACCTACAACTTTGTACCAGTTGTTTTTGAATACAAAGGAACTCTAAGGAGTGTGGCAACAGTTCATCCGTAGTACAAGTGTGTAACTCAATTATATTGTCTCATGAATCATGTCACTCACGTCTGCATTTTCCCCTTTGAGAACAATGAGTTATCTTAAAATTAGGGTGACTTTAATAGGTGCTTCCTCTGTTTCAATAAACTAGCATAATGACCCTCGCAAAATGTGAGGGAAACATGTTCATTGTGTTGAAATAAAGTTTAATATCATGGATATCACATTTTTTTTATAAGATATAGTACATTTATCTGACTATCACACATGTTATGGTAAAAAGTATATCATAAAATCTAGTAACATATTTAACAATCAAAATTATCCCTCACGATAGCGAACTTGAAGAAGCAGTTGTTTCGACATCTACTTTATCCCAAGTGCAATAATGGTCCAAGTACGGGTTTTCGAATTCATTCCCTCGCTGATCGCGCACATCATCTTCAGTTTAAGATTGAGGCTTAGATGGAGACATATGAGATACAAGCTCTGGCTAAGGTCGACATCCAGGCTCTAGACAAGTGATAGTGAAACTTTCTCAAGGATCCAAGTAAGAAAATGAAATTGGTTAGTGGGAACTAGCTGCTAACGCGCAAAGGTAAGGATGTGCTTAAAAAGTTCAAACTTGAATGATAACTAGTGGTGTATTGATATTTTGAGCTTCACCAACGATCACTTTTGTAGAAGCAGCCCGAGTTTGCCCAGGTGAAATCTAGCAAAATGTGAGGTTATCTACGGAACCGACCCATTCATTATCGTAAAAACTTTGGTGGATCCAATACAAGCCATACCCTCTTGTTTGTTCAATTGAAATCTCACTGCATCGAAATAGTCAAAACGGTGTAACTTCACTCAGTTCGACGGATGGATGACGCTTTCTTGTGTGTATCGACATGTCACATTGCTTTGGATATCCTCACTTTCAAGCCTTGACGAGCGGAGGGGGAAGCTAAACCACGAGTAACTCTCTAAATGCATTTAGGCGCAATGGGTCATCAAGAGGAGTGGTAGGCATGTTAGGGTCATTTTCTTCGCCGCGTGCTCAGAAGTAACCTGTTCCAATCCTTATTTTGCAAGTTCTAATCGAAATATAATATGGTAGCAAAGTGCGCGCATGCGGAAGAGCATTTTGAACCTAGTCGATAGATGCCATTGAAACGTTAATGAAAAACACCCTAAAATCACAATAAGATTTTCGAATCACCTAGCGACGATTACAGACACTTTTATAAATACATTTGTCATCAATAAAGAATCACACTTGAATCATTTTGTTGTTACCTCTCTTTTACCCTCCATTACATTCAATAATCTCATCATGGAATCTACGTACGCATTGAGATAGTTGTGTGGCTGAAAGTTAGCGAGGCTGCGATAGGGGACTTTTGACGAGCAAGTCTTACCTGACTAAAATCCTTCTGATGTGGCCTCTTAAGTCTTACCGAACATCTAACATGGTCCATTATTCCAACAAATCTCCCCCTTTCCGTAGCGTCCCTTTATTACTCCTCAAGAGCCCTCACAACTCCCTACTTTATATCTCGGTTTTCAGGAAGCCCTTCAAGCATGATACATAGAGGTCGTCTTCTTGCTTGCCCGGTGTATGCAATTTATTCAAAGCATCTTCTCCTACCCATCACAAGTTTTGGAATAAGAAGCATCTGGAAGTAATATGCTAGTTAGCGGCAGAAGGCACGGGCGAGCCTGCATTGAATCGGATCTCGGCAGTCGGCAGGTTGCGTGTGGCACCCGGAAACTTCACGGGGCTGCAAGATGCCCATTCCATGCATAAGCGATGATAAGCACCACTACCGGCGCTAGCAGCGCGACCTGTGTGGACCAAGCTCCTAGTTCTTTTTGAGGGTGACCGCTCCTTGTTTGTGCTTCGGTGCAGTCATACCTGTGGATCGCTGCATTTTTCGATAGGAACAGTCAAACACCGCTGTAGATCTTGACGGTTCAAACCGAAAGTAACTTAGCAAGTAATATCACACAGGTGTTTTGGTGACATGGCGTAACAACTCCCTCTACCTCGGTTTAACAGGCACGCACGTAGTTTAACATAAATTTTGATCATTGCTTTGATCAATAGAATATAAATTTTATGTCTACGAAATCTATAACATTAGATTCATATGCAAAAAAAAATTCTAATGATATAATTATTGTGACATATATTTCAAATTTTATTGATCAAAATAATGGTTAAAGTAATTTTTAAACTACGTGTGTGCATGTTAAACCGAGATGGAGGGAGTAGCTATGTTACCATAACATCACACACCCCAAGACAAAATGAGTCTACAAACTAATAAATGAGACCTTCCATGATGCCACTCTTATGTTACTTTAAACTATGAAGATAGTAACATAGACTAGTAACTTATGCATGACATCACCTTAGGGCATCTCCAACGCGGCGACCCATCCCGCGCTCGTGCGTCCGGATGGGTCAAAACGGACAAAAACACGGCCCAACGCGGCCACACATCGCAAATGCGGATGGCCGCGGTGTCCAGGACGACCCAAACCGGCCCAAATCTGGGCCAGGTTTGTGTGGCCGCGGATGGCACACGGCGTCCTCGCGTGTCCGCCTGGTCCGCGTGACTGGCTCACCTGTCGGTGCCGTAGTCCTATTACATGTGGACTGGGGAGGGGGGCTGTCCCTATCCAGTCCCCACTCCCCCACTCCACTCCGGCCGCACGAGCTTGAGCTCGAGCTTTCGCGCCGCCATGGCCCCAAAGCGTGAGTTCGAGCCGTCCACCAACGACCACGAGGCCGGCAGCAGCCGGCGAGCCGCGCCGGCGGCTTTCGACATGGGGCCGTCTGCTCCCATCTGCAACCGGATCTACGTCACCATAGCGGTGGCGCAGATGTTCTGGGAGGCCGGCGTCCCAATGCCATGGGGCAACGTGCACCTTCCCAACGGCTGGCACCTGAGACCAGATCGGGTTCCGGTGCCGCCAATCCCCGGGCTCCGGCCGCGCCAAAGTCACGGAGATCCAGCGGCGACGCTCGCATCTGTCGAAGGACCACCGGGAGATCCAACTGCCAACTGGGACTTGTGGTTCGAGATGGAGCACGATGCACTCCGGCACACGTGATTCACCTCGGCGACATCGAGGCCTCGCCCGTAGCCGCGCATGCCTGCTAGGAGGGCTGGTCGCCGCCCCGGCGGCCTCTACATCGATGAGCCCGTGGCTACTCCGCCACGGGCCGCGGCAGCGGCTCAAGCGCCCCAAGCTGCGGCGCGCTGGAGGCATCCGATCTCGAGGAGCTGAAGGCCGCAAGCCTCCGAGGAGGAGGCCAGGAAGGCGGAGGACACAACGCATGGCGTTCGCCATGGCGTGGGAGGAGCCATGCGCCGGCGCTCCGCCTCCGCAGGCGGGCTGCGCCTACCGCGCCAAGGAGGACAGGAAGGCCAAGCGAGGCCGGAGGAGGAGGCCATGGCGCCGGCGGCGGGAGGAGGAGGAGGAGCCTAGCTCGGGGGAGGGGAGTGCCGCTTCGGAGGGGAAGAACGCGCGGGGAGGCGGCGGCGATACGCTGCGTCTCGATAATTTCTTATGTTCCATGCTATCTGGCCCACATGTTTATGCACATTATATGTCCGCATTTTTGGAACTAACCTATTAACAAGATGCCGAAGAGCCAGTTGCTGTTTTCTGCTGTTTTTGGTTTCGAAATCCTAGTAAGGAAATATTCTCGGAATTGGACGAAATCACCCAAGGTCCTATTTTTGCACGAAGCTTCCAGAAGACCGAAGAGGGAAGGAAGTGGGGCCACGAGGCGCCGTCACCATCGGCGGCGCGGCCCAGGCCGCGCCGACCTATGGTGTGGGGCCTCGTGTGGCCCCCACGTTGCCCTTTCGCCTACTTAAAGCCTCGTCGCGAAACCCCGTCGCCCGATACGGAAAACCTTCAGAGACGCCGCCGCCGCGAATCCCATCTCGGGGATTCGGGAGATCGCCTCCGGCGAGGGGATTCATCTCCGGGAGGACTCTTCATCGCCATGATCGCCTCCGGAGTGATGAGTGAGTAGTTCACCCCTGGACTATGGGTCCATAGCGTAGCTAGATGGTCGTCTTCTCCTAATTGTGCTTCATTGTTGGATCTTGTGAGCTGCCTAACATGATCAAGATCATCTATCTGTAATTCTATATGTTGTGTTTGTCGGATCCGATGGATAGAGAATACTATGTTATGGTGATTATCAATCTATTGTTTATGTGTTGTTTATGATCTTGCATGCTCTCTGTTATTAGTAGAGGCTCTGGCCAAGTTTTTACTCTTAACTCCAAGAGGGAGTATTTATGCTCGATAGTGGGTTCATGCCTTCATTGACACTTGGGACAGTGACAGAAAGTTCTAAGGTTGTGATGTGCTGTTGCCACTAGGGATAAAACATTGATTCTATGTCTAAGGATGTAGTTGTCGATTACATTACGCACCATACTTAATGCAATTGTCTGTTGCTTAGCAACTTAATACTGAATGGGGTTCGGACGATAACCTGAAGGTGGACTTTTAGGCATAGATGCAGTTGGATGGCGGTCTATGTACTTTGTCGTAATGCCCAATTAAATCTCACTATATTTATCATATCATGTATATGCATTGTTATGCCCTTCTCTATTTGTCAATTGCCCGACCGTAATTTGTTCACCCAACATGCTTTTATCTTATGGGAGAGACACCTCTAGTGAACTGGACCCCGGTCCTATTTTTACATAGCATACAATCTACTGCAATTGTTCTTTACTGTTTTCTTGCAAACAATCATCTTCCACTCGATACGCTTAATCCTTTGTTACAGCAAGCCGGTGAGATTGACAACCTCACTGTTTCGTTGGGGCAAAGTACTTTGGTTTTGTTGTGCAGATTCCACGTTGGCGCCGGAATCCTGTTGTTGCGCCGCATCACATTTCGCCACCATCAACCTTCAACGTGCTTCTTGGCTCCTCCTGGTTCGATTAAACCTTGGTTTCTTTCTGAGGGAAAACTTGCCACTGTGCGCATCATACCTTCCTCTTGGGGTTCCCAACGGACGTGTACATTCGCGCATCAAGCCTGTTTTCCGGCGCCGTTGAGGAAGAAGAAAAGCTACACCACAAAGATCTCTAACTCCCATCAACTACACGCGAAATGTTTCGGGCCGGGGAGATCAAGACACGCTGCAAGGGGAGTCTCCACTTCTCAATCTCTTTACTTTGTTTTTGTCTTGCTTTATTTTATTTACTACTTTGTTTGCTGCACCTAAACAAAACACAAAAAAATTAGTTGCTAGTTTTACTTTATTTATTGTCTTGCTCTCTATATCAAAAACACAAAAAATTAGTTACTTGCATTTACTTTATCTAGTTTGTTTTATTTACTTTGCTAAAATGAATACCCTGAAAATACTAAGTTGTGTGACTTCACAAATGCAAATAATAATGATTTCCTATGCACACCTATTGCTCCACCTGCTACTACAGCAGAATTCTTTGAAATTAAACCTGCTTTACTGAACTTGGTTATGAGAGATCAATTTTCTGGTGTTAGTTCTGATGATGCTGCTGCCCATCTCAATAATTTTGTTGAACTTTGTGAAATGCAAAAGTATAAGGATGTAGATGGTGATATTATTAAATTGAAAGTTTTTCCTTTCTCATTAAGAGGAAGAGCTAAAGATTGGTTGCTATCTTTGCCTAAGAATAGTATTGATTCATGGACTAAATGTAAGGATGTTTTTATTGGTAGATATTATCCTCCCGCTAAAATTATATCTTTAAGAAGTAGCATAATGAATTTTAAGCAATTAGATACTGAACATGTTGCTCAAGCATGGGAGAGAATGAAAACTTTGATAAAGAATTGCCCAACCCATGGACTGACTACTTGGATGATCATCCAAACCTTCTATGCAGGACTAAATTTTTCTTCGCGGAATTTATTGGATTCAGCTGCTGGAGGTACCTTTATGTCCATCACATTGGGGGCGGCTACAAAACTTGGATGATATGATGATAAATTACTCTGAATGGCACACGGAAAGAGCTCCACAAGGTAAGAAGGTAAATTCTGTTGAAGAAACCTCTTCCTTGAGTGATAAGATTGATGCGATTATGACTATGCTTGTGAATGGTAGATCTAATGTTGATCCAAATAATGTTCCTTTAGCTTCATTGGTTGCTCAAGAAGAAAATGTTGATCTGAATTTCATTAAAAATAATAATTTCAACAACAATGCTTATAGGAACAACTCTGGTAATAACTATAGGCCATATCCTTCTGCTAATGGTAATGGTTATGGTAATTCTTATGGAATTCTTACAACAATAATAGGAGTGTACCCTCTGGTCTTGAAGCTATGCTTAAAGAATTTATTAGTACACAAACTGCTTTTAACAAATCTGTTGAGGAAAAGCTTGATAAAATTGATATTATTGCTTCTAGAGTTGATAGACTTGCCTCTGATGTTAATCTTTTAAATTTGAAAGTTATGCCTAATAATGATATTGATAATAAGATTACTACTACAGCAAATGCCATCCAAGTTAGAATTAATGAGAATATAAGATTAATGGCTGAATTGCGTGCTAGGTGGGATAGAGAAGAAAATGAAACTAGCTAAAGAGAATAATGTAGCTAAAGTATGGACTATTACCACCACTAGTAATGTTAATTCTTCACATGTTGCTGCACCTCCTACTATCAATGGTAAAATAATTGGTGTTGGCAATGTTTCTACTCCTAGTGCAAAGCGTACAAAACTGCCTGAAATTGCTAAAACTGCTGAAACTGCTTGTGATAAAACTGCTGAAATTTTTTCCAACCTTGGGAACAATGATCCCATTGCTGTAGCTCATAATGATTTAGATTTTGATGATTTCCACATCTCTGAAGTTATAAAGTTCTTACAAAAACTTGCTAGAAGTCTCAATGCTAGTGCTATAAATTTAGCTTTTACAAAACATATTACAAATGCTCTCATAAAAGCTAGAGAAGAGAAACTAAAACTTGAAACTTCTATTCCTAGAAAGTTAGAAGATGGTTGGGAGCCCATCATTAAAATGAAATTCAATGACTTTGAATGTAATGCTTTATGTGATCTTGGTGCAAGTATTTCTGTTATGCCTAAAAAGATTTATGATATGCTTGACTTGCCACCATTGAAGAATTGTTATTTGGATGTTAATCTTGCCGATAATGTTAAAAAGAAACCTTTGGGGAGGATTGATAATGTGCACATTACGGTTAACAATAACCTTGTCCCCGTTGATTTTGTTGTCTTGGATATCGAATGCAATGCATCTTGTCCTATTGTGTTGGGAAGACCTTTTCTTCGAACCGTTGGTGCTGTTATTGATATGAGGGAAGGTAATATTAAATATCAATTTCCTCTCAAGAAAGGTATGGAACACTTCCCTAGAAAGAGAATGAAGTTGCCTTTTGATTCTATTATTAGAACAAGTTATGATGTTGATGCTTCTACTCTCGATGTTACTTGATTTGCACTTTCTGCGCCTAGCTGAAAGGCGTTAAAGAAAAGCGCTTATGGGAGACAACCCATGTTTTACTACAGTACTTTGTTTTATATTTGAGTCTTGGAAGTTGTTTACTACTGTAGCAACCTCTCCTTATCATGTTTTTGTGCCAAGTAAAGTTTCTATGTCAAAGTTGATGTTATATTTGGGATCGCTGCGCAGAAACAGCATTGCTGTCTGTCACGAATCTGGGCACAGGTCTCTGTAGAAAATTCGAAAAAATCTGCCAATTTACGAGCGTGATCCTCAGATATGTACGCAACTTTCATTAGTTTTGAGTTTTTCCATTTGAGCAAGTCTGGTGCCATCTTAAAATTCGTCTTTACGAACTGTTCTGTTTTTGACAGATTCTGCCTTTTATTTCGCATTGCCTCTTTTGCTATGTTGGATGAATTTCTTTGATCCATTAATGTCCAGTAGCTTTATGCAATGTCCAGAAGTGTAAATAATGTTTGTGTCACCTCTGAATGTGTGAATTATTAATTGTGCACTAACCCTCTAATGAGTTTGCTTGAAGTTTGGTGTGAAGGAAGTTTTCAAGGGTCAAGAGAGGAGTATGATATACTATGATCAAGAGGAGTGAAAGCTCTAAGCTTGGGGATGCCCCGTGGTTCACCCCTGCATATTTTAAGAAGACTCAAGCGTCTAAGCTTGGGGATGCCCAAGGCATCCCCTTCTTCATCGACAACATCATCAGGTTCCTCCCCTGAAACTATATTTTTATTCAATCACATCTTGTGTTCTTTACTTGGAGCGTCGGTTTGTTTTTGTTTTGTTTTTGTTTGAATAAAATGGATCCTAGCATTCACTTTGTGGGAGAGAGACACGCTCCGCTGTTGCATATGGACAAATATGTCCTTAGGCTTTACTCATAGTGTTCAAGGCGAAGTTTCTTCTTCGTTAAATTGTTATATGGTTGGAATTGGAAAATGCTACATGTAGTAATTCTAAAATGTCTTGGATAATGTGATACTTGGCAATTGTTATGCTCATGTTTAATCTCTTGCATCATATGCTTTGCACCCATTAATGAAGAAATACATAGAGCTTGCTAAAATTTGATTTGCATATTTGGTCTCTCTAAGGTCTAGATAATATCTAGTATTGAGTTTTGAACAACAAGGAAGACGGTGTAGAGTCTTATAATGTTTACAATATGTATTTTATGTGAGTTTTGCTGCACCGGTTCATCCTTGAGTTTGCTTCAAATAACCTTGCTAGCCTAAACCTTGTATCAAGAGGGAATACTTCTCATGCATCCAAAATCCTTGAGCCAACCACTATGCCATTTGTGACCACCATACCTACCTACTACATGGTATTTCTCCGCCATTCCAAAGTAAATTGCTTGAGTGCTACCTTTAAAATTCCATCATTCACCTTTGCAATATATAGCTCATGGGACAAAATAGCCTTAAAAACTATCGTAGTATTGAATATGTACTTATGCACTTTATCTTTTATTAAGTTGCTTGTTGTGCGATAACCATGCTTCTGGGGAACGCCATCAACTATTGTTGAATATCATGTGAGTTGCTATGCATGTCCGTCTTGTCTGAAGGATCTATCACTTTAATGATTGGAGCATGCAAATTGTTAGAGAAGAACATTGGGCCGCTAACTAAAGCCATGAATCTTGGTTGAAGTTTCAGTTTTGGACATATATCCTCAATCTCATATGAGAATAATAATTGTTGCTACATGCTTATGCATTTAAGAGGAGTCCATTATCTGTTGTCCATGTTGTCCCGGTATGGATGTCTAAGTTGAGAATAATCAAAAGCGAGAAATCCAAAATGCGAGCATTCTCCTTAGACCTTTGTACAGGCGGCATGGAGGTACCCCTTTGTGACACTTGGTTGAAACATGGCATGCAAAGATCCGGTAGTCCAAGCTAAGTAGGACAAGGTGCGGGCACTATTAGTATACTATGCATGAGGCTTGCAACTTGTAAGATATAATTTACATAACTCATATGCTTTATTACTACCGTTGACAAAATTGTTTCATGTTTTCAAAATAAAAGCTCTAGCACAAATACAGCAATCGATGCTTTCCTCTTTGAAGGACCATTCTTTTACTTTTATTGTTGAGTCAGTTTACCTATCTCCCTCCACCTAAGAAGCAAACACTTGTGTGAACTGTGCATTGATTCCTACATACTTGCATATTGCACTTGTTATATTACTTTATGTTGACAATATCCATGAGATATACATGTTATAAGTTGAAAGCAACCGCTGAAACTTAATCTTCCTTTGTGTTGCTTCAATACCTTTACTTTGATTTATTGCTTTATGAGTTAACTCTTATGCAAGACTTATTGATGCTTGTCTTGAAAGTACTATTCATGAAAAGTCTTTGCTATATGATTCAGTTGTTTACTCATGTCATTACCATTGTTTTGATCGCTGCATTCATTACATATGTACAAATAGTTGTTGGAGATATGCCCAAGAGGCAATAATAAAATGGTTATTATAATATATCTTTGTGTTTATGATTATGTTTACATACCATGCTATAATTGTATTAACCGGAACATTGATACATGTGTGTTATGTAAACAACAAGGAGTCCCTAGTAAGCCTCTTGTATAACTAGCTTGTTGATTAATAGATGATCATGGTTTCGTGATCATGAACATTGGATGTTATTAATAACAAGGTTATGTCATTATGTGAATGATGTAATGGACACACCCAATTAAGCGTAGCATAAGATCACGTCATTAAGTTCATTTGCTATAAGCTTTCGATACATAGTTACCAAGTCCTTTCGACCATGAGATCATGTAAATCACTTATGCCGGAAGGGTACTTTGATTACATCAAACGCCACTGCGTAAATGGGTGGTTATAAAGGTGGGATTAGGTATCCGGAAAGTATGAGTTGAGGCATATGGATCAACAGTGGGATTTGTCCATCCCGATGACGGATAGATATACTCTGGGCCCTCTCGGTGGAATGTCGTCTAATTAGCTTGCAAGCATATGAATGGTTCATAAGAGACCACATACCACGGTACGAGTAAAGAGTACTTGTCATGAGACGAGGTTGAACGAGGTATAGAGATACCGATGATCAAACCTCGGACAAGTAAAATATCGCGTGACAAAGGGAATCGGTATCGTATGTAAATGGTTCAATCGATCACTAAGTTATCGTTGAATATGTGGGAGCCATTATGGATCTCCAGATCCCGCTATTGGTTATTGGTCGGAGAGAAGTCTCAACCATGTCTGCATAGTTCGCGAACCGTAGGGTGACACACTTAAGGTTTGATGTCGTTTAAGTAGATATGGAATATGGAATGGAGCTCGAATGTTGTTCGGAGTCTCGGATGGGATCCAAGACATCACGAGGAGGTTCGGAATGGTCCGGAGAATAAGATTCATATATGGGAAGTCATTTTCCGGGGTTCGGAAAAAGTCCGGTGTTTTGACCGGAGCTTCTAGAAGGTTCTAGAAGGACCGGAATAGTCCGGAATATTATGGAAGGTTCCGGAAGTGTCCGGGACGACCCGGGATGTCTAAGGAAGTCCGGAGGGTTCCATAATAGGTGCAACCACGTTGCCTTAAGGGAAAAGGAGTCTTTCCTTAATGCAATTTCGGAATTGGCAAAAGAGTCCGAGTAGGACTAGGTTTTCGGAACCGGAAACCTATCGGAACTCAGTCAAACTTGGGGGCAGGTTTTTGGACGACCCAAGGGGCTTGGCCACCTATTTAAAGAGGCCAAGGGGCACCCCAAGGGCACCACAAGTCGCAGCCCTAGCTCCCCAAGTCGCAGCACCACCCTGCGCCCAAACCCTAGCTATTCCCTCCTCCTTCTTCTCCCGCAGCGCTGAAGCCCTGCCGAGATCTCCACCACCACCGTCACCACGCCATCGTGCTGGCGGGATTCCGAGGAGGATCTACTACATCCGCTGCCCGCTGGAACGGGGAGGAGGACGTCGTCTTCATCAACACCGTACGTGTGACCGAGTACGGAGGTGCTGCCCGATTGTGGCACCGTCAAGTTCTTCTACGCGCTTTTGCAAGCGGTCAAGATCTTCTACGCGCTTTTGCAAGCGGCAAGTGATCGACTACATCCACCACGAGATCTAATCTCGTTAGGCTTTGGAAATCTTCGAGGGTTAGTCTCATGATCTTCTCGTTGCTACCATCTACTAGATTAGATCTTGGCTTGTGTTTTCGTTCTTGCGGTAGGAAAATTTTTGTTTTCTATGCTACGAATCCCATCAGTGGTATCAGAGCCGTGTCTATGCATAGATTGGTTGCACGAGTAGAACACAATGGTTTTGTGGGCGTTGATGCTTTTGTTGTCTTTAGTTCGAGTACTTTGCATCTTGCGGCATAGTGGGATGAAGCGGCCCGGGCTAACTTTACATGACCGCGTTCATGAGACTTGCTCCACGTTCGACATGCAACTTGTATTGCATAAGTGGCTTTGCGGGTGTCTGTCTCTCCCACTATAGTGAAGATCCAATTTACTCTTTCTATTGACAACACTAGTATCACCGTTGTGGTTCATGTTCGTAGGTAGATTAGATCTTACTCGAAAACCCTAAACCACGTAAAATATGCAAACCAAATTAGAGGCGTCTAACTTGTTTTTGCAGGGTTTGGTGATGTGATATGGCCATGATGTGATGATGAATATGTATGAGATGATCATTATTGTATTGTGGCAACCGGCAGGAGCCTTATGGTTGTCTTTAAATTTCATGTTGAGTAGTATTATCAAAGTAGTTGTAATAGTTGCTACATGGAGAACAATCATGAAGACGGCGCCATGGACCTTGACGCTACGCCGACGATGATGGAGATCATACCCGTTGATGATGGAGATCATGTCCGTGCTTTGGAGATGAAGATCAAAGGCGCAAAGACTAAAGGGCCATATCATATCACATATGAATTGCATGTGATGTTAATCCTTTATGCATCTTATTATGCTTAGATCGCGACGGTAGCATTATAAGATGATCCCTCACATTAATATCAAGATAATAAAGTGTTCTCCCCTCGTATGCACCGTTGCTACAGTTCGTCGTTTCGAAGCATCTCGTGATGATCGGATGTGATAGACTCAACGTTCACATACAACGGGTGTAAGCCATGTTTGCACACGCGGAATACTTGGGTTTGCTTGACGAGCCTAGCATGTACAGACATGGACTCGGGACAACGGAAACCGAAAGGTTGAACACGAGTCATATGGATGATATGATCAACATGTTGATGTTCACCATTGAAGCTACATCATCTCACGTGATGATCGGTTTTGGTGTAGTGGATGTGGATCGTGTACCACTTAACAACTATGAGGGATGTTGTATTAAGTGGGAGTTCATTAGTAATTAGATTAAAACTTGAACTAATTATCATAAACATAGTCTGAGTAGTATTTTGAATTAAATTTGTAGAATTGGCATCCGTTTTTCTACCATGCGTTAGTCTTGTAATTGAGATTGAAATACTGTTAAGTCTGACAATTAACTTTACGGACTGGTACCGTATTGTTAAAGAATCAAGAAATAATTAAGTCCTATTGCAAACTTTTAGTAAACCTCACATTGTTGATTCAAAGAGCTATGGTTTCAATTAGTACCTACAATTATCTTGTCTCCGTGAAACTTGATGTTCAAATTTGTTTGAAAAGTAAGGAGCTGAAAAGTTTTGTTTTCAGAAAGAAGCGAGGTATGAGATATATGCGATATCTAAGACCTTACTGCAAGATGATAGAATATAATCTAGTGAGACTACATAAACTCATAAGTTTTATGGGAATGTACGAAGGTTGAAGACGCCAGGCGTCCCAATCCTCTAACTATTGGGGCACTAACGATATTCGCATATCCATGAAGTGATCGTCCTTAGTATGCACCGTTGCTAAGACTCGTCATTTCGAAGCATCTCGTGATGATCGGGTGTCATAGATTCCACGAGTGCATACAACGGGTGCAAGCCAGATTTGCACATGCGAATACTAAGGTTAAACTTTACGAGCCTAGCATGTACAGACATGGTCTCGGAAAGTCGTCATGATGGATAAAATTATGAGTGATATTGTTCATCATATTACAAAGTTACTAATAGTGAAATCTGGAACACTTGTCATATGATGATCAACTTCAAAGTAAGAACCTCAAGGTTATTGGTATTTGACCAACAAACCTAGAAGTTTTTGAAGGTGAAGTGTTTTCTGAGAATGAGGAAAACTAAAAGAGAAACTACAAAAGATATTTTGGCAGAAAGAAAGAAAAGACTAGAAAGTCTAGCTCAGGTGTATATACATGATATACATGTTATGGATGTATTCCTTGTTTTGTCACACAATGAAATTCTTGGGTATTTGTACCATATTGGTTGGTATGAAGTGTCATGCAAAACAACACAATACAAGAATACAATGGCCTAAGTGACTGACAAGGAATATGATAGGAATACACGTCTGGAACAAAAATAAAGTGTTATTATGTTCGTCGTTGGTATTCTATCTAGCCTTTAGAATTTATAATAAAGAACTTAATAATTATTATTTTGCTCTGGTCAAATGAAAACAATGAGTTGTTCAAATTATGACATTACTCCATGTACGATGGATAAGTTATTATAAATCTTAATGGTGAAATACACATACATAACACTGACGCTAAAATGCCATAAGGCAAATGATTT
This sequence comes from Lolium multiflorum, assembly GCA_030979885.1. Lineage (NCBI taxonomy): Eukaryota > Viridiplantae > Streptophyta > Magnoliopsida > Poales > Poaceae > Lolium > Lolium multiflorum. Next base: position 117,852,136 of record CM061750.1, read on the forward strand.
GAATTCCACTTATTTGTGGAACCGCCATTTAGGTCATGTTAGAAAGGAATGCATGAAGAAACTCCATGCAAATGGATTTTTGGAGTCATTTGATTTTTGAATCATTTGGCACTTGCAAATCTTTTCTAAAGAGAATGACTTAAATACCGTTCATAGGCCAAGAGTTGAACGGGCAACTAACTTAGTGGAAACATACATGATGATGTATGTGGTTCACTGGGCATAGTTGTGTGCGGGAGATTCTTCTACTTCATGAAAACTTCCAACAATGAATTGAGTATATATTTGTGGATATATTCGATAAGAAAGAAGTTTGAAACATTTGAAAGGATTCAAATAAAGTTCAGCATGAAGTCGAAATCATCGTAATAGAAAATTCAAATATCTATGATTGGATCATGGTGGAAATATTTGAATTACGAGTTTTAGCGAACATCTAAGAGAGTTAAGAAATTGTTCTACAACTCACATTTCTTGGAGTATCATAATGATGATGGAGTATCCGAGAGATGTATCCAAACCTTGTTGGATTAATGATGAGAAAATATAATTTGACGCCATTATATTTTTTGTGGATTATGCTTTAGAGACTACCGCTTTTACACTAAATAGAGCGTCATCATGATCCGTTGAAATGACACCATACGAGTTATGGCATGGGTATGAACCCTAATAATCTTTTCTTCAATTTTGGTATGCATAGCATAAGTAAATAAGTTTACAACCAAAATCGGATGAATGTCTTTGTTGGTTATCCTAGAGAATTGATTGGGAATTCTTTCCACTATGAAGTAAAAGACAAAAGTGTTTGTTAATGTTACTTGCTTATTTCCAAGAAATTGTTTTCTAGCGAAGTATTTGAGTGGGAGGACAATAGAACTTGATAAGGTTGATGAACCTGAGCATAATGATCAGAGTAGCGCAGCATCGGAAATGGTTCCGGAAGCGGCTACGACAATCATGGCTCCCATGACTACAAAGTGTTTTAGCCATGGAGATCGAAGTACCTATTGAACCTTGTAGGTTTGGTTTACTTTGTGATCAAATAAATGATTTGTGGACAAAGGATTGTTTTTAACAATAATAAACCAACTACATGCAAAGAAGTTATGATGGGCCCTGACTCCGTTAAAATGGCTATACGCCATGAAATCCAAGATAGATGAATACTTTTTGAAAGTAAATGGATCTATAAAATTGATGGACTTGGATGTAATATCCTTAAAGAAGCTCGACTTGTCGAAAAGTTGTTTACGACAAAGTTCAAAGAGTTGAGTACGATAAGATTAGATCTTCCGTAGCAATGCTTATAGTCCATGTGGATTATTCTAGTAATCGCTACATATTTTTTATGAGATATGCTAGTAGGATGGCAAAATATATTACTTAACAGAAGTGTGTATTAAAGGTGTATACAAGATACAACCAAGAGTTTTGCTAGTCCGTAGAATACTAGATAGGAATACGAACTTCAATTGGATAAAGTGAGTATTGCGGAGTTGGAATCTTCACCGGATGAAATAGTCAAAGAGTTTTGATTTCATCAGAAACGATGAAGGTGCTTGCATTTGCAAGAAATTAAGTGGGAGCGCTGAGACATATTTGTAATACTTTATGTAGCTGACATATCGTTGATTATAAATAGTGTAATTATATAATTGATTAAAAAGGTTTCATTGAGAATTAACTTCATTGAAAGGATATGGACTAAAACATATTTAGTGTCAAGATCTATGAAGATAGATTAAAACACATAATAAGTTTAAGTCAAAGTACATAGAATGGATATTGAAGTAGTTCAATATAGAAATATTAAGAAGGTGTTCTTTGCATACAAAGGTTTAACAAGACTTGAGTGTATTTGACACTCGATGAGTAAAAACACATGAGTGATTTTGGATCACAAATAATATGTACAAAATCAGATGTCCTGTGCTCTAAAAGGTTAGGAGCATATACCAGAATGATTCATGTGATAATCATTGGACAAACAGTAAGAATATCCCTGTGTGCTTCAGAAGAACCAAGGATATATATATATATAGTTTTATATGGGGTAATGACAAACAAATCGCTGTAAGGTGTTGCACCGATACTTGTTTGGTCACATATAAGAATTAATTTCAGATCTCAATTAGGCTAAGTGTTATTAAAAAGGTAGTACAATGCTAGATTTAGAAGAGTTCTAAATATTGTGACGGATTCTACAAACGAAGGCAGAGTATGTCATTGTTATGACAATGACTAAAGATGTTAAGTCAAAAGGTTCTTTGAGAACTTGGTGTAGTTCCGATAGTGTCAGAACTTTGAAGCTATATTGTGTGTGACAATATTAGTGACATATTTCAGACCGCGGAATTAAGGTTCCACCAGAGGACTAAGCATATATGCCGAATCATTTGGAAAATGAGTGATGCGTTGAGACGCAAATGAATTGCAAAGTACATACGTTTCTGAGCATGTCAGATCCGTAGACTAAAACCTCTCCCGTAGGCGAAACATGATAAAACACCAGAAAGGCCAAGGTGTTATATCTTTACAAATGTAAACTAGATTATTGACTCTAGTGCAAGTGGGAGACTGTTGGAGATATGCCCAAGAGGCAATAATAAAATGGTTATTATAATATATCTTTGTGTTTATGATTATGTTTACATACCATGCTATAATTGTATTAACCGGAACATTGATACATGTGTGTTATGTAAACAACAAGGAGTCCCTAGTAAGCCTCTTGTATAACTAGCTTGTTGATTAATAGATGATCATGGTTTCGTGATCATGAACATTGGATGTTATTAATAACAAGGTTATGTCATTATGTGAATGATGTAATGGACACACCCAATTAAGCGTAGCATAAGATCACGTCATTAAGTTCATTTGCTATAAGCTTTCGATACATAGTTACCAAGTCCTTTCGACCATGAGATCATGTAAATCACTTATGCCGGAAGGGTACTTTGATTACATCAAACGCCACTGCGTAAATGGGTGGTTATAAAGGTGGGATTAGGTATCCGGAAAGTATGAGTTGAGGCATATGGATCAACAGTGGGATTTGTCCATCCCGATGACGGGTAGATATACTCTGGGCCCTCTCGGTGGAATGTCGTCTAATTAGCTTGCAAGCATATGAATGGTTCATAAGAGACCACATACCACGGTACGAGTAAAGAGTACTTGTCATGAGACGAGGTTGAACGAGGTATAGAGATACCGATGATCAAACCTCGGACAAGTAAAATATCGCGTGACAAAGGGAATCGGTATCGTATGTAAATGGTTCAATCGATCACTAAGTTATCGTTGAATATGTGGGAGCCATTATGGATCTCCAGATCCCGCTATTGGTTATTGGCCGGAGAGAAGTCTCAACCATGTCTGCATAGTTCGCGAACCGTAGGGTGACACACTTAAGGTTTGATGTCGTTTTAAGTAGATATGGAATATGGAATGGAGCTCGAATGTTGTTCGGAGTCTCGGATGGGATCCAAGACATCACGAGGAGGTTCGGAATGGTCCGGAGAATAAGATTCATATATGGGAAGTCATTTTCCGGGGTTCGGAAAAGTCCGGTGTTTTGACCGGAGCTTTTAGAAGGTTCTAGAAGGACCGGAATAGTCCGGAATATTATGGAAGGTTCCGGAAGTGTCCGGGACGACCCGGGATGTCTAAGGAAGTCCGGAGGGTTCCATAATAGGTGCAACCACGTTGCCTTAAGGGAAAAGGAGTCTTTCCTTAATGCAATTTCGGAATTGGCAAAAGAGTCCGAGTAGGACTAGGTTTTCGGAACCGGAAACCTATCGGAACTCAGTCAAACTTGGGGGCAGGTTTTTGGACGACCCAAGGGGCTTGGCCACCTATTTAAAGAGGCCAAGGGGCACCCCAAGGGCACCACAAGTCGCAGCCCTAGCTCCCCAAGTCGCAGCACCACCCTGCGCCCAAACCCTAGCTATTCCCTCCTCCTTCTTCTCCCGCAGCGCTTGCGGAAGCCCTGCCGGAGATCTCCACCACCACCGTCACCACGCCATCGTGCTGGCGGGATTCCGAGGAGGATCTATTACATCCGCTGCCCGCTGGAACGGGGAGGAGGACGTCCCTTCATCAACACCGTACGTGTGACCGAGTACGGAGGTGCTGCCCGATTGGCACCGTCAAGTTCTTCTACGCTTTTGCAAGCGGTCAAGATCTTCTACGCGCTTTTGCAAGCGGCAAGTGATCGACTACATCCACCACGAGATCTAATCTCGTTAGGCTTTGGAAATCTTCGAGGGTTAGTCTAATGATCTTCTCGTTGCAACCATCTACTAGATCAGATCTTGGCTTGTGTTTTCGTTCTTGCGGTAGGAAAATTTTTGTAATCTATGCTACGAATCCCATCAATAGTATGATCAAGATTATGATGGCATGTCACTTCAGAAATTATCTTTGTTATCGTTTTACCTGCTCGGGACGAGCAGAACTAAGCTTGGGGATGCTGATACGTCTCCAACGTATCGATAATTTCTTATGTTCCATGCTACTTTATTGATGATACCTACATGTTTTATGCACATTATATGTCGTATTTACGCATTTTGGAACTAACCTATTAACAAGATGCCGAAGAGCCAGTTGCTTTTCTGCTGTTTTGGTTTCAGAAATCCTAGTAAGGAAATATTCTCGGAATTGGACGAAATCACCGCCCGGGGTCCTATTTTTGCACGAAGCTTCCGGAAGACCGAAGAGGGAAGGAAGTGGGGCCACGAGGTGCCGTCACCATAGGGCGGCGCGGCCCAGGCCCTGGCCGCGCCGACCTATGGTGTGGGGCCCTCGTGTGGCCCCACGTTGCCCCTCCAAAGCCTCACGTCCGAAAACCCCAGCACGAGAGCACGATACGGAAAACCTTCCAGGCGCGCCGCCGCCTCCATCTCGGGGATTCAGGAGATCGCCTCCGGCACCCTGCCGGAGAGGATTCATCTCCCGGAGGACTCTTCATCGCCATGATCGCCTCCGGAGTGATGAGTGAGTAGTTCACCCCTGGACTATGGGTCCATAGCAGTAGCTAGATGGTCGTCTTCTCCTAATTGTGCTTCATTGTTGGATCTTGTGAGCTGCCTAACATGATCAAGATCATCTATACGTAATTCTATATGTTGTGTTTGTCGGGATCCGATGGATAGAGAATACTATGTTATGGTGATTATCAATCTATTGTTTATGTGTTGTTTATGATCTTGCATGCTCTCCGTTATTAGTAGAGGCTCTGGCCAAGTTTTTACTCTTAACTCCAAGAGGGAGTATTTATGCTCGATAGTGGGTTCATGCCTTCATTGACACCTGGGACAGTGACAGAAAGTTCTAAGGTTGTGATGTCTTGTTGCCACTAGGGATAAAACATTGATTCTATGTCTAAGGATGTAGTTGTCGATTACATTACGCACCATACTTAATGCAATTGTCTGTTGCTTAGCAACTTAATACTGAATGGGGTTCGGACGATAAACTGAAGGTGGACTTTTTAGGCATAGATGCAGTTGGATGGCGGTCTATGTACTTTGTCGTAATGCCCAATTAAATCTCACTATATTTATCATATCATGTATATGCATTGTTATGCCCTTCTCTATTTGTCAATTGCCCGACTGTAATTTGTTCACCCAACATGCTTTTATCTTATGGGAGAGACACCTCTAGTGAACTGTGGACCCCGGTCCTATTTTTACATAGCATACAATCTACTGCAATTGTTCTTTACTGTTTTCTTGCAAACAATCATCTTCCACTCGATACGCTTAATCCTTTGTTACAGCAAGCCGGTGAGATTGACAACCTCACTGTTTCGTTGGGGCAAAGTACTTTGGTTTTGTTGTGCAGATTCCACGTTGGCGCCGGAATCCCTGTTGTTGCGCCGCATCACATTTCGCCACCATCAACCTTCAACGTGCTTCTTGGCTCCTCCTGGTTCGATTAAACCTTGGTTTCTTTCTGAGGGAAAACTTGCCACTGTGCGCATCATACCTTCCTCTTGGGGTTCCCAACGGACGTGTACATTTACGCGCATCAAGCCCTCCGAACCCGCACTCTGCCTGGGAAAGGGCGTAGTGGTCGCCCTGGCCGGAGTCCCCGGCACCCTCCCGTGTGTCCAGCCGGAACAGCGCGTCGCCGCCGAGGGCATCGTCCTCATCGATGGCGACGACGACGAGTACTACTGGGAGTAGGGTGGCGCACCGGCGTCCACCACGTCCCAAACCCTAGACTAGGGTTTCCCCTTTTTTTAGTTAAAAGCCTATATATGGCTTTCTTTTGTGTAAAAAATGTCCAAAATAGGGCTAAGTTTAAATGAATTGTAGTTTAAATTTAATTTGTTTTTGTTTTTGTTTTTGTTTTTTTGTTATCTTTGACTTTTGGGGTGCGTCCGCGCGTTGGGCGCAGTGCCCAACCCAAACGGACCGGCGACAAGGTCCGCATGTCCACGTGTACGCGCGGCCACCCAAACGGTCCCATCCGGACGGGCCAACGCGTCCGATTTGGGTCGCCGCGTTGGGATGCCCTTATTTTACTTGCCACCATGAGTAGCCTAACTTCACTAGTAACTAAGTGTCCAACTCATCAAATTTGCTTATGTGGCAGCGGGTTAATAAGGAGAGAGGATGATAGAGTACAATAAGTCTACAAGTTAATTAATGAAGAATCTATAATACTACTTTAATGTTACTAACATACTACCTCCATCCCAAGACTTAAGGTCTATATTTTTTCAGAAAGTCAAACTATGTTAAGTTTGACTAAGTTTTTATAAAAAATCATTAACATGTCAAATATAAAATTAATATTATTAGATAGATAATGAAATATATTTTCATGTGCTATCTACAAAATATCATATTTATTGATAGATTATTCTAAAATTTTGGTCAAACTTTACTTTCTTTGACTTTTTAAAAAAATACAAGTCTTAAGCCTTGGGATGGAGGTAGTAGATACTAACATAAAGTAGTAACATGCACATGTTATTATTCTATGTTACTACCCACTATAACTAGTCTAATATCTTGCTCCCGTTCGGGTCAGCTCATCATTGGCTGATGAGCCACAGTCGAGACATTTTCTCCGGGACATATCTCTCTGTGAACGACACGCCAGCATACGGCCTCCATAATTCGGCGCTAGTTTTCTTCGCCTGTACTTTTCTCCCGTTTTCTTCTATTTGAAGGGACAATCTTAAGCTACTCCCTTCGTTCTTTTTTAATCGACGCGAAGTTAGTTCATTGTTTGCACATAGAAAGTGAAGTGCCCGCGTCGATTAATACGGGACAGAGGTAGTATTTGAGTTCATGCACGCCAGCTCAAAAGGTAAAATTAGAGGAAGGATGAGAAAATATCGCAGGTGTAGTGTAATACCCCGTCTATGGGTTGTTACAGTATGGTTTGTAACTTGAGCCTCAGTATGTCATGGGCCGAGGGCCACCGTTCTATGTGTTGGTTAGGAGCAGTATAAGTACGAGGCTTGTAACGAAAATGGTTGCTATGTTGAAAATGAATTAAAGTCTGGACCTCTCATCTCCGTTCTCTGTTCCTCACCTCTGTTCTCCCTGATTTTTCATCTAATTTCCTCTTAAATCGTGGTAATCCACTGTATCCCGCTAAATCTGCCGTGCTTCTATCCCTGTGATACGACATGTAGGTGCCTAACAGTGGTCTAAAAGATGACCAACAGTTTACCTAGGAGTATTTCATTTAACCTGCTCGTCAAAGTGACTTGTTGGCTTGCTCTCCTTTGTGAGAGACATGCATACATATACCGGATCTTAGGCAAACTTTGCTCGATCATAGCGATATGTAGTTATGTACGCCAGCTGCGGCGGCGGCGAAGATCGACGAGACACGTGCGGCGATGTTGAGCATGGGTAGGCGACTTTACCTTTTCAAGCAAGGGGCATGTACATAGTGAGTGTTGTGAATTAACCCATGGAGCTCGGATTATTCTCGTGAGCTGACATTTGTCTCTGGTTTCACCGATGTACCAATTTGTTTTGCCTCCAAATGTAAGTCTTGGGCAAAAAAGTTTCAAATACAACACAAAATATCTCGGTAACAATCCCACACGTACAACTGTAAAAATCTCAGTTGCAACCTTACTTGCAAGTTGCAACTATAATGAATAATAAAAAAACGATCATATATGCTCTTTATAATAACCGGATCGGCAACCGAACAGGTAGGCCTCGGGGTTCGTGGTTTACTGGTCGACATATAGCACGTCAGAGAAGGCCTAACTGCACTCTCGTCGGCCACATTCCAGCCCCCCATCTCCCTAGCTCTCCCCTGCTGCCACCGTTGGCGTGCACCCCCGGGGGTTGCCTGTGCAGTGCCGGCGTGGCAGTACTGACTTTACCTGCTGCGCGGTCGGGGCGGGGGCCTTAGGCTGGCGGCGGTACGTCGCGGCGTGATACCCGCCCGTCGGGTGGGCGAAGGTGCAGCGGCAGCTCGGCGCTATTGGGAGATCAGCGGCTCCCACTTGGCCCAGATCTGGGCGCTTTTGGATCCCATCTGGGCTGGGCCCCTTGGTCGACATCGGTGCTCCCAGGGCCCGGAGTTGTTGAGACAGTGGTGGCAGGGCGCTATGGCCGGGTCTGCTACATCGTGGAGGTGGGTACTTAGCGGGCCACTGTGCGCCCAGCTGGGCTAGTAGGGGCCTGCTTTGTCCGTGTTGCCATGTCTGGTCGGTTACCACAAAGGGAGTGGAGGTAGTTCCCTCTAGCGCGGCTGCAGTGCTGCTATCTCTGGCCATGCTTCCTCCCTCATCCTCTTGCGCGTCGATGACCACAAGGAGACAGTGAGGATGACAACAAGACCGTGTTGGCATGTGATGGTGGGCGGAAGGCTAGGTGGAGCACGTCGGATCATCCAGGATGGTGGTGTTGGGGGTTGGGACAAATCCATGTCGGCTCATCTGACACCGACGTGGTGACAACTGAGGGTGCCACCCTGCCTTCATGAAGGCTGTCGGATGTACCCTCTCTCTATCCCTTATGTGTGTCGGCAGAAACCATAGGATTAGTCCGGAAAGCAGCGGCGTCGTCGATATTCTCCTTCTAGGTGTTGTTTGGTATGCGGCGATTCAGGTTGCTAGGGGCGTGGTAGGACTTCTCCAGAGGGTGCAATAGTTGCGGGTAGTTGATACGTCTCCAACATATCGATAATTTCTTATGTTCCATGCTACTTTATTGATGATACCTACATGTTTTATGCACATTATATGTCGTATTTACGCATTTTCTGGAACTAACCTATTAACAAGATGCCGAAGAGCCAGTTGCTGTTTTCTGCTGTTTTTGGTTTCAGAAATCCTAGTAACGAAATATTCTCGGAATTGGACGAAATCAACGCCCAGGGTCCTATTTTTGCACGAAGCTTCCAGAAGACCAAAGAGGAGTCGAAGTGGGGCCACGAGGCGCCGCCACCATAGGGGCGCGGCCCGGGCCGCGCCGACCTGTGGTGTGGGGCCTCGTGTGGCCCCCACGTTGCCCTTCCGCCTACTTAAAGCCTTCGTCGCGAAACCCCAGTACCGAGAGCCACGATACGGAAAACCTTCCAGACGCCGCCGCCGTCCCATCTCGGGGGATTCAGGAGATCGCCTCGGCACCCTGCCGGAGAGGGGATTCATCTCCCGGAGGACTCTACACCGCCATGGTCGCCTCCGGAGTGATGAGTGAGTAGTTCACCCCTGGACTATGGGTCCATAGCAGTAGCTAGATGGTCGTCTTCTCCTAATTGTGCTTCATTGTTGGATCTTGTGAGCTGCCTAACATGATCAAGATCATCTATCTGTAATATTATATGTTGTGTTTGTCGGGATCCGATGGATAGAGAATACTATGTTATGGTGATTATCAATCTATTGTTTATGTGTTGTTTATGATCTTGCATGCTCTCCGTTATTAGTAGAGGCTCTGGCCAAGTTTTTGCTCTTAACTCCAAGAGGGAGTATTTATGCTCGATAGTGGGTTCATGCCTTCATTGATACCTGGGACAGTGACAGAAAGTTCTAAGGTTGTGATGTGCTGTTGCCACTAGGGATAAAACATTGATTCTATGTCTAAGGATGTAGTTGTCGATTACATTACGCACCATACTTAATGCAATTGTCTGTTGCTTTGCAACTTAATACTGAATGGGGTTCGGATGATAACCTGAAGGTGGACTTTTTAGGCATAGATGCAGTTGGATGGCGGTCTATGTACTTTGTCGTAATGCCCAATTAAATCTCACTATATTTATCATATCATGTATATGTATTGTTATGCTCTTCTCTATTTGTCAATTGCCCGACTGTAATTTGTTCACCCAACATGCTTTTATCTTATGGGAGAGACACCTCTAGTGAACTGTGGACCCCGGTCCTATTCTTTACATCGCATACAATCTACTGCAATACTTGTTTTACTGTTTTCTTGTAAACAATCATCTTCCACACAATACGGTTAATCCTTTGTTACAGCAAGCCGGTGAGATTGACAACCTCACTGTTTCGTTGGGGCAAAGTACTTTGGTTGTGTTGTGCGGGTTCCACGTTGGCGCCGAATCCCGTTGTTGCGCCGCATCACATTTCGCCACCATCAACCTTCAACGTGCTTCTTGACTCCTACTGGTCCGATTAAACCTTGGTTTCTTTCTGAGGGAAAACTTGCCACTGTGCGCATCATACCTTCCTCTTGGGGTTCCCAACGGACGTGTTCATTTACGCGTATCAAGCCTGTTTTCTGGCGTCGTTGCCGGGGAGATCAAGACACGCTGCAAGGGGAGTCTCCACTTCTCAATCTCTTTACTTTGTTTTTTGTCTTGCTTTATTTTATTTACTACTTTGTTTGCTGCACCTAAACAAAACACAAAAAAATTAGTTGCTAGTTTTACTTTATATACTGTCTTGCTCTCTATATCAAAAACACAAAAAAATTAGTTACTTGTCTTTACTTTATTTGCCTAGTTTACTTTTTGCTTATTTCATCATGCTTAATCCTAAGTTTACTTTGGAAGAGATACCGGTAGGACGAGGGTGTATCATTGGAAGAGATAATATAGAAGAATTTTTCACCCATGTTAGTATGGATGAAGATTTTGAAGATATACCATTATTAAAAACTGCTCCTACTTATGAAAGTGCTTCTGCCTGTTGATACACATGTTAGAAACTAGATTTGTTAATCTCAATCCCATAATACAACATATGTTTCTTACACTTTCGGATATGGAGATTGGGGAAAAGAGAAATTTTGTTTTAAAAGTCCTTGTTAGAGAATTTGAGGATATAGTTAAAGAAGCTAGAAAAGTTTTTATTAAGCATAAGAGGCTTGGTTTCTTTCCTAATTTTAAACAAATACTTGAAAAGATGGATATGGATAGAATTAAGTATACTAATAATGTTAATGATGGTAGGGAAATTAAAGCGCCAATACCTAGTAAACTACTAGGGATGCATGAAGCTTTGGAGAATAACTATGCTTGGCTTGTTCCTGAAAATTTGTTTGATGAGAATAGTAAGCCTAGGAGCAATGAGAGAGGAGTTACTTATATAGACCAGATACAATGCATTGTTGAGAAAACTCCCAGCTCCCAAGGTAATAATGTTGATGCTTCTACTCTTGATGTTACTTGATTTGCACTTTCTGCGCCTAGCTGAAAGGCGTTAAAGAAAAGCGCTTATGGGAGACAACCCATGTTTTTACTACAGTACTTTGTTTTATATTTGAGTCTTGGAAGTTGTTTAATACTGTAGCAACCTCTCCTTATCATGTTTTTGTGCCAAGTAAAGTTTCTATGTTAAAGTTGATGTTATATTTGGGATCGCTGCGCAGAAACAGCATTGCTGTCTGTCACGAATTTGGGCACAAGTCTCTGTAGAAAATTCGAAAAATCTGCCAATTTACGAGCGTGATCCTCAGATATGTACGCAACTTTCATTAGTTTTGAGTTTTTCCATTTGAGCAAGTCTGGTGCCACTTTAAAATTCGTCTTTACGGACTGTTCTGTTTTTGACAGATTCTGCCTTTTATTTCGCATTGCCATATTTGCTATGTTGGATGAATTTCTTTGATCCATTAATGTCCAGTAGCTTTGTGCAATGTCTAGAAGTGTAAAGAATGTTTGTGTCACCTCTGAATGTGTGAATTATTAATTGTGCACTAACCCTCTAATGAGTTTGCTTGAAGTTTGGTGTGAAGGAAGTTTTCAAGGGTCAAGAGAGGAGTATGATATACTATGATCAAGAGGAGTGAAAGCTCTAAGCTTGGGGATGCCCCGTGGTTCACCCCTGCATATTTTAAGAAGACTCAAGCGTCTAAGCTTGGGGATGCCCAAGGCATCCCCTTCTTCATCGACAACATCATCAGGTTCCTCCCCTGAAACTATATTTTTATTCGTCACATCTTGTGTTCTTTACTTGGAGCGTCGGTTTGTTTTTGTTTTTGTTTTTGTTTGAATAAAATGGATCCTAGCATTCACTTTGTGGGAGAGACACGCTCCGCTGTTGCATATGGACAAATATATCCTTAGGCTTTACTCATAATGTTCAAGGCGAAGTTTCTTCTTCGTTAAATTGTTATATGGTTGGAATTGGAAAATGCTACATGTAGTAATTCTAAAATATCTTGGATAATGTGATACTTGGCAATTGTTGTGCTCATGTTTAAGCTCTTGCATCATATACTTTGCACCCATTAATGAAGAAATACATAGAGCTTGCTAAAATTTGATTTGCATATTTGGTCTCTCTAAGGTCTAGATAATATCTAGTATTGAGTTTTGAACAACAAGGAAGACGGTGTAGAGTCTTATAATGTTTACAATATGTCTTTTATGTGAGTTTTGCTGCACCGTTTCATCCTTGAGTTTGCTTCAAATAACCTTGCTAGCCTAAACCTTGTATCGAGAGGGAATACTTCTCGTGCATTCAAAATCCTTGAGCCAACTACTATGCCATTTGTGTCCACCATACCTACCTACTACATGGTATTTCTCCGCCATTCCAAAGTAAATTGCTTGAGTGCTACCTTTAAAATTCCATCATTTACCTTTGCAATATATAGCTCATGGGACAAAATAGCCTTAAAAACTATCGTAGTATTGAATATGTACTTATGCACTTTATCTCTTATTAAGTTGCTTGTTGTGCGATAACCATGCTTCTGGGGACGCCATCAATTACTCTTTATTGAATATCATGTGAGTTGCTATGCATGTCCGTCTTGTCTGAAGTAAGAAGGATCTACCACCTTAATGGTTGGAGCATGCATATTGTTAGAGAAGAACATTGGGCCGCTAACTAAAGCCATGAATCATGGTTGAAGTTTCAGTTTTGGACATATATCCTCAATCTCATATGAGAATAATAATTGTTGTCACATGCTTATGCATTAAAGAGGAGTCCATTATCTGTTGTCCATGGTATGGATGTCTAAGTTGAGAATAATCAAAAGCGAGAAATCCAAAATGCGAGCTTTCTCCTTAGACCTTTGTACAGGCGGCATGGAGGTACCCCTTTGTGACACTTGGTTGAAACATGGCATTGCAAAGATCCGGTAGTCCAAGCTAAGTAGGACAAGGTGCGGGCACTATTAGTATACTATGCATGAGGCTTGCAACTTGTAAGATATAATTTACATAACTCATATGCTTTATTACTACCGTTGACAAAATTGTTTCATGTTTTCAAAATAAAAGCTCTAGCACAAATACAGCAATCGATGCTTTCCTCTTTGAAGGACCTTTCTTCTACCTTTATTGTTGAGTCAGTTTACCTATCTCTCTCTCCACCTTAAGAAGCAAACACTTGTGTGAATTGTGCATTGATTCCTACATACTTGCATATTGCACTTGTTATATTACTTTATGTTGACAATATCCATGAGATATATATGTTATAAGTTGAAAGCAACCGCTGAAACTTAATCTTCCTTTGTGTTGCTTCAATACCTTTACTTTGATTTATTGCTTTATGAGTTAACTCTTATGCAAGACTTATTGATGCTTGTCTTGAAGTACTATTCATGAAAAGTCTTTGCTTTATGATTCACTTGTTTACTCATGTCATTACCATTGTTTTGATCGCTGCATTCATTACATATGTTTACAAATAGTATGATCAAGATTATGATGGCATGTCACTTCAGAAATTATCTTTGTTATCGTTTTGCTCGGGACGAGCAGAACTAAGCTTGGGGATGCTGATACGTCTCCAACGTATCGATAATTTCTTATGTTCCATGCTACTTTATTGATGATACCTACATGTTTTATGCACATTATCGTATTTACGCATTTTCTGGAACTAACCTATTAACAAGATGCCGAAGAGCCTTCTGTTTTCTGTTTTTGGTTTCAGAAATCCTAGTAACGAAATATTCTCGGAATTGGACGAAATCAACGCCCGGGTCCTATTTTTGCACGAAGCTTCCAGAAGACCGAAGAGGAGTCGAAGTGGGGCCACGAGGCACCGCCACCATAGGCGGCGCGGCCCAGGCCCTAGCCGCGCCGACCTGTGGTGTGGGGCCCTCGTGTGGCCCCCACGTTGCCCGCCTACTTAAAGCCTTCGTCGCGAAAACCCCGATCGAGAGCCACGATACGGAAGACCTTTCAGAGACGCCGCCGCCGTCCCATCTCGGGGATTCAGGAGATCGCCTCCGGCACCTGCCGGAGAGGGGATTCATCTCCCGGAGGACTCTACACCGCCATGGTCGCCTCCGGAGTGATGAGTGAGTAGTTCACCCCTGGACTATGGGTCCATAGCAGTAGCTAGATGGTCGTCTTCTCCTAATTGTGCTTCATTGTTGGATCTTGTGAGCTGCCTAACATGATCAAGATCATCTATCTGTAATTCTATATGTTGTGTTTGTCGGGATCCGATGGATAGAGAATACTATGTTATGGTGATTATCAATCTATTGTTTATGTGTTGTTTATGATCTTGCATGCTCTCCGTTATTAGTAGAGGCTCTGGCCAAGTTTTTGCTCTTAACTCCAAGAGGGAGTATTTATGCTCGATAGTGGGTTCATGCCTTCATTGACACCTGGGACAGTGACAGAAAGTTCTAAGGTTGTGATGTGCTGTTGCCACTAGGGATAAAACATTGATTCTATGTCTAAGGATGTAGTTGTCGATTACATTACGCACCATACTTAATGCAATTGTGTGTTGCTTTGCAACTTAATACTGAATGGGGTTCGGATGATAACCTGAAGGTGGACTTTTTAGGCATAGATGCAGTTGGATGGCGGTCTATGTAATTTGTCGTAATGCCCAATTAAATCTCACTATATTTGTCATATCATGTATATGTATTGTTATGCTCTTCTCTATTTGTCAATTGCCCGACTGTAATTTGTTCACCCAACATGCTTTTATCTTATGGGAGAGACACCTCTAGTGAACTGTGGACCCCGATCCTATTCTTTACATCGCATAAAATCAACTGCAATACTTGTTTTACTGTTTTCTTGCAAACAATCATCTTCCACACAATACGGTTAATCCTTTGTTACAGCAAGCCGGTGAGATTGACAACCTCACTGTTTCGTTGGGGCAAAGTACTTTGGTTGCGTTGTGCAGGTTCCACGTTGGCGCCGGAATCCCTGTTGTTGCGCCGCATCACATTTCGCCACCATCAACCTTCAACGTGCTTCTTGACTCCTACTGGTCCGATTAAACCTTGGTTTCTTTCTGAGGGAAAACTTGCCACTGTGCGCATCATACCTTCCTCTTGGGGTTCCCAACGGACGTGTACATTTACGCGCATCAGTAGTCCTCGTTCTTGTCGACCTTCCAGTGTCGGCATTCCTTTACTCTTTTCTATCTTTGTAGTTTCGTTTGGGTTTAGTTGTGCCGTGGTTCTAGCATGTTTGTTGTATCATGTAGTTGATATATTAAGATAGTGGGACGAAAATCTATTTCGAAGACGTCTACCTGAAGGCCCTGCTCCTCATGGTTGGAGTTCTTGTGATTGCAAGCTTGCTTGCATTTAAATTTAAAGTTGTCAGCAGCTGTAAAAGCTGTTTGGTGGTAAGAAATACTAAAATTCCTCAGGAGGTGTCAGGGTGTGGGCTCTTTTTTTGAAATGGCGTGAGCCCCGGCCTCTGCATCGGTTGATGCACACAACCTTTTATTAAGAACCGAAATATTCAAAGTTTACAACTCAAGGATCAACGAGGGTCGATACAAAAATCAACCATCGAAACAATAGAAGACTACAAAGTACTCTAAGCATCTTGTAATCTCTTAACAGGCCGGCAAGTAGCCTGGTAGAAAATATCCTGGGCAATCATTCGAAGGCGGTTGCATCCAGAAACCATGCACTCCCGCTGATCCTCCGGGAGCAAGAAACGCCAAAGCTTGATGCAGTGGACGATAGTATGGATAACGCCAAAGCAAGAAACGCCAAACCTTTGCTTATCGATCTACCAAATGTGACGTAAGTTAGCTTTGCAAAAAAATTATCGATCTATCAATAATCACCAACAACATTATAAAGAAATTTAAAGTAATAAAAATTACAAATAGATCATTGGACCACCTACAGACAACTACAGACACTAGCACGAGCCCACCGGAGCCAGGAAAAGCTTGACATAGTAGAGCTTGTTGTAGTAGGCAGACAAGAAGTTATCGTGCTAAGGCCTCAAAGAACTAGCGCACTAGGAAAGCAACGTTCGTGAATGACGACAATCGTAGATCAGAAGAAACTGACCTAAAGTTACACCAGCAAACATAAAAGCTGACTGGATCCCAGAAGATCCATTGGAGACACAACTTTACACGCCCTCCGCCGACGCTAGACAAATCACCAGAAAGAAAATGTGAGGGAAATGATCTTATTCTAATTTTAGGATGTAGCCGTCTAGTTGGAATGTTTATACGAAGTGTCCATGGTATGTGATTTACGTAAGCTTGAGCATGTTACAGAATCGTATCTGCTATTTGGGTGAAGATTATGTAATTTGTGTAGTTTTGAGGATTCTGGTGAATCTGATGTACAGTTGGGAAGTCGGCTTCTCCTTCTGGGTAGTCTACTGTATCCATTAATATCTGACCGCATTTGCAGTACGTGTTAGAATTGTCGTATTTGCACCAGGTCATTTCATTCATCTCACAGTAATTTAATCGTATTTAGTTCAACAAATAAACACGATATGTTGTAGTACTAAAAACATTGACATTTTTGGTTGAGCACATGAGAGCACCCTTGGTTCTTTCTGAATGTCCACCATACTCAATTTATTTTTTGATAAAGAGAATATATTAATATCGAGAAATATTAATTACACCTAGCCTCTGCAACAACGCAATACTCTAGTGGTAGTACAGACATACAAAAAGAAAGTTCCGCTACGGTATAATAGCCCTAGCAGCAACAGTACATCCACCACCAAGATAACACTTGAATTCTAGACTCTCTAAAAGCGATGCATCCAAGAAAGGAATATTGCACAAGCATCGTCGTCGTCTTAAAGATCTTAGGTTTTCTCCCTGAAGATAGTCTCCGCTCTCAAAACAATGTTCCAACAAGATCATTGCCAAGTGATACCTTCGATCCGGATTGATAAGCTTTTCCTAGAAGAGCTAGGTTTAATCGAACCTTGGGAAGCACTACTAAAGTGGTGTAAAGGAAACGTCTACAAGACTTCACTAGTAGAAAAAGGGGCTTTAGTCCCGATTCATAACCGGGACTAAATATGCGATACTAAAGGCCCCCCTTTAGTCCCGGTTGCTTACGGGGTGAAAATGTCTCCAGGTGAATTTTTCTAATTTTTTCCACTCCCTTTTTTTCCTATTTTTTTCTTCAGAATTTCTATTATTTCGGTTATTTGCATAGTTTAGTCTCTATCCCTACACTTATCTCTAGTCAAATTACTTACTCGTGGTCAAACTTCCCGCTCGGTCACCCATCCTCCCACTATTTTAGCACTAGCACGCTTAACTTCCAAGTTTCATCCCGTCCCGCATCCAAATGCTTTGCGTGAATGTATGTGATACTAGTATCATAACAGTCCTATTAACATGTTGGTCGATGTCATATTTTTTTATTGTTTGATGTCGGGAATGCTGCAGCACAGTACGGGCGGACGGTACTAGCCGGTGTCCGCTAAAACTTCTGGAACCGACTTTCGGCGCCTGGTCAGCTTTGCTGCACTTCTGATGCGATTCTCTTCAGTAATTGCAGGTCTATTTATCATTATGACGTGATTTCCTGCACATCATTCAAAGATAGGAGAGATTGCACAATCTTTACAATAATTAGTCATTAATAGCAAATTGAGAGGTAAACTTAGTCAATTTCTTGACTTAGCTAAAGGTTTAAACGCGAGAAAAAATGGCGTATTTCACAGCCATCATCAGGCACAACCAATTAAGGCCAGACCTTGGATTTTTCATCCTAAAAGGTAAGACTCTGAACTTCACCTGTGTTGCCGCCCCCATTTGCATACTGCTGCTGTGAAACCCAAAACACCAAGCAAGTTCCTCAACAGAGCAGAGACTTGAACCCGACCCTCATGGTATTCTCCGCCTCTAACTTCGCCATGGAGCAAATATCTCCAGATGACAGGAGAGAACAGAGCTTTGCGCCGCGCCCTCCAGAACCAAACGGCCGAAATAAAAGCATGGGTGTGCGTTACCGAATACCACCGATCCAGCAAACTCTAGGCATAAAATGTGGTGTTAAATTCGTCAGCGAAGCCTTCCCGAACTCACCACTCTGGCCAAATCAAGAGGGACGGCCTTAGGTAGGTCTCCATCTTCACACAAGAAGTACCCTGGCACCGCCACCTTTATTCTTCGGTGTAGACGAGCAGACCCCACGCCACTCTCCTCTGGCCAACGCCGACGAAGGAGAAATCGGTGGACAAACAACAGTCGAGACCCATGCGACCCAGATCAAGTCCGCGATGCCTAGAAACAAGCCTCGCGTTCTAGATCGGGCCTGCCCGGTGGACGCTGGCGAAGCCACGCCGCCACGCCACATGGTCCTGGGCGCTACGACCACGCCCTCCTCGCCCCGCAAGGTCGCCGCCCCCTCCTCGCGCCACCAACTGAACCATGCTGACGACGGATCTAGGCGGGCACTAGATCCGCAACTGCCACCACCTTCCATCGTCAGAGATAATGGAGGGAGCAGTCGCCGCTGCACGTCTATGGGTCTCCGCTCTGAACGCTGTGCAAGCCTACCCTGCAGCCACTGCCACCACAGATCGCCGCCACCACCATCCCCCCAAGCACCTTTGGCATCGGGGCCCGCCGCACCATGGCTGGCGCCGATGGTAGCGGCGGAGAGGGAGAGGACACGGGACGGGAGGCTGGCGGCGCTAGGGTATCGGCACTGGTGTCGCCCTTGGGAGCGACTCGCCTTATGTTTGGACAAATCAGAACCTACAGTCATCTCTTGATGTTGCATATTTCATCGTCAGGACAAATCAGGATCTTCAGCTCTTATAATGACGCTGTTGCCGCTCCAAACCTCTGTTGCACGAACAACAGAACCTGCAAATTTGGCAGGGTCGAAAGCAGTTCCGATGCAAACAAGCCTAAACTGGACTTTTGTATTCCAGCCGTGCACACCTCGTGATTCCCCATTTTCACAGTTCATTTCTCAGTTTCCTCACGCGCGCCGGTAATTTGATAGCTACACGTCATGCGTGCTGGTAATTTCGACACCTTCTTAGGGTAATCTCATGTGGACATCGACGACTTTGCCGTGAAAAGCCATAGTTTGTCCCTCAAAAAAAAGAAAAGCTATGGTTTGTACACAGATGAAGACGGAGGCACTGGATTGGATTGGACTGTAGATCGGATCGGCTCGATGCACGCACGAGGCGCACGGGAAGCTTCATAGTAATGCAAGTTAGGCGCAATACGGGAATATGTTGCGATCGATTTGGGGAGTGGGTTCGGTAGACAAGCTATCTGAACAGACGCATCCCAAGATTGTGCCCTTTGACCTTGCATAAATACCTTCTTCATCAATAAGGAACCACACTTAAATCATTTTGCTATTGTCTCTTGCTTCCCAAGATTATATTTAACAATATCTCAAAACAGATTACATTCAAAAATCTGACATGGCATGGGAGGGGAAATTGATGTACGGGTCGAGATAGTCTTCTTGGACATTGGGTGGCTGACAGTTAGCGAGGGGACTTTGATGAGCAATTTTTACTAATGTTAAATCCTTCTCATGTGGCTCTCTTAACAAACATATAGCAGTCAATTACAAATCTACCACTTCCCGTTGCGTCTCTTTACTACTCCTCACCTGCCACCCCTCCCAACTCAATGTTTTATATCTCTTTCCACGAAAACCCTTCAAGCATGTTAGGTAGAGGTCGTCTTTTCCCGCGTTCCTGATGTATGGATTTTATTTAGAGCCTTTTTCGCCTATCCATTCACAAGTTTGGAATAAGAAGCATCTGGAAATATTATGGTACTGAGTGATATAAGGTACGGGCTATGCTAGATTGCATTGGATCTAGGAAGGTTGTGTGCGGCACCGCGAAAGTTGACGGTGGTGCATGTTGAGGTCAACGTGCATGGATCAATGTCATCGAGTCCGGGAGTAGCCGCATGGATGAATAACCATTGTTGATGTCATCCTAGCGAGCTTTAGACAAAGGGTCTAAGGCATTGGGACCCGTTGTCTCCCATTCTTTTTAACATTGTAGCCGATATGCTAGCTATTTTGATTGCGCGGGCCAAAGATCCTGGTTATGTGGGTAGTTTTATCCCCCATTTGGTTGAGGGGGGCGTGTCGGTGTTGCAGTACGCTGGTGACACTATCATATTTATGGAGCATGACTTAGAAAAAGCGGTAAATATGAAGCTCATTCTGTGCATATTTGAGCAGTTATCGGGGTTAAAAATAAATTTTCATAAGAGATAATTATTTTGTTTCGTTAAAGCATCAGATATGGAACACCAATATAAAGAAATTTGTGGGTGTGCATCTGGATCTTTGCCTCTCAGATATCTTGGCATCCCGATCCACCACAGAATGCTCCGTAATTCTGAATGGAATCCAGTGGAAAATCGTTTTTCTACAAAGCTCGGCTGTTGGCGGGGTAAAATGCTATCTTATGGAGATCGCCTCGTCCTTATCAACTCCGTTCTTACTAGCCTACCCATATTTATGTTATCTTTTCTTGAGATTCCTAAAGGAGTGAGGAAGAGACTTGATTTTTATCGATCTCACTTTTTCTAGCAATCTGATGAATACAAGAAGAAATATAGATTGTCTCGTTGGAATATAATTTATAGACCAAAGGATCAAGGGGGTTTAGGTATTGAAGTTCTTGAATTAAAAAAATAAGTGTTTGCTAAGCAAATGGCTTTTCAAATTACTATCCGAAGAAGGAGTATGGCAAACAGTTGTTGGATAACAAATCAGATTTACTAGAAAAAGGGCGCGCTTCACGGGAGGGCGCGCAGCTTCGCGCACGCTGACAAGTGGCATGGTCTGGTGCGTTTGAACCCTCCCGCGAAGCATTCCCAGCTCGACACGTGGCGGGCGCGTAGTAGGTCGCTGGTGGCTTTTCTCTTTTTTCCGTAGATTCGAATACGGAAACAGAAATATCTTGCAAACCGAGTATCCAAATTAAGTTTCGTTTTCATGGCTGTGCTAGTCGCATCGAGATCTACAAAACTAGATCCCATCTTGATAGGTTTGGACGAACTTTTTTTTTAACTGCCTTTAATGCCTCGGTTGCACTACCTTGGGTCGCTTTTGCACCTGCACAGTATCGTGGAAGTGCACCATAGTGCACTGCTTTGTTGTTCCAACTTGCACTTCCTTGGATCCCTTTGCACCGTGCGGTATCCTGGCAGTGCATCATCCGTGCATTTTCCTTTTTGTACACGTTGCACTGCCTTGAGTCGCTTTTGCACCACGCGGTGTCCTGGCAGTGCACCAACCGTGCACTGCCTTGTTGTACGGCGTTGCACTGCCTTGGGTCACTGTTGCACCGCACAGTGTCGTGAAGTGCACCGTCGCGCACTGCTTCGTTGTACCATATTGCACTGCCTTGGATCCCATTGCACCGTGTGGTGTCCTGGCAGTGCATCGCCCGTGCATTTGCCTTTTTGTACCACGTTGCACTGCCTTGAGTCTCTTTTGCACCGCGCGGTATCCTGGCAGTGCACCACCCGTGCACTGCCTTATTCGACAGCGTTGCACTGCCTTGGATCGTTTTTGCACCGCGCGTCGAAGTGCACCGCCCGTGCACTGCCCTGTTGTACGGCGTTGCACTGCCTTGGATCGCTTTGCACCGCGCAGGATTCTCGGAGTGCACCGCCCCTGCACTTCGTTTTTGTACTGTTTTGGGTTATTTTTGCACCGCGTGGTGTCATGGCAGTGCATTTCTCACGCGCTGTCTTTTTTATCACGTTGGACTGCCTTAGATGTTTTTTGCACCGCGCGATGTTCAGGCAGTGCGTTGTCGCGGTGGACTGTTTTTTTCTCTTTTTTAATGACGCGGGGTAGGTAGACATGGAGACTGTTTAAATGGCGGGTAGTTGGACGGGGGGACAGGTTGTTGCTGCGTAGCCACGTGACAAGCGTGGAGCGGCCCTCGCGTTATCTCACGCGCGGGATGACGTGGAGCGCAGAGCGCGCGCGACCTAGTCGTCCCCATAAAAAATATAAAACTAAGACTTTGGCTCAAGTGGAGGAGAAACCCACTGATTCCCATTTTTAGAAGGGATTTATGCGGGTAAAAATGATTTCTTCAAGAGGGGCGCATTTAAGATAGGGAATGGGTCGATGTTAGGTTTTGGGAAGATGTCTGGCTTGGCGAGGTTTCGTTAGCTCAACCCGTCTCTTTATAATTTTTTATGTGGATTCTTAGTAATAAGGTGTTGCTTACTAAGGATAACTTGATGAAGAGAAAGTGGACATGTTGTCAAAAATATTTTTTCTGTGATAATAATAAGACGACTGATCACTTGTTTCTTTCTTGTCCGTTTGCAAAATTAATTTGGAGAATGGTATTTTTTTGCTTATAACATTCCGCCTCCATCCAATATTACTAATATGTTTGGTAATTGGTTTAATGGGATTAATAAGAAGGATAAAAAGCTTATTCGTATTGGTATTTTGCTATTTGTCGGTCTATATGGGAAAGCAGAAATGATATTGTGTTTAATAAACAGAAGGGAACCAATTTTTTGCAGGTTATTCTTCGTGCGGCGCATTGGATACAATTTTGGGCATACCTTCTCCCGGAGGACCAGCGGGATACTATGGCTACTGGATGCAACCAACTTTTGACGGTCGCACGGGACTACTATGGCGGCACATTAGAAGAATTGAAGATGGATAGTTTTTGTTTACTTTTCATCTTTGTTTGGCTGATTCTTGTCGTAGCCTTAGCTTACACATGATTGTAATAATATATATTTTGGATCTCTTTTTTAATAAAGGATATGGTTGTGTGCATCTATTAATGCAGAGGCCGAAGCTATGCTTCCATATCTAAAAATAAGAGACAAAGATCTAGTACTCAAAGTGTGTTGCTACTGCTTTGATCGATGTTACTACGTAAGATCGCTTCCTTTTCAATCGGGGCATAATGATACACTGGCACAGAACTTGTAATATCTTGCAGCCATTCAGGTCAGCTCATCATGGCTGAGGTGCCACAATTGACACGTGTCAAGACATTTTCCCTTTTTTTATACCTCTAAGTTGCCTTCAAAATTGGGCGCCTCTTTTCTTCTCCTAGGACTTTGTCCTATTGTTCTGCCCTTTGAAGAGACAATTTTAGGCTGTTTGAGTTCATGCAGGTTGTCTCAAACGGTAAAATCACAAAAGGTAAAATGAGAGGAATCATGAGAAAAAATCGAATTGTATGTGCCTAACAAAGGCCTAGAAGTTCTAACTTCTGGTTGAAATTAGACCATAATTTAACTCGATCTGGCGGCAGTGTGTTAGGATTTAATCAGTTACTTGATTAAAGATTTTCCGTATGTGCGGTAACCATTTTGCCAACTGACAGATGGTTCCTCGCGTCACGCATACCTAAATCGTGTCTTTTGACCTTGTATTTTTTTGTGGGAGCCTTTTAACCTTGTATAAATATGTTCTTCATCAATAAAGAATCATACTTGAATTCTATTGCTATTGTCTCTCGTTTACCTTCGATTACATTCAGTAATCCCACATATGGCATAGAAGCAGCAATAGCCGTACGCGTCGAGATAGTTTTCTTGGACATCGGTGGTCGACAATTAGCGAGGGAACTTTGACGAGAAATTCTTACTAGAGTTAAATCCTTCTCATGTGTCTCTCTCACCAAACATCTGGCATTTCATTATTCCAACAAATCTACCATCTAGCAGCCCAATCGTCTCTATTTTTTTTTAATCGTCTCTTTACTACTCCTCACCAGCCACATCTCCGAACTCACTGCTTTATATCTCGATTTCCATGAAAACCCTCCAAGCTTGCTAGGCAGAGGTCGTCTCTTCTCGCTTTCCTGGTGTATGCATTTTATTCAGAGCATTTTCACTTGCCCCGTCACATGTTTGGAATAAGAAGCATCTGAAAATACTATGGTACCGAGTGATATAAGGTACGTGCTAAGTTGGATGGTGTAGGGTCTAGGCAGGTTGTGCGCGGCACAGTTATACTTCACGGTGGTGGAAGTTGCTGTCAACATAAAGGGCCGATAGCATCAAGACGGGGAGAGGCCGGTTGGCATGAAAAGAGATGACTGGACATCCATAACAGTCACCACCGCTGTGTTCCTAGCAATCTCACCGACCTATAGACCAAGCTACTAGTCCTACAGTGGGTAAGTGATGATGCTGCTATGATCAATGCAACTGCTGTAGAGGTCGTAATTACTTTTACGAACTTGTAATGTCTGGGGGCCGTTCAGCAGCTCATTCGTGCTTGTGCTTTTCGCCCGGCCGTGTTCTTCTTTTTTGAATGGAACTTTTTCCTTTTTGAATTGACAATTTTACGTTTTTTGAATTTATGCGTGTTGTTTCAGAAGGTAAAATGAAAGAAAGCAAGAGAAAAAATCGCAGGTGTACGTGCCTAATAGTGGCCTAAATGTTGACCAACGGTTTACCTATTTGACCCGTTCGTCAAAGTCACCATAGCCTTGCTGGCTTGCTCTCCTTTGTGCGGCATTGCGTACGTATACCCGATCTACTCGATCGCACCAGCATGTGTAGAAGCCATGGTGGCGGTGATGATCGACGAGACGCGAGCGACAAGGTTAGCAAGCGTAGGTGGTTTACCTTTTTAAGTAAGCGGCGTCTACGTACTGGTTGTGCCTGGCAATGATCTTGTTGGAGACATTGTTTTGAGAGCGGGGACTATCTTCAGGGTGAAAACCTAAGATCGTTGATCGGGCGACGATGGTGTTAGTGCACTGTTCCCTTCTTGGAGGCGTCGTTTTTGGAGAGTCTGTATTTCAGGTGCACTTTTGTTTCTTAGTTTTCTTTTCTTTTTTTTGGCTGTGTGCATCCGTAGTGCCATTAGAGTGGTGCGTTGTTGCAGAGGCTGGGTGTAATTGATATCCTTTTGATATTAATATATTCCCTTTATCGAAAAACGTACCGAGTTGAGAATTAATCCATGGAGCCCGGCCAGGTTATTCTCGACGAGCACATTTCACATTTTCCTCTGGTTTCACCCATGTTTTCAAGATTATTGCCACCAAAAGTACGTCTTGAAAAAAAAAAGAGACCAAACCTGATCTCCTAAAATAGTTTTCATGTCTGACCTACAACTCCGGACCCGCTCCTATTCGAAAGAAAAACTACAGACCAGCTATTTTTCCAATTCTAAGGAACTCTAACGAAAATTTCCTCTGTAATATGCTACCATTCTCGGAGAAGTGTGTGTTTAACATTAAGGCTATGCGTACGGAGTTCTTGAACGATATTGGGTTTAGTAAACAAAGAGTTATCTTTCTCCGTAAGGATCATCCATATAGGACGTACTGTGTAAAGGTTTGGATGCTTTGTATTCGAATGCAACCATAAGACCAATCGTTCCCCAAACCGTCCCCTAAACGGCGCCGGATTGAGTGTTTGAACGACGTGTTTCATTCGTGCCGCGTTTGGGGACATCGCTCCCCAGCCGCGTCCCCCAAACGCCGCCCCCAAAAATTAAAAATAATTTCAATAGATAGAAAAAAACTCTTTACCAATATTTAAATCGGTACAACATAAACAAATTACATATAAAACTTTGAAAAAACATAATCAAATAACATATAAATATTTTAAACTACTTCTTCTTCTTCTTTGATGATGGCCCCGCCTCATCGTCGTCATCAGGGTGGCGCTTCCTGCTCGTCACCTCTTCCGAAGAGGCGGTGTCGGCCGACGCGTCGGAGGAACTTGTGTCCTCCTCGTCGTCGCCGGTGCTCGCCGGCTGCGCCTTGGCCTTGGCCTTCGCTTTCGCGTCCGCCTCCGCCTTCGCACGGGCCGCCGCCTCCTCTGACCCTTCCTCCTCCGCGTCCTCCTCCACGGCCTGCCATTCCTCCGCGCTGCTATGTGGCGTCCGGACTCTGTCCCACCAATGGCGCCATCCTGGAGGCTTGCCCTCGCTGGAGGTGTCGGATGGAAGGTCAGAGATGTAGCTCATCGTCGTGAGGAGAAGTTTGGATGAATGGCGGCCGATTGAAGATCCGAAAGCTGCGGATGAACTGCGGCCGATTGAAGGTCAGAGATGTACGGGTCTTATTGAGTGAGGATGAACTGCGGCGCAGAACTCGAAGAGAGCGGCGGTTGATCCTCCGAGGAGTCCGCGCTCCATTCCGACGGTTGGCTCGTCGGTCGACGCGGTTGCCAATGCGACGTTTCCGGTTCCCGGCAACTACACCGTCACTACGTAGGCGGCGGTTGAGCGTCCGAGCTGCCAATACATCGGGCCCGCGCCTCCTCGCCTCTTATTTCGTTGTGTCCGGCGTGCCCGGAGCGTCCCCTATGTAGCGGGGACGGGCTCAGGGCGCCGGACACCGTATTGGACCGCACCAGACAAAAATCGTCTTTGGGACGCACGGCTGGGAACGTTTTTTTGACGGGCGCACCCCAAATCGCTTTGGAGGACGATTTGGGAGACGCGACTGGAGATGGTCTAAGGGAATTGCAGATGGTAGCTCCGATCTTCCTCATGAGATAAGGACGACTGTTATAAGTGTATTTGTTAGATCAAGTTTTGGTCTATTTTTAGGATTAATGTCCACCACTACGGCACCACCGTGACTGGTGTACTACACTTACCTAACGAGTAAGTGTAGTACATGTGACGTGTACTTGTTATGTAGTACATGTGTAGCTGTTTGATAAAACTTAGTACATATCTAGTTCAATTTAGGATTTAAAAAAAGGGAGTGATGTTTTGGCATATGGGAGCATATGCTTCCTTTATTTTGAAATGCATGTTAGATATATTTTGAAATGTCAAAAATATTTAAAATAAATTTGCATGTACATCTTCATTTGCTACGCGCTCACAAAGTCGTTTCATAAAAAATCGATTTATCTTGTGACGTGTGTAAAAAAGACAAAATTTGGTGCTAAAACAAAGACTTGTGACAAGATAAATTTTCTCTTTTTCACGTAAACTACAAAGAATATCATTTTTTTGTGAAACTTGACAAACACAAATATATTATGGAGATGTTGTAACATCCCAAATTTTCAATAAAAGAAACAAGAGAGAGATTTCAAGAATCCAAAAATTAGAGTCAACAAAACCTTTTTCTCATCATATAGGACTATGCATGTAGATCACCTTATTAATTATTTGAGTGTGCAATTGCCATGATGCTTGCTTATGTGTTACCTTTGCTCTAAAACACTAACCATGATCTCTTGATCATCCAAATACAAAGAAAAAGAAAAGAGAAAAGAAAATATAAAAATCAACTCAACCCACACATATGGCTTAGGCCATTTTCACAAATCTTTAATCTAGACCATTTTGGTTTGCACCATTGGGTGTAAATGGATACTAAACACTTAATAACACCTTTGGAAACAATCAAACTCAATTCAAATCAAATTTGAGCTCACATGTGATGATGGTCATATGTGACAATTTCAACATGATACCCACTTTGAGCCCCTGGTTTTTTAGATTTCACTTCTACACTTGACCAAATCTTTTCACCTCATCCAAGACAACATCAAGGAGAACAACTTTGCTCAAAACCACACCCCCAAACTTTGTCTCAATTTCAAATTAGAAGCAAGCCAAGTGGAGACTTTGAATCAGATTTAAGATCATATGCAAAATGAGTTTTTGCATTTCAATTCCATTTTGATCACCACCACCACCAATATACTCCATTTAATATATGATTACAACCCACCAAAAAGATTTGCAAAATTCTAAAATAATTTTCTTGCGGGCATTTAATCAAACACCTTGCAGGCAGAAGTAAAATTGAAGCCCATAATGAATTTTCACATTGGACCAAGTCCAAAGCTGACCATCTCTGTTGTCCTGGAACCTCACTTCACCTCTCAACACCAGTGCCCAGCCTTGACAGCACCTCCACTTTCTCACAATGACAATGGCATGACCATGCCGTGGCATGGCATGGCCACCACTTGCCATCTCTCTCCCCTCTCGCCTCAGCTCTGCACCGTGATGTCTTGGACGCTCCCCGTGCTCTCCTGGACCAGCCCCTGCCCTCCCTTGGTCAAGCCGACGCGTGCACACGCCAGCAGCAACGCGCCCAGTGGCGCCCAGACACGCCCATGCCCTCGCCAGAGCGCGCATGGCGCCAACTCGGGATGCGCCAGAGCGTGACGATCCCCGCGCCCTCGCATCACCTCAGCCCTCTCTCTCAACGCCAGTCGACGCACGACGCCACCCTGAAGCGCCTGGACATGGCCCCTGGCCCGCGGGAACGCCGCAGATGACGATCGCGTCCACGCCCGTCCGCCATAGCCTGCCAGCTCTTGTCAACCTCATCGTCGCATCCCTCCCTCGTTTTCCCCACGATCACTAATACGTCCATTTTGTATTACTATTTTATATCATAATTTGCTGTTATTCATTGATATATTTCATATTTAGAGATGATACTTATGTTATTTCACCTATTTTGCATGTTTCATGATCATTGGAGAATTATTCACCGGAGTCGGGATTCTGCTGGAAAAAGCACCGTCAGGACACCATATTTCGGAAGATCAACAATTGACGGAAATTATATGAAAAATCCTATTTTTCCAGAAGACGAAGGGAGCCAAAAGGAGGGGCCGAGAGGGCCCGCCATGGCCCCCCCATAGGCCGGCGCGGGCCCTGGCCTAGCCGCGCCGCCATGTGGGGAGGGGGCCCACAGCCCCCTCTGGCCTCCTCTCCTTCGCGTACATCTTCACCCCGAAAACCTAAGGCACAAGGAGTTACGGAGAATTGACAGAGCCACCTCTGTGGGCGGAAAACACCAGAGAGAAAAGAGCTCTCCGGCGGGCAGGAATCCGCCGGGGAAATTCCCTCCCGGAGGGGAAATCGACGCCATCGCCACCGTCATCGAGCTGGGCGTCATTGGGATCATCATCATCATCATCTCCACCATCTACACCGCCATCTCCACCGCTGCATCTCGTCACCGCTGTAACAATTAGGGTTGGATCTTGATTGTTTGATAGGGGAAACTCTCCCGGTATTGATTTCTACTTGTTATTGATGCTATTGAGTGAAACCATTGAACCAAGGTTTATGTTCAGATTGTTATTCATCATCATATCACCTCTGATCATGTTCCATATGATGTCTCGTGAGTAGTTCGTTTAGTTCTTGAGGACATGGGTGAAGTCGAAATGTTAGTAGTGAACTATGTTGAGTAATATTTAATGGTTTGATATTTAAGTTGTGGTGTTATTCTTCTAGTGGTCTCATGTGAACGTCGACTACATGATACTTCACCTTTATGGGCCTAGGGGAGTGCATCTTGTATTCGTTTGCTAATTGTGGGGTTGCCGGAGTGACAGCAACCTAAACCCCCGTTAGTATATCGGTGCAGGAGGGATAGCAGGATCTCAGAGTTTAAGGCTGTGGTTAGATTTATCTTAATTACTTTCTTGTATTTGCGGATGCTTGCAAGGGGTATAATCACAAGTATGTATTAGTCCTAGGAAGGGCGGTGCATTAGCATAGGTTCACCCACACAACACTTATCAAAACAATGAAGATTAATCAACTATATGAAGCGAAAGCACTAGACTAAAATCCCCGTGTGTCCTCAAGAAAGTTTGGTCATTATAAGTAAACAAACCGGCTTGTCCTTTGTGCTAAAAAGGATTGGGACACTCGCTGCAATTATTTCTCTCACATTTTATTTACTTGTACTTTATTTATCTGCTATATAAAACCCCCTGAATACTTGTCTGTGAGCATTTACAGTGAATCCTTCATCGAAACTGCTTGTCAACACCTTCTGCTTCTCGTTGGGTTCGACACTCTTATTTATCGAAAGTACTACGATACACCCCCTATACTTGTGGGTCATCAATACTATTTTCTGGCGCCATTGCCGGGGAGTGAAGCGCTATTGGTAAGTGGAATTGGTAAGGAAACTTTTACTGTACGTGCTGATTTTGTTTCCTTGCTGCTATAAGTCATTATGGAGAGATCCTCCCTTGAATTTCTATTTGGGAAATCTACTACTACTGCAATGGTAGTGGATGAGGCGCCAGGTGAGGAAGTAATACCATATAAAATACCTATGAAAATTATTGAACGTGTTGTGGATAACCGCTATGAAGGGGATGGCACTGTTCATCCTGGAGATCATTTACTGTTTTTACATGAATTATGCGGGTTATTCAAGTGTGCAGGTATTTCAATGGATGAAGTTAGGAAGAAATTATTTGTTATGTCGCTATCTGGTAAAGCGGCGCATTGGTATAAACTGCTGAAGGATGGGCGTTCTCTTGATTGGAAGGATATTGTGCCTCTATTTTATTCCAAATTCTATCCTCCAAGTGAAATTCACAAAGACCGCAACCGTATATATAATTTATGGCCTCATGATGGAGAGAGTATTGCCCAAGCGTGGGGGAGATTGAAGACTTTAATGCTCAAATGCCCCATTCATGAGCTTCCTGGTAATATTATCATTGATAATTTCTATGCAAGACTTTCTTTTCAAGATAAAACCTTGCTGGATACTTCTTGTTCTAGATCATTCACACGCAATAAAGAAGAGTTTAAATGGGACCTTCTTGATCGAATCCAAGAAAATACTGAAGGATGGGAGAACGACAAAGGTAGAGTGTCAGGTATAAATTATGATTATGAATGCATTGAAACTTTTATGGATACTGATGAATATCGTAATATAAGTGCTACATATGGTCTTTACTCTCAAGTTGTTGCAAATATTTATAAAGCCTTTGCCTCTCATTTTGAATTGCCTAGGAAGAATTTTGATAAGTATCATGAACCTTATAAAGATAAAACTGATTCACCTAAAGGTAAATGTATTGAAATTAAAACTGTTGATCATGTTCTTCCTGAAGCTTATATTGAAAAAACTCCTTTCCCTGCTAAAATGAAGGAGTATTCTGTTATAACTAGTGTAGTTAATAAAAGTGCAAAGAAACCTATAGAACCTGAAGAACAAATAAAGGTTGAACCTGCTTTGCAATAGTTAAGGATCTTGTGACTGAAAATGTGGAAGATGGTCATATTATTTTTTGTGAAGATGCTTCTAATATTGTTTCGCATCCTAATAAGTATAGGAAAGCCAGTGTTCCTGTGCTCTCTGTTCGAATTGGTGATCATTGCTATTATGTTTTATGCGATATTGGTGCAAGTATTAGTGCCATTCCTTATGAGCTCTACACGGAAATAATGCATGAAATTGGTTCTTGCGAACTTGAAGATATTGATGTGGTTATTCGGCTAGCTAATAGAGAAACTATCTCTCCCATTGGAATTGTTCGAGATGTTGAAGTTCTATGTGGTAAGATTAAATATCCTGCTGACTTTTTGGTACTTGGTTCTGCTGCTAGTAAGTCTTGTCCTATTATTTTTGGTAGACCTTTTCTAAATACTTGTGGAGCTATTATAGATTGCAAGAAAGAGAAAATTGTTACTAAATTTGCTGGTGAATCTTATGAGTTTAACTTCTCTAAATTTGCCAAAACTCCTTATAAAGCTGATTTGCCTAATGATGATTTTAGAGTTGAACAGTGTGCATCTATTGCTCTTGCTCCTAATAATCCTTTGCAGCAACATTTGGAGAATAGTGAGAGTGAAGTTTTTAGGGAAGAAAGGGATGAGCTTGATGAAATTTTCCTTCGTCAACCTATTCTTAAACATGACTTACCGGTTGAAGATCTAGGTGTAACACCACCACCAAAGGAAGATCCTGTATTTGATTTGAAACCATTACCTGATAATCTTAAGTATGCTTATATTGATGATAAGAAAACATATCCTGTTATTATTAGTGCTAAGCTTTCAGATATTGAGGAAGAAAGGTTATTGGAAATATTGAAGAAACACCGAGGAGCTATTGGCTATACTCTTGATGACTTGAAGGGGATTTCTCCCGCTATTTGCCAACATGCCATTAATATAGAAGATGGTGCAAAACCTGTTGTTGAACATCAGCGTCGTCTAATTCCTAAGATGAAGGATGTGGTAAGAAATGAGGTATTAAAACTTCTTGAAGCTGGTATTATATATCCTATTGCTGATAGTAGATGGGTTAGTCATGTACATTGTGTTCCTAAGAAAGGAGGAATAACTGTTGTTCCTAATGATAATGATGAGCTCATTCCTCAAAGAGTAGTTGTAGGGTATAGAATGTGCATTCATTTTCGAAAAGTTAATAAAGTTACTAAGAAAGATCATTACCCTTTACCTTTTATTGATCAAATGTTAGAAAGGTTGTCTAAAAATACTCATTTCTGCTTTCTTGATGGATATTTTGGGTTTTCACAAATTGTTGTTAGAGCTAAAGATCAAGAGAAAACCACTTTCACTTGTCCCTATGGAACTTATGCTTATAGGCGTATGCCTTTTGGTTTATGTAATGCTCCTGCTACTTTTCAAAGATGCATGTCTGCTATTTTTCATGGCTTTTGTGAAAAGATTGTTGAGGTATTCATGGATGATTTTTCTGTCTATGGGAATTCTTTTGATAATTGCTTGCGAAACCTTGATAAAGTTTTGCAGAGATTTGAAGAAACTAACCTTGTTCTTAATTGGGAGAAATGCCACTTTATGGTTAATGAAGGAATTGTATTGGGACATAAAATTTCGAGAGAGGTATTGAAGTTGATAGAGCTAAAGTTGAAGCAATTGAGAAGATGCCCTATCCTAGGGATGTTAAAGGTATTCGTAGTATTCTTGGTCATGCTGGTTTTTATAGGAGGTTTATTAAAGATTTCTCTAAAATTTCAAAGCCTCTTACTAATCTTCTTCAAAAAGATGTACCTTTTGTTTTTGATGATGATTGTAAGGAAGCTTTTGAAACTCTAAAGAAAGCCTTAACAACTGCTCCTATAGTTGAACCTCCTGATTGGAATTTACCTTTTGAAATTATGTGTGATGCTAGTGATTTTGCTGTAGGTGCTGTCCTTGGACAGCGAGTAGATAAAAAATTGAATTTTATTCATTATGCTAGTAAAACTCTAGACGTTGCTCAAAGAAATTATGCTACAACTGAGAAAGAGTTATTAGCCGTAGTTTTTGCATGTGACAAGTTTAGATCCTATATTGTTGATTCAAAAGTTACAATTCATACTGATCATGCTGCGATTAGGTACCTTATGGAAAAGAAATATGCTAAGCCGAGGCTTATTAGATGGGTGCTTCTTTTGCAAGAATTTGATTTACATATTGTAGATAGAAAAGGTGCTGATAATCTTGTTGCTGATAATTTGTCTAGATTGGAAAATATTGCTTATGATCATGTTCCTGTTAATGATAGTTTTCCAAATGAACAATTGGATGCAATAAAGGTGAGCTCGTGAGATAGTCCTTGGTATGCTGATTATGCTAACTTTATTGTTTTGAAGTACTTGCCTCCAACCTTTTCAGCTCAGCAAAGGAGGAAATTCTTTTATGATTTGAGGCATTATTTTTGGGATGACCCACACTTATATAAAGAAGGAGTGGATGGTATTATGCAAAGATGTGTCCCAGAATATGAACAACAAGAGATATTGAGTAAATGTCATGGTAGTGTTTATGGAGGACATCACGCCGGAGATAGAACCGCACAAAAGGTTCTACAATCAGGTTTTTATTGGCCAACACTTTTCAAGGATGCAAGGAAGTTTATCTTATCTTGTGATGAATGTCAAAGAGTTGGTAATATCTCTAGACGCAATGAAATGCCTATGAATTATACTCTTGTTATTGAACCATTTGATTGTTGGGGATTTGACTTCATGGGTCCTTTCCCTTCTTCAGAAGGTAACACTCATATACTTGTCGTTGTTGATTATGTTACTAAATGGGTAGAAGCTATACCTACAAAAAGTGCTGATGGTGAGACCTCTTTAAAAATGCTTTTAGATGTTATATTTCCTAGATTTGGAGTACCTAGATATATTATGACTGATGGAGGTTCTCACTTTATTCATGGTGGTTTTAGAAAAACTCTTGCCAAATATGGTATTAATCATAGAATTTCTTCAGCTTATCATCCTCAAACTAGTGGGCAAGTAGAATTATCAAATAGAGAAATTAAAGCTATCTTGGGAAAGACTGTTAATAAATCTAGAAAGAATTGGGCTAGTAAGTTAAAGGAAGCATTGTGGGCTTATAGAACTGCTTATAAAAATCCTATGGGAATGTCTCCTTATAAAATGGTTTATGGAAAAGCTTGTCATTTACCTTTAGAATTAGAGCACAAAGCTTACTGGGCGGTAAGAGAACTTAATAAAGATTTTAAACTTGCCGGTAAGAAGAGCAATTGAGTTCTTTAGATGAATGGAGAAGTGAAGCTTATGAAAATGCTAAACTGTTTAAGGAGAAAGTTAAGAAATGGCATGATAGAAGAATCATTAAAAAAGAATTTAATGTTGGAGATAAAGTCCTATTGTATCGGTCTCGTCTCAGATTTTTTGCAGGGAAATTACTCTCAAAATGGGAAGGACCATATGTTATTGAGGAGGTATATCGTTCAGGGGCAATTAAAATTAGCTCTTTGCAAGGTAATGCCACACAAGTAGTGAATGGACAAAGACTCAAGCATTATATTTCTGGAGATTCTTATAATGAAGATATTGATGTTATTCAAGTGATGACTCCGGAAGCTTTCATCAAAGATCAAATTGACAGTTCTGCAGAGTCTGACTTTGAATAGGTAACAGTTTTAGTAATAAAAAGTCCACGTTTAACTTTCCGAACTATATTTCTGCTGTTTTTGGAAAATATGAAAAATTACGAGATCGAAACGGAGTGGAGGAGACGCGTGAGGGCCCGACACCATAGGCCGGCGCGGGCCCCACCCTGGTCGCTCCGCCCTATGGGGACAGCCCCTCGGCGTCCCGTTTCCACTCGTTTTCGGCCTGGAACCTTCCTTTTGTTGTAAAAATATTTGCTATATAATCCCCCGGATCTCCAGAGGTCCGTATATCGTTTTCTCGTCGTGTTTTGTTTCGAGCTGTTTTCTGCCAGGATTTGTTTTGATCTAGAAGCACCATGGTCTCCAACAACAAAGACAAGGGACCTTTGGAGGAAGATATTCAAGACCCTGAATTGAAGGAAGAAGTCGAGAGCGAGGATGAGGAAGAAGTGGAGGAAATTCCGCGAGTACACCCGCGTGCCACCGTTGCAAGCATTGGCGTGATAGCAAATCCGTCCAACATCAAGAGAAGTGCACGGATCGCCACCGGAGGAGGAGTTCCACGTCGCTTCTTAGCTCCAAGGACATCTTCTCCAGGCATTTACCACCCTTTCCGCAATCTAATCTACAGTCGTCAAACTGAAAGGACTCCCAAGGTAGTATTGCCTAGTGGTTGGGATATAGATCGTTCTAACACTGCAGGAGAGATGAAACCTGAAGCTGAAGGGTGGGGAAACAACTCTAAGAGTTGGGACTCGCCGTCTGACATGCTTATGAGCCGCGTTGAGCACAACTCGGAGCTGATTCGCAACCTCACTTATGAGATTGAGGACTTAAAGGAACTTGTTAAGAAGCTTGTCGAGAGGAATCCACCACCATCACCACCAAAGGAGTAATTCATCATCGGTATTGGCATCCCCTTGGTTTGTTCCAAGCTTGGGGGAGTGCCGCGGTATCACATCATCACTATCTTTATCTTTTACTATCAAGTAGTGTCATATCATGAGTAGGGAAGTTATCATATAGAATAGTTTGCAGTGTGGAAGTATCTCTCTTAGTTGGTTATCTATGTATCCGTTGGTGTGAGTTATCGTTATGGAATATTAATGAGAAGTCTTATCATTTACTTTTGCACACCTTATTTTAGTTTGCAATTTCTATTATATGATCACTCTTGACATTAGTATTGATATCACTTTGGGAGCATCAAGTAAATCTATTTGGTTTTGGCAAACTTAGCATTGGTCAATAACAACACTTTGATGTTTAAATAGAAAAGGGAAATACATGTAGATATACTACTTTATTACCTTTCTGCTAATGAGTTTAGTATTCTAAAGTTAAAATTGCTTGTGCTTATGAGAAAGATACATGATTGTTTCTATCACATGTATATTTGTTTGTTTCTCTCAACCTTTATGCTTGCTACTCAACCTTGCTAGCCAAAGACCTGTATTGAGAGGGAATGCTTCTCATACATCCATAACCTTAGACCAAACCCATGCCATTTGTGTCCACCATAACTACCTACTATGTGGTATTTTGCGCCACTCCAAGTAAATACTTCATGTGCTACCTTTAAATAATTCAAACCATATTACTCCTTATTTGTGTCAATGTTTTATAGCTCATGAGGAAGTATGTGGTGTTTTATCTTTCAATCTTGTTGGGCGGACTTTCACCAATGGACTAGTGGCACATCCGCTTATCCAATAATTTTGCAAAAAGAGCTGGCAACGGGGTTCCCAGCCCCAATTAATAACCTTCATTAATAATTCTCTTCACATGTTTTGCCCTGATTTATCAGTAAGCAACTTAATTTTGCAATAGACACTCCTCCATGGTATGTGAATGTTGGAAGGTACCCGAGGATTCGGTTAGCCATGGCTTGTGAAAGCAAAGGTTGGGGGGAGTGTCATCCATAATAAAACTAAAATACATGTGTAAAAAAAAGAGAAGGGGGATGATATACCTTGCTGGTAGAGATGACGTCCTTCATGGAAGCCGCTCTTGGAAGGTCTGTTTGGCAAGGGAGTTAGAGTGCCCACTACCATTCGTTGACAACAACAAACACCGCTCAAAATCTTACTTTTATGCTCTTTATATGATTTCAAAACATGCAAAGCTCTAGCACATGATTTAATCCCTGCTTCCCTCTGCGAAGGGCCTATCATTTACTTTTATGTTGAGTCAGTAAACCTATTTCCCTCTATCTTAAGCAAGCAATTGAGTTGTTGTGAACCAACCATTTATGCTATGATCTAGTTAATCATGTCTTTTATGCTTTCTTGTTCAGTACAAATTTTATCTGAATGAATATGACTTTGAAAGTTATCAATGATTATGAGGAGATTGTTATGATTGAGGATGAAAGCCCTGCTATATAAATTCTAATATGAAAGCTTTGCTTAGAAGATAAGTAATCCGTTAGTAGTTCTCTGACCAAGAACAAAGTTTGCCATAACTATTTATGATTTCCTATGCACCTCTATTTGTGATTTCTCTTTACTTATTTCAAGTTGAATTATATGAGGAGGATGTTTACTAGAATATCTTGTGTGAATCAACATGATGCTTCTTGTCCGTATTTTATTTATCGACTCTTCACTCCATTTTGCATCACTATTTTATATCATAATTTGCTATTATTCATTGATATATTTCATATTTATAGATGATACTTATGTTATTTCACCTATTTTGCATGTTTCATGATCATTGGAGAATTATTCACCGGAGTCAGGATTCTGCTGGAAAAAGCACCGTCGGGACACCATATTTCGGAAGATCAACAATTGACGGAAATTATATGAAAAATCCTATTTTTCCAGAAGACGAAGGAGCCAAAAGGAGGGGCCGAGAGGGGCCGCCATGGGCCCTCCCCATAGGCCGGCGCGGGCCTTGGCCTGGCCGCGCCGCCATGTGGGGAGGGGGCCCACAGCCCCCTGGCCTCCTCTCCTTCGCGTACATCTTCACCCCGAAAACCGAAGGCACGGGAGTTACGGAGAATTGAGCCGCCTGCGCGGGCGGAAAGACACCGAGAGAAAAGAGCTCTCCGGCGGGCAGGAATCCGCCGGGGAAATTCCCTCCCGGGAGGAAAATCGACGCCATCGCCACCGTCATCGAGCTGGGCATCATTGGGATCATCATCATCATCATCTCCACCATCTACACCGCCATCTCCACCGCTGCATCTCGTCACCGCTGTAACAATTAGGGTTGGATCTTGATTGTTTGATAGGGGAAACTCTCCCGTATTGATTTCTACTTGTTATTGATGCTATTGAGTGAAACCATTGAACCAAGGTTTATGTTCAGATTGTTATTCATCATCATATCACCTCTGATCATGTTCCATACGATGTCTCGTGAGTAGTTCGTTTAGTTCTTGAGGACATGGGTGAAGTCTAAATGTTAGTAGTGAACTATGTTGAGTAATATTTAATGGTTTGATATTTAAGTTGTGGTGTTATTCTTCTAGTGGTGTCATGTGAATGTCGACTACATGATACTTCACCTTTATGGGTCTAGGGGAGTGCATCTTGTATTCGTTTGCTAATTGTGGGGTTGCCGGAGTGACAGCAACCTAAACCCCCGTTAGTATATCGGTGCAGGAGGGATAGCAGGATCTCAGAGTTTAAGGCTGTGGTTAGATTTATCTTAATTACTTTCTTGTATTTGCGGATGCTTGCAAGGGGTATAATGACAAGTATGTATTAGTCCTAGGAAGGGCGGTGCATTAGCATAGGTTCACCCACACAAGACTTATCAAAACAATGAAGATTAATCAACTATATGAAGCGAAAGCACTAGACTAAAATCTCCGTGTGTCCTCAAGAACGTTTGGTCATTATAAGTAAACAAACCGGCTTGTCCTTTGTGCTAAAAAGGATTGGGCCACTCGCTCCAATTATTTCTCTCACATTTTATTTACTTGTACTTTATTTATCTGCTATATCAAAACCCCTGAATACTTGTCTGTGAGCATTTACAGTGAATCCTTCATCGAAACTGCTTGTTGATGACCCACAAGTATAGGGGTGTATCGTAGTACTTTCGATAAATAAGAGTGTCGAACCCAACGAGGAGCAGAAGGTGTTGACAAGCAGTTTTGATGAAGGATTCACTGTAAATGCTCACAGACAAGTTTTCAGGGGGTTTTGATATAGCGGATAAATAAAGTACAAGTAAATAAAATGCGAGAGAAATAATTGCAGCGAGTGGCCCAATCCTTTTAGCACAAAGGACAAGCCGTTTGTTTACTTATAATGACAAAGCGTTCTTGAGGACACACGGGATTTTAGTCTAGTGCTTTCGCTTCATACGGCTGATTAATCTTCATTGTTTTGATAAGTGTTGTGTGGGTGATCCTATGCTAATGCACCGCCCTTCTAGGACTAATACATACTTGTGATTATACCCCTTGCATCCATAAATACAAGAAAGTAATTAAGATAAATCTAACAAGCCTTAAACTCGAGATCCTGCTATCCCTCCTGCCGATATACTAACGGGGGTTTAGGTTGCTGTCACTCCGGCAACCACAATGCAAGAATACAAGATGCACTCCCTAGGCCCATAAAGGTGAAGTATCATGTAGTCGTTCACATGACACCACTAGAAGAGTAACACCACAACTTAAATATCATAACATTGAATACTACTCAACAATAATTCACTACTAACATCCAGACTTCACCCATGTCCTCAAGAACTAAACGAACTACTCACGAGACATCATATGGAACATAATCAGAGGTGATATAATGATGAATAACAATCTGAACATAAACCTTGGTTCAATGGTTTCACTCAATAGCATCAATAACAAGTAGTAATCAACACCGGGAGAGTTTCCCTATCAAACAATCAAGATCCAACCCAAATCGTTACAGCGGTGATGCAGCGGTGGAGATGATGGTGATGATGATGGAGATGATGTCCCTCGATGACGATGGCGATGGCGTCGATTTCCCCTCCGGGAGGGAATTTCCCCGGCGGATTCCTGCCCGCCGGAGAGCTCTTTTTTCTCTGGTGTTTTCCGCCCCGCAGAGGCGGCTCTGTCAAATCTCCGTAACTCTCCAGGTCTCAGGTTTTCGGGACGAAGACGCGAAGGAGAGGCGGCGAGAGGGGCTGTGGGCCCCCTCCCCACAAGGCGGCGCGGCCAGGCCAGGGCCGCGCCAGCCTATGGGGGGCCCATGGTGGCCCCTCTCGGCCCCTCTTTTGGCTCCCTTCGTCTTCTGGAAAAATAGGAATTTCCGTATAACTTTCGTCAATTGTTGATCTTCAGAAATATGGTGTCCTGACGGTGCTTTTTCCAGAATCCTGACTCCGGTGAATAATTCTCCAATGATCATGAAACATGCAAAATAGATGAAATAACATAAGTATCATCTCTAAATATGAAATATATCAATGGATAACAGCAAATTATGATATAAAATAGTGATGCAAAATGGACGTATCAACTCCCCCAAGCTTAGACCTCGCTTGTCCCCAAGCGAAACTGAGCTCAATAAACAAGACCACATGTTTATGGAGTGAGGAGTCGATAAATAAAATACGGACAAGAAGCATCATATTGATTCACACAAGACATTCTAGTAAACATTCTCTTCATATAACTCAACTCGAAATAAGTAAAGAGAAATCACAAGTAAAGGTGCATAGGAAATCATAAATGGTTATGGCAAACTTCGTTCTTGGTCAGAGAACTACTAACGGATTGCACTTATCTTCTAAGCAAAGCTTTCATATTAGAATTTATATAGCAAGACTTTCATCCTCAATCATAACAATCTCCTCATAATCATTGATAACTTTCAAAGTCATATTCAATCAGATAAAATTTGTACTAAACAAGAAAGCATAAAAGACATGATTAACTGAATCATAGCATAAATGGTTGGTTCACAACAACTCAATTGCTTGCTTAAGATAGAGGGAAATAGGTTTACTGACTCAACATAAATGTAAAAGATAGGCCCTTCGCAGAGGGAAGCAGGGATTAAATCATGCGCTAGAGCTTTTCAA
This sequence comes from Lolium multiflorum, assembly GCA_030979885.1. Classification (NCBI taxonomy): domain Eukaryota; kingdom Viridiplantae; phylum Streptophyta; class Magnoliopsida; order Poales; family Poaceae; genus Lolium; species Lolium multiflorum. The sequence goes on from CM061750.1 coordinate 117,893,476, forward strand.
GTTTTGAAATCATATAAAGAGCATAAAAGTAAGATTTTGAGTGGTGTTTGCTGTTGTCAACGAATGGTAGTGGGCACTCTAACCCCCTTGCCAAACAGACCTTCCAAGAGCGGCTCCCATGAAGGACGTCATCTCTACCAGCAAGGTAGATCATCCCCTTCTCTTTTGTTTACACATGTATTTTAGTTTTATTATGGATGACACTCCCCCCAACCTTTGCTTTCACAAGCCATGGCTAACCGAATCCTCGGGTGCCTTCCAACATTCACATACCATGGAGGAGTGTTTATTGCAAAATTAAGTTGCTTACTGATAAATCAGGGCAAAACATGTGAAGAGAATTATTAATGAAGGTTATTAATTGGGGCTGGGAACCCCGTTGCCAGCTCTTATTGCAAAATTATTGGATAAGAGGATGTGCCACTTAGTCCATTGGTGAAAGTCCGCCCAACAAGATTGAAAGATAAAACACCACATACTTCCTCATGAGCTATAAAACATTGACACAAATAAGGAGTAATATAGTTTGAATTATTTAAAGGTAGCACATGAAGTATTTACTTGGAGTGGCGCAAAATACCACATAGTAGGTAGTTATGGTGGACACAAATGGCATAGGTTTGGTCTAAGGTTTTGGATGTATGAGAAGCATTCCCTCTCAATACAGGTTTTTGGCTAGCAAGGTTTGATAGCAAGCATAAAGGTTGAAGGAAACAAGCACATATACATGTGATAGAAACAATCATGCATCTTTCTCATAAGCACAAGCAATTTTAACTTCAGAATACTAACTCATTAGCATAAAGATAATAGAGTAATATATCTACATGTATTTCCCTTTTCTATTCAAATATCAAGGTGTTGTTGCTATTGACCAATGCTAAGTTTGCCAAAACCAAATAGATTTACTTGATGCTCCCAAAGTGATATCAATACTAATGTCAAGAGTAATCATATAAAAGAAATTGCAAACTAAAATAAGGTGTGCAAAAAGTAAATGATAAGACTTCTCATTAATATTCCATAACGATAACTCACACCAACGGATACATAGATAACCAACTAAGAGAGAGATACTTCCACACTGCAAACTATTCTATATGATAACTTCCCTACTCATGATATGACACTACTTGATAGTAAAAGATAAAGATAGTGATGATGTGATACCGCGGCACTCCCCCAAGCTTGGAACAAACCAAGGGGATGCCAATACCGATGATGAATTACTCCTTCGGTGGTGATGGTGATGGATTCTTCTCGACAAGCTTCTTAACAAGTTCCTTTAAATCCTCAATCTCATAGGTGAGGTTGCGAATCAGCTCTGAGTTGTGCTCAACGCGGCACTAGTGGAAAAAGGGCTAACTGTGGCGCACCAAATTAAGATTCTGTGGCGCATATGGCCGTCGCCACAGATGCCACGCGACTAGTATTTAAATTCTGTGGCGCAGCAGTGGGTGCGCCACAGAAGTTTGGAATTCTGTGGCGCATGCGCACCAGTGCGCCACAGAAGTTTGGAATTCTGTGGCGCATTAGCCCGCATGCGCCACAGAATGTTTTTATGGCGCACCGGTGGATACGTGCGCCACAGAATACTTACAATTTTTTATGGCGCACTGCCAACGCATGCGCCACAGAATGTTAATTTTTGGATTTTCGAATTTTTTTTCATTTCTGCAGTACATACAGGTATTTGACAGGAAATATACAGGTATATATACAGCAAATACATAGCACATTCCAGAAATAACAGAAATAGTCAGAAATGACACACAAATGACATGATACACACAAGTCTTCATCATTACATCATTTAGATCCAAATTACACAAGTAGAAATGTGTTTGATCGTCGCATACACATACATGTGTTCATCTCGTCTCATATGCACATGCATCGTCACCGGCCACCTAGACTAAAGTAAAGTAGAGTACAACCGCGGTGGCGGTGAGTAAGAGGGGGACCAAGAACTTCAGCCGGTTCTTCTTCTTGCCCACGTGTGCCCTCCACTGTGCTACCGCCTCCTCTCTAGTCGCGTATCCCTTGTAGCTGTTCCCGCTGAACTTGTGCACCTGTTCGAGACAGTCCTGCCACTCCTCGTAGACACCTGGAACCCGACCCTTGTACACAACGTACGTCGGCATCTCTATTGACAAGGGCATATTAGTATATCATATTAGTACATCATGCATATATATATATATGTTGATAAATATTAGAGCAAAGTATATAGTAAAGTTGAGCACGACAACAATAAGTTTGCGACACGCACACACAAGACGACGTCCACCGATACACATAAACCGATGAACATAGTACTTAGAGTTTAATTACGACCCACACAAAAGACCACGTCCATCGATATATATACAAACTAACCGATGAAGATAGCTAGTTTATCACACACTAAGTCAAGGCTCGCAGGGCTCCGGGAACGGCTTGTACAGATCTTTTGTAATCCACGTCCTCGTGTCACCCTGCGCTTTGAGGCGGTGTTCGATGTCCCTCTTGCATAACGCTCTACCCTGGTGCAAGGGCCCTCCCCCTGTGGTGACGTCTTGAATGATGATATGTGATAACTTGACCCTGGTATCATGGAAGTCTTCTCTGAGGTCATCATCGTTGATCCGCGCCAACTTTTCGGCCCATCCTCGGAGAGCAGATGGCAGCAACAAGTTCTGGCTATCCCGGACAAACCCTTTTAGGTGATGCATGACATAGAAGGCGTCCAGAGTGCTGTTTTCCGGCTGCTTGACACAGGGGAACTCGAACACGTGCTTGAACTTGTGTTTACCATCATCCCTGAAACATTCCGCCTTTTCTTTGAAGGCGCCTCCCTTTTTGAAGTAGCCCTCGAGAGCATCATCTAGCACACCCCTTATTCTGGCGTAGTTCTTCTTTTTCGCACTCCCCGAGTCGAAATAGGTGGCAAGAGAATACTTCGGGGCAATGGAGATGAGTACGCAGTACGTGTCTCTGCGCAACACAAATTTGGAACAAGATCGAGGTTGGAAATGAGCAATGGAAAAGAAATTTATTACAGGGCTAGCGGATGTGTACTTACTCGGGAAAGTAAGCCAAGAGGATGTTGTCCTTCCTCTTGTTGTCCAAGAAGCACTTCTGTAGGTACAACGAAGCCCGTACCCGCACCGCTGATAAGGCCAACTGGCTTTCACGCATGTAGTAGGGATCCGCTATCGCGACGTCCGGGGTACTCTCTCTCTTGATCTTCATCGCCAGATTGAGCGCGAATAGGCGGACCAAGTTATAGTCCAGCCTTCTCGAGTGGAATAGCTTGAAGATGTCCTCGTACGCTATAAAGAATATATCCGCGGGGGCATCAGTGACGAAGCCCACATCTCTTGGCACCCTGACCGTGAAGACCGGGTAATTTGGATCTTTGTCCTTAAGAAGGATACTCTCTAGGACCAGGATACTGTCCTGCAGAGGCAGCATATCTCCGGAAGCAAGGTGTTGCAGCTCCGGACCCAGTATTGGTTTGCCAGCTTCATGCATTCTGGTCAAGCCATCCTTGCTGGGAGGTACCATGGAGTCCCGATGACGGATCGTCGGAGGTGGCTGGCTCGCAGACTTCTCCTTGTTCTTACTAGGTCTTTTACGGGGCTTCTTCGGAGCAACGGCCCCTGACGCTTCAAACTGCTCGTTGACCTTCTTGATCAGCGTATTGGGGCTGAAGATGTTTGCGGCGGTTGGCTCTTGTGTATCGGCTGCCGGAGGCGTCTCTTGAGAGAAGCCGCGGAACACCAGGCGCTGTTTGGTTGCCTTGGGTGGGCCAGCTGGTTCGTCGCGAGCGCGGTATGCTTCTTCATCCGCGCCCGCCATGTACAAATCATCTATGTCGGCGCCGGTGTTGAGGTAGGCATCGACGTCTACCGGCCCATCATCATCGATGTCATCTTCGTTGGGTGATGGGATGGGCGATAGCGGTGCAGCGGCCTTGCCTTTAGGCTCCGCCGGTGGCGGTTGAGGCAGAGACTCTCCCAGCAGTTTCTTGTGGCGGCTTGTTGTGGCGGTGACGACGGGAGGAGCTGCCCTCCGAGCAGGCGGCCGGACGATCGGCTGCCGGATGATCGAGGAGGCGCCGGTGGAGCGACCCCCAAGACGGATCTGGGTCTTTGGCCATACCATGGTATAGCCATGGCAGTTCTCAAGCGTCAGGTGCTCGTCGGCTCCCTCGGGCTGTATTGGGGGGTCCATGTCTTCGCACCCCGGCAACACCCGACCCAAAGTGACCTTCAGGACGTTGGCGTCCATAGCCACGGTGTGCAACGTGGTGCTCTTCGGTTGTATGATCATTCCCGTGGCAACATCCTTCAACTCGCCGCCGGGCGCGCAGTGAAGGAGCACGCAAGGAGTGTCCTGAGTAATGTTGGGCATCATTAATTAGATAGCCGGGTATCAAAACGCATGAAGGAGATGGCATGGAATAACTAATTAGTTAAGTACCTTGGTGATGGCGTTGAGCTGTGCTAATGTGGAGACAGTGGCGGCCGGCCTATCAATCTTCTGCGGCTCGGGTGCATTATGAAGCACCACCGCCGCCGGCTGCGCCTTGGTAGCCTCGGCAGGATCAGCGGGGGGCACCGGTTCATCCAACTCCATCGGCTGCCCCGCGGCGATGGTGGGCGGCGGGGTAACCAGATCCGGAGATGGCGACGCGTTGAAGATCGAGTTGCTGGCCCCGGCGCTAGGCACTTTTATCGACCCCACCTGACCGGCCGCATTCCACGCAGCTATCCCCTCGATGACCTGAGGGGGCAGGAAATCGCGGAGCTTCTTCTCGAAAAGCTTGTCCACCTCATCTTTGTCCATCGAGTTTGCCTGTTTTTCCTCGAGCATGGAGACCTTCTTCCTCAGCTCTTCCACCTCGGCTTTATCCTCTGATGACATCGCGCTCCTCCTTCTCTTCTTGCTGCTTTCCTCTTTGTAGTACTCGCGAAACTTCATGCTTGTACCAAAGCCGCAGACACGTCCAGCCGACGTCGGCGGCTTGGATACTGGCCTCTCCTTGAGGATATTCAACGCCCTGTTGAAAGGCGTGTCCCACGGCTCCGTCGAGCCCTGGGACGACGATTCGGCCTCGGGGAGATCGGCCGCCGCCAACTGCTCGTTCTGCAGACAAGGATAGGGTGAACACATTTAGGGCATTGCATTCACGTCATATATGTAATATGTGCAGCAATGGACCGCGCGAGTAAATTCCCTTACCAGCTTTTCCTCGAACTTCCTCACGTCGTCATGCTCGGTAACGAATTCCATTGTATTCCTGTCCAGAGTGTAGCGGGCCCGGACAAAGTACCTCACCTGCAGGTCCGTCATTTTCAACCATGGGTTCGGTTTCCCAGCACGTGCAAGTTCTTCGTCCTCCTTTTCCCAAATGGGAATCTTTCCTCTATAACCGCCGCTTCCAAGGTGATGTGCTCCTAAGTTGAGCTCATGCATTTGTCTACCCCACTCCGTCCATGCTTTCGCATCCTCGCTATCCAGCCGCTCCTTGAATATCTGGAACTCTGCTTCATCGAGCATCGGCTCACCCTTCTTAATACTCTCAAAGCTTTCACCTTTGTCGATCTTGGCCTTCACCCGGCTTTTCCAGCTGCTCAGGGCGTTGCTCATCTTCGTGATGGCCAATTTATTCACCGGGTTGGATCTTTCCAAGTTATTGTATGGCGCCGGGAACGTGTACCGTCGGTGAAGCTTCCGAAGGCAGAGCTCGACCAAATGCTCATTGCCTTCACCTCGGAGATTCACCGTGTTGATCGACATGCTTTCCCGGACAATGCACCCGAGTTGCATGCCGTACCCAGCGGCAACATCCAAAGGCTCCTGTGGTTGCCCACTTTCGGAGACCAATGTGATCTCGCTGGTGGTGTTGGCGAGCACCGTCGGCTTCCGATCCTTCCGCGGCTTCTTCTTCTTCTTAGCAGCCGGGTTGCCGCTGCCGTCAGCCTCCCCGACGCCGTCACCCCCCGTGTGGTCGCCGCCGTCGGTGGTGGGTTCATACTCCTCCTCCTCCCCGGCTTCAGTCATCTGACGGTCAGCTCCGACTTCCTCCGCCGCCAAGTCCACCTCCTCCTCCTCTTGTCGCTGGGAGGGGCCGAATTCCCAGAACTCGACGTTCGCCGCTCTGGCTTCCTCTTCGAGGGTCATGGCGGCCTTAGAAGTGCCGGCCACGTTGTCGTCGGCCGACATATTTGCAATTTCTATAAAGAAGAGGATGAAATCTATTAGTACAATTGTCGGCCGGAAAATTCGGCATGACCTTTGCTAATTTTTGGACATAGGAGCCCCATTTCTCAACCGAAACGGAAGTGAATCAACGTTTCGGGAGAAATGGGCAGCTCATTTGAAGTCCCTGCAACATATAATGCAACATATACACAGTACCACCATCACCATCACCATCACATACACACCATCCCCACCATCACCAGCATACACACACCATCAGGTCCATCACCATCACCAGCACATACACACCATCCCCACCATCACCATCACCAGCACATACACACCATCCCCACCATCACCAGCACATACACTTAATTAATGTGCACCAGCAATACAACAACAGTAAATGATAGCTAGTGACTTATACAACAACAGCAGCAACAATATATAAATTTTATGATAGCAACAATTGCACTTATACACTTATACAGCAGCAGTAATAAAATTGTGTGTACAGCAGCAGCACATACACACCACTACTGCATGCCACTACTGCCAATATAATGCTCATCAGACTAAAAATGTGGGTCACCCAAAATTTTATTTGCTCATTTTATAACCACCTCTGACTGAAATTCTTCTCTCTGACTAAATTGCTCCTCTGACTGATAAATGAATATAATTGAACATTTCAAATAAATGAAATTGATAAATGAATACCAGTATACAAGTATACAAGTATAGCCAGTATACAAGTATAATTTACTTGCAATAAACTAACCTAGCTACTGCCACTATCAGTATAGAAATGAAGTGACATTAACCTAGCTACAGCAGCAATACTAAAACCAGAGCAATAATAAACTAAACATGATGAATTAAAAATGCTACTACTTCTGATTTATTACATCATGCAGCACCTTAACAGCTTATTTTATCCTGCTAGCCACCTTGCTCATTTTATTTGCTCATTTTATAACCAGTGGGCATTTTAACAGCTTATAGGATGACTAACAAATAAGAGTAGACAATACTTCATTAATCTCCAATTATTATCTCCCCAACTTCCTGATGCTCATTTATACCAACTGCCCGAGGTTTTAATATATCAATGCAGCAGCTTCCACCATATATACATATTGAAAGGACAAACATAGATGCACAATAAAAATCCTGTCTAGCTTATTTGCTGTAGCATATCAGAAATACACTGTAGCATATCAGAAATACAAACAGACTTGCATTTTTATTTGCTGTAGCATATCAGAAATACACTGTAGCATATCCAAAATGATACAATTGTAACATAGCTTGCTACTGCTACACTTGCTCATTTTAATTACCCACACTCTAGCTTGCTACTGCTACACTTGCTTATTTTAATTATAACCAGTGGGCATTTTACCCACACTCTACTGCTACTGCTACTCTTATGATGCTACTGCTACTTACACATAGCTTGCTACAGTAGCTAGAACAATAAAATCCCCAATTAGCAATTTGGAAATACAGTAAAATATGTGACCAGCTGTGAAATACTCTTATATACTCTTATATACTCTAGTAATCATCTGTTTTCTTGGTTCTGAATTAATCATGGGACCAGCTGTGAAATACAGTAAATATGTGAAGCTTATCTGTGTGTTTTATTTATCTCATCTTCATCGAAATAGGGTACAAAGGGGAAGAGACTTAGATTACAAGACAAAGTTGTACAGCACATGGTTTTAAACATATTCACATTCTATGTTTAGCTTGTTGTCTCTAACTTAAACCCAATTTGGAAAATAATGGACTTTTTTTTGAACACTCAAATAATGGACTTGTTATCTGAACTTAAACCCAATTTGCAAAATACTGGAAAAATAAACTCAAATCTCTTGCCTAGATCGGGCGGCGGTTCCTCGCATCAGCAAGGTACCCACGCCGTGCGCGCCTCCCCAATTTTCTTCTAACCTTTATTTTGCTAATTCTTTGATAGGGATGGATACAATGATTTCAACACATTCTATATGCAGGTGCTCCTCTTCAGCTACTTACACATTCTATTAGCTAGAACAAAAAATCCCCAATTTTGCCACATAATTTGGAGGGGGAGAGAGGGGAGAGGGGAGGGGGAGAGAGGGAGAGGGAGAAGCTCACCAAGGAAGGGCGTCGGGCAAGGCGCGGCGAGGGCGTGGTGGTCGTCGACGAGGCGAGGGCGCGGGCGCCGGGCGGCGCTCCTCCTGCTCCTCCGGGCGCGGGCAGCGTTCCTCCTACTCCCTCTGGGCGCGGGTGGCGGGCTCCTCTGGGCGTGGGCGAGCAGCGGCGAGGTGAGAGAAGCGGCGGCGTGGTGGTCGTCGACGGTTAGGGTTCGGGCGCGCGTGTGTGTGTTGGGGAAAGTGAAGGACGCGAGGAAGACGGGATATGGCTAAGTGCAAAATTCTGTGGCGCACCACAGCCTACATGCGCCACAAAATCTTGAAATTCTGTGGCGCATGTAGGCCGTGGTGCGCCACAGAATTATAGTAACCGTGTGGGTTCGGAATATGCCTAAGTGTGGAATTTAGGCGCACGAGACATGCGCCACAGAATCTTGTATTCTGTGGCGCATGTTGAAATTCCACACTTAGCCATATTTGTAAATCCCTGCATCATATATATTAGCTAGTGTTTTATTAATGTTTAATAGTATTTCCTTTAATACATTCCTAGTGTATTATTCCAAGAAATAAATGAAGGTTCAATTATGCAAGTTAATTAATATAGATAATTCAAAAAAAATCACAATATACACACATCCACACACACATGCATGTATGGATGCTTGTGTGTCATACACACACATATACACACATGTGTTTTTGCCAAAGTACATAGTACACAAAAAAAGCCACAATTGAACTTCTCGGTTCCGATCGGTGGCTAGCTAGCGTTTCTTGACAATGTTCTTGCCCTTCTTCATCGCGGTTGTTGAATACTTTAGCCCGGCCACCTTGAGATTTCTTCTCGTGTACGGGCAACCTTTAGCCGGTAGGGTGGTCTTCCTTCTTACTTTCGAATAAGTAGTAGGCTTGTCGAAGTACTTGTCAAATTCCTCTTCGATCTTCGGATCGCCGTTCTTGTCGATGTCTTGCTTGTCGGCTTCTCCTTCCATTCCGATGATGCTCCTCTTGCCCCTCCTCACGACCACACGGCTGGGCTTTGACGGGTCGGTAATGAAGAAGCATTGGTCAACTTGGCTAGCGAGCACCCACGGCTCATTTTTCGCGGAGGGGGTCTTCGATTTGGCATCGGGTATAACCATGGTGGTGAAATATAGTCCATCTTTTTCGACGCTCTTGGCCCATCTCACACGGAACATCGGCATCGTCACTCCAACGTAGTCGAGTTCCCAAATCTCCTCGATCCTTCCGTAGAATCTTTCCTTGACATCAGTCTTGTCATCGGTGTAGGATAGCATAGTTACTCCTGAGTTTTGATATTCGCTATTCTTGTCCTTTTCCTCGGTGTAGAATCTATACCCGTTGATGTCGTACGACTGATAGGTCCTTACGTTGTGCCCGGGTCCCTGTGACAGGGAGAATATGAGTTTCTGCTCTTCAGTAGAAGGCATCGGTGCGGGACTTTCCAGTAGCCTTTTCTTGAACCACCCCGTGAAGGTGGAGTTGTGCTCTTTCGTAACGTCCCCTGTTTTCCTCGGCCGTCCTAGGTCGATGAACTTCTGCTCGATTAAGCTTTTGTGCTTATCCACCCAAGGGCTGACCAATTCTATGTGTTGTAGCGCGACTCGGTGTGCCCTGTCAAAGTCGGCGTGTCGACCAGCGATGCCGACATGCATTGCGCGGTAGCCCTCGCGGTGACCAAACCCTGCTAGCCTGCCGACGTGCTTCCTGGTGGGCAGACCGACATCCTCGTTCTCGGTGCTTAGGTAGTTCTGGCAGAAGGAGATGCACTCGTAGGTGAGAAAGCCCTTGGCTATGCTTCCATCTGGACGGGCCCTGTTGCGAACGAATCCTTTGATGACACCGTTCAACCTTTCGAATGGCATCATGTTGTGCAGGAATGTCGGCCCGAGGTGGATGATGTCATCCACTACATGGACAAGCAGATGCACCATGATGTCGAAGAACGCTGGCGGGAAGTAAATCTCGAGCTCGCATAGTATCTCGACGATCTCTTCTTGTAGCCTGTTGAGCTGCTTAACGCCGATGGACTTCCTAGAGATGACGTCGAAGAAGTTGCAGAGGCCAAACAGCGTCTCGCGGACGTGGTCGTCCATTATCCCTCGCATCGCAACGGGAAGTATCTGTGTCATCAGCACGTGACAGTCGTGAGACTTCATCCCGCTAAACCTCTTCTTCGCTACGTCCAGATATCTGCTTATCTTCCCCGAGTAACCGTGAGGAACTTTTACTCCTAGGAGGCACTCGAAAAACCTCTCGAGCTCCTCCTCGCTCAGAGTGAAGCAGGCAGGTTTAAGCACCACCACCTCATTCTTCTTAGCCCTTTTGTGGTGACCCTGAGTCGTTTCCGTCTGTTCATCATCATCATCATCACTATCGGTGGGGTACTGAAGTTCTTTCTTGAGGCCAAGCAATTTCAGGTCGGTTCTTGCTTTCGGGCCATCCTTGGTCCTCTCCGGCATGTTCATCAGAGTGCCAAGTAGGCTCTCGGTAACGTTTTTCGTGATGTGCATGACATCGAGGCTATGGGGCGTGTGGAGGACCTTCCAGTACGGCAGGTCCCAGAAAACAGACCTCGCTTTCCATACTCCCAGCAGCGGCGATTCCCGCGGTCGCTTCTTTCCCGGCGCGGGGCACTCTTCCCAATTTTCCAAAAGCTCGGATATTTCTTCGCCGCTCCTCGGTCGTGGGGCTCTTCCGAGCTCCTCTTCGCCGTTGAACAGATCCTTGCGTTTTCTCCACGGGTGATCGAAGCGAAGCCACATTCGAGTCCCTTGGAACACAGTTTTACAAGACCCGGGAGGCTTCGGCAGCTGCAGATGCGGGGTCTTATCCATGCACTTGACACATGCCTTGAATCCGTGGTTCACCTGGCACGATACATATGCGTAACCAGGATAGTCCTGCACTGTCGTTAGCAATGCGGCTCTGAGAGGGAAATAATCTCTTTTGTACGCGTCCCAAGTACGGGCCGGCGTCTGCCACAGCGTGGCTAACTCCTCTTTCAACAGACCGAGATACAGATGCATGTCCACGCCCGGTTGTTTTGGCCCCTGAATAAGAATACTCATGTGTACGTACCGCTGCTTTGTGCACAGCCAGGGGGGAGGTTGTATGGCCATACAAACACGGGCCAGGTGCTATGCGTGCTACTCTGGTTTCCAAAGGGATTGAGTCCGTCGGTGCTCATGCCCAGACGAATGTTCCTCGGTTCGCTCCCGAACTCATCTGCGAACTCAATGTCCAACGCATTCCACTGGCTAGCGTCTGCAGGGTGTGTCAGGATCTTGCCCTTCTCCGGATCATCTGCGGGCTTCTCCCTTTCCGCGTGCCATTGCATGAGCTTTGCTTCCTTAGGATCTACGAAATACCGCTGCAGACGGGGAGTGATAGGAAAGTACCAGACAACTTTCAGAGGAACTTTCTTGTTCCCTCTCTTGTACCGTCCTTGGCCGCACACCGGACATGTGGTTCTATCCTTGTACTCATTCCGAAAAAGTGCACAATCATTGATGCATGCGTGGTACTTTACGTGCGGTAGGTCGAGTGGGCAAACTACTTTCTTGGCCTCGTCGATACTTGTCGGCAATGTGTTGTCCTTGGGAAGACGAGCATGCCAGGATTTCATGTTATCGCTGAAGCTGTTGTCGGTCCATTTGTGTTCCGCCTTCATCTCCAGACACTCGAGCGTTACACTCAAGCGTGTATCCTCGGGCCGGCACCCTGGATACAATGGAGTCATCCCGTCTACCTCCATTTGCGCCAGCTTGGCTTCAGGTTTGGCGTTGCCCGTGTCCTTCAGGAGAAGCTCTTGAACATGAGGGTCCCGCAGGGCCGACGTTAGCGGCGTCTGCTTGCTCTCGGCATCTCCACCACCATCTCCTCCGGCATCATCATCTCCTTCATCGGCCTCTCCTTCCTCATGATGAACACCATGTTCGGGAGACTCTTCGTCTTCTCGCCCGATGTCGGCCTCTTCTTCATGACCAACATTTGCCGCCGGCTCCTCGTTGAAGCCGAGCATGAAACCGCGCCTGAGCAGGTGTTCCTCCAGTTGTCCAGAATCAGGGTCGATCCACTGCCGGAGTCCGCATTTTCGACACGGACATCTTATCAGGGTCATGTTGTTCCTAACCATGTCGGCCTTCGCGTTCACCTTGTATCTAACCACTTGTCCTTCCCTCATATGGACGACCATGGTTGACTGCATCATACATATATAGAGCAAAAGAGAGTTAATTAGAACCACACACACCATGCACAAACACACATGCATGCATGATCGCCGGAAAATTTCGACATGACCTATCCTAAAAGTGGGACATATGGCTAGTGCAAGAATTTGCCGAAATGGAAATGAATCAACATTTCGGCAAACATCCATGCACCACACGCCGGCACAAACCAACAACACAAATAAGCTTCTTCGCAAGCAAACATTCAACCACAACACAAAGCTCAACACATATAAACATCATCGTCTCGCCACCGCAAACCGTCCGGGAGCGCGATAATAATCTTCACCTACAAAACATCCATACACACAAAACATGCATCCAATAGTACTCAACCTCTCACAAATCTACCAAGATCATGGTGGAGCAAGAGGATGGGGTGGTGGAGACAAAACAATGGACCATGCAAGAGGGAAAGTGGAGGAGGAGGGAAAGAGAATTGTGGTTTTTAGTACCCCTCTACAAGTTGGAGTGGCTTCCCCTCACAAATATGCCCACAAAATAGGCTTAGAGCTATCAACAATGGAGAAAAGTATGACCAAAATGGAGTGGGAGAGAGGAGCAACACGAGCTGGTTGGAGGAGACAAGAATGGAAAGGGTGGTGGGTGGAAGAAAAGAGGGGGAAAGCTGTCTCCAAAAGTGAGATCTACTATGCACTTTCTGTGGCGCATATGCTGATATGCGCCACAGAAACATGAACTTCTGTGGCGCATATGAGCTCATGCGCCACAGAATCATGGTGGCGTGAGCCGGGGGGTGGTCCCCGCAGGAAATTCTGTGGCGCATGGATCAACGTGCGCCACAGAAAGTTAACTTTCTGTGGCGCACGCTGGACCATGCGCCACAGAATATCCTTCGGCCATGTGCAGTGGTGGACCCAGCGTGGGTCCCACGAACTTTCTGTGGCGCACTACCCACTGTGCGCCACAGAATCTCCATCTTCTGTGGCGCATATGCTTGCGCCATCAAACACCATTTTTTGGTGCGCCACAGAAATATTTTTGTGGCGCATGGGCCGTTTGGTGCGCCACAGAGGTGGTTTCCACCTATAATGGTTTTCCTACTAGTGTCATAATCATGTCAGGTGGCGAGTCCCAACTCCTAGAGTTGTTTCCCCATCCTTCAGCTTTAGATTTCATCTCTCCTGCAATGTTAGAACGATCTATATCCCAACCACTTGGCAACACTACCTTGGGGGTCCTTTCAGTTTGACGATTGTAGATTAGATTGCGGAAAGGGTGGTAATTGCCTGGAGAAGATGTCCTTGGAGCTAAAAAGCGACGTGGAACTGCTCCTCCGGTAGCGATCCGTGCACTTCTCTTGGTGTTGGATGGATTTGATATCACGCCAATGCTTGCAATGGTGGCACGCTGGTGTACTCGCGGAACCTCCTCCACTTCTTCCTCATCCTCGCTCTCGACTTCTTCCTTCAATTCAGGGTCTTGAATATCTTCCTCCAAAGGTCCCTTGTCTTTGTTGTTGGAGACCATGGTGCTTCTAAATCAAAACAGATCCTGGCAGAAAACAGCTCGAAACAAAACACGACGAGAAAACGATATACGGACCTCTGGAGATCCGGGGGATTATATAGCAAATATTTTTACGACAAAAGGAAGGTTCCAGGCCGAAAACGAGTGGAAACGGGACGCCGAGGGCTGTCACCATAGGGCAGCACGGCCAGGGTGGGGCCCGCGCCGGCCTATGGTGACGGGCCCTCGCGCGTCTCCTCCACTCCGTTTCGATCCCGTAATTTTTCATATTTTCCAAAAACAGCAGAAATATTGTTCGGAAAGCTAAACGCGGACTTTTTATTACTAAAACTGTTACCTATTCAAAGTCGGACTCTGCAGAATGTCAATTTGATCTTTGATGAAAGCTTCCGGAGTTATCACTTGAATAATATCAATATCTTCATTATAAGAATCTCCAGAAATATAATGCTTGAGTCTTTGTCCATTCACTACTTGCGTGGCGTTACCTTCCAAAGAGCTAATTTTTATTGCTCCTGAACGATAGACTTCCTCAATAACATATGGTCCTTCCCATTTTGAGAGTAATTTCCCTGCAAAAAATCTGAGACGAGACCGATACAATAGAACTTTATCTCCAACATTAAATTCTCTTTTAATAATTCTTCTATCATGCCACTTTTTAACTTTCTCTTTAAAAAGTTTAGCATTTTCATAAGCTTCACTTCTCCATTCATCTAAAGAACTCAATTGTAGCAACCTCTTCTTACCGGCAAGTTTAAAATCTTTATTAAGTTCTCTTACAGCCCAATAAGCTTTGTGCTCTAGTTCTAAAGGTAAATGACAAGCTTTTCCATAAACCATTTTATAAGGAGACATTCCCATAGGGTTTTTGTAAGCAGTTCTATAGGCCCACAATGCTTCCTTTAACTTACTAGCCCAATTCTTTCTAGATTTATTAACAGTCTTTCCCAAAATAGCTTTAATTTCTCTATTTGATAATTCTACTTGCCCACTAGTTTGAGGATGATAAGCTGAAGCAATTCTATGATTAATACCGTATTTGGCAAGAGTTTTTCTAAAACCACCATGAATAAAATGAGAACCTCCATCAGTCATAATATATCTAGGTACTCCAAATCTAGGAAATATAACATCTACAAGCATTTTTAAAGAGGTCTCACCATCAGCACTTTTTGTAGGTATAGCTTCTACCCATTTAGTAACATAATCAACAGCGACAAGTATATGAGTATTACCTTCTGAAGAAGGGAAAGGACCCATGAAGTCGAATCCCCAACAATCAAATGGTTCAATAACAAGAGTATAATTCATAGGCATTTCATTGCGTCTAGAGATATTACCAACTCTTTGACATTCATCACAAGATAAGATAAACTTCCTTGCATCCTTGAAAAGTGTTGGCCAATAAAAACCTGATTGTAGAACCTTTTGTGCGGTTCTATCTCCGTGATGTCCTCCATAAACACTACCATGACATTTACTCAATATCTCTTGTTGTTCATATTCTGGGACACATCTTTGCATAATACCATCCACTCCTTCTTTATATAAGTGTGGGTCATCCCAAAAATAATGCCTCAAATCATAAAAGAATTTCCTCCTTTGCTGAGCTGAAAAGGTTGGAGGCAAGTACTTCAAAACAATAAAGTTAGCATAATCAGCATACCAAGGACTATCTCACGAGCTCACCTTTATTGCAGCCAATTGTTCATTTGGAAAACTATCATTAACAGGAACAGGATCATAAGCAATATTTTCCAATCTAGACAAATTATCAGCAACAGGATTATCAGCACCTTTTCTATCTACAATATGTAAATCAAATTCTTGCAAAAGAAGCACCCATCTAATAAGCCTCGGCTTAGCATCTTTCTTTTCCATAAGGTACCTAATCGCAGCATGATCAGTATGAATTGTAACTTTTGAATCAACAATATAGGATCTAAACTTGTCACATGCAAAAACTACGGCTAATAACTCTTTCTCAGTTGTAGCATAATTTCTTTGAGCAGCGTCTAGAGTTTTACTAGCATAATGAATAAAATTCAATTTTTTATCTACTCGCTGTCCAAGGACAGCACCTACAGCAAAATCACTAGCATCACACATAATTTCAAAAGGTAAATTCCAGTCAGGAGGTTCAACTATAGGAGCAGTTGCTAAGGCTTTCTTTAGAGTTTCAAAAGCTTCCTTACAATCATCATCAAAAACGAAAGGTACATCTTTTTGAAGAAGATTAGTAAGAGGCTTTGAAATTTTAGAGAAATCTTTAATAAACCTCCTATAAAAACCAGCATGACCAAGAATACTACGAATACCTTTAACATCCCTAGGATAGGGCATCTTCTCAATTGCTTCAACTTTAGCTCTATCAACTTCAATACCTCTTTCGGAAATTTTATGTCCCAATACAATTCCTTCATTAACCATAAAGTGGCATTTCTCCCAATTAAGAACAAGGTTAGTTTCTTCACATATCTGCAAAACTTTATCAAGGTTTCGCAAGCAATTATCAAAAGAATTCCCATAGACAGAAAAATCATCCATGAATACCTCAACAATCTTTTCACAAAAGCCATGAAAAATAGCAGACATGCATCTTTGAAAAGTAGCAGGAGCATTACATAAACCAAAAGGCATACGCCTATAAGCATAAGTTCCATAGGGACAAGTGAAAGTGGTTTTCTCTTGATCTTTAGCTCTAACAGCAATTTGTGAAAACCCAGAATATCCATCAAGAAAACAGAAATGAGTATTTTTAGACAACCTTTCTAACATTTGATCAATAAAAGGTAAAGGGTAATGATCTTTCTTAGTAACTTTATTAACTTTTCGAAAATCAATACACATTCTATACCCTACAACTACTCTTTGAGGAATAAGCTCATCATTATCATTAGGCACAACAGTTATTCCTCCTTTCTTAGGAACACAATGCACAGGACTAACCCATCTACTATCAGCAATAGGATATATAATACCTGCTTCAAGAAGTTTTAATACCTCATTTCTTACCACATCCTTCATCTTGGGAATTAGACGACGCTGATGTTCAACAACAGGTTTTGCACCATCTTCTATATTAATAGCATGTTGGCAAATAGCGGGAGAAATCCCCTTCAAATCATCAAGAGTATAGCCAATAGCTCCTCGGTGCTTCTTCAATATTTCCAATAATCTTTCTTCCTCAATATCTGAAAGCTTAGCACTAATAATAACAGGATATGTTTTCTTCTCATCAATATAAGCATACTTAAGATTATCAGGTAATGGTTTCAAATCAAATACAGGATCTTCTTTTGGTGGTGGTGTAACACCTAAATCCTCAACCGGTAAGTCATGTTTAAGAATAGGTTGACGAAGGAAAATTTCATCAAGCTCATCCCTTTCTTCCCTAAAAACTTCACTCTCACTATTCTCCAAATGTTGCTGCAAAGGATTACTAGGAGCAAGAGCAATAGATGCACACTGTTCAACTCTAAAATCTTCATTAGGCAAATCAGCTTTATAAGGAGTTTTGGCAAATTTAGAGAAGTTAAACTCATAAGATTCACCAGCAAATTTAGTAACAATTTTCTCTTTCTTGCAATCTATAATAGCTCCACATGTATTTAGAAAAGGTCTACCAAAAATAATAGGACAAAACTTACTAGCAGCAGAACCAAGTACCAAAAAGTCAGCAGGATATTTAATCTTACCACATAGAACTTCAACATCTCGAACAATACCAATGGGAGAGATAGTTTCTCTATTAGCTAGCCGAATAACCACATCAATATCTTCAAGTTCACAAGAACCAATTTCATGCATAATTTCCGTGTAGAGCTCATAAGGAATGGCACTAATACTTGCACCAATGTCGCATAAACCATAATAGCAATGATCACCAATTCGAACAGAGAGCACAGGAACACTGGCTTTCATAGACTTATTAGGATGCGAAACAATATTAGAAGCATCTTCACAAAAAATAATATGACCATCTTCCACATTTTCAGTAACAAGATCTTTAACTATTGCAACAGCAGGTTCAACTTTTATTTGTTCTTCAGGTTCTATGGGTTTCTTTGCACTTTTATTAACTACACTAGTTATAACAGAATACTCCTTCATTTTAGCAGGGAAAGGAGTTTTTTCAATATAAGCTTCAGGAAGAACATGATCAATAGTTTTAATTTCAATACATTTACTTTTGGGCGAATCAACTTTATCTTTATATGGTTCATGATACTTATCAAAATTCTTCCTAGGCAATTCAAAATGAGAGGCAAAGGCTTTATAAATATTTGCAACAACTTGAGAGTCAAGACCATATGTAGCACTCATATTACGATATTCATCAGTATCCATAAAAGTTTCAATGCATTCATAATTATAATTTATACCTGACACTCTACCTTTGTCGTTCTCCCATCCTTCAGTATTTTCTTGGATTCGATCAAGAAGGTCCCATTTAAACTCTTCTTTATTGCGTGTGAATGATCCAGAACAAGAAGTATCCAGCAAGGTTTTATCTTGAAAAGAAAGTCTTGCATAGAAATTATCAATAATAATATTACCAGGAAGCTCATGAATGGGGCATTTGAGCATTAAAGACTTCAATCTCCCCCACGCTTGGGCAATACTCTCTCCATCATGAGGCCAGAAATTATATATACGGTTGCGGTCTTTGTGAATTTCACTTGGAGGATAGAATTTAGAGTAAAATATAGGCACAATATCCTTCCAATCAAGAGAACGCCCATCCTTCAGCAGTTTGTACCAATGCGCCGCTTTACCAGATAACGACATAACAAATAATTTCTTCCTAACTTCATCCATTGAAATACCTGCACATTTGAATAATCCGCATAATTCATGTAAAAACAGTAAATGATCTCCAGGATGAACAGTTCCATCCCCTTCATAGCGGTTATCCACAACACGTTCAATGATTTTCATAGGTATTTTATATGGTATTACTTCCTCACCTGGCGCCTCATCCACTACCGTTGCAGTAGTAGTAGATTTCCCAAATAGAAATTCAAGGGAGGATCTCTCCATAATGAATTATAGTAGCAAGCAGAAACAAAATCAGCACATACAGTAAAAGTTTCCTTACCAATTCCACTTACCAATAGCGCTTCACTCCCCGGCAACGGCGCCAGAAAATAGTCTTGATGACCCACAAGTATAGGGGGTGTATCGTAGTACTTTCGATAAATAAGAGTGTCGAACCCAACGAGGAGCAGAAGGTGTTGACAAACAGTTTTGATGAAGGATTCACTGTAAATGCTCACAGACAAGTTTTCAGGGGGTTTTGATATAGCAGATAAATAAAGTACAAGTAAATAAAATGCGAGAGAAATAATTGCAGCGAGTGGCCCAATCCTTTTCAGCACAAAGGACAAGCCGGTTTGTTTACTTATAATGACCAAACGTTCTTGAGGACACACGGGGATTTTAGTCTAGTGCTTTCGCTTCATACGGCTGATTAATCTTCATTGTTTTGATAAGTGTTGTGTGGGTGAACCTATGCTAATGCACCGCCCTTCCTAGGACTAATACATACTTGTGATTATACCCCTTGCAAGCATCCGCAAATACAAGAAAGTAATTAAGATAAATCTAACCACAGCCTTAAACTCGAGATCCTGCTATCCCTCCTGATATACTAACGGGGGTTTAGGTTGCTGTCACTCCGGCAACCCCACAATTAGCAAACGAATACAAGATGCACTCCCCTAGGCCCATAAAGGTGAAGTATCATGTAGTCGACGTTCACATGACACCACTAGAAGAGTAACACCACAACTTAAATATCATAACATTGAATACTACTCAACAATAATTCACTACTAACATCCAGACTTCACCCATGTCCTCAAGAACTAAACGAACTACTCACGAGACATCATATGGAACATAATCAGAGGTGATATAATGATGAATAACAATCTGAACATAAACCTTGGTTCAATGGTTTCACTCAATAGCATCAATAACAAGTAGTAATCAACACCGGGAGAGTTTCCCCTATCAAACAATCAAGATCCAACCCAAATCGTTACAGCGGTGACGAGATGCAGCGGTGGAGATGATGGTGATGATGATGGAGATGATGTCCAGCTCGATGACGATGGCGATGGCGTCGATTTCCCCCTCCGGGAGGGAATTTCCCCGGCGGATTCCTGCCCGCCGGAGAGCTCTTTTCTCTCTGGTGTTTTCCGCCCCGCGAGGCGGCTCTGTCAAATCTCCGTAACTCTCCAGGTCTTAGGTTTTTGGGGCGAAGAAGTACGCGAAGGAGAGGCGGCCAGAGGGGGCTGTGGGCCCCCTCCCCACAAGGCGGCGCGGCCAGGCCAGGGCCCGCGCCGGCCTATGGGGGGGCATGGTGACCCCTCTCGGCCCCTCCTTTTGGCTCCCTTCGTCTTCTGGAAAAATAGGAATTTCCACATAACTTTCGTCAATTGTTGATCTTCAGAAATATGGTGTCCTGACGGTGCTTTTTCCAGCAGAATCCTGACTCCGGTGAATAATTCTCCAATGATCATGAAACATGCAAAATAGATGAAATAACATAAGTATCATCTCTAAATATGAAATATATCAATGGATAACAGCAAATTATGATATAAAATAGTGATGCAAAATGGACGTATCACTTGTCAACAACTTCTGCTCCTCGTTGGGTTCGACACTATTATTTATCGAAAGTACTACGATACACCCCCTATACTTATGGGTCATCAATCACGCGCTACAGCACCGCAAGGACGTCGCCTGCAAGCGAGCGTCATCGCCAGTGCCCCTGCAACCCCCTACCGCCGACGCCATGGCTGACCTCATTTGAGCTCCACGGCCACCTCCCTCTGCTATAAAAGGAGGACTCCTCCTCTCGAAGTGAGCACGCCAATCCCTTCCTCTCATCTTCCAGCCTCTCCTCGACCTCTCAATTTGCTCGATTAGCCACACCACTGCCCCAATCGCAAGATCATCGCCGCCGCCAGTACACGGAGCTCGCCGGAGAAGGAGGCCGCCCGACGCCGCTGCTACCAGGGGGTTCCTCGTCTTCGAAAATGTCGCGGCGCACCACTCCGACGCTCGCCGGAGCTCCGACGGCCGCTCCGACCCCCTACTGCCGCCGCCCGTATGTCCAACTCTCGCCGGAGACGACGACTCCTCTGGGCCGTGCGATCCTCTTCTAATCGGCCCGCATCTCCCGTACCGCTTCGCTGGGGTAAACCCGCTGACGCGTGGCCCCCACGTCAGGCGGCCCGCTGCGCTAGACGCATCTGGGCGGCCCACTTCTTTTCCCCTGTGCAGCCCAATCGCTCTTCCCGCCTAAGCCCACCAATTCAAAAATGAATTTTCGAATTAAGTTAATTCCTCTCTGGTGCTGTTTTCAAAATTAAATAGGATAAAATCCACCAAACCAAATTTTACAAATTTTATATATTTGGAAAGCTTAGGATTTTATCTACACAATGCCACTGGATTGAACCCTAGATCTATTATAGAATTAAAGTAGGAAAATAAACAAGGCAGGGACTTTTCTGCCTTAGAAAAATTATTAAAAATCAACCACAAATGCTTTTAAGTTAATTCCAACTCCTATAAATCACATTACACTTGTACTAATTGTTTCTGCAAAAATATGCCATGCTTACTTTGAATGATCATGGCCTAGTTTAATTAAAGGACTATATGGCTATTTCTAGTCAAAGATATTGTCCAAAACTATTAATAAATCATATGGGATTGTTTCTCTCATTTAAATCTTGTCATGAACAATCCAAAATGAGGTAGAGACTCTGGTCATATAGGTCTCATATGGATTGTTGATGATATTAAATCTTTACCATGCTAGGATTAAATTGTATGAGGTGCTACACCTCATTTAAATCATTTTCTTAAATGATAAGTATGAAGAGGTTGACTTTGGTCAACCTAGGTCATATATTATTCATGAGAGAAATTAAATCTTAATAAGATAATGAGAGGAAATTATTTCTCTAAATAAATAAAAATAACACCTAAGTTAGTATGAGAGGAAATTATTTTTCTTAAATAAGAAAAACACATCCACCAACTTAATAGTAATGTGTGATGCTAGTTTAAGTTGTGTAAATCATGTGTGTGCTTAGTCTAGTAAATAAGTTTGGTATGATGATTGTGTACCCCGTATTCGTATTTTAGACGCTAGTACCGAGGAGTATCAAGAGGAGGAGGAGGTCTACTTCCAAGGAGAAGAAGACCACTTTGACCAATTCCCCAACCAAGGCAAGATAATACTCTTGCAAAGTGCAAAGCTCACCATGAGCAAGGCATTACCCATTTACTTTATGTTCATGATCCTACTTCCCAGTTTTACTTTACAAGCTTTATTTACTTTTGATTTATCAAAGTACTTTTTGATTCATGATTCACTTGGTTAGTATTGGATTAGTACAAGAGTATCAAAGTTAGCCTAGGAGCAAAGCAAAGTACTTAGCACCCCTCACCTAGATGCTAGTGCTAAATTAAAAATGACTACTCTAGATGGGAACTGTTGAAATGTTTTGAAGGTGAATATGACCAAGAGAAGATAGTGATTTTTGATTAAAAACTAATATTGGTTTGGATGCGATACCTTTCCAATTCTTGAGTACCCCCACAATACCTGATTATGGGTAAGGGCTTAACTAGAAATTTATGTATCTTAGTATGGGTTCCCTCTGGACACACATCATAGGGGTTATGCCGAGGCTGGCTCCGTGGTTGAGAAATGATGTGAACTGAAGTGAATTGTACGGCCAAGCCCTGTGCAGTTCCCAGGTTGACAGTTGGTCTTCACTGGGAGGCCAAGCTCATGGGGAGAGGTGCTCATATTAGGGTTTGTAAATGAAAGGTTAGGGTTGATGATCCGCGTACTATGTTACGATGATTCGGGGTTATCCCGACGGATGAAATCAAATGTTGTGGCACAAGTGTGCAACCTCTGCAGAGTGTAAACCTATTCGAATAGCCGTGTCCACGGTTACGGACGGTTGGAAAGGCCATACAGTTTCCAGTGTTAGATCTGGAAAATATTGATGAAATGAATGGTGACTTGCTTTTGAATCACAACCAAGTTGTGGGAATGACACTAATGTTCCCATTTGAGTTAGTTAGCACCTGAATAAGTCTTTAGCAAATAATTGTGAACTAAAATTGGCTTTATGCAAAGAAACTAGAGCTTAGCACCCCCTTTACTAAAATTGCTAGCACTTACACTAGTATTAGTTTGCGAGTACTTAAAGTACTCACGGCTGTGTCCCTGCCTATTCAAATGGCCAGACTATGAAGAGGAGCAGACGAGGAGGACGGTCAGCAGGACGTCTACCACAACTAGGAGTCGCTAACGTCAAGCGTTGGCCTGTGGACTATAGAGTCCATTTATCTTTACGCTTCCGCTATGAACTTGTGTTTGTTCGTTGATCAATAGATCAACTATTTGTGTAATATGGATCATGTGATTCCAAATTGTAAGACATTATGGGTTGTAATGAATGATGACTGTGATACTTAACTATTATGCCTCGCAACAACAATATTCCTCGGATTGCGATGTATGACATAATAGGCATCCGAACTTAAAAATCCGGGTGTTGACAAGTTGGTATCAGAGCCATTGTTTGACCTTAGGAGACCCTAGTTTAGAATGGACGTTCTGACAAAGTTAGTTTCACAAAAACAAAGGAAATGAATATTTGCAAAAATTTATACCCCTCTTTTCCTTGAGATCTTTAAAAAAAATATGTCATGCTCTTCCTTATAAAGCTACTTAAAATTTTGACACACTTGCTCACTCTCTAACTTACTCATCCAATTCACTTTCAGATGGAGCCGACCAACGTGAAGTTTTACCAGCTCGGGAACGGCGGGGACTTGATCTTCGAGAGGGACCTTGATGGTCTGTCGGAGCACCTTGGGCGCCCCCACCCCGAGTTTCACGGAGTCGAGGTCAACGACCAGCACGGAGGGGAGCTTCAGTGGGTTATCACCGCTGACTTGAGGGGCAAGGTGGAGCCTCCTACTTCTGAGAGGATCCTCTTTTCCTTCAGGGAAAGCAGCTGGCTGGACGGACTCGCTCGTGCCCTTCAGGAGGCACTTGCGCGTCTGTGCGGACAGAACGTGGTAGCCGTACTCGCGTCTCGCTTTGCTCACCATGCAAGGCGTGATGCCTTTGGAGTACCCATGCAGGTACAGATGCACCCCCAGCTGAGGCACCATGTGGACCATCTGGACTACATGCTGTTCCAGACCCAGAAGGAGCTGGATAACTCCCGTGGTTACGCGAACCAGACTCACTTTGCACTGACTCAGCATGGTGAGGCCATCAGGATGCTCAACAAGGACCGCAAGTCACTCCGCTTGCAGCGTGCCAAGAAGGATGCTACCATAGTGCGCCTTCGCGCCAAGATAGCAGCCTTGGAGATCACCGTCAAGGCCCAGGAGGACCAGCTGAGAGAGATTGAGGATGACGATGGAGGCATCGACCTTCAGGGAGGAGGAGCCTTCCTGAGTGACGACGACGACTTTGAGGAGGACGAGGATCCCGAGGAGGTGGACTACGAGTTCCTGGAGGCCGCAGAGGATGGGATCATCCCCATCGATGTGGACGTCGATGTTGAGGAGTAGTTGCACTAGCTTCACTTATGTAGGTGTGAGTTGTATCCCGCCCCATGTATCGTAGCTTGGAGAAGAAGGGTTCTTAAAACCCTTAGTGTGTTAGCTTGTAATGTGTGTGGTTTGCTATGAATGAATGTTTGTGTGTTATGTGCATCATCAAAAGACTTCAAGTTTTAAGTTTTAAAACATACCCAAAACAAGCCATAGAAAATTCCCTCTCGTCTCATGATCTATCTACCTGTTCAGATGGCTCGTCCGCATCGCAACGCGAACCCGGATGCTATGATGCAACTGCTGCAGACCCTGATGGCAGACAGGGAGACTGACAGAGCTGAACGTCAAGCCAGCATAGCAGCACTGCAACAATTAGCCAACAACCAGCATGGCCATGGGAACCATGATCACCCAGGGTCCAAACTCAAAAATTTCCAAAACACCAACCCACCTGTCTTCAGCAAGACTGAAGAGCCTTTAGATGCAGATGATTGGCTGCAAACAATGGAAAATAACTTGGAAGTAGCTGGAGTTGATGAGAATGAGAAGGTGCTGTTTGCTACGCACTACCTCGCAGGACCAGCAAGAGCTTGGTGGACCAGCACCCGTGCCATGAACGCAGGACAGATGATGACTTGGGCTGACTTCAAGCTCAAGTTCAGCAAGTATCATGTACCACCAGGTTTGATCAAGAAGATGAGGGATGAATTCCGTGAACTGAAGCAAGGACGGATGTCGGTGGTAGAATACCGCGACAGGTTCCTCACCCTGTCAAGGTACGCCCCCGATGAAACCGACACCACTGAGAAAAGGAAGGAGAGATTCCTGAATGGTCTGCACGACGAGATGCAGACAGTACTAGTCAACATCCCCTTTGCCGACCTCGAAGCCCTAGTGGATTCTGCCATCCAGATGGAAGGCAAACTGCACCAAGCAAATGAGAACCGAAAGCGCCGCATGATGCATCAAAGCGGGCCCAGCAATACCCCACGGTATCGCCCTAGCTCAAGCGGTGGTTTTGCCCCCAGAAACAACAAGCCCCAGAACCAGATGTCGCGCCCCGGTTTTCAGAACCGGAGTGGAGGAAACCCAAGGCCAGGAGGCCCCCACCACAACAACAGTAACTCCTATGTGCACCACAACAACAACTTCAACCGCGCTCCGCCGAGAGCCCCCAACAACAACAACAACAACACCAGCACTGCACCAAGGACAGGAAGCAACGCCATCCCCGTTGCAACCAAGGACAAGGCCACAATCACCTGCTATGAATGTGGAGTTGTGGGACACTACTCCAATGAGTGCCCCAAAAGGCTGGCCAAGCTCGCCGGCAACACCGCTGCACCTGCTCAGCAGCAACGCCGTGTCTCCACCGGCAAGAAGTTCGCCCCCAACAACCCGAACAACCGTGGAGGTCGCCTCTACCACATGAACGCCGAGGAAGCCCAGGAAGCACCAGATGTGGTGCTGGGTATGTTCTCTGTTAACTCAATACCAGCAAGAGTGTTGTTTGATTCAGGAGCATCGCATTCATTTGTTACAGAAGATTTTGTGTGCACTAGTAAGATTCAACCAATCAGCTTGAAACATGTCATGATAGTTCAAATACCTGGATCAACAACTAAAGCTAGAAAATTTTGCAAAGATGTACCCATCAGAATTCATGAAATAGATTTTTATGCAAACTTGATTGTTCTGGGAACAAAAGGATTGGAAGTAGTACTGGGTATGGATTGGATGGCGAAACATCATGGATTGATAGACTGCGCCAAGAAGGCCATCACCATGACTAGTAGCACCGGAATAAAAATAGAACATGTGTCTGAGAAACTGCCCAGAAATTTCACCTGCAACCAAAGTGTAGCCAAACCAACTTTGGATCAGATCAGGGTTGTCTGTCGATACCCTGATGTGTTTCCAGATGATCTACCCGGTATGCCCCCAGATCGGGATATCGAGTTTATCATCGAGTTAAATCCTGGAACAGGATCCATAGCCCAGAGAGCCTATAGCATGAACCCGGCAGAATTAGTGGAGCTGAAGAAGCAACTGGATGATATGTTACACAAAGGTCTGATTCGACCAAGTGCGTCGCCTTGGAGATCACCAGTTTTATTTGTGGATAAGAAGGATGGTGCCAATCGGTTATGTACGGATTATCGTAAACTTAACGATGTCACCATCAAAAACAAATACCCCTTGCCAAAGATAGAAGACCTGTTTGACCAGCTGGCCGGTGCCACAGTATTCTCCAAGATTGACCTTAGGACTGGTTACCATCAACTAAAGATCCGTGCCACGGATATCCCCAAAACTGCCTTCACCACCAGATATGGACTGTATGAGTACAATGTCATGTCATTTGGATTAACCAATGCCCCCGCTTATTTCATGAACCTCATGAATAAGATCTTCATGAACTTTTTGGATAAATTTGTCGTTGTCTTCATCGACGACATCCTTATCTACTCCAAAACCGAAGAAGAACATGAGCAACACCTGGAAGTTATCCTAGAAACCCTTAGGCAACACAAGTTGTATGCCAAGTTCAGCAAGTGCGAGTTTTGGTTAAAGGAAGTAGGATTCCTGGGACATATCTTGTCTGCAGGAGGAATTGCCGTAGATCCCGCCAAGATCAAGACCGTCACAGAATGGAAAGCCCCAACCACTCAGACCGAGGTCCGCGCATTTCTTGGATTAGCGGGATATTACCGCCGATTCGTTGAAGGATTTTCCAGCATAGCCCGACCCATGACTCAACTGTTGAAGAAGGATAAGAAGTTTGAATGGACTGATAAATGTGAAGAAAGTTTCCAACAGCTCAAGAGCAGATTGACCACAGCCCCAATATTGATCATGCCGGACATCACCA
Organism: Lolium multiflorum; assembly: GCA_030979885.1. Taxonomy (NCBI): domain Eukaryota; kingdom Viridiplantae; phylum Streptophyta; class Magnoliopsida; order Poales; family Poaceae; genus Lolium; species Lolium multiflorum. Next base: position 117,921,057 of record CM061750.1, read on the forward strand.
AACCCTTTGACGTCTACTGTGATGCATCCAAGATTGGTCTCGGATGTGTGTTGATGCAAGAAGGCAAGGTGATATCATATCTGTCCCGGCAACTGAAGCAGCATGAGCAGAACTATCCAACCCATGACCTCGAGCTTGCAGCCGTAGTGTGATGACCCACAAGTATAGGGGATCGCAACAGTCTTCGAGGGAAGTATTACCCAATTTATTGATTCGACACAAGGGGAGACAAAGAATACTTGTAAGCCTTAACAGCGGAGTTGTCAATTCAGCTGCACCTGGAAACAGACTTGCTCGCAAGAGTTTATCAGTAGCAACAGTTTTATAGCAGTAGGAATAGTGAAATAACAGCAGCGGTGAAATAAAGACAGCAGTAGTGATTATAGTAAGCAGCAGGATTAAAATACTATAGGCACAGGGATGGATGAACGGGCATTGCATGGATGAGAGAATTCATATAACAATCATGGTAGGGCATTTGCAGATAATAATAAAGCGGTATCCAAGTACTAATCAATCCATAGGCATGTGTTCCATATATAGTCGTACGTGCTCGCAATGAGAAACTTGCACAACATCTTTTGTCCTACCAGCCGGTGGCAGCCGGGCCTCTAGGGAAACTACTGGAAATTAAGGTACTCCTTTTAATAGAGTACCGGAGCAAAGCATTAACACTCCGTGAACACATGTGATCCTCACATCACCGCCTTCCCCTTCGGTTGTCCCAATTTCTGTCACTTTGGAGCCTCGGGTTCCGGACAGCAACGTGTGTATACAACTTGCAGGTAAGATCATAAAACAATGCATATCATGATGAAACAATAACATGTTCAGATCTGAGATCATGGCACTCGGGCCCTAGTGACAAGCATTAAGCATAACAATTTGCAACAATATCATAAAAGTAACATCTACGGATACTAGGCACCATGCCCTAACAATCTTGTGACTATTACATGATCAATCTCATCCAATCCCTACCATCCCCTTCAGCCTACAGCGGGGGAATTACTCACACATGGATGGGGAAACATGGCTGGTCGATGGAGAGGCGTCGGTGGTGATGGCGGTGATGATCCCCTCCAATTCCCCGTCCCGGCGGAACGGAGTTTTTGGTCCCGAGGCGAGTTTCGCGATGGCGGCGGCGTACTGGATGGTCTCTGGAAATATGGTCGAACCCCCTGGCGTTTTTAGGTCGAAGGGACTTTGTAGTCGAAAGGGGAGCGTCGGGGGGCCGCCGAGGCGCCCAGACCATAGGGCGGCGCGCCCCCGAGGCCGCGCCGGCCTGTGGTCTGGGGGCCACGGGCCCCCCTGGTTCGCCCTTTTGGCCCTTCATCTTCACGGTGAAAATAGGCCCATTGCGATTATTTCCGGGGTTTTTCCTGAAAGTCGAATTTCTGCACAAAAACGAGACACCAGTGCAATTCTGCTGAAAACAGCGTTAGTCCGTGTTAGTTGTATCCAAAATACACAAATTAGAGGCAAAACAATAGCAAAAGTGTTCGGGAAAGTAGATACGTTTTGGACGTATCAACTCCCCCAAGCTTAGCTTATTGCTTGTCCTCAAGCAATTCAGTTAACAACTGAGTGCGATAAAAGAACTTTCACGAACACATTTGCTCATATGATGTAAATATTCTCATGATATGGCAAGTGCTTAAGCAATTCATAATAAGGTACATGCAAATAAAGTCATCTAGTAACTGTGTCAATCATGAAAGAGATACCAACAAACTAATAACAAGCATCATGAAACACTTCAATAAGAAGGATTGCAATGTTCATAGAAAGATATGATAAAGTGGTATCTCGCTTGCCTGTATTTGTACAGCAAAACATAAATGCCCAGGCACCTCTGAAGTTCATAGAAAGACTAGAAGTAAATTTGTCAAAGATAAAAGCATCAAAGTTATACCACAGCTGATCATATTTTGGGACAAGCATATTATACTAAGAATGACAGTTATGCTCTCAAGAAGGTACTCAAAGAAAGGATGGTGACTCAACATAAAAGTAAAAGATTGACCCTTCGCAGAGGGAAGCAGGGATTAACATGTGCTAGAGCTTTTCATTTTTCAAAGACAGAAATAAAATTATTTTGAGAGGTGTTTGTTGTTGTCAACAAATGATAGTGGGTACTCTAACCACCTCGCCAACCAGACTCTCAAGAGCGGCTCCCATGAAGGACGTCATCTCTACCAGCAAGGTAGATCATCCCTCTTCTCTTTTGTTTACACATGCATTTTAGTTTCATTATGGATGACACTCCCCCCTTTGCTTACACAAGCCATGGCTAACCGAATCCTCGGGTGCCTTCCAACATTCACATACCATGGGGAAGTGTCTATTTGCAGGTTAAGTTGCTTACTGATGAATCAGAGCAAAACATGTGAAGAGAATTATTAATGAAGGTTAATTAATTGGGGCTGGGAACCCCGTTGCCAGCTCTTTTTGCAAAATTATTGGATAAGCGGATGTGCCACTAGTCCATTGGTGAAAGTCTGTCCGGAGTAAATGACAAGGTTGAAAGATAAAACACCACATATTTCCTCATGAGCTATAAAACATTAACACAAATTGAGAAGTAGTTTGAAGGTTTAAAGGTAGCACATGAGAATTTACTTGGAATGGTTTGAAATGCCATGCATAGGTATTTATGTTGGACACTTCGGAATAACTTGGTTTTCAGATGTTTGGAGGCACGAGCAGCGTTCCCGCTCAGTACAAGTGGAGGCTAGCAATAGACTGGGAAGCGACAATCAAGAGAGCAATAACTGTCATAATCATGCTTGCGACAAAATAAAATTAACGGAGGCATAAAAGTGATACAAGAACTCTGAAACAAAGTAAATCATTGAGGCTTAATTGACTTTTGTTTAGTCATATTCAAGTGAATTATTCAGTGGAGAATACCACAATGTCATACCTATCTATGAATAAAACAATGCAAGCAAATATTCATGACATGCTACTCATTATTAATAAATTGGAACTAATCATGAGAGATCATAAACTACTAGACTTTCATTAAATGACATATACCTCACATGAACCAACTAAGCATGCTCACATGGATGAGTATATGTACAAAAATGAAAACAAATAGAGTTCATACCAGCCTCTCACCAGTCAAATTGTCGTAGATCGTCATTATTGCCTTTCACTTGTGCAGCTTGAATAATAATATGGAATGAAACCAAGCTCCAACCACCGGAGACCTCTGAACTCCCTAATGAACTTTACAAAACCAAAGAAGAACAACAAATATTTTTGGTGTTTTCGGGTTAGAAACAAGAACAAAAGGAAACAAGCAAACAAAGCAAAATCTTTTTGGGTTTTCTCATAGCAAACCTACGATAGCAAATAAAGTAAAATAAGAGCAAAGAACCAAATAAACAAATGGTGAAGAGAAACAACAGAAATATTTTTGGTCTTTTTGTGTTTTAGGAAAGAAACAAAGCAAAAACAAGAGAATGCAAACTAACAGAAACACATAAAAGCAGGATGAAATCTGCCAAAACCTGACAGCAGTACAGAAATCGATTTTAACAAAAATCTTCCATTTCTCAATTCAAAAAGTGTTCAACTAATGAAAGTTAGATAACAACCTGGAGGACATGAAAAAAAAATTCAACTCAAAATAACGTTCTGGCTGTGCGTACGATATTTTTTGGTAACAGCCCAGAATCTATTTTTGGACAGCACTTCCCCAAATATCATCTCCCTCTCATTAGAAAACCACTTTAAGAAACTAAACAAGTATGTACAAGTATCCAGCAACCATAATATGAAAAGAATGAGTGATGCCGGTATACCTCCCCCCAAGCTTAGTCTTTTGGCCTAAGTGGAGTTCAACCCCAGCGAGGGTCGGGGTTCCACGCCGGTGGATCGTACATGGTGTGATAATAAGGTCCCTGCGCAGAAGAATGGCGTGGAGGCTCCACATGACCATAATGTTGATGTGAGGAGCTCGCTGCATCGGATGAAGAGTCGAGGTGCTCCTCGGCCTCCTCCGTGCCGTCCCTTGCATGATGGCCTTCTCTTTCTATGTATGCATTTAGCTCATTTTCTGTGACCGACCACCCTTTCCTGGAATCAAGGTTAAGCAGAACAGGTGCAGGCAATCGTACTAGTTTTTCAATTTTCTTAGTTATTCTCCAATTTTTCTTATAGAATGTTATCCTATAATACAGGTTGCTCAAGTTAGACGCATCTGAAACAAACTCATGTTTAATCATAGAAACAACATCAAGTTTCTCCATGGAGAGCGGAATATCTAGATGGTGAGGTTCTACACCATGCATAGCTAATAAGCGAGAGGCGATAAGACCTCCACAAATTCCTCCCTTCTCACGGTTAGTAGCAAGTCTACAAGCTATCAAAGCACCCAAATTATAAGTCCTATCCTGTTGCAATGCAGCAGCTAAGAAAGCCATATCTTGGATAGACAACTTATTTGCGTTCCTTCTAGCAAGAACGCACTTTGTGATGAAATAAGCAAAGTAGCGAATAGCAGGGAGTTGAATACTACTGATTTTACCATTATCATCGGAGAAGCTTCTCCCTTGACAAATCATCGTATATAGACTTGAGAGCTCCCGCGGCGTTCCCCTAACCTTCTCGCATGATCCCCATTGTGGCACTCTAATTGCTGCACAAAAATCATTAAATGGCAAGTTGACAGTTTTATTATAAATTTTGTATCGAACCATGGGGTTAGTTTGGGACCGATGGAATTCGAAATCCTGCACCACCGACATTGTTAGTTTTGCATATTGGTAAGGTTCACCAACAACAAAACTTTCCAACCCTGCATTGGAAATCAGTGTTTGAACATCTTGCAAGATTCCTGCATTCCGCATAAAATCAGTGCATGGGTAATAAGAGGGGTATACTCCCTCTCCAATTCTTGTTGGTTTAGTTGGTGCCTACTTCCTTCCATTTTCTAAAAAATTTCAACAATCATTATAAAATTTGATTTCAAGGTATATAATTGAGGGGAACTACTATAGGATCTTGCTAGAGTACTAAACATGCATCAAAACTAGTTTCTACCACTTAGAACAAGCATGCAAGCTCACTAAACATGTTACCTACAGCAGCAAAATATTCAAGATATACTCAACCAAACAAAATTCTAATTGGATAATCAAAGGAGTCACATACCGGAGAGCAAATGTGCCAAATTTCAGACAGAAATCTGGGCTGAGCAAAGAGATCGAGAAATCTTGAGTTCTTGAGCAGAAACGCGAGTGAGAGAAAGCTGGTGCGAGTTTTTTCGGGAGAGAGAGTGCAATGAGTGAAAGAGATGATGAAGTGGGGCAAGGAGGGGCCCACACCACAGGGTGGCGCGCCCCCCTTGCTGGCCGCGCCGGCCTGTGGGGTGCCACCCTGGGGTGCCCCACTGGTCATCCCCAGGTGCTCCCAGGTGCCCCTTCAAAAAATAAGACTACCAGTATAATTTTTGTAAATTTTTGAGAACTTTGAAAAATGCACATTTCTGGGTGTTAAAGTAATTATTACTGCGCAGGAAAATGATTTCCAAAATCTTGAACAACTAAAGCATCTTGCAAAACAAAAAGTGCTACAGCAAGTAAAACAAGTGGAGGAAGAAAGAAAGAAATGTTGTTTAGCTCTCTCATGCATTAAAATATACTTGTTAACAAGGTTGATCAAGTCTTGCTACCAAATAAATTTTATATGACATAAGAAGAAATAAACCTCAAATCAATCATGTTACCTTATATTGAATTGATATAGATCCAATCACAAGAGTTTGATATTCTTCTTTAGGCTCATATATAGGACAATCAATGGATCCCACCTTGATAGTTTTCACATTACAAATTGTATTAACTCCATATACTTTATCAATCCTCTTTGGAAAATAGACAGTATGTTCCTTGTCATCAACATTGAAAGTAACTTTTCCTTTATTGCAATCAATAACAGCCCCTGCAGTATTAAGAAAGGGTCTTCCAAGAATAATAGACATATTATCATCTTCAGGCATTTCCAACACAACAAAATCAGTTAATATTAAGCAATGTTGAGTAACTTGAACAGGAACATTTTCACACACACCAACAGGAATAGCAGTAGATTTATCAGCCATTTGCAAAGATATATCAGTTGGTATCAACTTATCTAAATCAAGTCTCTTGTAAAGAGAAAAAGGCATTACACTAACTCCTGCTCCCAAATCACATAGAGCAGTTCTAACATAATTATTCTTGATAGAACAAGGAATAGTCGGTATACCTGGGTCTCCCAGCTTCTTTGGAACCTTACCATTGAAAGAGTAATTAGCGAGCATAGTGGAAATCTCCTCATTGGGAATTTTCCTTTTGTTAGAGACAATATCTTTCATATACTTTGAATAAGGAGGCAATTTAATAGCATCAGTCAAAGGGATTTGCAAAAATAAAGGTTTCATCCAATCACAAAATTTATTATAATGTTCCTCCTCCTTTGATTTCAGTTTCTTAGCAGGAAAAGGCATTTGCTTTTGAACCCAAGGTTCTCTTTCATTACCATGTTTCTTTGTAATAAAATCTTCTTTAGTGTACTTTTTATTTTTAGCATGCTTTTTAGGTTCTTTATCAATTTCTTCTTTATTAGGAGTATCATTATTATCATTATCTTCATCATGTTCATTACCACTTTCAGTTTCAGCATCAGAAATAGAAATACTATTAGGATCATTAACAGGTTCAGAGGATTCTACAACAGTTTTATGTTTCTTCTTCTTTTTCTTAGAAGGACTACTAGTTTCTTTAGTTCGTTGAGAATCTTGTTCAATTCTTTTGGGGTGCCCTTCAGGATATAGAGGATCCTAGGTAGAAACACCGCCTCTAGTTGTTACTTCATAAGCATGTTTTTCTTCATGAGTATTTTTTAACAAGTCATTTTGCACTTTAGTAAGCTGATCAATTTGAGTTTGAATCATATTAAAATGTTTAACAAGCATCTTAACATCATTGGAGGTTCTCTCCACAATATCATGCAATTTACCAATAGCTTGAGAATTTTCCATTAGATGATTCTCTACTCTCATATTAAAATTATTTTGCTTAACAATATAATTATCAAATTCATCTAAACATTGATTAGGAGGTTTTGAATACGGGATATCTCCTCTATCAAAGCGTTGAAGAGAATGTACCTCAATTGTGGATGAAGGGGGAATTATCTTACATAGGTCTTCTATAGGAGGAAAATTCTTCACATCTTCAGATTTAATACCTTTCTCCATAAGAGATTTCTTGGCTTCCCTCATATCTTCATCATTTAATTCAATCATACCCCTCTTCTTCAATATTGGTGTCGGGGTTGGTTCAGGTGTAGACCAATCATCATGATTTTTGCTTATCTTTGCCAATAATTCTTCAGCTTCGTCCGGAGTTCTCTTCCTGAAAACACAATCAGCACAACTATCCAGGTATGCCCTAGACTCAATGGTTAGTCCACTATAAAATATATCAAGTAAATCATGCTTTTCCAAATCATGTCCAGGCCGAGCTCTAATAAGAGAGCAAAATCTTGCCCAAGCTTCAGGCAATTTCTCTCCATCTTCTTGATCAAAACTATAAATTCTCTGCAGAGCAATATGTTGAGCACTAGCGGGAAAGTATTTCCGAAAGAAAACATCAAGCAAACAACTTGGACTATCAATAGAATCAGGAGGCAAATTATTATACCAAATCTTAGCATCATCCTTTAATGAGAATGGGAAAATCTTAGCAACAAAATAAGTACGCATTTTAACATCATCAGAAAACAAGCTACTTAAAGTGGAAAGCTCATTCATATGTTCTACAGCACTCTCTTTTTCAGTACCACAAAAAGGTGTTTTCTCAACAATAGATATATGAGATAAATCAAGAGAAAAGTCATAATCTTTATCCTTAATGTTTATAGGAGATGTGGCAAATTTAGGATCAGGAGACAGTTTATATCTAACAGCATGTTGTGCAATAAGCTTTTTAAGGTTACTTGTACTAGTAGTAGCATTGCATTTATCAATAAAATCATCATCAAGTTCCACATAATCTTCATCAAGATCATCAATCTCAGGTGAATTAACAGGTGTAACAGTATTTTCATTAGGAGTTTCAGTATTTTCAATTTGTCTAGACCTAGCAATTGTAGCATCTAGAAAAGGACCTAATGAACCAGTATTATCAAGCACAGTAGAAGCATCATCAAAATTATCAGAGGAATTTTCAGATTCAGCAGAAATACCAACACGTGAAGCTTGTGGTGGTGAAACAAGTTGACTTATCACAGATGGTGAATCAAGAGCAGCAGAGGTACTCAGAGTTGTACCTTTTCTTGTAGTGGATGGTAATATGGCGACTTTAGCATCGCGAGGTTTACCCATGATGGAGAATTTGCAGCGAACAATATCAATCCAAGTGAACTTGCAAATAAAGCTATGCTCCCCGGCAACGGCGCCACAAAATAGTCTTGATGACCCATGATACGTCTCAAACGTATCTATAATTTCTTATGTTCCATGCTACTTTTATGACAATACTTGAATGTTTTATGCATACTTTATAGCATTATTATACATTTTCCGGCACTAACCTATTAACAAGATGCCGAAGCGCCAGTTGCTGTTTTCTGCTGTTTTTGGTATCAGAAATCCTAGTAAGGAAATATTCTCGGAATTGGACGAAATCAACGCCCAGGGTCCTATTTTTACACGAAGCTTCCAGAAGACCGAGGGGGAAAGGAAGTGGGGCCACGAGGCGCCGACACAACAGGGCGGCGCGGCCAGGGCCCTGGCCGCGCCGGCCTGTTGTGTGGGCCCCTCGTGACGTCCCCTGACCTACCCTTCCGCCTACATATAGCCTTCGTCGCGAATACCCCCCGAGAGCCACGATACGGAAAACCTTCCAGAGACGCCGCCGCCGCCAATCCCATCTCGGGGATTCAGGAGATCGCCTCCGGCACCCTGCCGGAGAGGGGAATCATCACCGGAGGGGCTCTACATCATCATGCCCGCCTCCGGATTGATGCGTGAGTAGTTCATCCTTGGACTATGGGTCCATAGCAGTAGCTAGATGGTTATCTTCTCCGCTTGTGCTATCATTGTTTAGATCTTGTGAGCTGCCTAACATGATCAAGATCATCTATTTGTAATGCTACATGTTGTGTTTGGTGGGATCCGATGAATCTAGAATACTATGTTAAGTTGATTATCAATCTATCATATATGTGTTGTTTATGTTCTTGCATGCTCTCTGTTGCTAGTAGAGGCTCTGGCCAAGTTGATATTTGTAACTCCAAGAGGGAGTATTTATGCTCGATAGTGGGTTCATGCCTCCATTAAATCTGGGATCGTGACAGTAGGTTCTAAGGTTGTGGATGTGCTGTTGCTACTAGGGATAAAACATTGATGCTTTGTCTAAGGATATTTGTGTTGATTACATTACGCACCATACTTAATGCAATTATCTGTTGTTTACAACTTAATACTGGAGGGGGTGCGGATGCTAACCCGAAGGTGGATTATTGAGGCATAGATGCATGCTGGATAGCGGTCTATGTACTTTGTCGTAATGCCCTGATTAAATCACATAGTAATCTTCGTTGATATGTATTGAATCTTGATTTGTCAATTGTCCACCTGTAATTTGTTCACCCAGCATGCTAGTTATCTTATTGGAGAGACACCACTAGTTAACTGTGGACCCCGGTCCATTCCTTTACATCTGAATACAATCTACTGCAATCATTGTTTTTACTGTTCTTTGCAAACAAACACCATCTTCCACTCGATACGCTTAATCCTTTGTTTTCAGCAAGCCGGTGAGATTGACAACCTCACGGTTACGTTGGGCAAAGTATCTTGATTGTGTTGTGCAGGTTCCACGTTGGCGCCGGTTTCACTGGTGTTGCGCCGCTACACTCCTCCACCAACAACCTTCACGTGCTTCTTGGCTCCTACTGGTTCGATAACCTTGGTTTCTTTCTGAGGGAAAACTTGCTGTGCGCATCATACCTTCCTTTTGGGGTTCCCAACGGACGTGTACATCTACGCGCATCAAGCAACTTTTTGGCGCCGTTGCCGGGAGATCAAGACAAGGGGAGTCTCCACATCCAATCTCGTTACTTTGTTTTTGTCTTGCTTTATTTTATTTACTGTCTTGTTTGCTTCATACTAAAAACACAAAAAAATTAGTTACTTTACTTTCTGTCTTATTTACTTGCTCTATATCAAAAACACAAAAAAAAATTAGTTACTTGTTTTTATTCTACTTGCTTAGTTTACTTTTATTACTGCTATAATGGGTACTCCTGAAAATACTAAGTTGTGTGATTTCACTAGCACAAATAATAATGATTTTATAAGTACTCCTATTGCTCCACCTGCTACTACAGTAGAATTCTATGAAATTAAACCTGCTTTACTGAATCTTGTTATGAGAGAGCAATTTTCTGGTGTTAGTACTGATGATGCTGCTGCCCATCTTAATAATTTTGTTGAACTTTGTGAAATGCAAAAGTATAAGGATATAGATGGTGATATTATAAAACTGAAATTTTTTCCTTTCTCATTAAGAGGAAGAGCTAAAGATTGGTTGCTTTCTTTGCCTAAGAATAGTATTGATTCATGGACTAAATGTAAAGATGCTTTTATTAGTAAATATTATCCTCCTGCTAAGATTATATCTTTGAGAAGTAGCATTATGAACTTTAAACAATTTGATAATGAACATGTTGCTCAAGCATGGGAGAGAATGAAATCTTTGGTAAAGAATTGCCCAACCCATGGACTGACTACTTGGATGATCATCCAAACCTTTTATGCAGGATTGAATTTTTCCTCGAGGAACCTATTGGATTCAGCTGCTGGAGGTACTTTTATGTCCATCACCATGGGCGCCGCGACTAAACTTCTTGATGATATGATGATCAATTACTCTGAATGGCACACTGAAAGAACTCCTCAAGGTAAGAAGGTAAATTCTGTTGAAGAAACCTCTTCTTTGGGTGATAAGATTGATGCTATTATGTCTATGCTTGCAAATGGTAGATCTCATATTGATCCTAATAATGTTCCTTTAGCTTCATTGGTTGCTCAAGAAGAAAAGGTTGATGTGAATTTCATAAAGAGTAATAATTTCAACAACAATGCTTATAGAATAATTATGGTAACAACAACTATAGGCCATATCCTTCTAATAATGGTAATAGTTATGGTAATTCTTATGGTAATTCTTACAACAATAATAAGAGTGTACCCTCTGGTCTTGAAGTGATGCTTAAAGAATTTATTAGTACACAAACTGCTTTCAATAAAACTGTTGAAGAAAAGCTTGGTAAAATTGATGTTCTTGCTTCTAAGGTTGATAGTCTTGCTCTTGATGTTGATCTTTTAAAATTGAAAGTTATGCCTGAGGAAGTTGAAGATGCTAGGTTTGCTAAAACAAATGCCATCCAAGTTCGAATTAATGATAATATTAGAATGTTGGCTGAATTGCATGCTAGGTGGGATAGAGAAGAAAAAGAAAAACTTGTTAAAGAAAATAATGTAGCTAAAGTATGGACATTACCACCACTAGTAATGTTGATTCTACACATGTTTCTACACCTCCTACTATCAATGGTAAAATAATTGGTGTTGGCAATGTTTCTACTCCTAGTACAAAGCGCGCAAAATTGCCTGAAACTGCTTGTGATAAAACTGCTGAAATTTTTCAAAATATTGGTGACAATGATTCCATTGCTGTAGAACATAATGGTTTAGATTTTGATGATTGTCATATTACTGAAGTTATAAAGTTCTTACAAAAACTTGCTAGAAGTCCTAATGCTAGTGCTATAAATTTAGCCTTTACAAAACATATTACAAATGCTCTCATTAAAGCTAGGGAAGAGAAATTAAAACTTGAAGCTTCTATTCCTAGGAAATTAGAAGATGGTTGGGAGCCCATCATTAAGATTAAATTCAATGACTTTGAATGTAATGCTTTATGTGATCTTGGTGCAAGTATTTCTGTTATGCCTAAGAAAATTTATGATATGCTTGACTTGCCACCATTGAAGAATTGTTATTTGGATATTAATCTTGCTGATAATGTTAAAAAGAAACCTTTGGGGAGGATTGATAATGTTCGCATTACGGTTAACAATAACCTTGTCCCCGTTGATTTTGTTGTCTTGGATATTGAATGCAATGCATCTTGTCCTATTGTGTTGGGAAGACCTTTTCTTCGAACCGTTGGTGCTTTATTGATATGAAGGAAGGTAATATTAAATATCAATTTCCTCTCAAGAAAGGTATGGAACACTTCCCTAGAAAGAGAATGAAGTTGCCTTTTGATTCTATTATTAGAACAAGCTATGATGTTGATGCTTCTTCTCTTGATGTTACTTGATTTGCACTTTCTGCGCCTAGCTGAAAGGCGTTAAAGAAAAGCACTTCTTGGGAGATAACCCAAGTTACATTTTATTTAATGTATTGTTGAGTCTTGGAAGTTGTTTACTACTATAGAAACCTCTCCTTATCATGTTTTTGTGCCAAGTAAAGTTTCTATGTTAAAGTTGATGCTAGATTTGGATCGCTGCGCAGAAACAGCATTGCTGTCTGTCACGAATTCGTACAGATCTCCCTGTAGAAAAATCAAAAAAATCTGCAAATTTACGAGCGTGATCCTCATATATGTACGCAACTTTCATTAGTTTTGAGTTTTTCCATTTGAGCAAGTTAAGTGCCCCTTCCAAATTCGTCTTTACGGACTGTTCTGTTTTTGACAAATTCTGCCTTTTATTTCGCATTGCCGCTTTTGCTATGTTGAATGAGTTTCTTTGTTCCATTAACTTTCAGAAGCTTTGAGCAATGTCCAGAAGTGTTAAGAATGATTGTGTCACCTCTGAATATGTGAATTTTTGATTATGCACTAACCCTCTAATGAGTTTGCTTGAAGTTTGGTGTGGAGGAAGTTTTCAAGGGTCAAGAGAAGAGGATGATATACTATGATCAAGAAGAGTGAAAGGTCTAAGCTTGGGGATGCCCCGGTGGTTCATCCCTGCATATTTTAAGAAGACTCAAGCATCTAAGCTTGGGGATGCCCAAGGCATCCCCTTCTTCATCGACAACATTATCAGGTCACTTCTAGTGAAACTATATTTTTATTCCATCACATTTTATGTTCTTTACTTGGAGCGTCGGTTTGCTTTTATTTTCGTTTTGGTTTGAATAAAGTTGGATCCCATCATTCTTATATTGGAGATATTACGCTCCGCTTTTTCATATGGAACACTTGTGTTCTTAATTGTGCTTTAATGTTCATGGCGAAGGCTGAAATTGCTTCGTTAAATTGCTATTTGGTTGGAATCAGAAAATGTTGCATATGGTTTGGATTAATTTTGCAATTGTTTGAGCTCTCATAGATCATGTTTAAGCTCTTGCATCATGTAGTTTAATCTATTAATGAAGAACTACCGTAGAGCTTGTTTAATTTGGTTTGCATGATTGGTCTCTCTAAGTCTAGATATTTTCTGGTAAAGTGTTTGAACAACAAGGAAGACAGTGTAGAGCCTTATAATGCTTGCAATATGTTTTTGTGTAAGTTTTGTTGTACCTGTTCATACTTGTGTTTGCTTCAAACAACCTTGCTAGCCCAAACCTTGTACTGAGAGGAAATGCTTCTCGTGTATCCAAACACCTTGAGCCAAACCCCATGCCATTTGTGTCCACCATATCTACCTACTATGTGGTATTTTTCTGCCATTCCAAAGTAAATTACTTGAGTGCTACCTTTAAATTTCATTCCTTTATCTTTGCAATATATAGCTCATGGGACAAATAGCTTAAAAACTATTGTGGTGATGAATATGTCATTATGTGTCTTAATTCTTATAAGTTGCTTGTTGAGTGGTAACCATGTTTCTGGGGACGCCATCAACTTTTTACCTTTGTTGGATATCATGTGAGATGCTATGCATGTTCGTCTTGTCTGAAGTAAGTGCGATTTCATGATCAAATGGTTTGAGTATGCATATGTTAGAGAAGAACATTGGGCAGCCAACTAAAGCCATGTATCATGGTGGAAGTTTTAGTGTGGACATACAACCTCAATCTCTTATGAGAATATTATTTGTTGTTGAATGCTTAAGCATTAAAAGAGGAGTCCATTATCTGTTGTCTATGTTGTCCCGGTATGGATGTCTAAGTTGAGAATAATCAAAAGCGAGAAATCCAATGCGTGCTTTCTCCTTAGACCTTTGTACAGGCGGCATAGAGGTACCCCTTTGTGACACTTGGTTGAAACATATGTCATGTGATGATAATCCGTGTTATCCGAGCTGATTAGGACAAGGTGCGAGCACTATTAGTACTCTATGCATGAGACTTGCAACTTGTAGGAAGTATTATGCATAGCACATATGAATTATTACTACCATTGACAAAATTGTTTCTATGTTTTCAAAACAAAAGCTCTAGCACAAAAATAGTAATCCATGCTTCCCTCTGCGAAGGGCCATTCTTTTACTTTATGTTGAGTCGGTTTACCCACTTCTTTCTATCTTAGAAGCAAACACTTGTGTTAACTGTGTGCATTGATTCTTACATGTTTACTTATTGCACTTGTTATATTACTCTATGTTGACAAATACCCATGAGATATACATGTTACAAGTTGAAAGCAATTGCTGAAACTTAATCATCCTTTGTGTTGCTTCAATGCATTCTACTTTGAATTTATTGCTTATGAGTTAGCACTTATGCAAGTCTTGTTGATACTTGTCTTGAAAGTACTATTCATGAAAAGTTTTGCTATATGATTCATTTGTTTAGTCATTATCTTTGTTAGCAATCTTTTGTTCAGATCACTCCATTCATCTCATATGCTTTACAATAATGTTGATCAAGATTATGTTGGTAGCATGTCACTTCAGAAATTATTTGTGTTATCGTTTACCTACTCAGGACGAGTAGGAACTAAGCTTGGGGATGCTTGATACGTCTCAAACGTATCTATAATTTCTTATGTTCCATGCTACTTTTATGACAATACTTGAATGTTTTATGCATACTTTACAGCATTATTATACATTTTCCGGCACTAACCTATTAACAAGATGCCGAAGCGCCATTTGCTATTTTCTGTTTTTGGTTTCAGAAATCCTAGTAAGGAAATATTCTCGGAATTGGACGAAATCAACGCCCAGGGTCCTATTTTTACACGAAGCTTCTAGAAGACTGAGGGGGAAAGGAAGTGGGGCCACGAGGCGCCGACACAACAGGGCAGCGAGGCCTGGGCCCTGGCCGCGCCGGCATGTTGTGTGGGCCCCTCGTGACGCCCCTGACCTACCCTTCCGCCTACATATAGCCTTCGTCGCGAATACCCCTGTACCGAGAGCCACGATACGGAAACCTTCCAGAGACACCGCCGCCGCCAATCCCATCTCGGGGGATTCAGGAGATCGCCTCCGGCACCTGCCGGAGAGGGGAATCATCACCGGAGGGCTCTACATCATCATGCCCGCCTCCGGATTGATGTGTGATTAGTTCATCCTTGGACTATGGGTCCATAGCAGTAGCTAGATGGTTGTCTTCTCCGCTTGTGCTATCATTGTTAAGATCTTGTGAGCTGCCTAACATGATCAAGATAATCTATTTGTAATGCTACATGTTGTGTTTGGTGGGATCCGATGAATCTAGAATACTATGTTAAGTTGATTATCAATCTATCATATATGTGTTGTTTATGTTCTTGCATGCTCTCCGTTGCTAGTAGAGGCTCTGGCCAAGTTGATACTTGTAACTCCAAGAGGGAGTATTTATGCTCGATAGTGGGTTCATGCCTCCATTGAATCTGGGACGTGACATAGGTTCTAAGGTTGTGGATGTGCTGTTGCTACTAGGGATAAAACATTGATGCTTTGTTTAAGGATATTTGTGTTGATTACATTACGCACCATACTTAATGCAATTATCTATTGTTTACAACTTAATACTGGAGGGTGCGGATGCTAACCCGAAGGTGGATTATTTAGGCATAGATGTATGCTGGATAGCGGTCTATGTACTTTGTCGTAATGCCCTGATTAAATCACATAGTAATCATCGTTGATATGTATTGAATCTTGATTTGTCAATTGCCCACCTGTAATTTGTTCACCCAGCATGCTAGTTATCTTATTGGAGAGACACCACTAGTGAACTGTGGACCCCGGTCCATTCCTTTACATCTGAATACAATCTACTACAATCATTGTTTTTACTGTTCTTTGCACACAAACACCATCTTCCACTCGATATGCTTAATCCTTTGTTTTCAGCAAGCCGGTGAGATTGACAACCTCACTGTTACGTTGGGGAAAAGTATCTTGATTGTGTTGTGCAGGTTCCACGTTGGCGCCGGTTTCACTGGTGTTGCGCCGCACTACACTCCTCCACCAACAACCTTCACGTGCTTCTTGGCTCCTGGTTCGATAACCTTGGTTTCTTTCTGAGGGAAAACTTGCCGCTGTGCGCATCATACCTTCCTCTTGGGTTCCCAACGGACGTGTACATCTACGCGCATCAACCCACAAGTATAGGGGATCGCAATAGTCTTCGAGGGAAGTATTACCCAATTTATTGATTCGACACAAGGGGAGACAAAGAATACTTGTAAGCCTTAACAGCGGAGTTGTCAATTCAGCTTCACCTGGAAACAGACTTGCTCGCAAGAGTTTATCAGTAGCAACAGTTTTATAGCAGTAGGAATAGTGAAATAACAGCGGTGAAATAAAGATAGCAGTAGTGATTATAGTAAGCAGCAGGATTAAAATACTGTAGGCACAGGGATGGATGAACGGACGTTGCATGGATGAGAGAATTCATATAACAATCATGGTAGGGCATTTGCAGATAATAATAAAGCGGTATCCAAGTACTAATCAATCCATAGGCATGTGTTCCATATATAGTCGTACGTGCTCGCAATGAGAAACTTGCACAACATCTTTTGTCCTATCAGCCGGTGGCAGCCGGGCCTCTAGGGAAACTACTGGAAATTAAGGTACTCCTTTTAATGGGAGCAAAGCATTAACACTCCGTGAACACATGTGATCCTCACATCACCGCCTTCCCCTCCGGTTGTCCCAATTTCTGTCACTTTGGGGCCTCGGGTTCCGGACAGCAACGTGTGTATACAACTTGCAGGTAAGATCATAAAACAATGCATATCATGATGAAACAATAACATGTTCAGATCTGAGATCATGGCACTCGGGCCCTAGTGACAAGCATTAAGCATAACAAGTTGCAACAATATCATAAAAGTAACATCTACGGATACTAGGCACCATGCCCTAACAATCTTGTGACTATTACATGATCAATCTCATCCAATCCCTACCATCCCTTCAGCCTACAGCGGGGGAATTACTCACGGAGAGGCGTCGGTGATGATGGCGGTGATGATCCCCTCCAATTCCCCGTCCCGGCGGAGTGCTAGAACGGAGTTTCTGGTCCCGAGGCGGAGTTTCGCGATGGCGGCGGCGTACTGGATGGTCTCTGGAAATATGGTCGAACCCCCTGGCGTTTTTAGGTCGAAGGGACTTTGTAGTCGAAAGGAGAGCGTCGGGGGGCCGCCGAGGCGCCCAGACCATAGGGCGGCGCCCCCCCTCCAGGCCGCGCCGGCCTGTGGTCTGGGGGCCACGGGCCCCCCTGGTTCGCCCTTTTGGCCCTTCATCTTCACGGTGAAAATAGGCCCATTGCGATTATTTCCGGGGTTTTTCCTGAAAGTCGAATTTCTGCACAAAAACGAGACACCAGTGCAATTCTGCTGAAAACAGCGTTAGTCCGTGTTAGTTGTATCCAAAATACACAAATTAGAGGCAAAACAATAGCAAAAGTGTTCGGGAAAGTAGATACGTTTTGGACGTATCATAGTGTTAGCCCTGAAGGTTTGGCGTCATTACCTCATGGGTAATCGATGCGAGATCTATTCTGATCACAAGAGCCTGAAGTATATCTTCACACAGAAGGAGCTGAATATGAGGCAGACAAGATGGTTAGAGTTAATCAAGGATTATGATATGGAAATCCACTATCACCCCAGCAAGGCCAATGTGGTAGAGGATGCCCTGAGTAGACTGCCGTGTCAGTTGAACTCCATGATCGCAGAAGAACAGCCTAGCCTATACCAAGAGTTTGAACAGTTTAGACTGGAGCTAGTTAGTGAAGGATACCTAGCCAGCATAGAGCTGCAGCCTACTTTGATTGGACAGATCAAGGAAGCCCAAAAGGGAAATGCCAGCATTGACGGAATCAAGAGTCAGATAGCTGCAGGAAAGGCACCAGGGTTCACCGTAGATGAAGAAGGAGTACTTTGGTACAACGGTCGCCTGTGTGTACCGTCAGATTCAGAATTGAAGCAAGTCATACTGAAGGAGGCTCACGACACCCTGTATTCCATTCACCCCGGAGGAACCAAGATGTACCAAGACCTGAAGGAACAATTCTGGTGGCACGGAATGAAGCGAGAGATAGGAAGTTACATCGCCAAGTGTGATATCTGTCAACGAGTCAAGGCAGAACATCAACGACCCGCAGGACTGTTGCAACCCTTACAGATTCCTGAGTGGAAATGGGATTCTGTCGGTATGGACTTTATCACAGGATTGCCCAAATCTAGCAGAGGAAATGACTCCATTTGGGTAGTCATCGATAGGTTAACCAAGGTTGCACATTTCATCCCTGTCAAGACCACATACCAAGGCCCAAAGCTAGCGGAGCTATACATCTCCAGGATAGTCGCCCTGCACGGAACCCCGAAGTCAATTGTGTCAGATAGAGGATCACGGTTCACCTCAAGATTCTGGCAGAAAGTGCATGAAGGACTAGGAACCCGTCTGAACTTCAGCACCGCCTATCACCCGCAGACTGATGGATAGACCGAGAGAGTCAATCAGATACTGGAAGATATGTTGAGAGCCTGTGTACTAGAATATGGATCCAAGTGGGAAGACTGCTTGCCCTATGCAGAATTCTCATATAACAACAGTTACCAAACCAGCTTACAGATGGCCCCCTTTGAAGCCCTGTACGGAAGGAAATGCCGTACCCCTCTAAACTGGTCAGAAGTCGGAGAAAGCCAAGTCTTTGGACCAGATGTTCTTCGAGAAGCCAAGAGAAGGTGCACAAGATCCGCGAGTACCTCAAGACTGCGCAATCAAGACAGAAGAGCTACGCCGACAAGAGACGCCGAGAGATGACCTTCGAGATTGGAGATTTTGTTTACCTCAAAGTGTCACCCCTCAAAGGAATGCAGAGATTCCAGCTGAAAGGAAAGCTCGCGCCCCGATATGTTGGACCCTTCAAAGTTCTGAGTCGCCGAGGCGAAGTGTCTTATCAACTGGAACTACCAGAAGAAATGGCGGCTGTACACAATGTGTTTCACATCTCACTGCTCCGGAAGTGCCGGAGAAGACTGAAGTATTCAAGAATATAGATCACCGTTCGGTGGATATCAACATGGACTTGACGTACCGCGAAGTGCCTATTCGCATCCTGGAAGAAGCATACAGAACCACCCGCACCAGGAGTATCAAGTTCTTGAAGATTCAGTGGAGCAATCACACCGAAGAAGAAGCCACTTGGGAACGCGAAGAAGATATGAAGAAGGAATACCCAGATCTCTTTAGTACCTAGTTTTCTCTCGATCTCGGGACGAGATCTTTTGTAAGGGGGAAGGGTTTGTAACATCCCAAGTTTTCAATAAAAGAAACAAGAGAGAGATTTCAAGAATCCAAAAATTAGAGTCAACAAAAACTTTTTCTCATCATATAGGACTATGCATGTAGATCACCTTATTAATTATTTGAGTGTGCAATTGCCATGATGCTTGCTTATGTGTTACCTTTGCTCTAAAACACTAACCATGATCTCTTGATCATCCAAATACAAAGAAAAAGAAAAGAGAAAAGAAAATATAAAAATCAACTCAACCCACACATATGGCTTAGGCCATTTTCACAAATCTTTAATCTAGACCATTTTGGTTTGCACCATTGGGTGTAAATGGATACTAAACACTTATTAACACCTTTGGAAACAATCAAACTCAATTCAAATCAAATTTGAATCAAATTTGAGCTCACATGTGATTATGGTCATATGTGACAATTTCAGCATGATACCCACTTTGAGCCCCTGGTTTTTGAGATTTCACTTCTACACTTGACCAACTCTTTGCACCTCATCCAAGACAACATCAAGGAGAACAACTTTGCTCAAAACCACACCCCCAAACTTTGTCTCAATTTCAAATTAGAAGCAAGCCAAGTGGAGACTTTGAATCAGATTTAAGATCATATGCAAAATGAGTTTTTGCATTTCAATTCCATTTTGATCACCACCACCACCAATATACTCCATTTAATATATGATTACAACCCACCAAAAAGATTTGCAAAATTCAAAAATAATTTTCTTGCGGGCATTTAATCAAACACCTTGCAGAAGTAAAATTGAAGCCCATACTGAATTTTCACATTGGACCAAGTCCAAAGCTGACCATCTCTGCTGTCCTGGAACCTCACTTCACCTCTCAACACCAGTGCCCAGCCTTGACAGCACTTCCACTTGCTCACAATGACAATGGCATGACCATGCCGTGGCATGGCATGGCCACCACTTGCCATCTCTCTCCCCCTCTCGCCTCAGCTCGCCGTGATGTCTTGGACGCTCCCGTGCTCTCTGGACCAGCCCGCCCTCCCTTGGTCAAGCCGACGCGTGCACACGCCGCAGCAACGCGCCCGGTGGCGCCAGACACGCCCATGCCCTCGCCCGCGCATGGCGCCAACTCGGGACGCCGGGAGCGTGACGATCCCCGCGCCCTCGAATCACCTCAGCCCTCTCTCTCGCGCCGTCGCCGCACGCCACCCTGCGGCGCTGGACATGGCCCCTGGCCCGCGGGAACGCCGCAGATGACGATCGCGTCCACGACCGTCCGCCATAGCCTGCCAGCTCTTGTCAACCTCACCGTCGCATCCCTCCCTCGTTTTCCCCACGATCATGCGCTACAGCACCGCAAGGACGTCGCCTGCAATTGAGCATCATCGCCAGTGCCCCTGCAACCCCCTACCGCCGACGCCATGGCTGACCTCATTTGAGCTCCACGGCCACCTCCCTCTGCTATAAAAGGAGGACTCCTCCTCTCGAAGTGAGCACACCAATCCCTTCCTCTCATCTTCCAGCCTCTCCTCGACCTCTCAATTTGCTCGATTAGCCACACCACTGCCCCAATCGCAAGATCATCGCCGCCGCCAGTACACGGAGCTCGCCGGAGAAGGAGGCCGCCCCAGGAAACGCCGCTGCTACCAGGGGGTTCCTCGTATTCGACAACGTCGCGGCGCACCACTCCGACGCTCGCCGGAGCTCCGATGGCCGCTCCGACCCCCTACTACCGCCGCCCGTAAGTCCAACTCTCGCCGGAGACGACGACTCCTCTGGGCCGTGCGATCCTCTTCTAATCGCACGGCCAACATCCCGTACCGTTTCGCTGGTAAACCCCGTGACGCGTGGCCCCCCCCGTCAGGCGGCCCGCTGCGCTGGACGCAGACTTGGGCCAGCCCACTTCTTTTCCCTGTGCAGCCCAATGCTCTTCCCACCTAAGCCCACCAATTCAAAAATGAATTTTCAAATTAAGTTAATTCTCTCAGATGCTGTTTTCAAAATTAAATAGGATAAAATCCACCAAACCAAATTTTACAAATTTTATATATTTGGAAAGCTTAGGATTTTATCTACACAATGCCACTGGATTGAACCCTAGATCTATTATAGAATTAAAGTAGGAAAATAAACAAGGCAGGGACTTTTCTGCCTTAGAAAAATTATTAAAAATCAACCACAAATGCTTTTAAGTTAATTCCAACTCCTATAAATCACATTACACTTGTACTAATTGTTTCTGCAAAAATATGCCATGCTTACTTTGAATGATCATGGCCTAGTTTAATTAAAGGACTATATGGCTATTTCTAGTCAAAGATATTGTCCAAAACTATTAATAAATCATATGGGATTGTTTCTCTCATTTAAATCTTGTCATGAACAATCCAAAATGAGGTAGAGACTCTGGTCATATAGGTCTCATATGGATTGTTGATGATATTAAATCTTTACCATGCTAGGATTAAATTGTATGAGGTGCTACACCTCATTTAAATCATTTTCTTAAATGATAAGTATGAAGAGGTTGACTTTGGTCAACCTAGGTCATATATTATTCATGAGAGAAATTAAATCTTAATAAGATAATGAGAGGAAATTATTTCTCTAAATAAATAAAAATAACACCTAAGTTAGTATGAGAGGAAATTATTTTTCTTAAATAAGAAAAACACATCCACCAACTTAATAGTAATGTGTGATGCTAGTTTAAGTTGTGTAAATCATGTGTGTGCTTAGTTTAGTAAATAAGTTTGGTATGATGATTGTGTACCCCGTATTCGTATTTTAGACGCTAGTACCGAGGAGTATCAAGAGGAGGAGGAGGTCTACTTCCAAGGAGAAGAAGACCACTTTGACCAATTCCCCAACCAAGGCAAGATAATACTCTTGCAAAAGTGCAAAGCTCACCATGAGAAAGGCATTACCCATTTAATTTATGTTCATGATCTTACTTCCCAGTTTTACTTCCAAGTTTTATTTACTTTTGATTTATCAAAGTACTTTTTGATTCATGATTCACTTGGTTAGTATTGGATTCGTACAAGAGTATCAAAGTTATCCTAGGAGCAAAGCAAAGTACTTAGCACCCCTCACACCTAGATGCTAGTGCCAAATTAAAAATGACTACTCTAGATGGGAACAGGTGTGGTGAAATGAGTTTTGAAGGTGAATATGACCAAGAGAAGATAGTGATTTTTGATTAAAAACTAATATTGGTTTGGATGCGATACATTTCCAATTCTTGAGTACCCCCACAATACCTGATTATGGGTAAGGGCTTAACTAGAAATTTATGTATCTTAGTATGGGTTCCCTCTGGACACACATCATAGGGGTTATGCCGAGGCTGCCTCCGTGGTTGAGAAATGATGTGAACTGAAGTGAATTTTACGGCCAAGCCCTGTGCAGTTCCCAGGTTGACGGTTGGTCTTCACTGGGAGGCCAAGCTCATGGGGAGAGGTGCTCATACTAGGGTTTGTAAATGAAAGGTTAGCGTTGATGATCCGCGTACTGTGTTACGATGATTCGGGGTTATCCCGACACTACTAGGAAAAGGCCTAGCCGTAAGACAGCCAGCAGTGGCGCACCATGACTGCCGTGCGCCACAACTACTTAGCAGTGGCGCACCACAAAACGGTGGGCCACTGTTACAAAAGTAGTAGTGGCGCACCAAGATTGTGGTGCGCCATAAGTAAGTGGTGACAGGAGGCCAGCTCCTCCCCCAACCTAGTAGTGGCGCACGTCTCCGGGGTGCGCCACTGCTACATTACTTACCTATGGCGCACGTTAAAGTGGTGCGCCACTGCTAGGAGGTGTCCAGAGCCCGTTTAGAGATGATAGGCTTAGCAATGGCGCACATCAGTGGTGCGCCACTGCTACATAGGTTACCTATGGCGCATGTCTTTTGGTGCGCCACTGCTAGGGGGTGGCCAGAGCCCCTTTAGAGATAAGAGGCTTAGCAGTGGCGCACCACCTGGCAGTGCGCCATTGCTATGTCACCCTAGCAGTGGCGCACGGCTAGGTGGTGCGCCACTGCTAACCTGGGACCATTTCCTGCTTTTCACCCTCCACTCACATGTGCCACCCACTTTCCCCAAACACTCTTCCACCACCACCTCCCACCAAATCTGGATCTGGTCGTGTTGCCCCTCCTTCCCACCTCATTTTCACCTCTTCATTCACCAAAATTAAGTTGGTAAACTTAATTTTCTTCATAGGTAAGTAATGGTGAAGCTTTCTTAGCTCAATACCCTACTCAATCTCAACTTTTTACCTCATCCAACACTCTAGGTCTCGCCGTATCGGTAACTTTGTTGGTTTTATGCTTTGTGTGTGACCGCGCCGGTTCCGATCGTCTTGCACACACACGTGTGTGTGCACATATGTTATGCGAAGCTCATGTGTGTGTTGTGTGCGCATGCGCGAAAAGCGTCTCACGCGTGCATGTGTGTTGTATGCGAAGCCGTGTTGTATATGCAAAGCCTCCGATCCACACATGTGTTGCATGTGTTTGTTTGCAGGGATTTGAAATGCGATGGAGTTGCCAATATTTTGCCGAAACGTTGATTCATTTCCGTTTCGGCGAATAGTGTGGGCATACTACGCATATACATATGTCCTATTTTTAGGGAAGGTCATGCCAAAATTTTCTTTTGGTATGCTAAGATATCCATTTTCTCTATACCCGCAGGCGACCATGGTCCGCATGATGAGCGAAGGCGTTGTGGCTAGGTTTTTGAAAGCCGCGACAGCCGAGATGATTAGAAATAACCAAAAGGAGATAAGATGTCCGTGTCGAAGATGCAAGCTGACGAGCCTTATGGACCCTAAAGCCGATATGGTGCGGGACCACCTTCTCATGCGTGGTTTCATGGATGGCTATCGGTGGGAAGGCGACGAAGATGATTATGAATTTGTCCATGGGATTTCAACAAGAAATAAGGAAGGAGGTGATCAGGATGTAGAAGATCTCGGGCATGATCAGGATGTAGAAGATCCCGGAGATGATCATGATCATAATGTAGGAGATCCTGGACCTGATGATGGGGAAGATCAAGATGGAGGTCATCATGAAGATGAAGACGATGGACCATCGTCGATGGACTGGGTGCAGGACCCTTATCTTCAAGAGCTGCTTCTCAAGCAGACGAGTAACGCAAGAGCTGCCGCCCGAGAGAAAGCCAAGATGGATCAACTGGAGGTAGACGCGGTTACTCCATTGTATGAAGGATGCAGGCCGGAGGATACCCGCCTGAAAGTAACGCTCATGGCACTGGAGATGAAGGTAAAGCACAAAATGACCGACACATCCTTCAACGACAACATGTCATTCTGGCAGGAACGTCTTCCCAAAGGTAACACGTGTCCGACTAGTATCGAGGAGGCCAAGAAAATCGTGTGTCCTCTGGATTTACCGCATGTGAAATATCATGTGTGCTTGAACGATTGCATCATTTATCGGAACGAGCACGCGGAGTGTACCATATGTCCGGTGTGCGGCGTCAGTCGGTACAAGAAGGGGAAGAAAGCTCCTCGGAAGGTGGTGTGGTACTTTCCGATCACTCCTCGTCTGCAGCGGTATTTCGCGGATCCTAAGCAAGCAAAGCTAATGCGCTGGCACGCGGAGATGAGGAAGGGAGAAGATGACGCAGATGATCCGAAGAAAAAGAAAAAGGACAGGATGTTGAGACACCCTTCGGATGCTAGCCAGTGGAATGCGTTGAACCTCGAGTACCCAGAATTTGGGGACGATCCTAGGAACATAAGGCTGGGCGCGAGCACCGATGGAGTCAATCCGTTTGGCAGCCAGAGCAGCACGCATAGCACCTGGCCCGTGTTTGTGTGGATGTACAACCTCCCCCCTGGTTGTGCATGAAGAGGAAGTACATTCAAATGAGTATGCTAATCGAAGGGCCGAAACAACCAGGGAACGACATCAATCTGTATATGGGGCTTCTGAAAGAGGAGCTAGCCACGCTATGGGACACGCCTGCCAATACGTGGGACGCCGCCGCGGAAGAATATTTCCCTATGAGAGCCGCACTGCTCACGACGGTGCACGACTTTCTCGGTTACGGATATGTCGCGGGGCAGGTGGTCCACGGATTCAATGCATGCGTCAGGTGCATGGACGACACAACGTACCGCCAGCTAGATAGAGATCCCGGGTCCTCGAAAACGGTGTTCATGGGACATCGAAGGTGGCTTCGCGACGAAGACCCATGGAGGAAACGCAAGGATCTGTTCGATGGTGAAGACGAACCCCGAAGACGGCCACGTACGAGAAGCGGCGAGCAAATAGACGAGCTATTGAAAAATTGGAAAGAGTGCCCACCGCCGGGAAAGAAGCGAAAGGCGCCGGAGCCGCTGCTTAAGGTATGGAAGACGAGGTCTGTTTTCTGGGACTTGCCATACTGGAAGATCCTCCGTGTGCCTCACAGCCTTGATGTCATGCACATCACGAAGAACGTGTGCGAGAGTCTGCTTGGTACCCTCCTCAACATGCCAGAGAAGACCAAAGATGGGCCGAAAGCAAGGTACGACTTGCAATCAATTGGGATCAGGGAGGAGCTTCACGCGGGACGCCCTAATGATGATGATGATGATGATGACGATGACGATGATGAGGCGGAGGACACGCAAAGTCGTCGCAAGGGCAAAAAGGCCAAAAAGATTGAATATTACTGCCCCCCGCGTGCTTCACTCTAAGTCAGAAGGAGATCGAGCAGTTTTTCGACTGTCTCCTAGGAGTAAAACTTCCCTACGGGTACGCGGGGAAGATAAGCAGGTACCTAGACAAAGCGAAGCAGAGGTTCAGCGGGATGAAGTCTCACGACTGTCACGTGCTGATGACGCAGATACTTCCGGTTGCAATCCGTGGGATCATGGACGCGCACGTCCGTGAAACGCTTTTTGGCCTATGCAACTTTTTCGACGTCATCTCTCGGAAGTCTGTTGGCGTGAGGCAACTTAGAAGGCTACAGGAAGAGATCGTGGTGATACTGTGCGAGCTTGAGATGTACTTCCCGCCCGCTTTCTTCGACGTTATGGTGCATCTGCTGGTACATATCGTGGAGGATATCATCCAACTGGGGCCGACGTTCCTGCACAGCATGATGCCGTTCGAAAGGATGAATGGTGTCATCAAAGGGTACGTTCGCAACAGGGCACGTCCAGACGGAAGCATAGCCAAGGGCTTTCTGACCGAAGAGTGCATCTCCTTCTGCACGAGTTATCTAGAAATCGAGAACCCCGTTGGCCTGCCCGTAAACAGGCATCTCGGGAAGCTCGCTGGATGGGGTCACCGCGACGGTAGCCGCGAAATGCATGTCGACTTCAAGGGTCGAATCGCCGACTTTGAAAGAGCAAACCTAGTCGCGCTACAACACATAGACGTGGTCGATCCTTGGGTGGTAGAGCACAAAACCTTCATCGCAAAGACGTACAGTGATCAGGGCCAACAGAGGACGGACGGAGATATAATCAAAGAGCACAACTCAACCTTCACGCGGTGGTTCAAGGACAAGATGCTGACGTACCCTATAGACGAGGATTCTTCTGCGGAAGAAAAACTCATCTTCGCCTTGTCACAGGGCGCCGAACACAACCTGATGACATTTCAGGCGTACGATATCAACGGCTACACATTCTACACCGAGGAAAAGGACATGAAGAGCGATTATCAGAACTCCGGGGTAACGATGGAGTCCTACACCGGTGACGTCAAGCAGAGATACTACGGAAAGATCGAGGAGATCTGGGAGCTGAGCTACGCCGGAGAGAATGTGCCGATGTTCCGTGTCAGGTGGGCCAAGAACGTCATAAAAGAAGACCGGCATTTCACCACCATGGTTATACCCGAAGCCAAATCCAAGACAGCGGGCGCAAAGGTCACCGCGAAATATGAGCCATGGGTACTAGCTTCCCAAGTGGACCAATGCTTCTTCATTACCGACCCGCAAAAGCCCAGCCGTGTTGTCGTGAGGAGAGGCAAAAGGAGCATCATCGGAATGGATGGAGCAGCCAACGAGCTAGACTTTGACCAGTACGGCGATCCGAAGATGGAAGATGACGACGACGATGATGAAGAACCATACACAACAAGAAGAAGCAGGACCACCCTACCTAAAGGCCGTCCATTCAAGAGAAGAAGTCTAGGAGTTCCGGGGCTAAATTATTCAACCGCGAGAAAGAAGGGCAAGAAGATTGTGAAAAGATAATTATGTATCATTTTCTTGTATGAATAATGGTTGTCATATTGTTAATCTACACATTGTACCGATCAAAATAGACATATAATTTATATTTTTGGATATTTTCTAGATTCTATAGTATTTTAAATATTCTACATAATTATAATTATTTATGCCTTTTATTTTGGTGTATTATGGTATTTATTACTGCTGGGTTAAATCATTTTAAAAAAAAGTTAAAAAATTGGGGCCGCCAGGGTTCGAACCTGGCCGGCCAGGGTAAACCAAACAGGGGACAGATAGCTAGCCATTGCGGTACGGTGCGGATCTTGTCAAGGTACCGTCCTTTTTATTTTTGACCCTACCTAAAGTCATAGTGGCGCACCCCTAGTGGTGCGCCATTGCTAAGAGTCACTGTGGCGCACCACGAGCAGTGCGCCATTGCTTAGGAGGGTCAGGGGACTTAGTGGAAATTTCCCCTTTCTTCCCCCGTCCCGACCAGATCCCACCTGTGCTCGTTCTGCCTCGCGACGCCGCCGTCCCTCGCGATCCTCTCCGACGACACCTCCCCGGCGACACCTCCCCGGCGACACGAGCGACCAGACCCCCCGCTACGCCCTCCTCTCCTCGCCACCCCGACGACTTCTTCTCCCCATCCCCAATCCCCGCCGGCGCTCCCTCTCGATCTCGATCTCGCCCCCACCGACGCCTCTCTCCACCGGACCCTCTCCCCCTCGAATCCCCGCCGGCGACCACCTCTCCCACCGCCGGCGCCCCATCCTCTGCCTCGTCGCTCCCCAAGCTGTACACCGTGGAGAGCGCACGCCGCCTGCGACCTCGTCCTCGATCTCACCGCCGAGGAGCCGCACGTCCTCGACCTCTGACGCCGCCTGCGACCTCGTCCTCGACCTCACCGCGGAGGAGCCTTCGACCGCTGACGCCACACGCCTTCACCGTTGCGCATCCTTCCCAGGTAGCCGCCGTGCTCCTCCCCTCCTCCTCCTCTGCTAGGTTGACTGCTTGGTGCTGCTGCTGCTAGATAGGTTGATGCTGCTGTTAGGTGCTGCTTGGCCTAATCATTTTGTGATTCTGTTTACTGGCAGTTCATGCTAACATGGATAACATAGGGGTTGTCAAGATGCTTAATTGATAGTCTAGTGAAGCAAAAGAAAATTTCTAAGTAACTAGTCTGTGCACCTTATGCAAACCAAATGAGGAATTTTGATTTCACAAAAGGTGGTTCTCTGTAGTTCATTGGAGTTCTTTGTTGCAAATGCAGTTAGTTAGTGTAATGCACATCAATTCATTTGATGATAGGTACTGCAGTGCTAACTGAAGCAAAATAATATTGTAGAAGAAATTCTGTGACCAAGAAGAATTTATAAGAATCCATTTGAAACATATCCAGAGTACAACTCACTATTGAAACATAGAATTTATAAGAATTTATAATAAGAATTTACTGAATCTTTGTGAATTTATATCTAGGATGTGTTTTTCCATGCCTAGGTTACTGATTCATTGTCAGGTGGGCCAAGTACTATTTGATCCTCCCATGAATTTGTATCTGTTTACTTCTATTTGTATTTGTATGCTTGGTGCTAGCTTGCTGGCATGCAACAAACTTATAAACTTCGGCTAGTTAGTGTTAGCTTAATTGGTGCTTTGCTTTCTGCTTGCAGTTTGGATATATGCCAAATATTAGCAGTATTAGTTATACTGAAGCAAAATAATGAGGCTCTGTTCTGGAACATTTGATCTCTTTGGATGAATGTTGTTGTTCTGGATGAATGCCTCATATTCTGTGCACTAGACCATAAAGCATTATGTTCTGCTTATGTGTAGCCCTGTAGCCATTTGCCTGACATAAAAATGACAGCACACAAGACAAAGTTTAATTAGCATCAGGTTTCCTTTTGATTTTCTCTGTTTGAACTCCACAGTACCATGAACAAGCTTACTGAATTTTTATTTTTATGTTTTTCAAGGCAGAGTTGAGCACCTGACCGCCGCCCTCGCATCTTCCTCGACCCGGAGCAACAACTCACCTCTCGGAGACTCCACGCGACTCACGGTGAGCTTGATGCTGCTTGCTACTGCCGCTAGCTGCTAACTGCTGCTTGCTGCTTGCTGCTGCTAGCTAGCTGCTGCTGCTAGCTAGCTGCTACTGCTTGCTGCTGCTGCTGCTGTTGCTGCTGCTGCTTGCTTGCTGCTGCTTGCTTGCTGCTGCTGCTTGCTGTGCTGCTGCTTGCTAGCTGATGCTATAGCTAGCTGATGCATGCTGTTGAGTGCTCAGCTGGTGGAGGATCAATTGTATATGTGCCATGGTGTATATGGAGGAACAATTGTGTATGTGCCATGGTGCTCAGCTGGTGGATTGTTTTCCTGGTGTATTTGAGTCATATTCTTGTGCAGGGATCGACAGAGTTGCCCATTATCGCCGAAATGTTGATTCATTTCCGTTTCGGCGAAAATGGGGCACTCATATGTCCATAAATTAGCATAGGTCATGCCCAATTTTTCCGTGAAATCTTGCGCTAACTTTATGCATTTTTTCCTACTTAGTTCGAACATGGCCAACAACGAAGAGGCCGGCGGCAGCGGTAGCAAGCCATTCTGGATGCTAACCGATGAAATGGAGGTGATGGAGTCACAACCTCGCCGCGACGACGGCGAGGATGATGGCACCGATCCAGAGTACCGAGCGGACGATGCCGCCGAGGATGACACCACTGATGGTGCCGCCGAGGATGACACCACGGATGGTGCCGCCGAGGATGACACCGGCGCACCGAAGAAGCTACGGAGGGAGCGTCGCCCGAATGTGCTCAGCACCGTGAAGCAGGCATTCACCGAAGTGAACGCCAGTGGGCATCCAACGGCGCCCCCTGATTTAGTCAAAGGGTACTCTGCCCAACTCGGGTGCATCCTCCGGAGCACGGTCTCGATCAACACCGAGAACCTCAGGCATCCTGACCGAGCGAATTTGCGCACCCTCCTCTTCAAGAAGCTGCACGAACGATACGAGTTCCCGGTGGACTGCTCAGAAAAGCGTCTCATGCGGAACAAAGTGCACAATGCCGCCCTCACGAAGATGAGCACCGCCCTCGCTAGTTGGAGGAACCGAGTGAAGAAAATGATTAATAGTGGTGCGAGTTACGACAAGATCAAGGAGTCAAATCCCTCGATCACCGAGCAAGACTACGCTGATTTCAAGATCAAGTGCGAGAGCGAGTCAACGTCGGATTCTAGTCAGTGGGGGAAGGACATGCGAAAACTGAACTTAGGCACCCACAAACTTGGTCCTGGCGGTTTTAGGGCGGCGCAACCAAAATGGGATGCCGCGGATGAGGAGCGTGTGAAGAACGGCCTCGAGCCCCTCTTCCCGCAATACAAAAACAAGCAAACCAGGAACTTTCTCCTGGCCCGGTACCGTATTGACCCGAAAACAAAGGAGCTCACCACCACTCCGGATGTGAAGCAGTTTGAGGCTCTTCTGGTAAGGAATGCACCCGCTTAATTAGCTCCTTTATGGTTGCATTCTTATTGATGAATCCAAATTTCTAAATGGTTCATGCATGTTCCTCCCGTAGGCTAAGGAGATCGCTGCGGAAAGTGAAAAGGAAGCTAGTAGCGGCGCGGGGTCCACGAGCTCCTCGCAGTGTGCCCCTTGGGACAACCCTTTAAATAGGGCGTTGAATGCCCACAAGAAGAGGGATCCATTGAGTAAGCCGACGTCGGCTGGTCGTGTGGCCGGCGAAGGATGCTCTATGAAATGGTCAGACTACTATAAGTCGGGGAAAAAGGAGAGAAAGGCCCCCATCGATGAGAAGGAGGTCGCACAGCTCAAGGCACAAGTTGCGCAGATCCCGACATTGGTCGAGGAGCAAGTGCGGCAACAAGTGCAACAAATCGTGGAGACCCAACAGAGGACGCAACGACAGCAAGTGGAGGACCAAGTGGGCACGACGCTTAGCTCCATCATCCCTACCTTGGTTGCCGGTCTTGACGAGTGGTATAGGGGAGGAAAAAAGGGGCCTCCCCCGGTTCCCAGTTTCACGGGCAGCAACTCCCACAACGTGGAGCCATCGGTGAGTCCGCAGGCGGCAACAATGGTGTCTCCGGCGGCGCCAACATTGGTGGCTCCGGCGGCGCCAACCTTGGTGGCTCCGGCGGCGCCAACCTTGGTGTCTCCCGCGGCGCCAACGTTGGTGTCTCCCGCGGCGCCATTACTTCAGCTCAATGCACCCGTCGCTGCGGATAATACGCCGCCCGGCACCGCGCCAACAAGCGGCCACTCCATCAGTTGCACGCCCGCCGCCGGCGGTGCCTCGACCTTAGCCGAGCTGGACGCCATCACGGTAACCAACCCTCGGCCAATGACTTCCATATCCTTGCCTTTGACTAGCTAGCCATCCCTAACGCCCTACATGTTTTCCGCAGAGCTCCGCCGTCGACGTCCCATGCACTCTCCTGCACTTTGTGAACGGCGAGTTGATCGATGTTGCCAAGGCCAAAATCGTTCAACCGAGCAACCGCCAGTTACACGGTAGACCCATGCAACCCGACATGTATAGGATTCAACTGGTTCGGGTGCTTAGCGGCTACGACGACGTGGTACCTCCCTTTCAACCCCATGGTGCCGACGAAGATGAGGTCCTTACCCTCCAGCATTGCTTCAATTGGTCCATGGTTTGGCCAAAGAGCCAGATTCGTTTGGGGGCGAGGGGCACCACCCCACAGACAACACCCCCAGCCCTGCCGGCGCCAAGCCATGGCAAGACCACCCCAACGGTGCCGCCATCAGCTGATGAGGACATGCAGATGGCACAGGATGAGGACATGCAGATGGCACAGGATCCGAACGATGGTCCGTACGAGGACAGTACGTTTGCCAACCTTGACTGCAACTTCGATTTTGGGGTGGACTACGATCTCAGTAGCCAACCCTCTCAAGCTGCCGCCGAGGGGAAAACCTATTGCAACAAGCGGCGCCTATTCAGTTCTCAGGAGACGCCTCCAGCTGCCGACTTCACCGAGACTCAGCCGAAAGCCGGGGTGAGAAGTGTTATCAGTCCTAACACACTGAAGAAGGCTTGCGCAGAGGAGAATGCAGTCCCAGTAAATACGAAGCCGAAGGGACGGAAAAGAAAGAAGAAGGACGACAAGTCTGCCAGCCAGCCGGCACCTATCCGTGCTCAGGACGGGCCACCAGTGCCCAAGAATATCGAGGCGAGGGTGCATGTGTCGGGTGAGCGGATGCTAATTAAAAGATTGTACGATGCTGCACCCGGTCCTATGCGATCTCTGGTTGACGGTATTCAGTTTATGGAGGAGCGGCGTATCAGGGAGAAAGATCATGGATACCCGGTGTATATTGCCAAGGTGCCCTCGGGACATGGCTTTGTCGATAGTGACTTCGCGGCGAAGATCTTCCTGCGGTATGATGACATCTTCGCCATGTTGAACAGTTATCCGCTGCACTACACCTTCATTCGCCTATACTCGCTCAGCAAGGCGATGCGGATCATTAGAGACCACACCCCGGGCATCGCGATAGCCGACCCCTTCTACATGCGTGCCGTCCACTTGGCCACCGCCGGAGACCGGGCAGTCGCGAGTGAATACCTCAAGGGCTTCTTTCTAGCGAACCAGAAGAAGTATAACCTCCTCCTGCCTGTATTTCCCGAGTAAGTCACCCCCTCACCGTACCGGTCTTAACTCGTGATTATTCTAGATTTCAATCGTCCTGTTCTTAAACATTATGTGTTCTACGCAGAGACAATACCTGCACACTCATCTCCGTAACCCCGAGACATTCCATGGCCACATACTTAGATGCGGACGGTAAGTCAAGCACGGACTACACGAATGTCAAGGCCGTACTTGATGATGCTCTCAATGGCTACGTCAAAGCGAAAGGCCACATGGAGAGGCCAAATGTTAGGTACGGGAAGCATGTGTTCAAGCACCAAACAAAGTTCCCCTGCGTCAAGAAGCCGCCTTCTAGTACGAAGGATGCCTACTACGCCCTCTATCACATGAATAAGTTCATACGGGACCAGCAGCAGCTTACGCTACCTGAGCATCTCAGAGACTGGGCCAACAAATTGGCGCGGGTCCCTGACGACGGCATCAAGCAAGACTTCTTCCGCATCCAAACAGAGTTTTGTGAAATCATCCATCAAGATGTCATTAGAAGCGCGGGGGAGTTCTACGCCGGCTATCAGCCGTCAAACAGTGATATAGACACGATGCTCCAAATGCAGGGTGACGACTACCGCTCATGGATGTGCTTGAAGAAAGGCGGCGGTTTTATCCACGCTCCGAGTGGAAAGTCTTGATGTGCGAGCCTAGTTATGTAGTTGTGTGAACTAAAGACGTGATTGTGTTGTAATAAACTTTATCCTAGTTCGGCTATGTTTGTGAACTTATATATATGGCTCTGTCGTTTTCCGCACTTGATTTGGTCGTTAATTTTGTTTGCATATGCCGATGATTAGAATGGTTGGTCATCCGTACACTTGGGGATGGCGTGAGCGAGCCTGGTGTGATGGCACAAATATCCATGTCTTGTGCATCCTACCTGGTCTCGCTCACTCCATCCCTAAATGTTAATATTTTTTTTGACCGACAAAGTATGAGGCATTCCATTTAGTTCATACTAGCTACTTATCTTCTTATTTGAGTTGGCACTTCTTAATTGCATTGGCCGATGATTAGAATGGTTGGTCACTTGTACACTCCGGGGTGTCGCTAGTGAGCCTGGTGTGATGGCACAAATATCAATCTCTTGTGCATCCTACCTGGCCTCGCTAACGCCATCCCGGGATGTTCATATTTGTTTCGACCGACAAAGTATGAGGCCCTTGTCATTCTTCCATTTGCTTTCGCACCATTGGCCGATGATTAGAATGTTTGGTCACCTATACGCCGCAATATACTTTGTAGACGGGCCCCCTTTCCCCGGCCGCCGTTCGTTGAACGAGTCCTTGACGAGACAACAACGCCGACATGTCTCTTCGGCGCAGAACCACGCCAGTCCAGCCGTCTCCCTTGTGGCCGTGTCTAATGGGCTCTGCGCTTTTCTCCATGGCCGGACCACGATTGGACTCACCGGGGAAATACTGATAATCGCCATCACCACTATCGTCAGAGTCCACAGGTGTAGAGTACTTTGCAGCAGATGCCGCTTTTCTTCTCTCGCCGTCCAGTGAACGAGTCCTTGATGCAAAGACCGTGCCGGCCTCTGGGCAGGCCGGCACGGTCTTT
Organism: Lolium multiflorum; assembly: GCA_030979885.1. Taxonomy (NCBI): domain Eukaryota; kingdom Viridiplantae; phylum Streptophyta; class Magnoliopsida; order Poales; family Poaceae; genus Lolium; species Lolium multiflorum. The sequence goes on from CM061750.1 coordinate 117,956,211, forward strand.
GCATCAAAGACTCGTTCACTGCACGGCAAGGGAAGAAAAGTGGCATCTGCTGCAAACTGCTATGCTCCTGTGGAGTCTGGCGATAGTGTTGATGGCGATTATCATTATTCCCCCGGTGAGTCCAATCGTGGTCCGGCCATGCAGAAGAGCGCAGGAGACGCGGCCACAAGGGACGCGGCTGGGTCTGCCGTGGTTCTGCGCCGGAGAGGCAGATCAGCGTTGTTGTGTCGTTAAGGACCCGTTCACGGAACGGCGGCCGGGGAAAGGGGGCCCTTCTGCAAAGTATACTGCGGTGTATACTGCAACTATGGTTTCTGACCATAGTATTTGTGTTGACCAATAATGTATGAGGCACTTATTCCATTTTGTCATTCCATTTGCTTTGAGATTTTCAAAATGCCGATGATTATAATGGTTGGTCAACTCTCTGGGGAGGGGCAAGTGAACCTGGTGCGATGACACAAGTATCAATCTCTTGTGCATCCTACTTGGTTTCACTTACCCCTTCGCGGAATGTTAATATTTGTTCCGACCAACAATGTATGAGGCATATGCTATTTAGTTGATACCACTTGGCTCTTTCTTCCATTTTAGTGCCGATGATTAGAATGTTCGGTCAACTGTACACTCCGGGGTGTCGCTAGTGAGCCTGGTGTGATGGCACAAATATCAATCTCTTGTGCATCCTACCTGGCCTCACTAACGCCATCCCGGGATGTTCATATTTGTTTCGACCGACAAAGTATGAGGCCCTTGTCATTCTTCCATTTGCTTTGGTATCTCAAAATGCCGATGATTAGAATGTTTGGTCACCTATACACTTGGGGGAGGGGTCAGTGAACCTGGTGCAATGACACAAGTATCAATCTCTTGTGCATCCTACTTGGTTTCACTGACGCCTTCCCTAAATGTTGATATTTGTTCCGACCAACAATGTATGAGGCATGCCTTTTAGTTCATACTACTTGGATCGTTTTTGAGTTTGCTCTTATTCGTTGCAAACATCTATGAGCGTGCACTAATGTTTCTTTGGCTTGTTCATATATGTGCAGATATGACGTGGTATGTCGTGTACAAGGGCAAGGTTCCCGGAGTCTACAACGACTGGGAGGAGTGTCGGAGACAGGTTCACCGTTTTAGCGGTAACAGCTACAAAGGGTACACCACTAGAGCGGAGGCCGAAGACAGATACGCACGCTATCTGGCGGGAGAGAGGACGGAGCGGAGGAGGAACCGGATGAAGACCACTTTCATCGGGACGGTGCTAGTAGTGACTCTAGCTCTCTTCTATGTGATGCTAGTTTAGATGATCGACCTTGTGTAACCGCCACTAGCTCATTTGTGACTTGTAACACCGTAACACTTATCTAATATTTGAAATCTTGTGAATCATGGAGGCTAATGTGAAGGACTATGTATTGGTATACTGTGCTAGCTGCTTATATGTGTTATATATATTGTATTTGTGTTGTTATAGTGTGATATACAACCTGTACAAATACCTGCCAGGAATACAAAAAATAAAAACGAAATACTAGCAGTGGCGCACTAGAGGACCATCAGTGGCGCACGACCAGTAAGTAGCAGTGGCGCACTAGTTTGGACCTTGTGGCGCACTACTCTCTGATCCCCTCTCGAAAGTAGCAGTGGCGCACCGCTGCTGCCACCAATGGCGCACGTCTGAGAGACTGCAGTGGCGCACTCGTACAGGCAGCAATGGCGCACCAGAACGCCATAACAGTGGCGCACCCCAGGAGGTAGCAGTAGCGCACCGACACCATAGAGTTGTGGCGCACTACTGCAGAACAACAGTGGCGCACCCCTTTGGGGTAATAGTGGCGCATCACTGGACTTGTCAATGGCGCACCACGTAGTGCGCCACTGTTACTTAGGGTAGTTGTGGCGCACCACTAGTGCGCCACTACTAAAACTTAGCAGTGGCGTGATAGTAGTGGCGCACCAGCAGTGCGCCACTGAAGGGGAAGAGTGGTGCGCCACTAAAGAGCTTTTTCCTAGTAGTGCGACGGATGAAATCAAATGTTGTGGCACAAGTGTGCAACCTCTGCAGAGTGTAAACCTATTCGAATAGCCGTGTCCACGGTTACGAACGGTTGGAAAGGCCATACAGTTTTCAGTGTTAGATCTGGAAAATATTGATGAAATGAATGGTGACTTGCTTTTGAATCACAACCAAGTTGTGGGAATGACACTAATGTTCCCACTTGAGTTAGTTAGCACCTGAATAAGTCTTTAGCAAATAATTGTGAACTAAAATTGGCTTTATGCAAAGAAACTAGAGCTTAGCACCCCTTTACTAAAATTGCTAGCACTTACACTAGTATTAGTTTGCGAGTACTTAAAGTACTCACGGCTGTGTCCCTGGCTATTCAAATGGCCAGACTATGAAGAGGAGCAGCAGTACGAGGAGGACGGTCAGCAGGACGTCTACCACAACTAGGAGTCTGCTAACGTCAAGCGTTGGCCTGTGGACTATAGAGTCCATTTATCTTTACGCTTCCGCTATGAACTTGTGTTTGTTCGTTGATCAATAGATCAACTATTTGTGTAATATGGATCATGTGATTCCAAATTGTAAGACATTATGGGTTGTAATGAATGATGACTGTGATACTTAACTATTATGCCTCGCAACAAAAATATTCCTGGGATTGCGATGTATGACATAATAGGCATCCGGACTTAAAAATCCGGGTGTTGACACATGTAAATTTTGTTGTCAAGTTTTTTTAACGTTTAAAAATATGTTTTCATGGTAGAGGGATCATACGCACCCAATAGCCGAATTGAGTTTCTGTTAAAAAATAGCAAATTTAGGAGTATAAGTGCAGTTGTTAGATCAAGTGTAGTACACATGTCTGTAATTGTTAGATGATTATAATTTAGTTTAAATTAGGATTTTAAATTTGGAGGTACTTGTTAACTCGGGAAGACATGGCGTGAGGCCAAAAAGGAAGAGGTTTGGGGTGGATATCACGGTGGACACGTCGAAGGAGGCCGCTTACACATGTACGACCGGATTTTGATTCATAAGTACGGGACAAAGGAGAAGCTTGGCTTCCCTGCTGAACGAGCCTACGTGTGTCCAAGGGCATTATGGCAGGTACCAGGTGTTTGGATATCTTTCCTGGCCGATGGCCAGTTACGCCATTCATCGCTGGGGGCACTAGTGCTTATGTGCCAAAGTCATTTTTCATTCGAATTTGCAGTATATGTAAGAATTCACTTGTTTCACTACGGGAAAGATACAAGGTGAAAGTTGAGAGATGATAAACCTAGGGGAGGGTGAATAGGTTTTTACAAATTTTAATTCTTTCTTTGCACTATTAGGCTTTGCGGAATATAAAGATGAGCCTAATGCAAGCTAGGTGAAGCAACCTATATGATGATACAAGTAACTCAAGCACGAAGGCTCTCACAGGCAAGTATATCACAAGTAAGAAATTCGGTTAGAGATAACCGATAGCACGTGGAGACGAGGGTTTTTTCCCGTGTTCCCTTCCTTTGCAAGAAGGTACTACATTTAGTTAACCGATATTTCTTCTTCTCGTTGTCCCCTTGCCAAAAGAATCTTGAACGAAGATAATCTAATCTCTTCAAGATTCCTTTGGGTAGATGGAAGAAAGATATCATATAGAGTACCATATTCGTAAGTACTGCATTTATGAGAACTAATCTCCCCCCAAGGGACAGCAATTTTCCTTTCCAACTACTTAACCGCTTCTAAAGTATTCCCTCGACGAGTTTTCACTCTGCCAACGTCAGTCTCCGATAATAAATCGGAATACCAAGATAGTTGATCGAAAAAGAGCCAAGACCACATCCGAACAAGTCGGCGTAAAGGTTGGCATCGTCATTGGCCTCACCGAAAAAGAACAGTTCACTTTTATGGAAATTAATTTCCAGACCATTGCTCGAATGCCGTTAGAATTAACTTCAGATTTCGAGCTTTTTCCAAGTCGTGTTCCATAAAAATAATTGTGTCATCGGCATACTGAAGGATAGATAATCCACCATCCACAAGATGAGGTACTACCCCTTCAATCTGACCATCAACCTTCGCGCGCTCAATTGTAATAGCAAGCATATCCGCCACAATGTTAAATAACATTGTAGAAAGGGGATCCCCTTGCCTCAAACCTTTTTTCCGTCTGGAAGTATCGACCAATGTCATCATTGACCTTAATGGCCACACTTCCACCAAAAAAAATTGTTTATGAGAGCGCGACACTCTTCTGAAAAACCTTTCATCCTGAGTGTTTGTTGAAGAAAATACCACTTAACTTTATCATAAGCTTTCTCAAAGTCGATCTTGAGAATAACACCATTTAGTTTTTTCCGATGCATCTCATGAACTGTTTCATGCAAAGTGACAACCCCATCTAGGATGTGTCTACCTTGCATGAACGCAGTCTGGGATGGGCGGACGACATGTTCTGCCACCAAATTAAGTCTAATCGTAGCTACTTTGGTAAAGATTTTGAAACACACATTAAGCAGGCATATAGGTCTGTACTTCTGAATACGTTCCGCATCAGTTATTTTTGGTAAAAGAATAATCTCACCAAAATTTATACGGAACAATTTCAGTTGACCTGCATGGAGCTCTACAAAGATCTCCAATAAATCATGCTTTATAATATCCCAAACAGATTGATAGAATTCTACAGGGAACCCACAAACGAAGGTGCAAGATCCGGGAAAACTTCTCCAAGTTGAGTGCACCAAGGCCACCAATGGAGTTTGGCGACCAAACGGCATCTCAATTAATTATGCAATTGCCTTATTAATATGAAACTTGGCCTTCTTTTTCCTTAAGACTGCTCATAGTGGGAGTAACATAGGTAGTAACATCACACACCCCAAAGCATTTTGATGACATGGCATGACAATGAATGAAGAAAGAGAGTGATGTGGTAACTAGCTATGTTACCGTAACATCACACTTCCCAAGACAATATGAGTCTATAATCAAATAAATATAGCATGCATGATACCACATATATGTAACTACCCACTATGGAGGTAGTAACATAGAGTAGTAACATGCACCATGTTACTACACTATGTTACTCCCCACTATGACTAGTCTAATGAGTTGGTTGTGTCCATTCATGATGACTTGACTTCCCTTGAAATTTGTTGTTTCAGAGAGGTGGAGTGGTACCAACTTTATATTAATACTAGATCATGATGGCGCGCGTTGCCGCGCCCGTGTATTTTTACAATGTAAATAAATAAATTGATATTCAACATAGTAAAGTCAAATTTCAAACCAAGATGATTAAGAATCTCGTATGAATCCCATCTTCCAAAGTAGCTAGTTCGGAATATTGCTTTAGCTATGAGGAATCTCACCAGATCTCCATCGAACAAATTGACCACATAATGAATGTGAGGCATAAACAAGAGGATAGTGATGTAGAAATTCTTGCATCCAAAGAACAATTTTAAGACTGAAGAGAACGCAATACTTTCTAAGTGATTTGCTCAGATGGCATGTTTTACAATGTTACTAACAAAATAACTTCTTGAACAACATCCTGTGTTGGGTATAGTATATAATTCTGCAACTGGAGTTTGGGAAAAAGTAGCAATATATTTTCTTAACAAATGTATTGTTCTATTTCAAAGACACTTCCCAAAACATAATAATTCCAATTCAAGGTCGTTAACAAAAGAAATAAAATACTAACTACTTTGACTCCAGATGCAACTGATTGGCATAAGGAAAAACATAACTTCTACTGGCATAGTTTAAGAACACTAAACTAAACTTGTTTGAACCACTTCTCTGAACATTCAAACCCCGAACATTGGAAAAATTGGAAGCGCCAGTTCACACATGTGGGCATCTGCAGTTAGATTATTTCTCCTCAAGTTGAACCCAAACCAAGAGGAAGGAAGAGAAGTTAATTGTACCTGAATAATAATGTTTGATAGGTGGTGAAGTCTCTTTCGTTTTCGCCTTGATCAGTTAGGATCTGAACCCTAGCAGACATCTCCGTTACTTTGGCTTTTGCGTGACAGGAGAACGAGAACAACATCGATGCTCTAGACGGTGATAGGAGCTCTTTAGAGATATTCATGTAAGTTAAAATAGATATATAGAGATCTTGTAAGAAACATGAAATTTGAGAAAAGGTATATCTAGCAACCTGGCATTAATCTTTGCAGTACTGACATCTGACACTATCATTTTTTGATGCCACATGGAACTGTGAAACTCACTGCAAACTTTGTACCGCCACAACCTACATGCTACAAAGGATAATTAGTTGAATCATGATCAATTATAGAAGATCTAAGATCTGGATAGCATTAACACTATCTAATATGATAATATCCCAGTAGGCTATTTCATTTTGAACTCTCCAAGCATGAATGCAGTATTACTGAAAGTCTTTATGTTTGGGTTAGCTCTTAAAACTTTCAGCCAGAGCCAAGCTCTTCAAAACAGTTAGAAAACACCATATTTACATTACCAGAAAGTTATGTTGGCACGAGTTAACTATGGGGCAGGGTCACAACAGAACTATGACATGTTAACTAATAATATGACGACTGCTACACAAAATATGTATAAATCTCCGTTTCTTCAACCAGGATTACCATATTTGAACTGCAAATTTTATCTGTTTTCAATACAACAATAATTTATATTGGAAAATACGTAAGAAGACAATGTACGTTAGATGATAGGAGAGGGTTTGAACCTCTGCAAGGGCATAGATAGGCAGAGTAACATCGGTTGCAAACCGCAATGTCCAAATCATGTGCCCATACTCTTGGGTGGGAGCAGGGATGAGCAGAAACGGTGGCGCCATGGGGGTGACAGAGAACATGAGGGAACACCACATCACTCAAATTCACCCAAGAATCTAAGCCAAATAGCAGATGTTGCACAAAGCATACAACCTTTATAGGTCGCCCCAACAAGTGATGGAAATATGAAGAAAAACTTGAAAGGAAATAAGGAACGGAGATTAATTGAAAGATGGTGATTTCCCCTCGAGTAAGATAGGCTCGTTAACGCAGCGTTGGAGTTTGAGACATTGCCGTCGCCTTCTTGGCGGCCCGGACGCTGTTCTCGCTGCTGGTCACAGCTAGCCCGCCAGTGAAGCGACAAAATGATGAGGGCTGAAGCAGTGTCGATCGATGTCGACCGAGCGTCAACAGCTAACAGAAATCGACATAGAAGCAAGGGGATATGCCTATGGTGTGGCCTCTGCTGCTCATGCCGGTGTGGAGATATAGGATTGGCCCTCTACCCTCCTGAATTCTAATTTCCCCCGATCAACATCTGGCACCATCTCATCGATATTGGCAGAATGACCACACGCTCGCTAGGATTTTCACAGAATATATAAAGGCACATGAAGTGATGGCCAGCAGAAGAGAAACGTACCTCCATAATTTACTGCCGGTGAGTGCCGCACCTCTGCTGCCATTAACGGCTTCCAGGAACCGGTTCGGCTTCAATCTCCGGGACGCTCGCATCTCCTGCCTCATCAACTACCAGGCCCGAAACGTTTTGGAAGGGACACGGCAAGCCCAGGCGACAATCTGAGAGGATGGGAAGGCAGGCCACGAAAATATGCTCGCGGCCCATCCGCGAATTAGAAAACCAGCCCGGTTCAGGAGAAGAGCCCCAAGTCAATCTTCAGAGTAGAAGCCCAAAAAACGGTTGGCATCGCAACGGGCGAAGTTGCAAGGTAAAAGGCCACACCAGCGCGATGGGATAATCTGGGACGTTCAGCGGCAAGATCGGAAGGCTCAGGACACCTAATCGCTGTGAGCGGGCCTAGGTTGTTGAGTTTTACTGTTACTCAATAATATCCTTTACCGAAAACGATTCTCTCACATCCGTAAATTGTTTGTTACCGAGAATAAGGAGTGGTCTGCAAACTAATGTGTGTTTAATAAGTATACACCTTATTTCAAAAACCACTTGAGATATGATTTCATCTACCATGGTTGAATGTTTTTCTTTGCCCTTATTTAGGGAATACTGTTAGTTTTTGCTCTCATTAAATTCATTTGATGTGACTCTATTACCAAACATCTAAGATGGTCCCTTTATTCAAAGAATTTTTTTCATTTATCATAGTATTCCTTTTATACTGCTCACAACCCCCTCTTACCCACTTTTTATATCTCGAGTGACTTGGAAATGTTCAAACATGCTTGCTCTTTTTTTGCAAGCGTATACCATTTCCAAATTTTTTTTTTTGTAAATCTCACCAACATGGGTTGATTTCCTCTACCACCTCATCAGTAAGATGCTCGGCGGCTCTGGTGTTCTCATCTCATTTGATTTGGCGCAAGAACATCTATCTACATACTTTCAAAATATTAATCAAATTCATTATGTATAAGGAGCAGCAAAACCAAAAGATGTTGCATTTCCATGAGACTGTAGGATTCCTATGCATTTTCTTAGTCTTTCCATTGAAACAGTCTATAATTAATCCCAAATTTTACTCATGAAATCTAGCTTATTATCTCAATATTCATGCAACCAAGTGAATCATTAAAATATAGTGAAGAGATTCTTTTGGTCTTCTCAAAATAGTTTCAAGGGAAAAATCGTTTCAAAGTAGAAGAATTACTCTTCACTGTAAAATACATAATTCATAACGTGTATCTGGTAAATTTTTGAGGTTTTTTTTTTCTAGAACATATTGTCAAAGTATTATGTCGTGTTTGACAAAACAGAATTACTCATCGGAAGTACACATGTACAGATGTACCAGTGCCGAAGGCACAAAGTTCACGACTCACCACGCTGAATGTGCTCTGGAGCACAATATAAGACCTGTGAAGCTAAGTTTTGTATCACAGGGATGATGGTAAATAAAGTGTTTTGAAAAGGCATAAGGTTAGTTATTTTTTGCCCATCCATAGCAGTGTGGAAAATGATGTATAGTAGCAAGGGACAAAGTGACAAGATGGTTGACCTGCACCTCAACGTCACCTTGGAGTTATTGTCTTGTCCTGATGCTAGAAGTAAAATTTAAGATGCAGTATATTTGCAGTCATGTTCGATGCAAAGGTTGAGGTGTCCTTATTTTCGAAATAAAAAAAACTAGAATTGTTTATCAGGTTGTTTGAAATTCATTGGTTCTCAATTATAGAATGGAACACAAATTAAAAGAGCTAGAATTATTCGATTTGCATTTTTCGTGCTTTACATCCTTTCAATGTAACATGGTTCCATTATTGAAATTAACCAATCATCATCTTTCTCAAGAGCCCTTTTGTACTCCTCAATGTCCTCTTGACTTTCTATTTATACCTCGATGGCCATGGAGAAGTTTCAATCATGCTAGGTAGAGGCGGTATTCTTGCCTCTCTTGTGACTAGTCATACGCGTTTTATTTAGAGTATTTGCCCACCTCATCTTGTCACAAGTTCCGAATAGGAAGCACCGGGAAATTCTGTGTTGTTCGGCCTATGTTTCCGTTGTATGTGCACATGGATAGCATTTCATGGATATCTTCACGAGCTGCTATCCTGGAGGATCCCGGAGCAGAACAACGTGGTGTGTATCGGGTAAATCCATCTTGTGCGAAAGTCGGGCAACGTATATGGCTGCGGTACTTCTCAAAACATAGGCGGATCGATATGTAGCTACAAGGTTCCACTTGTCGCTATGGCACCATCTAGAAGGCAACATCAGCACCCTGGCCATTTTTGCTCTACCTCTGTCTCTGCACGTTCTCCAGATTGTTCCCAGCTACTGACCCGGAGATCCCCGGTTTACCCTTTGTTCTCGTGCACAACCCGACCTGACGCCTGGCCGACAAAACAATGTATAATCATCTCTGCGCTGCGCGTTCCTGACAGGAAGAGTGGTACAACATCTCGTTGCTCACGTCGTAGAGCCGGAACATGCCTTTATTTTGTACCGGATGATTAATTTATAGTCAAAATTGAGCTCAAATTTTGAGGGAGAGGCAGTACATAAAGTCAAAATTTTGATTAATAGGAAAGCCAACCGGACTCTTAGTAAGTGCTAGATGCTCCATTTACACGGGCATGTGCATCCCCGAGTATATGAAACAAGATTATATATTCACATCTAATAACCACGCACAAATTGACCACCATTTGCTAAACATGTAGTAAAAGTTTTCTAGAAAAATCAGGAAACTTCCGTACAAGCTATCCATGAAAAGAAACGCACCCTACAAGGGAAACACTTGCAAAAACCTTACATTGAAATGCATGAATTCAAATACAAAAACTAAAAATCAGAATTAAAGTAAGAGATTATAGAATAGAACAGAGGTAGTTGAGTTTTTCTTATTATTTCGATTGAGTCCACCCACCCAAAAAGATCATAAATATCTCTCCAGGGAATCCTCCTCATCGTTTGACTTGGAGTTTTACTCCAGAAGATATTCTCGGAATACAACATGGAGCTTGGATGGAAAATATTATTTGGAACTTGGAAGTAGCTGTACAGTTGGAAGATATTTTTGAAGTGACAAACCTTGCCGAACTTGAGGCTTTGTATCATTTTGTATCCTCTCATATTAGGCTAGCTCGGTTGACATGTCTTAGAGCATCTCCAGTCGCGTCCCCCAAAGCGTCCCCCAAAGGGATTTGGGGCGCGTCGGACAAAGCGTTCAAGCGTCAAAGCCCTTTTTTGTCCGGCGTGCCCCTATACGGTGTCCGGCGCCCCGAGCCGTCCCCGTCCCACAGGGGACGCTCGGGGCACGCCGGACACAGCAACGAGCGGGGAGTGGCGGGCCGACGCGTCAGCGGCGATTAATTTTAACCTAACCGTCGCCTACCTCGCGACGGAAGTTATTCGCGCGCAGCGGCATCTTTGCCTTAATGGCGACGGAGGGGCAGGCGAGACGTCTCGTCGGTGCTGCGCAGCCTCCACGCGTCGCCGGCGTTCGCACGCCACCGCCCGTTCCCGCGCGATCTTCCCGCCTCTTCTCGTCTGTTCCCGCGCTTTCTTCCCGACGCCGGCGTCTATAAAAGGTCTCCCGGCTCATCAACGGTAGCCACCACACCCCGCCGGCAACAAACACAGCCCTCGTCGCTCCACAGCCGTCTCCTCCATCACCAGTGGCAATGGCGAACCGCCCCGGCGATGGCCACTTCCCTCCACCGCCGTCTCCTCCACTTCCAGCCCGGCAGCGGCGTGCGGCACTAGAGGAGGCACTCGAGGAGGAGGCCCGCCAGCAGGCGGCGGATCTAGCGGCGTTCTCCGCCCCTGCCTCCGCAGCTGAGGAGGCCGCGGCGGCAGCAGCGTGGCAGGAGCAGCAGTGCGACACCGTTGCGGCGTTCGACGCCTCGACGGGGCAAGAGGCGCGACGGCGCCGGTACCGGGAGGAGATGGAGCAGCGATGGGCTGACGAGCGCCGGCGCCAGCGCGATGAGCGGCAGGCGCTGTTCCGTGAACGGCGTGACTCGATCGAGCGCCGGCGGCGTGGGCGATCGAGCTCCAGCAGCGAGGTGACGGCGGAGGAGCGTCGGCGATGGGAGGCGGCGGCGACGGCGCTATGGGGTAGGCGGGCGGAGCAGTTGGCGGCGGAGGCCGACGCGTTTGCGGCGGCGCTGATGGAGGCGCCAACAGATGTGGAGGAGGAGGCGCCAATGGAGGAGGAGGAGGCCGAGGCGGAGGAGACCGAGGTGGAGGACGACGACGGCGACGAGTTCGACTGGTCCGACGACGACGGGCCGCACCCGGACGAGACGGCCGATCAGCAACGCGCCCTCGTCGAGTCCTTCGAGTCGGAGAAGAAGCTCCAGGACGACGCCCGTGCCCGCGAAGAGGCGCATATTCGTCGCGCCATCGAGCTCTCCCTCCAGGCGGCGCAGCAGGGGACGGCGGAGGACGCGCGGCGGGAGCGGCACCGTCTGGCCAACGCCGCTCGCAAGGAGAGGAGGCGCGCGCAGGAGGAGCTGCGGCGTAGGGGAGGCGACGACGGGGCGGGGCCGTCGAACGCGCCGCCGGGCGGTTAGTAGTCTAGGTTTAGACGAAATCTAGCCGTTTTCATTCAAACTTTGTAATATATAATCAAAATTGAATGAAAACCTTTATTTTCGTGCACAAATATTCATTTGGGGGCGGCGTTTGGGGACGCGGCTGGAGACGTCCCCCAAACGCGGCACGAACAAAACACGTCCCCCAAACGCTCGATCCGGCGCGGTTTGGGGGACGGTTTGGGGGACGCGACTGGAGATGCTCTTATGTGGTGGGCTTGTAATATGCTCTACCACCGAGTACTATGAGACGCTCTATGATTTGGACGAGATGTACGCCTGTGACATCATGCGGGTGCCACACATGGGAGTTATGTTTTGGAACATGGGAGCATATGCTCCCTATATTTTGAAATGCATCTTACACATATTTTAAATTTAAAAAAAATTGAAACAAAAAATTCGCAGTACATGTTCATGTGCTATGCGCTTACAAAGTCGTTTCATAAAAAATGAACTTGTCATGTGACGTGTATAAAAAAGACAAAATTCAGTGCTGAAAAAAATGCTTTTCACAGGATAAGTTTTCTCCTTTTTACATAGGCCACAAAAAATATTATTTTTTCGTGAAACTTGACCCCGCATACACATATATTATGGAGATGTACATGTAGGATTTTTTTTCAAAATTTTTCCACACTTTGAAATATGTTTTGTTGGTAGAGGGAGCATACGCACCCGGGAGCCGAATTGAATTTCCGCACATGCCCTTCATGTGCGTGTAGTCTATATAGTCTATATGATTTTTAATATTACCTCCCCGGTAAATATTATGAACTTGTTTTGGAATTGGTTAGCGGGTGTACCAAAGAAAGTTAAAGTGCATATCAGAGTTGGTGTTTGTGCTTTATTATGGGCCATGTGGAATACTCGTAATGATTATATATTTAACAATGCAAAATCAACTTCTTTTATGCAGGTAATACCAATGGCTACACATTGGATCCGTATGTGGTCCTTCCTACAACCAACGGAGAAACGCGAGGACTTGGATATTGGGTGCAACCGGCTAGAGAAGGTTGCACGGGATATATACAACCAGTTCAGCTGGCGTTTTGATCTTAGATTAACATGGTAGCGCAGAGTCGCCACATGTTTTCTCTTGTCTTTAGATGGTTGATTCATGTCTCAACCCTGTGTGACCCATGATGTAATCTTTTGTAAAACATACACTTAAACTTAATAATCATCAATAAAAGCTGTATGCATCACTTCATGCAGAGGCTGGGGCGAGAGTCTCTATTTCGAAAAAAAACATGCCCTTCATGTTGACCAAGACCGTCACGTTCCGGTCCAGCTCGCTCGTTGTCTTGAACATTGCGATGGAGATGTCCTTGCTGAGCATGTCCTAGTAGAAGAAGCTAATTCAGCATCTCGTTGGTCATGTTGTAGTGCCTTGAATTTCCCTTCTAGGTTGTACCGGGTGAGTGGCTCGTCGATCTGGTACTTCACGACGGAGGACATGCATATGTGAGCCACTCCTTCTACCGGGTGAGCCGATGTGTTGAAAACCTTGTCAAATTGTGTGCTTTATGTTGCGGGTATGTGGAGTTTATGATATCGGATTTAACAATTCTTAAGGGTCACCCATATATCTATCTACTAGATTAGTACTTTGTTTTCCATGCAGCCTGTATATGATTTTGATACTCCGGACTTGAATGGGGTGTCATCTAGGATTCCATATGGTAGAACGTACTTCATAAGAGCATGTCTAATGGAACCCTTAAACCCTTATAGCTATAAGGGTCGAGAATTGGTAAAATTGGAGAGGTTGGAGGTGTGAAAAACATGAGGCATTTAGTGGAACCCTTAAACCCTTAACACTACAAGAAAAGTTGCCATGGCCGACGAAGTTGAAGTCGCGCCGTGGTTGCTGGTGTACCATGGCCGACGATTTTGGTCCCTCCGTGGTGCATGTCAAAACTTTTTTTTTCTCGTTTTTGAGGCCACCTAGCCAAAGCGGCCAAAACGTGGCGTATGGTGGCCCGGGACGTGGTGCATCTCGAAATCTCGGGTTCGCCGGCCGAGTCAACGCAAATCCGCACCGCCGAGGGATGTAGGGCCCAGATGGCAGCCTCTCTGGCATTGTTTTTTTCTACATCGCGCCATCTCGTTCAACGAGCCGTTTACGATGCAGGATCATGGGTCCCGCATGTCATCCTCTATGAACCAAAATTCTTTCTATTCTTGGATTTTTTTGACCCCCTGATTTCTGGCTACTTCCTTTTTCTTTTGATCCCTTGCCGCCTTGGAAACGTTGAGACCGCTGCTGCTAAATGGGACCCGCATGTCATCCTCTATGTGCAATCAACTTTCTTTTCTTGGAGTTTTTTTTGGCACCTCAAATTTGGTCACTTGCCTTTTTCTTTCGATCCCCTGCCGCCTCTCAAACGGTGATACCGCTGCTGCTAGGGACCCGCATGTCATCCTCTATGTACTATAAAACTTTCTTTTCATGGATTATTTTTGGCACCTCAAATTTGGTCACTTGCCTTTTCTTTCGATCCCCTGCCGCCTCTCAAACGGTGATACCGCTGCTGCTAACTGGGACCCGCATGTCATCCTCTATGTACTATAAAACTTTCTTTTCTGGATTATTTTTGGCACCTCAAATTTGGTCACTTGCCTTTTCTTTCGATCCCCTGCCGCCTCTCAAACGGTGATACCGCTGCTGCTAACTGGGACCCGCATGTCATCCTCAATGTACTATAAAACTTTCTTTTCTGGATTATTTTTGGCACCTCAAATTTGGTCACTTGCCTTTTTCTTTCGATCCCCTGCGCCTCTCAAACGGTGATACCGCTGCTGCTAACTGGGACCCGTCATCCTCTATGTACTATAAAACTTTCTTTTCTTGAATTATTTTTGGCACCTCATATTTGGTCACTTACCTTTTTCTTTCGATCCCCTGCCGCCTCTCAATGATACCGCTGCTGCTAAATGGGACCCATGTCATCCTCTATGTACTATAAAACTTTCTTTTCTTGGATTTTTTGGCACCTCATATTTCGTCACTTGACTTTTTCTTTCGATCCCTGCTGCCTCTCAAACAGTGATACCGCTGCTGCTAAATGGGACCCGCATGTCATCCTCTATGTACTATAAAACTTTCTTTTCTTGGATTTTTTGGCTCCTCATATTTGGGCTCTTGCCTTTTTCTTTCGATCCCCTGCGCCTCTCAAACAGTGATACCGCTGCTGCTAAATGGGACCCGCATGTCATCCTCTATGTACTATAAAACTTTCTTTTCTTGAATTATTTTTGGCTCCTCATATTTGGGCACTTGCCTTTTTCTTTCGATCTCATGCCACGTTTGAAACGTTGAGGAACCTGCTGGCTCATGGGACCCATGTCATCCTCTATGTGCTATAAAAGTTTCCTTTGTTGGATTTTTTTCACCCTCTGATTTTTGGCTTGCCTTTTTCTTTTGATCCCACCCCGCTGAAACGTTGAGTAGCTGGCTCAAGGGACCCGCATGTCATCCTCTATGTCCATCAACTTTCTTTTCTTAGATTTTTTTCACCCCCTAATTACTAGCTACTTTCTTTTTCTTTTGATCTCAAGCCGCATTACAAACATTGAGACCGCTGCTGCAAAATGGGACCCACATGTCATCCTCTATGTACAATAAATCTTGGATTATTTTTGGCTCGATATTTGGTCACTTGCTTTTTTTTTTTCTCATGCCGCCTTTGAAACGTTGAGTAAGCTGCTGGCTCATGGGTCCCGCATGTCATCCTCTACGAACAATAAAAGTTTCCTTTCTTGGAGTTATTTTTTACCCTAATTTCTGGCTATTTGCCTTTTTCTTTTGATCCCTTGCCCCGTTGAAACGATGAGGACGCTGTTGGCAGGTCGGTCCCACATGTCATCCTCTATGAACAATAAAAGTTTCCTTTGGTGGATTTATTTTTGACCCTAATTAATTTCTGGCTATTTCCTTTATTTTTCTTTTGATCCCTGCCGCCTTGGAATTGTTGAGAATGCTGCTGCCTCATTTTCTTTTGGTCTGTGCCGCCTTGGAAACGTTGAGACCCTGCTACAAAATGGGACCCGCATGTCATCCTCTATGTACAATAAAGTTTCTTTTCTTGGATTATTTTTGGCTCCTGATATTATGTCACTTGCCTTTTTCTTTCGATCTCATGCCGACTTTGAAACGTTGAGGATGCTGGCTGCCTCATGGGTCCCGCATGTCATCCTCTCAGAACGATAAATGTTTTGTTTTCTTGTATTTTTTTACCAACTGATTTTTGGCTTTTTTTATTTTCGATCCCCTGCGCCTTTGAAACGTTGACTCCGCTGCTGGCTCATGGGTCCCCGATGTCACCTCCCCGTACAAGAAACATGTGATATTTTATTTTGCAGACAATAAACGTTGTATTTCGCTCTGAGCTATTGCAAACGGATAAATTAAATCTTTATATCTACATAAACAAACTTATATGTTGAATCTCCTTGTTTTTTGTTTTTGCGAAGCATAGGACTTTCCTGTTTTTTTTTTTGAGAAAAATCCGACCTTTCCTGTTTTGGAGTGGGCTGAAATTGTACGAGTCAAAAGGCCCAGCAGTATAGTTCGAAGGCCCAGATGTCCAGATACAGCCCAATTAAAATCTTTCTTTTCTTGGATTTTTTCACACCCTGATTTCTGGCTACTTCATTTTTCTTTCGGTCCTGTGCCGCCTTGGAAGCGTTGAGACCGCTGCTACAAAATGGGACCCGCATGTCATCCTCTATGTACAATAAAGTTTCTTTTCTTGGATTATTTTTGGCTCCTGATATTATGTCACTTGACTTTTTCTTTCAATCTCATGCCGACTTTGAAACGTTGAGGAAGCTGCTGGCTCATGGGTCCCGCATGTCATCCTCTATGAACAATAAAAGTTTTCTTTGTTGGATTTATTTTTTCCCTAATTTCTGGCTATTTGTCTTTTTCTTTTGATCCCCTGCCCCTTTGAAACGATGACGACGCAGTTGGCAAGTCGGTCCCACATGTCATCCTCTATGAACAATAAAAGTTTCCTTTGATGGATTTATTTTTTACCCTAATTAATTTCTGGCTATTTCCTTTTTATTTTGATCCCCTGCCGCCTTGAAATAGTTGAGGATGCTGCTGCCTCATGGGTCCCGCATGTCATACTCTCAGAAAGGTAAATGTTTCTTTTCTTGAATTTGTTTACCAACTGATTTTTGGCTTATTTTTCTTTCGATCTCCTGCCACCTTTAAAACGTTGACGACGCTGCTGGCTCATGGGTCCCCAATGTCAGCCTCCCCATACTGCAAATCCTCTTTCTGCAAAGGTTGTATTTCTAGATAGATAAGGTGGATTCGAATCTGCCATGGTTCAGGCAGCTCAGGTAAGCCTTCTTGCACTAATTAATGGAAGTAGTGTATCGCAAGGTCAAGACATGTGGCTCAGTGTAATGAATCTATATGAATCATGTTGTGGGTTCAATCTGATAGTTCTCTAACAGGTCAGCCAAAATAGAAATTAAGTTTTTTTCTAAAAGGGAAATGCAAATTAAGATGAACACAAACATTAGTTATCATAATAGCTGATCATACATACATACTTGCTAAGAGCAAAAGCTTGCCAGAGTTTTACCACCCATACAATTAATTAGCAGTTCAGATAAGATAACCTTATATAAGTATAACTACAAATGCATTTGCTAAGGGCTCATGGGACAACAGAACTAGACAACCGCGAACTTTATGACCAGCATGTCACAGCGGCATCGAAAGATCTTGACCTTCAACTTTGATCCAATGCGAAGTTTGGCACCGTCAATGAACTTTTTCCACCTGGAAGTAACAGCCAAGCGGCCATCTGTGGGACTGACAGAGTACCGTCCCTCCACGGTGAGACCTTCACTCTCCATGACGAGGGATATCTTGCCCCTTCGGCCAGCATTGAGATCCTTGGAGATACTTTTAGGCAATTTCTGATTCAAAGCAAGAGATACCACCAAAAATTAGTCAATGGCACCAATGCACTGAACCATGTGAGACTTTGAGCAGAGAAGACATCAAGATAAGAGCAGTTATGCTGTCATATACTCACGAACATAGCCTTCGGATGCGTCCTGGTCACCACACGGGTGGCCACAGCAATGAGCTGAGACCTCGGTGATCTGGCTGGGGCAGGTGCATGAGCCTGGGCTGGTACACGAGCTGGTGCTGATGCAGGAGACTGCTGGGCAGGTGCAGTAAACGGTGCCTCTAGAGGAACCGGTGCTGATGCAGGAGACTGTTGGGCAGGTGCAGTAAACGGTGCAGCTAGAGGAACCAGTGCTGATGCAGGAGCCTGCTGGGCATGTGTAGTATATGGGGCCTCTACAGGAACCAATGCTGATGTAGGGGACTGCTGTAAACGGAGCTGGTACAGGAACCGGTGCTGATGCAGGAGAGTGGGAAGCCGGTGCCGGTGCTGGTGTGGTTGCCCTTTGTGACATCCGCTCCTGTTCCGTCAGGGGATCTGCAGCTTTGATCATGTTAAACCCAGCAAGCTAGAACAGAGGGAATGGTTTAGAACAACTGCTCAGAATGCAGTTATCAAAAGATATGAGTAGAAAAAAGTTACATATTATATATTTGGAAGTGTCTCCAACTCTGTAAGCAGTTACGTATATCTGCCCGTTTGAGTTTCTGATCCTCAGCTCGTCGCCCTTCTTCAGACCGTAGTCAAAAGCAAACTTTCTCCAATCATGTCCATACAAATATGTGATGGCCTGCGTCTTGTAGACATACACCTCATAGACCGTGTAGGTGTTCATCAATTTGCCATTGCCATGCATAGTGAAAGATCCTTCATGCGGACACATCTGGTTAATCATTGGACGAAGTTCACAAGGTACAGTCTGCATGTGAAAATTGATACAAATGTAAGAAGCAGGAAGACTAAAAACAAGACTTTACTATATGCCAATTCATGCTAAACCACTGAGAATACATACCTGTAACTCTGTGAAGGAGCTACTAGAAAGGTAGATAGAGCCATAGGAGGTGTTATATGCGGGGTATGTACATGGGCCCGCCATATTCCCGCAAGCTCGGCATCGGGATGGTGAAGGAAACATGGGAGGTACTACTGGTGCGTAGCGCTGAACGTAAGTGGAAGAATTAGGTTGTGTAAAGTGCATAGTTCAGAGCAATGCAAATGTTGACAAGCAAGTGCATAACACTATGTTACAAACTGAACAGTGAAAAATTAGTGTATGATGAATATAAGCATGCTAATTTGGTGTTTCCGAATTCCAAAAAGCATTAGACAGAGCCGGTGATAATATCAGACATAAATCATGGCATGTATATGTGGCTTAAGAAAATATACCCGAACCCTTGGATGGTTACGGCCCGGCTGATCCTTGGACTTGAGCTTATATAAGCATCCAGAAGGTGGGGCTGACAGTAACTTGGTGGCAGCCTCTGCAGATGCCTCATCAGCAGCAGTTGCAATCCTTTTGACCAATGAAGGCTTAGCAGTTTCAGTCTGCATATAAAAATTGAAGAGCAACAGACATCAGCAGTGATATATAAAATGAATCTATGAGACACTGATGCATATAGTGCTGGATGTAAGTGGAAGAATAGGTGTGTGTGTTTCTGAACTATTGGTAAGCATTAGACAAAGCCGGCAATAAACAGACAAAAATCAAATCATGTATGAGGATTAAGAAAATATACCTGCTTACTGAAAAGGGTACCACCCAGCTGGCCCGTGGCCTTGTGCTTGAGGAGGTTTTCAGAAGATGGTGGCAGCACCATCGTCTTCACAGCAGCCTCATCAGGATCATTTTTTATCCATTTGAGTAGAGGAACAGAAGTTTCATCCTGCATATGAATAGCAACAGAACTCATCATTGATATTTAATAAATCTATGAGATAGACTGATGCAAATAGTGCGGGGTGTAAGTGGAAGAATAGGGTTGTGCATAGAGAACAGTTGACAACAATGCAAATGATTACAAAAGAAGCCAATGGAAATCAACAGTTTATATACTGGATGAGACAGACTGAAAAGTGAAAAATTAGTGTATGATGATTGTAAGCAAACGCAGTGTTTCTGAACTTTTGGTAAGCATTAGACAAAGCCAACAGTAATTAAACAGATAATAATGAAATCATGTATGTGGATTAAGAAAATATACCAGATTCATTAAAAGGTCACCACCCAGCTGGCCCATGGCCTCGTGCTTGTAGAGGTTTTCGGAAGATGGTGCCGGCACCATCGTCCTCACAGCAGCCTCATTAGCCCCATTTTGCATCCACTTGAGTAAAGGCGCAGCAGTTTCAGCCTGCATAAGAATGGGAACAGATCTCAGCAGTGATATTGAATGACTCTGAGACAGACTGATGCATATAGTGCTAGATGTAAGTGGAAGGGTATGGCCGTGTATGGACAACAGTTCACAACAATGCAAGGGTGTGTTCGGTTCTGAAACAGCGTGGAATGGAATGGAATGGTTCCATTTCAGAGGAATGGAATGGTTACATTTTTGTTCGGTTGGGAAAAATGGAGAGCAGAAGAGATCGAGGTTAAACTAACCAATTGTCTCAAAATTGTAATTAACAATTGCAAATGACATTTTAATCTCAAAGTCGTAATTAACAGCGCCTAATGGTGCTCTTTTAATCTAAAAATCGAAATTAACATCATTTTATGTTGGGTTAGGGGAACTGGAGTAGATGAACATTACTGTATGATGATTGTAAGCAAACGAATTTGGTGTTTCTAAACTTTTGGCTTCGAGATCTTATGGGTTTCAACTCTAGCCTACCCCAACTTGTTTGGGACTGAAAGGCTTGGTTGTTGTTGTTGTTGTTGTAAACTTTTGGCAAGCATAGAAAAAACCGACAATAAACAGAGAAAAATCAAGGCATGTTTTGTGGATTAAGAAAATATACCATATTCATTAAAAGATCACCACCCAGCTGGTGCGTGGCCTTGTGCTTGTAGAGGCATTTAGAAGATGGGGGCGGCATCAACATACTGGCAGCCTGATCAGCCGCAGTTTTGATCTTCCTTTTGAGTAAAGGCCCTAAAGTTTCAGTCTGCATATGAATAGCAAAACAAAAGGCAGACCTCAGCAGTGATATTGAATTACTGTATGAGATAGACTGATGCATATAGTGGATGCTCTTAGCCTTTTGCAGCGTGAACACTAGCTATGGACAGACAAAAAAACTAGTTAACTCAGCTTTGTCTAGATATGAATGTACTACCACCATCCAAAAGCTTAAGCCTTATTTATTTTTGAGAAATCAAAACAAGCAAAGTTTGACCAAAATTTTAGAACATTCTATCAACAAATATAATACTGTGTAGATACCGTAGGAAAATATATTTTATTATCTATTTAATGATATTAATTTTGTATTTTGCATGTTACTGATTTTTGGTAAAAGCTTAGTCAAACATGGTATAGTTTGACTTTCTAAAAATAATATAAGCCCAAAGCTTTGGGATGGAGGCAGTAGTATCTAGAGCTAAAACACATCTAGATACATCCGTATCTACAGATAGTTGAGTCAATTAATTTGGATCTGAGGGAGTATCAGATTCAGACTACATCATGGTAAGTTGGTTAAAAAAAATTACCCCTGGGCGGTCCCTGCCCAGCTCGGCAGTGGCATTTCGCTTCTTGTGCTGCAGATCGGGCCATGCTCCTGCAGCAGGTGGGGCGCTATTCTCGTTCCCCATAGCCTCAGCACGGAACCTGGAGGTACCAACCTGATACAGAGAATATAGAGCATGGTGTCACAGAGGCTTTACGCACAAACAGCTGAAGACATGTGCTACTTTAAGCATATTCCAGAACAGGAACAGATTGAGGATGCAGAGACCAGAGAGACACTTAAAAGGTAAAGAGTGGATAAGCAAACGGAGTACCTGCTTCGCGGGGCTGGGGACGCAGCTCAGGCTCAGCCAACTGCCCACATGCGTGGTGGCCTTACGCTCCATTGCCCCCACCGCCGAGGTCTTGCCTTTCCTGTACAAGCTGACAAAAGATACAGTGAGGATCAGCAGAAACTACAAAGGTTGCAAATGTCGACAAATAAAGGAAGAACACCCCAATCCAAGCAAAGGTAGCCCCCGCCCCCACCCCCATCAATCACTCCCAGCTCGAGGGTGACCAGAAAGACACCCCTTTGCCCAGAATAGGAAAGAGATGCGCAAGATATCGAGGAGAGGAAAAAAGAACCGATCTCGAGAAAGGAGAGAACATTACTAGTCCTACCTAATCCGCTTGGGCTAGATGCAGCTTGCCCCTCCAAGCTGGATGCCTGGACGGTGGAGGCGAAAGGAGGGGATCGAGCTAGCGGCTTGCATCCGTCGGCAATCGGCACTCGATCGGGAGAGAAGGGGTGCTACATAAAGGGGAGGGGTAACATATTTTATTACACAGTGAACTTACTGATGTGACTAGTCATTACATGTCTCACTGAAACTAGGGCCCATAGTGTGGCACCCCAAATTTACTTGAAGCTGCCCGGCGGGACGCATTGGCGCGTCAAGAAACCCCCGAATTGTAGCGGGGAAATGAAACATTTCACAAAAATTCGAAATTCAAGCACACCGCCACGCGCCAAGCACGCGGCTGTTCCTTCCTCTTCCTCGGTTCCTCCTCCCCTATCCGAAAAAACCCCAAATCCCAAGCTCAAACCAAAAAAAAACAAAAAACAAATCCCCTGGCCGCCATGCATGTCCTCGTTAACCCGCTGGAGATCGTTCCCGGACGATGCGGACCACCCGCCCTGAGATCCAGAATTCCGTCCACCTCGAGGCACTGCGTGCTGTCTCGCAGCAGCGGCTTGAGGGCGCTGAAGAGGAAGTTCCGCCGGAAAGTGCTCATGGCAACCGTGCAAGCTCACCGGCGTGCTGTATCCCGAGAGGAACTGGTCAAAGCTTTGCTATTCGCCACACACAAAAAAATTGCGGGCCAAGATCTGGTCAAAGCTTCGTCGATGGCTTGCCGCGAGAGGCTTGGAGTCCAGAGTCAATAAACTAGCTGCTCGAGGACTTGGGCGGTTTACACGGATTCATATTAACTGACTCAAGTTTGTTAGTCTAGTTAACAAATGCATCTAGATACATCCATATCTAGACAGAATTGAGTCCATTAATATGAATCAGAGGGGAGTACCTGAAAGTGTTTCATGCTACCAACTAATGCGCTGGCAGGAATCGCTGTAGAAGTAATTGTGCTACTACTTGTACGATGAACTGATTGTGTGGGTGTCGAATTTTGCAACGCGATCATCCACTGAATGCTTAATCTAGCGCCAAAGGCGTACAAATCATAACATACTACAGCACCAGAACATAAGAGTACGAATCATAAAGTAGCTCAACATTTTGCATCAGGGCTGGGTGGTCCTGAGACTACCGGGACGCCCCTGATGATCTCCGGGTGTGCATCCTCTTCAACGCAAAGCTGTGTACTCGGTCCACGGCCTCCTTCGTAGGCTGGATAATCTCAGGTGCAGGACCTTCGTCTATGAGAGGCTCGTCATCAGTACCATCCACAGGTGCATCAGGGCTGGGTGGTCTTGAGACTACCCGGACGCCCGTGATGATCTCCGGGCGTGCATCCACTTCAACGCAAAGCTGTGTACTCGGTCCACGGCCTCCTTCTGTAGGCTGGATAATCTCAGGTGCAGGACCTTCGTCTATGAAAGGCTCGTCATCAGTACCATCCACAGGTGCATCAAACTGAGATTCATCTTCAAATCTCCCATCAAACTGAGAGACCTCTTTAACTCTATGCTTCTGCAATTAGTACATCAACCGATTAGACAAACATCTAAGGGATGCAACCTGAACAAATGCCGTTTTACATATTTACCTTCTCATCTGGCACAGCACATGTCCCAGAGCTGAAACCCGTTTCCTGAAGCAAGCGCTTTTTCTCTCCTTCCCGTCCATCCATCTGCAACAAGTTAAATTTGAGTACAGAACCTTGCACAGCAATGCAAACTATTGATTGAAACAGCGGCAGCATCAATATAAATAATTAACTACATATGCCAGCACACATACAGTGTGAGCAAGATCTGCTTCTCCTGCTAAAGGATCATTATATGGTTCACCATGCTAAACCCGCCTAACATATGTGCGGTCCATCCCAAAAATGTGTAAATGATCTGCCACTACAGGGTGAGGCCTCTTCTCACCATTCATACATGTGCAGCGCGGGCAATACACGTCCAGGTTGTGACCATCATGAGCTCTAATAAACCCCATAAAGGGTTGAACACCATTTATATATGAAGGGGAACATAAGTGTCCATGCAGTTTCCAAGTTCTGTCCATCTGTTTAATTATGAGATACAGTGGTTGGTGATTAATTTAAGGCGAAGTAGGAAATGTATATCCATCGAGTACAAAACTATACTACATGATTATGCATTTCAGCAATCATGTCGAGTACAAAACAAAAAATGCCCATCGACATTTTAGCAAACAGATCGTGTACAAAACTCTGCCATGGCATTTCAGCAAATTAACGGATCGAGTGCAGAACTGACTCTATATGCCCACGCAAATGAACAAATTGATCGATGACAAATCGAGCGGAAAACTATAAAGTGCCAATTAGTTCGAGCATACTGACGAATTTTTTTAGCAGCATCAAGAAAATATAAATCGTTAGGCTGTCTTGCCCGATACATGATTGAGCTAGAGATAGCAGCCCTACCGTGGATCAACTTGACCGCCGGTGCGTCTCGAGAAGAACGACGGGGAGGGGAAGCTTCTTCTTCGCACGGACGGGACGGGGAGGGGAAGCTCTTCGCACGGACGGGGATAAGTTGTGTACGGGTGGGTGGGGGTCATGCGGCCGGGCCGCCGGGGTGATAATTAAGGTTGGTAGGTGGCGTTTAATGGAGTTGCGTGTGTAATTTGCCGTGCACAAGGTTGAGGAATAGGCGGTTCCCTTTGCCGCGCGCACAATTCAAACTATCCCGCCCATGTAGTTTAAATTCGCCATATTTTCGTTAAATCGACATAAAGTCATGTGAGTGGGGGAAAATTAGCAAAGTTGCTTGAAAAATAGTAAAACTCTGGAATTATCCTTTAAATATGCTCTACTTCGTGTGAAAATCGGGGTGTGGAAGCATGTTGAGCTGTTTTATTTGTACTTTCTTCATTAAAACTCCCATTTTATGCACTTTGGATGGAAAGAAATCATTTGTACATAAATTTTGACAACGCCATTTGCAAACACTAATTGTTTACATGCCAAGATGCACCCATCCACCAAATATATATGTGGCAAAAGTTTATCACAATCTAGCAGATATGCATAATTAGTGAGGGACCCCTTTTGATTTTGTGCAATTTCCACTAATTAGGTAGAGATCGAGAAGGGTTAATTAATTAGGCCATGTTAGGGGTTATGTGTTTTAATAGGTTGTGTGGATTCAAATACAACTTCTTTATTTGTGTGCTATGATTAATCAAAACTAGATCGATCGACTGCGCACACATTATTAGAGGCGCATGCCTTTGCGCACAAAGTGCATGTGTGTGTTGTTGGCCACGAGAGAGAGAGAGAGAGAGAGAGAGAGAGAGAGAGAGAGAGAGAGGTAGAGAGAGCTACATACGAGAGAGCGATTGAAATCCCCAAATTAAACACATATATATGCATGGCACATTTAATTTAATTAGAGGACCGCGAGGCACCCCTGGCCTGCTTGATGCATAATTAAGTGTCATTGGCCTATATATATAGGGTTTAATTAGGGTTTAGGGTTT
Organism: Lolium multiflorum; assembly: GCA_030979885.1. Classification (NCBI taxonomy): domain Eukaryota; kingdom Viridiplantae; phylum Streptophyta; class Magnoliopsida; order Poales; family Poaceae; genus Lolium; species Lolium multiflorum. The sequence goes on from CM061750.1 coordinate 117,981,999, forward strand.
AGGGTTAGGAGGTTAGGGTTTAGGGTTTAATGTTTATGGTGTTTAGGGTTTAGGGATTAGGGATTAGGGTTTATTTAGGGTTTAAGGTTTAGGGATCATCGATCGAGTGCGCACACACACATTATTAGAGGCACACGCGCGCGCATAAAGTGCATGCGTATATGTGTGTGTTTTTGGCCACCAACGACATATAGATGATCGAGAGAGAGAGATTGAAATCCCCAAGAATATGTTCAAATATATATTAAAATATATGCACGAATTAATGCATGCATGGTAGGCCATGCATGCACACTAATTATATATATATTATGAGGAAACTTAATCAAATGTGTTTTCATTCGAGAGAACTTGTCAAAATTCAAGTTAATTAATTTATCATCGATAATTATATAATTAATTAATGAATCTCAGGGAGATGTTATACAACATATGATCGATATATAGGCCATGTATATATTAATTGGTTTTAATCTACCGTTTTTGCTAGCTAGCTGCATGCTATATATAGAGCATGTTTTTATTAGATCGGGTTATAGCTAGTATAGTTTAGGGTTATGTGTTTTAATTAACTAGGGTTTGATTATCTAGGGGTTAGTTATATATATATGGTTTAGGGTTAATGCATGTCACATTTAATTTAACTAGAGGACCGCGAGGCACCCCTGGCCTGCTTGATGCACAATTAAGTGTCGTTGGCCTATATATATAGGGTTTAATTAGGGTTTAGGGTTAGCTAGCTGGGTTTAGGGTTTAGTGTTTTGGGTGTTTAGCTAGGGTCTAGGGTTTAGGGTTTAGTGTTTACTGTGTTTAGAGGGTCTAGGGTTTAGTGTTTAGGGTGTTTAGGGTCTAGGGTTTAGGGTCTAGTGTTTAGGGTCTATGGTTTAGGGTTTAATTAGTGTTTAGGGTGTTTAGGGTTTAGGGTTTAGTGTTTACGGTGTTTAGGGTCTAGGGTTTAGGGTTTAGTGTTTAGGGTCTAGGGTTTAGGGTTTAATTAGTGTTTAGGGTGTTTATAGGGGTTTAGGGTTTAGGGTTTAGGGTTTTAGGGTTTAGGGTTTAGGGTTTAGGGTTTATGGTTTAGGGTTTACGGTGTTTAGGGTCTAGGGTTTAGTACATGTTTAGGGTGTTTAGGGTCTAGGGTTTAGTGTGTTTAGGGTGTTTAGGGTTTAGGGGATTAGGGATTAGGGTTTTAGGGTTGTTTAAGGTTTAGGGATCATCGATCGAGTGCGCACACACATTATTAGAGGCACACGCGCCTTTGCGCATAAAGTGCATGCGTATATGTGTGTGTTTTTTGGCCACCAACGACATATAGATGATCGAGAGAGAGAGATTGAAATCCCCAAGAATATGTTCAAATATATATTAAAATATATGCACGAATGCATGCATGGTAGGCCATGCATGCACACTAATTATATATATATTATGAGGAAACTTAATCAAATGTGTTTTCATTCGAGAGAACTTGTCAAAATTCAAGTTAATTAATTTATCATCGATAATTATATAATTAATTAATGAATCTCAGGGAGATGTTATACAACATATGATCGATATATAGGCCATGTATATATTAATTGGTTTTAATCTACCGTTTTTGCTAGCTAGCTGCATGCTATATATAGAGCATGTTTTTATTAGATCGGGTTATAGCTAGTATAGTTTAGGGTTATGTGTTTTAATTAACTAGGGTTTGATTAGCTAGGGGTTAGTTATATATATATGGTTTAGGGTTAATGCATGTCACATTTAATTTAACTAGAGGACCGCGAGGCACCCCTGGCCTGCTTGATGCACAATTAAGTGTCGTTGGCCTATATATATAGGGTTTAATTAGGGTTTAGGGTTAGCTAGCTGGGTTTAGGGTTTAGTGTTTTGGGTGTTTAGCTAGGGTCTAGGGTTTAGGGTTTAGTGTTTACTGTGTTTAGAGGGTCTAGGGTTTAGTGTTTAGGGTGTTTAGGGTCTAGGGTTTAGGGTCTAGTGTTTAGGGTCTATGGTTTAGGGTTTAATTAGTGTTTAGGGTTTAGTGTTTACGGTGTTTAGGGTCTAGGGTTTAGGGTTTAGTGTTTAGGGTCTAGGGTTTAGGTTTTAATTAGTGTTTAGGGTGTTTATAGGGTTTAGGGTTTAGTGTTTAGGGTTTAGGGTTTTAGGGTTTAGGGTTTAGGGTTTAGGGTTTATGGTTTAGGGTTTACGGTGTTTAGGGTCTAGGGTTTAGGGTTTAGTGTTTAGGGTGTTTAGGGTCTAGGGTTTAGTGTGTTTAGGGTGTTTAGGGTTTAGGGGATTAGGGATTAGGGTTTTAGGGTTGTTTAAGGTTTAGGGATCATCGATCGAGTGCGCACACACATTATTAGAGGCACCCGCGCCTTTACGCATCAAGTGCATGCGTATATATGTGTGTTTTTTGGGCCACCAACGATATATATGATCGAGAGAGAGAGAGAGATCGATTGAAATCCCCAAGAATATGTTCAAATATACATTAAAATATATGCACGAATGCATTGTAGGCCATGCATGCACACTAATTATATATATATTATGAGGCAACTTAATCAAATGTGTTTTCATTCGAGAGAACTTGTCAAAGTTCAAGTTAATTAATTTATCACGATAATTATATAATTAATTAATGATTCTCGGGGATATGTTATACAACATGATCGATATAGGCCATGTATATTTTAATTGGTGTTAATCTCTACGGTTTGCTAGCTAGCTAGCTGCTATATATAGAGCATGTTTTTATTAGATCGGGTTATAGCTAGCTAGTATAGTTTAGGGTTATGTGTGTTAATTAAGTAGGGTTGATTAGCTAGGGTTAGTTACATATATATGGTTTAGGGTTAATGCATGGCACATTTAATTTTATTAGAGGATCACGAGGCACCCATGACCCACTCGATCGATGCACAATTAAGTGTCGTTGGCCTATACATAGGGTTTAATTGGGGTTTAGGATTAGCTAGGGTTTAGGGTTAGGGTTACGTTTAGGGTCTAGGGTTTAGGGTTTAGTGTTTAGGGTTTAGGGATTAGGGATTTAAGGTTTTAGGGTTGTTTAAGGTTTAGGGATCATCGATCGAGTGCGCACACACATTATTAGAGGCACCCGCGCCGTTACGCATAAATTGCATGCATATATATGTGTGTTTTTGGGCCACCAACGATATATAGATGATCGAGAGAGAGAGATTGAAATCCCCAAGAATATGTTCAAATATACATTAAAATATATGCACGAATGCATTGTAGGCCATGCATGCACACTAATTATATATATATTACGAGGCAACTTAATCAAATGTGTTTTCATTCGAGAGAACTTGTCAAAGTTCAAGTTAATTAATTTATCACGATAATTATATAATTAATTAATGAATCTCAGGGATATGTTATGCAACATGATCGATATAGGCCATGTATATTTTTAATTGGTGTTAATCTACGGTTTGCTAGCTAGCTGCTATATATAGAGCATGTTTTTATTAGATCGGGTTATAGCAGCTAGCTAGTATATATAGTTTAGGGTTATGTGTTTTAATTAAGTAGGGTTGATTAGCTAGGGTTAGTTACATATATATGGTTTAGGGTTAATGCACGACACATTTAATTTTATTAGAGGATCACGAGGCACCCATGACCCGCTCGATCGATGCACAATTAAGTGTCGTTGGCCTATACAGAGGGTTTAATTGGGGTTTAGGATTAGCTAGGGTTTAGGGTTAGGGTTAGGGTTAGGGTTAGGGTATGTTTAGGGTCTAGGGTTTAGGGTTTAGTGTTTAGGGTGTTTAGGGTTTAGGGATTAGGGATTTTAAGGTTTTAGGGTTGTTTAAGGTTTAGGGATCATCGATCGAGTGCGCACACACATTATATTATTAGAGGCACCCGCGCCTTTACGCATAAATTGCATGCATATATATGTGTGTTTTTTGGCCACCAACGATATATAGATGATCGAGAGAGAGAGAGATTGAAATCCCCAAGAATATGTTCAAATATACATTAAAATATATGCACGAATGCATTGTAGGCCATGCATGCACACTAATTATATATATATTATGAGGCAACTTAATCAAATGTGTTTTCATTCGAGAGAACTTGTCAAAGTTCAAGTTAATTAATTTATCACGATAATTATATAATTAATTAATGAATCTCAGGGATATGTTATACAATATGATCGATATAGGCCATGTATATTTTAATTGGTGTTAATCTACGGTTTGCTAGCTAGCTGCTATATATAGAGCATGTTTTTATTAGATCGGGTTATATCTAGTATAGTTTAGGGTTATGTGTTTTAATTAAGTAGGGTTGATTAGCTAGGGTTAGTTACATATATATGGTTTATGGTTAATGCATGGCACATTTAATTTTATTAGAGGATCGCGAGGCACCCATGACCCGCTCGATCGATGCACAATTAAGTGTCGTTGGCATATACATAGGGTTTAATTGGGGTTTAGGATTAGCTAGGGTTTAGGGTTAGGGTTAGGGTACGTTTAGGGTCTAGGGTTTAGGGTTTAGTGTTTAGGGTGTTTAGGGTTTAGGGATTAGGGATTTAGGGGTTTTAGGGTTGTTTAAGGTTTAGGGATCATCGATCGAGTGCGCACACACATTATTAGAGGCACCCGCGCCTTTACGCATAAATTGCATGCATATATATATATGTGTGTTTTTTGGCCACCAACGATATATAGATGATCGAGAGAGAGATTGAAATCCCCAAGAATATGTTCAAATATACATTAAAATATATGCACGAATGCATGGTAGGCCATGCATGCACACTAATTATATATATATATATTATGAGGCAACTTAATCAAATGTGTTTTCATTCGAGAGAACTTGTCAAAATTAAAGTTAATTAATTTATCACGATAATTATATAATTAATTAATGAATCTCAGGGATATGTTATACAACATGATCGATATAGGCCATGTATATATTAATTGGTGTTAATCTACGGTTTGCTAGCTAGCTGCTATATATAGAGCATGTTTTTATTAGATCGGGTTATAGCAGCTAGCTAGTATAGTTTAGGGTTATGTGTTTTCATTAAGTAGGGTTGATTAGCTATGGTTAGTTACATATATATGGTTTAGGGTTAATGCATGGCACATTTAATTTAATTAGAGGACCGCGAGGCACCCCTGGCCTGCTTGATGCACAATTAAGTGTCGTTGGCCTATATATAGGGTTTAATTAGGGTTTAGGGTTAGGGTTAGGGTTTAGGGTCTAGGGTTTAGTGTTTAGGGTTTAGGGATTAGGGATTAGGGTTTCAGGGTTGTATAAGGTTTAGGGATCATCGATCGAGTGCGCACACACATTATTAGAGGCACCCGCGCCTTTGCGCATAAAGTGCATGCGTATAGTTTAGGGTTATTTGTTTTAATTAAGTAGGGTTTGATCAGCTAGGGTTAGTTACATATATATGGTTTAGGGTTAATGCATGGCACATTACATCTAGTTTAAATCTCAAGAATGTTTATACATGATAGGCCATATGTGCAAAGGAATTTTTTTCCTCGTGAACTTGTCAAAATTCAAGTTTATCAGTGCCAATGGAAACTAGTCCAAAAAATTACATAGAGGACCAAAAGTACTAGACAATAACTAATAGAACCTGCAACTTTACAAAAAGGACCCCAAAACATATAGAAGAAAATCAATCGAGTCCTTCTCGACCGCACATCAGATCTCTGCTCCGCATCCTTTCCAGCAACTCCGTCGCCGGGGACGCACCACTTGGGACGGTGTCGCCGGTAGTCGCCAGGACGAAGGAGAAGAAGGGCCTCAGCAACGGCATATTGGCTCTGAGAAGGGTCGCTGAAAGTCCAAGATGTGCACGGGCAAGACGGATGACGCCGTCGTATGCCCCGAGCTTGTGAACTTTAGCAGCTTGACTTCCCCATTGGCCAGATCTGAAGCACTGACCAAAGCAAGCCTCACCGTTAGCGCCATCACATTGATGGCACCAGATCGGGGTTTGGCCGGCAAGATCCGCCAGATTCACCATAGGCCAGATCTGAAGCCGATGACGAGATCCCCGACTCCATTGCGCCATTCTGCTCATGGGAAACACTGGATCTAAGCTTACAACAACACTAACTCCCTCGGATCCAAATTAGCTGACTCAACTTTGCTTATCTAAATATGGATGTATCCACACATGTTTTTACTCTAGATACATACACGTCTAAGGAAAGTTGAATCAATTAATTTAGTTCGGAGGGTGTACAATATACAGAGAGAAGTCGGCCTCGTCTCCGGCCGGCGAGGCCGCCGGAGAGAAGGGGGAGAGGAGCCGGGGGAGTGGGAGAGACTCGAGAGAGAAAGAGAAGAGGAAGAAATGAGAGCTCCCTGGGGAAGAACATTATTTTTGTCGTTCTGCTCGTAGCTTGAAACTGAAAATTTTGGCCACGCGCCAAATCATCCCGCCGCATCCATTCGAAAATCCCGTGACCAGTTTTACCCTTTTAACCCTGGTCCGGAAGCTACAACCCACCGACCATGGAGGGCTCATTCGGTAACAATGAAATATCTTGCCTAGATCCCGAACCCTCCCCACAGGCCCACACCCACCCACCAACCATTCGCCCCATTAGCTCAAAAATACTCTCACAAGCCAAAGCTCTGACTCTCTACAGTACTAGATCTGCTTCGCCGCCGGCATACTCCTCCACGGCGTAGCCTTGATCGTGTTGGCTGTCCACCCACCTGATCCGCTCCCCCGCCGCCCTCGTCACCGACGGATCTGCTTCACCGCCGACCTCGCCACCGACGGATCTGCTTCACCGCCGACCTCGCCACCGACGGATCTGCTTCACCGCCGACCTCGCCACCGACTACCTCGCCGCAGCGGCTGTATCAACTTCACCGAATACCTTGCCAGCCAACCAGATCTGCTTCACTAACGCCCGCTTCTACTGAAACAGGGTCGATTCATCGTCTCCCGCGTTCGCCGCCGCTGGAATGCAAGTTGCCGCCCCGTCCACCCCGCCGCAGCTTGGTTAGTACGCTGGCCCGTTAGATCGCGGTGTTTCTTTAGCCATGTTTTGTGTAGTTATTTGCAGATCTCATATGCCGTTAACTTTCTTGATGTGTTGCTTCGCATGAAGTTTGTTTAAATGTTGTACAGTACAAAAGCATTATCCGGTCGCTACCATCCTGTTCATTCTACTGACACCTGTGTGCATCCACATATTTATAGCCTTGTACCCATTCATTTGCTGCCAACTGTTTTTGTACTGCATGCTATTGTCGCACTGCTTTTATAGTCGTGCTATGGGCATTTCCAATCTGCTTGTTCTTATACCACGTCATTAGCTCACCGCTAGCTGTTTTCTCGTGTCTGCTATTCTCACACTGCTTTTATAATCATGCTATGTGCATTTCCAATCTGCTTGCTCTTATACCTCGTCTTTAGCTTATATAGTTATTGCTGCGTGCATGTCTGGTCTTTGTATTATCGTAGACTGACTTGTCAATGTTATTTTTCCTTGGGATTGATCATGCGAACCACTTATTAGAACATCCAACATTAACAGCGGGGACGCTAGGTAAGGTTGGAATCTGAGTTCGTGGTTGGTAATTTTGGCAGTTTACTTCCGTTATTATCTATAACCTATATGCATTGTTCCTTATGCAAGAGATTAACACTTGGAACCCTGCCATAGCAATGCCATTCATGCTTTACTATGTTTCTGCCTATTTGATATGCTTGTCTTGGAGAAACTTCGAGGGTGATTTGAACCTGACATTTGGTCATTCTTAATGCCAGTTTACTTTATGTGTAAAACCTTGGCATTACCCTACTCTAAATCTGAATGTCTGAAATTCGTATCTCATGCAAAGCAACATCTAGTTGGTTTTAATTTGATATCTGGTAACTATTGGCTTATTCATTTGGCAGCTCAAGTTTTTTGTTATTTGAAACCAGCTGACTTGGTCTTAAATGTGATATCTAAACACAGATTAAGGACAATGGAGCAGGAGGATTAGCATTTCACTTGATGGCTGAACCTAAAATGATAGGCATGTTGACCACGACTAGTGCACGCAAGAGAAGGACCTGCAGTGAGCCAGTATGTGCTTAGTACATGCATCTTATCTTATCTTGTGCTTATTTCTGCTACATGCTGTTATCTGATCTCTACATTGCGTAATACATGTTTGAATAGTTAATTGTTGTAACTATGTTTACAATGTTACCAGAATGCTGTTTTAATGAAGCAGTCATCATTAGAAGATAGTCGCCAAAAAAGGATCTGTAGCGACCCTGTGCAACATTATGATGTAAGTTTGTGCTTAGTACAAGTTCCATACATGTCTTATTTATGCAACTTGTTATTATCTTATATCTACATTGCATAATAAATGTTTGCATAGTTCATCGTTTAACTCTTTTTGCATTATTATCAGAATGCAGTTGTGATGAAGCAATCTTCATTAAAGTGAGGCCCACAAAAAGTTCTGATCTTTCTTCTGATGCATCTTCTCATAGCCGTCAACCTAGACCATTTCTTTCATCAGACAGTAAATATCTCAAGGCTGTACTTTATAAAAGACATGGTATTGCTGCTTTAAGATCTGTAGCTGATATGTTGACAAAGAGTACACAAGATTCAATCAAGGCGATTGCCAAATGTCAACGTGTTATTGATGATGCTAATAGAAGTCCTCAATGATTCTATGTAATTTTTTTATTTGGGCACATTAATTGCCTTGTAATTTTCCTATTTGTTTTATTTGTGTATGTAATTGTGTGTATCATTGAAATCAGATTTTAGGCTCATGAAATTTAATGCAAGTTGACTAGTCAAACAAGTAGGGCCCTACAACAGATTGGGCCGGCCCACTTACAGTAGTGTGGGACCCACTTTCATTTTGGGCCGGCCCACTTCTTTAGTAGGCCCGGTTACACGATAGTGGGCTCCACATGCTTATTGGGCCGGCCCACTTGCTCTATGGTGGTCCCACATGGTAAATGGGCCGGCCCTTTAATAGGAAGGTGGGACCCACGTGTGTTTTGCCCACTATCTTGTTGGGCCGGCCCACTTTCTAGATGGTGGACCCCACATACCAAATGGGCGGCCCACTTTCTATATGGTGGACCCACACACCAAATGGGGCCCTTTAATAGGATGGTGGGACCCACGTGTTTGGCACCCCGCTATCTCGTTGGGCGGCCCACTTTCTACATGGTGGACCCCACATACCAAATGGGCCGGCCCATTAACAGGAATGTGGGACCCACATGTGTTTTTGGCCCGACCGCTATCTTGGTGGGCCGGCCCTTGCTATATTGTGGACCCCACATACTAAATGGGCCGGCCCTTTAACGGGAAGATGGGTCCCACCTGTGTTTTTGGCCGACCCACTATCTTGTTGGGCCGGCCCACTTGATATATGGTGGACCCCACACACTAAATGGGCCGGCCTTTAACAGGAAAGTGGGACCCACCTGTGTTTTTGGCCGGCCCACTAGCTTGTTGGGCCGGCCCACTTGCTATACGGTGGACCCCACACACTAAATGGGCCGGCCTTTTAACAGGAAAGTGGGACCCACCTGTGTTTTTGGCCCGGCCCACTTGCTTCTTGGGCCGGCCCAGTTGCTGTAATGTGGACCCCACATGTTAAATGGGCCGGCCCATTTAACTTTTGACCAGTCAACATTAGGTTAGGCCCGCCCACGTAACTAATGGACCGGCCCAGCTATATAGTTGACCGGTCAAACTATGTCATCTGGCCGCCCGCTTAAGACGTGGCGGGCCTCGTGTGGGCCTACCATCTACCACGGGGTTTCGACGGTTAACGCCGTGCGCGATTAACGGCGTCGCACGTGTCGGTTGCATGACGTCGCGTCAACGGGCTCCCGAAAACACTTCCGCAACGGTCCGATTTTCCGTGGCGGAAGGGCGCCCAAGCGACGGACCGAAAAAATCGTCGTTGGACTTTGCTGACGCAGTTTCCACAACGGAACCCATATCGTCGGGTTAGGCCCATAGGCGACGAAAAATACCCCTTAGCGGACGATTTTGAGACGTTGTCTATCAGAACTTTTCTTGTAGTGTAAATTTTAAGGGTTGCGTCAAATAGTGGAACCCTCAAACCCTTAAATTTTAAGGGTTTGAGGGTTCCACTATTTGACTCAACCCTCAAACCCTCAAACCCTCATCACAGTTTCATATCACAAATATCACCATATCAATCAAACAATAATCATTCTAGTTATTATTACAACATCAAATAGTACTCTCAAGCACAAGATAATCATTCCAAATATTACAACAATGTTTTTGGCAAATTAAAAAAATTGTTCGAAGCAAAGTGAAACAAAGACACATCATGAGCCTTGGCGCCGCCCATCCAACTGCCAATGGTGCTCTACAAGATCATCCCGGAGTTGACAATGAGTGTTTGCATTCTCAATCGCACGGTGTGCTTCAAGAAAAGCTTCTACGCGATTGGGGTTCCTTTCCGGTTGCACACGGGTGCCAACATTGTCATAGAAGCAAGGGAGGTTTAACCCTCTCTCATCCTCTAGGATCATGTTGTGTAGAATCACACAACATGTCATGATGTCCTGCAAGGTCTTCTTGTCCCAAAAACGAGCTGGACCCCGGACTATGGCAAACCTTGCTTGCAAAATACCGAAAGCTCTCTCAATATCTTTGCGGGCTGCCTCTTGTGCCCTTGTGAAATGAGCTTGTTTTTTTGTTAGGGGCACACCATTTTTCTCCTTGATGGACTTCACAAGAGTTGCCCACTCGGGATAAATGCCATCGGTGAGATAGTATCCCATTGAGTACTCATGGTTCATGACCTTGTAGTTGCAAGTTGGAGCATCTCCAGAAACTAATCTTGCAAACAAAGGAGATCTATTGAGCACGTTGATATCATTGAGTGTACCTGGCAAACCGAAAAATGCATGCCAAATCCATGTGTCCTCCGATGCCACGGCCTCAAGCACAATGGTTGCATCCTTGTTTTTTCCACAATACATTCCATGCCATGATTTGGGGCAATTTTTCCATGTCCAATGCATGCAATCAAGACTACCAAGCATCCCCGGCCATCCCCTTTTTTCATTCATCTCCATCAACCTCTTTGTATCTTCCTCGTTGGGTGCCCGAAGATACAAATCACCATACAACCGGATGACCAACTTTGCAAACCTACGGACGGAATCCGTGGTTGTTTGTACACCAATGCGAAGATACTCGTCGGTATAGTCCGCGGGTACGAAAATACCTTCGACGGGGTCGAGCGGCGTCGGGGGAGAAGGCTGGGGGCAGGCCGAGCGGCGGTGGAGGGGAGGCTGGGGGCGGAGCGGCGGCGGAGGGGAGGCTGGGGGCGGCGGGGCGGAGCTCGATGCGGAGGAGGGAGGCCGGGGGCGGGCAGCGGCGTGGAGGGAGGAGGACGAGCTCGGGGAGGAGGAGCTCGGGCGGAGGAGGAGCTCGAGGCTGGGGGCGGGCGGCGGCGGGGAGGCGGGGCGGCGGCGGGCGGAGCTCGATGCGGAGGAGGGAGGAGGCGGCGGAGGCCGGAAGGTCCGGCGGGGGAGGATGAGGTGGGGGTGCTCGATCCGGTGGCGTCGGCGGCCGGCGAGGGGAGGGGCGGCTGCGCCAGCGGCGCGGTGTGGAGGTGAGCTCGGGGAGGGAGGAGGAGCTGAACTCGTTCCCGCGTCCGTTGTGAACGTGTAGGGGTCGGAGCACGGGTCGGGGCCTCCAACCCTTACCTGTACAGGTCGGGGCACGGATTGGAGCCTCGACCTCTAATTTTTTTAAGGGATTTAGGGATTTAGGGGTTTCACTATATAGCATTTGAACCCTTAAATCCGTAAAAAAACGGTTGTATACGGATTTAAGGGTTCCATTAGACATGCTCTAAGTAATTGGATCTGTGATGCATACATTGTACCCTTTGTTGCATATCCCTCAGTTTGAAATTAGTTGTTGTAGAACTGTATTGGAACAAAGGAAGTAGCTTTTAAGAAATGATGCACTTGAGAATATTTAAAATAAAACTAAGTTGTATCCATCATCTAAAGGTATAATTGCTGCACCCCCATGGAGCACTCCCAGGCTATCCACGATGGGCATGTGTCACGCAAGGATGGGGCGCTCGCCTCGCTCGTCTCCATCGATTGAGCCAGGTGTCGTGATAAGGTTGGCTCGGCTGAGGATACGATTGGGCTTGCGTGAGACAAAAATCCCACACCCGTGGTCAAACCCTAGGGGCCAATCCCCACCATCGTGTCCTCCCCAAATCCCTTCTCCACCAGGAGCTCCTTGACCCGCCGCCTCCCCATATTCCGGGCGATCTCGTGGCGTCGCCATCATCGGGCTGAGGCGCAGGCTGCTGCTCGCAGCGCCACCTCGCCCGCCGCAATCGAATTCTTGGTCGGAAGTCATCTCGCCGCGCAAGGAGCAGAAACACTCGCTAGGGAGGCCGAGGCTACCGTGGGGTAGAGCATGTGGAGGAGGATGAGGAGGAGCATGCGGATGCCGAGGCGGAGCAGCAGCAGATGGCGACGCTCTGCCTCTCCCAGCGTCCTCCATCCCCGCCTTCTATTCGTCCCTGGCTCTTTTTTCAGGGGTAGGACGAAGCCACCAGTTTGCTTGGAGGTGGGGAGTAATAGCCTGCAGTGAAGCAGCAGCTTCGTGCGCGGCTGTGATGTCCGGCAGCCTCCCTCTCCCCCCCCCTCTCTCTCTCTCATCCCCATAGATCCTCATATTTGTTTGTGTAGATTTTATTTTATCTATGCATACAAGATGTTTAACAAAAATCCTGTAGGGGGAGATTAATCTATGTTTATCTTTAAATTATTGTTTACTCAGTAATTTCATTTTTCCTGAAATTTATCCTATACTAACTCAATATTTAGGTATCTTACTTGTGCGATGCACCTATTTGGATTGAACAAGAACTGAAATAACTATGTTTATCTTAGGATCCTGCCATTCTTGTGCACTTTCCTCATGGAAAGGCTGGAGGAGGGGTGACTACAGAGACAAGCCACTCATGGCACCCTTGCCGATGTCCGCGTGAATGTAGAAACAAACGGGCTGGAGTGGACCTCAACGGCACGGCTCGACATACTTTTGCATCTACAGGTTACATACTCTCCTTGGGAACAAAAATACCTCCATTCTTTCTCACATGTTATGAATCCGAATTGGTTATTTGACTGTTTTTTATGCGCCTCCAGAAGGTGCTAATTGTTTGATCCAAGTAAATTTTCCATTTATATTTGAGATCTTCATTATTCTTTTAAATTTATTGCAGGTGTCATGTACATCGTGTCCCATGCAGTCAATTAGATTATTGCAATGGTTTGAGTGGTGCAAACTTCCTGGATATTGAAGGGATTTCTACCGAAGGAAAAGAAGTTTAGGTGATGAAGGTCATTTTCATGAACTGTCTTGCTTTAGTTTTGCAAATGCATTTCACATATCCTGCTCACAGTACATAGTTCAACTTGCTTATAACCATTGCTAATCATCACTTCTTTGCAGATGATAGATGACTCTTCGACTATACAGACCAGTATGTAGGTGCGAGGGTGTCATTTTCTTATCGTGGGGAAAGTGTGTTCCAGCCATTTTTCGGTCTATTGTGGGATAAGGTATAACCAAAAAGTTCTTCTCTTTTTATTTAATCCCCATAACTTCTCATATTTGTTGGTACTGATGTGTTTTTAGAATGCCCACAAGCTGTCCGATAGAAATCCAGCAGTGGTTTTGGCCCTATGTGCCACTTGAGTTACTTCAGTCAAGGTTGGTCGCTGATTGCTTGGCATGGCCATGAAGCCAAGTCACACAAACTTCATTTAGTTATTGAGAAATTTACGGTTTGCAGTGTACTTTGTGTTACATTTCTGGATTAATATGTGCTTATTGAGATGGCAGCAGATGGCTGGCCGGAGGTTGGAGCACCAGCAGCAGGAGGGACGCTGACCACCGGGATGAACGAAGCATGCCAGAACATAGACGCCCAGCGACAGATATCATGCGGATGGAGGCGGAGCACCGAGCACAGCCAGGTCAGCGGCGGCCGGTACAGGCAAGGGAACTGCAGCTCGACTCAGCTGGTGGCAAGGTGGAGAGCATGGGTGCTTGGGGAGGCCAGCAGGAGCATGCTCTCCATGGTTGGAATCCTCATGGCCATATTGATGCTCCAAGTTCTAGACAAGCTCCTTTCTTTTCTTCATCTTAAGGAATGAATCATCTCTCCCTTTTTATGATTCATTTCGTGCCTTCAGTTTGTTTCTTCATTCCAACTATCATGGTTTTACTTTTATTTATGTTTGGAAATTGGAACTTACCAGATATGTGTTTGGAGCCATGCAGTTGAAGGCACATTCATAAGTTGACTATATTTTAAATTCGACTGCATAATCAGTGAGCTTTTAGTATTTGAGATGAATTGGCTTCCTGGTTCTTTGTTGAGGTCGTTCTAGGAATAATATATTTTTCCTTATCCATGGTTGCTGCGTGAAAGGAACAAGTAAGAAAGTAGCACACTACTTTTCACCTCATAATATGCTTGGCGTCAACTTTAACCCTGGAAAATCCTTTGGTACCACTAATTGTTTCATTTACAAATAATTGAATGTAGCAGTTCGTTTAAAAAAATGGTGTGTGCAGAAGATGACACAAGGTTATGCGAAGCAGCGGTTATATGGATGATCTTGCGAGGACGAGCTGGATGTGGACCATGGGTTTCTCTCATGTAGACTTCCTTAATAAGGTAAGCTTACGACAAGGATGATAAAAAGATGCCATGTTATTTCTATGACTATTCTAGGGAGTTATAATTATCTTGAGCAGCTAAAATCAACTAGCATACTTATCTGAATTTGGATCTCTAGCTTTAAATCTAATAATTACTTCATTTTACACCGCTGGGCTTTCACCAAAGTTGCTAGAAGAGTTAGTGCTCTATTTTTTGCAGTACGTATAAATCTCTTGATCACTTACATTATTTATTAATTTTTAAAATTTGTTATGTCTGGGTACTTGTCTTTTATCAAGATTGGTTTCTCCTTTAAATATTTCACTTGGAGAGGAGGTAGGGGCCAGAAGAAATCCCGGACTACATGTATTCGCTTATAAAATAGTGGCTTTGTATTGAAGAACTACTTAGCTATTCATGGGTTGAATATATCCCCGCTCTCCTTTTATAAAGAAGGCCTGGCAATTAAGAACACAATTTCAGATGTACTCGAACACTTGGTTGTGGCATAAGATGCATATGCATTTACATTCAGTTATTTCATAGAACATTTTGCATAGAAATTGTTACACTTAGTTCTACTTTTTCCGATCTTTATTAATAGATAAAAGTCGCAACTCACTGGTCATTCCCTGCCTGTAGTGGAAACCATAAGAAGAGAAAGGTCACCAAGGAATTATACGTGTTATAATAAAACTCACTGCTCATTCCCTGCCTATAGAGGAAAGCATGAGAAGGAAAAGGATACCAAGGAATTATTGGCGTGTGGAACATTGCCAGGTCAAATTCTAAGATGTACTTCAATCGAATAAGAGAATTTTCCAATAGCATACACTGACTCTGAATTCTTCTTCGTGCGGTAAACACCATAATTTCATACTCAGCAACGAGTCATGCTGAGCCTTGGTCAAGCTGTGAGACACTGCATTTTTTTCTTGCGTCTTTTGTTCCTTATCTATCTTATGATCATCTGAATCTGCCAAATGATCCTAGAATCTAGCTCTCCTATAAAATGCTTTTTTAGTGGTGCTTCATATATGTTTCACCCTGCTAGAGGTATATCCGTTGAGAATCTTAGATTCATTTATTTGCAAAATTCGAGTTCACAAGGTGAACATATTTGTAGGTCCAGCTAATTCTCTAATTGCATTGTGCATATATTATATACCCTTATTTAGTCAGCTATACTAATCCCCACTTTTATCCTTTTCTTCAGTTCCTATATAAGGTGTAGATATGCCTGAATGTTTGATGATCTGCGTGCTCCTGGTAGTAGCCACTTTTTGTTGTGTAATGTGGTCCCATGAGAGCCTAGCTGCATTTGTCGCATCCTCTGGTAACCCATTTCCTTCCTGGCTCCGCCTCTCTTTCTCTTATACCTAGAATCGTCACAGGACATTGAATTTCGGATATATATATATATATATGTCATTGTGTATATGTCTCCACTGGATCCAACCGATTTTGTTAAGTGGTTCTGTCATGTCGGTGCAAATGAAGGTGGTGAAATTGAGCTGGTCTTATTTGATAGGATGGGCAAGGGGATAATTTTTTGGCCAGTATAGCTGTTGTTTTGACCAGCATTTTCGTGCATTAGTCCAAATAGTTACATTGTAGTTCCTTTTTACATCTAAATTGCGCTCTTTGTTTGATAGGAAACCTACAAAGTTGAGACTTATTATCAGAATCCAATAGCTTCTATATGAGAATGTTGTTGTGGACCTGGCAGGGTATGCTTTCGCCTTTTTCATTAATATCGATTGTATTGAAACATATACTTGTATTAGTGTAACTTCGTTTTAGCTGATCTTTAAGGAAATGCAGAATGTCCAATTGACATAATAAGCCCATACTCTAAGCTTGAGAACTGTAGTAATACCTCTGTCTTCATGGGGTTGGTTGCAAGATGCCAGTACATGACACTCAGGTTCTATATTTTTCAGAATAGCGACTTATAAAAAATGAGTGCCCCAAAGTTTATATTATCGATATGGCTACTTATCCTTAGTGACAAAAGGCTGGAATAAGTTGTATATAAATTCTTCTGTTCTAGGTTAGTTTTTGGATCCCTGAAAAGGATCTTCATGTCCTGCTAGGCTGCTTCCATGTAAAAATTAATATGCTAAGCCCTTTCCTTTAACCATACTTATGGGTCTTCATTATCAGCCAAACTGATGCACAGATTAGTTGAGCATGTATGCAAAGAATTTTCTCTTCTTTTTTCATAGATGTTAAAAGGTATATGTTAGCCTTGCATGATGCACAGATTACATGCATGATTAGACCTCAATTTAATTAATTATAATCATCCTGGTCTTCAAATACCATTTGCATGTGTAAGGTAGGAAAAAATAGTGCCGGCTTATCAATATTTATACTAAAGATGCTATTTCTAGACCTCAATTTAATTAATTATAATCATCCTGGTCTTAAAATACCATTTGTATGTGTAAGGTAAGAAAAAATAGTGTCGGCTTATCAATATTTATACTAAAGATGCTATTTCCCAAAAATCTTTTCGTGGCAATGAGGCGAAATCTCCGGTGTGAATTCACTTCTCATTTCATTTTGCTGGGTAGGTAGTGCCCGCTTACATATGAAAAATGGTGTTATTCATGTACTGAGAGCTCGTTTGTACTACACACGATCGCTCAAGCTTGCGATGCCGGCAAAATGACCATGACCAGACCATTCTCCAAGGGGGCATTGCTAAACGATGCCTGATGGTAGGAAGGCTACATCTGAACTCAGTGCTTCCTAGCAAAGTCAGTGAGACCTTTCAGAGAGTTTAAAGGACTAATTCCGTATTCTGCATTTTTCTATTTTCTAGAAAAAAAATCTGCTTGTGGAAACCATAACTAATTCATATATAATCGGAAAAATGCAAATAAGATAACAGAATGTTCTGAAAAATAAACTCTTATCTGTTTATATCAAAATCATGCATGTTTGAATATTTGCAAAACTGTTTTAGACAAGATACGTTTTGACCAGAAAAGCCCGTGCTCGGTTATTTCGAGCACATGCTTCTTCGGTAAAGAGGAATCAGACGATTTGAATGAATTTTTTTTTGTAATGTATCAATAAGATAAAGTCCTGCAAGGAGAACAGTTCAAACACTTTCTGCTTTGGTGTTTTCTATTTTCTACTCTGCTTTTCATCAACATGGTTTTATATTGTTTTTCTCTGATTACTCTATGTGCATCATTCATTGATTTTATCTTTGTCTCTCTACTGATTACTCTATTTCCAAGTGTAAATTCAAGCACATTAACTTCAGAAATTATATGCATCATTCAATGGTTCAGGTACAATGTGGAGATCATATCTTTTGCCTTCGTCTAGCTCATTCTAACTGACCTTATTCAGATTCTCTTATCTTTCACACTATGTATACTTATGAAATCATCGCTCGTACTATTTTGGTGCTCGAATTGAACTTTCTATTCTGTGCAACACTAAGATATTTTGAGTACTACTGGAAAAACAAGTATTTCCTTCACCCTAAGATACTACTAAAATAATATCAGGGTGGCCATAATTTATCTGTGTAAAGGTATGTTGTTAGTTCATAGTAGGTCTTGGTGTGCAGTACACTTTTGTTAGGAAAAGTGACTTATGCAACTTCTTGATACAAACACTCTTTTACTGGCAAGTGTGATGTGTTGCTTATTCTGAAAAGGCATTGAACTTCAGCTAATGTTTGTGCATGAGTGTTTAGTTGTCACAATAGTTCGAGGTCTTGGTTAAGTTTTAATGCTTTCCTTTGCATAATTATTATTTGTTCTTCATAGGGTGTTAATTATTCTGAAAACACAGTGAAATTTTAGCTAATGTTTCTACATACAAATGAGTTATATAGTCTCAATAGGTAGATGCATTAGTTAATTTGTAATTGTTACCTTAGATGAGTAAGTATTTGTTGTTCCTAAGGTACTGTACGTCTGATCCATTTTCTTTATCTGAAAGTTAGTAAAATGCTCACTGTACTTTTCTTTGGTTGTCCGCTACTTGCTGATGCATACTGTATCCGTTATAGTTTCTGGCCAATTGTTCTTTTGGACTGATTTTGCAGTAACCATGGTTAATTCATCTCTGACTGTTTGTTCTTTTTAATTAATTGTTCCAGTATCCGTGGCCATTTATATTAATTCTTATTTGTATTTGATGATGTTAGTGATGACAACACTTTGTTGAAGCTTGTGACTCTCAAGCCCCCGGAACTGACCTTCAACCTATCTACGCAGCAACAGTAAGTGTTGTCCTATTTTTCCTATCATTCCAGATACTCCTCTTATTTGAAACAGGTGAATGATTGTCTTGCTGATTGTTTTCTATACGATGTTTGCAGGCACGAGGATCTGCTTCTACTGTAACAGCGCAGCCACTACCTGATGATGATGATGCTCTGATCGAGTAGAGAGAGGATCATGAGTTGATTGTGCTATGCACAAGAGCTTGCTACTTTTAGGTTGAAAGGCTTGATATTCAGGCCGGAATGTTTTCCTTGGATCAATAACTATTGCGTGACATTGATCTACATCTTTGCCATGGATTTTTTGGTCACATTGATACGTTACTTACTGGTTCATTAGTATTATTATGCATCCTAGCTTACTATGGATCATATATATCTATCTTCGCATGTTTGTCTTGTGATCCTGAATTGTTAGTGTAATTTTACAACTCTGGGCTGCCATAGAATTTTGACTATCGGATTTGCTCCGCTAAGGTACGGAGCCAATAACATATTATCATTTTCTCACCAGTTTTTTATCGTTGTTGTACAAATTGCGACTTGTAGTGAACTTCATGGGATTGTGCGCCAAGGCGCACATCTAAATCTAGTTGATGCAAAGGCGGGGGTGTCATTCCTTTTTGAAGTAAAATGAAAGAAGCTATATTAGATTTTTCTGGGGTTGCTTGAAATTCATAAGTTCTCATCTGTAAAATAAAAAATAAAAGCAGGTACTAAAGTACACCCCAATTGATTTTATCTTGCCATTTTATTTATCATGTCTTGCACCTTTTTTTTCCACTAGTAACATTATGATTTTAAAATTACTGTGTGTTTAATACATATACACTTTATCAAAGGACACATAAGATATGATTTCACCTAACACAATTGAAGGTTTTGATTTACCCATTTCGTACTTACAACTCTTTTTATGTAGTAGTTTTTTTACCAATTATCTAACATCTTCCATTAATAAAATCAACCAATCTTCTCCTTTTCCTACCCCTTTGTACTCATCTTCGTCTTCTCGATTGACTATTTATATCTCAATGGCGATGGAGAAGTTTCAACAATTGTACGTAGAGGTTGTCTTCTTGCTGTTCTTGTGTCTAGTCACTAGTGTTTTATTCAGAGCATTTTCCCCTTATCTTGTCACAAGTTCGGAGTAGGAAGCACCGGAAAATATTGCATTATTGCGACTATGTTTTCTTTGAATATGCACATGCATAGAGTAACAGCGACGTGCTCACACGGTGCTGTTCTTGACTATCGTGGAGCGGAAAAGGATAGGCCTTGCTTCTGTTTCGCTTAAGGATGCCTGGTGGCGATATATGTGGGCCCATTCCGCCATGCAGGCCCAAGTTGAATGAACAAAGGTGGCGGCGAAAGGTTGATCGATCGTAGAGACGAGAACGAACGTACGAACGAGAAGCCGGGTATATAACAGCAAGTTTAATAGTAGAGCCAACTGTTGGCTATAAGTCAATTGCCATGTCATCTATAGTTATCTTAGAGCCAACATGTACAATAGTGAGCTATAAAATTATACTACTTTATTAGTGCATGGTCCACAATTTACTCTCACATAGTGCCTAGAAGCACGTGCTAGAGCTGGCTCTTGCATAAGAGCCCACTCCTCTTCTCTCTCCTCCTCTCTCTCCTCCAACTAGATAATAATATATTATTTTAATCCTTATAGCCAGCTGACTAGAACTTATTGTACTTGCTCTAAGCCGGTTCTCCTCTGTCCTCTCCCTCGGAAAGCGAGGTGGGACTATTTATATTTATCTAGCTATGTGTGGCGTTTCACTGGGTTCCAGCTGTCGTCCCCCGCGGCGGCCGAAGGGGAGAAACCCTAGCTCCACCCTCCCGCTCCCCCCTCTCCCCTCCCTCCCCTGCCGCCGCCAGCGTGTGCCGCCAGGCAAAGCCCGCGCGGTGCCGGCGGCGGCGGGCCTTCCCTTACCCGGCGCGTGGCGGGCCGTGCGGGGCGGCTTTGATCCATGGCGGCGGTGCAAATTGGCGGAGGTCGGCGGGGCCTGGCGCGGCGGCGGCCGGCGAGCAGCGTCAGGGGCGTCCTCTCGCACTTGGAGGCGGCAGTGGTCGGTGCGGCTTCACGTGGTGGCCGTGGTTGCGCATGGCGGCCGGGCTCGATCTGGGCCTGTGCGGGCCGACGCGGGCGCGGCTTCGGGGCGTGGCGGCGGCGCGTGGAGCTCTGTCTCCGGCGTGCTGCGTGGGCGCGCCAGTGGTGGTGGTTGGCCGGCAAGGGTGGATCCCTCCCGAGCTCTTGCTGGCGGTGAGGCCGGTGGTGGCCGGCTCTCCTCTTCGGCGACGGTGAGGCCGATGTGGCTTCTTGCCTTTCTGGTGGTGGTCCAAGCCGGCGTTGCTTCCCCGTCCATCGCCTCCAGTTCGCCGCTGGCGGCATCGGGGGTACGGTGAAGGACCAGGGTGAAAGCCCTGCCCGGTGCTTCCGGTGCGGATCACGGCGACGCCTGAGGGCGCCGCTCCCTTCCTGAAGGCGTGATCTTTGGTCCCAACCGTGCCTTCCCTCTCCTCTGGTGCCAGGGGAAACCCTATGTCCGGTCCATCGGGCAAGGCGACGGCGGCGCCACGGCGTCGTTCTCTTCTTGAAGACGTTGTCGGGGCTTATTGGGGAGAGGCCGATGTGTAATTGGAGGCTGGGCATTGTGATGCGCTGCCGGTGTCGGCTGCTGGCCAGGGCATGGGGCTTCGAGGCGCTATGTACGACGTGGTGGATGCAACCTAGTCAGCTGCTTCTCCAAGTCCGAAGGATCCTGCCTTCTCCTCGCCGACTCTTCTAGGCTCATGAGGGGAGGTACGTTGGTCCGGGCTGCCTTGGAGTCGCGATCGTGCTATGGTGGTGTCTCGCTTGGTTCGTGACGCGGTTCGGTGGCTCCGTGCTCCATCTCCTCACCTCTTTTGGTAGGAGGTTGGGGGCGGGTCGTTCTCATCGGGTCGTCTGTAGCGGGGTGTTGTAAGCCGCTTGGCTGTGTATCATCTTGGGTGTGTGTGGAGTTGTATCGGCCGTCGGCCTCTTCTTATATGTGATTGATACGTCTTCCAGGACGTATTCTCGAAAAAAAACTGGGTTCCAGCTGTCTACGTGTACGCGCCCGCTGAATGTTGCCGCACTTTTGTACAACCGTAGTCTGCCGCGATGCGCCCGCTAGCTAGCTTCTTCCTTCCATATTTGTTCCTTGTAGGCTGTAGCTAGCTAGCTGCTGACTGCCATGATGCATATGACTGCTTCTACGTTCATAATTTTCTGGTACCTAGCTTACCGCTAGTTGCCCCGATGCTTGAGTGCTGCTAGCTAGCTTCTTCCTCCACCTTCTTTTCTCGTAGTTAGCTGGCTGCTGCCTACCTTTCATGACAAAGCTATGAAAAGAAAGTACCAAAAAAATTATGCATGGAAATGTCTTACGTTCTTTTATTTAGAGGACATGTCTTACCTTCTTGACTAGGCATTCAACAATTTTTGAACCAAAAAAAAATTTTCTATAGAAAATAAGACATAATTTCAATTGCATGGAACAAATTGTTCGCCTAATTACATTAGCCTATCTGCAGGAAAACTAGTATGTTTTCATGTGAAGAAATCGTATTGAAGACATCTGAATCTTCGGGCAAAACTCAATCCAAAATAGCTAGGTGTATCACGTCTTGCCACAAAATACATGCACATGCATGGACATCACCGTCGCTTCATCCTCGAATCATGCGCGTCTCGCCGCGAAACTCATGCACTCCCACTCACGTAGCTAACAAGTGAGCCGGTCGAACAAAAATTGTAGCGTCCGTGGAACAAATCTCACATTCACAAGAAATAAAAATATTTTACTACATGGACCAAAAAAAACACTCCACTTGAGACAAGAAAAAACATAATGGGAAAGAACAAATCAAATCTACAAGAGCATGAACAAATAATGTAGCACGCGGGGAGCAAATCTCGTCTATTCAGGTAACATAAATATTGCGTCCGAGGAACACATGTTGTATACTAAGAGAACAAGAATAACGGGACGAAAAAAAATCGAATCTACATGAGAAATAATAAGCGTTTAGGGATTAAATCTTTCTACTCGGGGAACACGAATAATGCGTCCGAGAAACGCATCTCGTCTACTCTGGAACAAAAAAAATTAGACTATAGAGAACAAAAAAAATAGTCTACACGGAACAGAACTTTAGAGTACATGAAACACAACTTTAGAGTATAGCGAACACAACTTTAGACTATAAGGAACAAAACTTCAGACTACATGGAACAACGATACTCCGTATGAAGAACACATCTCATCTAGTCGGGGAACAAATAATATTGCTCCTCATAACACATCTCGTCTACTTGAGAAACAAGAGCCTAGACTGATTGGATGGGAACAATAATCTATTTGGAGGGAAACAACAACCTAGAAAATGGGGAACAACAACTTAAACGGAGGGGAACAACAACTTACACAAAGGGTAACAACAACCTACATGAAGGGGAACAACAGACTACCCAGTGGGGAACAACGGCCTTGACAGAGGGGAACACCAGTCTTAAAGGAGGGGAACAATAGCCTAGATGGAGGGGAACAAGAGCCTAGACGGATGGGGACAACAAAATAGATATAGTGGAACAACAACCAAGATGGGGGGACAATAGCCTGCTTAAAGGGGAACAACAACCTATATGAAGGGGAACCATAGACTACACGGTGGGGAACAAAAGCCTTGACAGAGGGGAACATCAGTCTTAACGGAGGGGAACAACATCCTAGACGGAGGAGAACAAGAGCCTAGACGGATGGGAACAACATAATAGACAGAGGGGAACAATAGCCTAGACATGGGGGAACAAGAGCATCCATATAGGGGAACAATAGCCTAGATGCAGGGGAACAACATACTACACGGCGAGGAACAACATACTTGATAGAGGGGAATAACAGTCGATGAAGGGGAACAACATACTACATGTTGGGGCCAACATCCTAGATGAAGGGGAACAACAAATTACACGGTGGTGAACAAAAGCCTTGGAAGAGGGGAACAACAGTCTTGGCGGAGGGGAATAATAGCCTAGACGCACGAGGAGGGAGGGCAAGAGCCTACGCAAAGGGGAACAAAGAGCCTAGACAGAAGGGAACAAGAGCCTAGACGGAGGAGAACAAAAGCCTAGATGGAGGGGAATAATCGTCTATATGGAGGGGAACAACAACATTGACGGAGAGGAACATGAACCTAGACTACAAGAGGAACTACGTTTTAGACCCGTGGACAAACCACATCTACACGACAAACAACATTTTAGACCCGTGGAATAAATCACATCTACACGAGGAAGAAGACCCACGAAACAACATTTTAGACTTCGCATAAGGAACAAATCACATGAACAAAAGGAACAACAGTTTAGACCCGTGGAACAAATCACATCTACACGAGGAAAAATGTTTTAGAACCGTGGAAAAAATCACATCTACGTGATGAACAATATTTTAGATCTGCGGAACAAATCACAACTAAACGATGGACAACAATTTAGACATGTGGAATACATCTCGTCTACTCGGGGGAACAAGACATCATGCGTGATGAACGTATGTTATCTAATTGGGAACCAAGAAATATTGCGCCCAAGGAACAAATGTCGCTTCTTCGGGGAACATGAATACTGTGTTGAAATATTGAGCCCATTTTTAGTGGCCCAAATTAGATTTCAGTTTACCCTATAAATCTCAAAGCCCACATAGTGGCAACCTTGTGAGTTTGAGCCCAAGTTGGTGGCAGCTCACTAGTGAGTGGCAAGAGGTGGGAAGTTTAGTCCCACATGGAAAGTTGGGAGGAAGTTAGACCATCTTATAAGGTGGGTTGTTTCACCACTAGTAAGTGAGTGAGAATAGGAGTGCTACACGCGCGCTCCTCCTCCTCCTCCTCGCTCGTCTCGACTCGACACGTCACGTCGCGCGCCGCGCTCGTGGTGAGTGGATTGAGCCTCGAGCCGAGACTTTCCTTACTTTTTGCAGCTCAGGAAAACGAACAGAGTCCTAGACGGACGCGTCACAGTTAGTCGGTTCGGGTCGCTCCCGGATCGTGGGCTATCTGTAACCGACTCGAAACGTTCGTGCGACGTGGGCGTGGCCCACGTTGCCTAGGGTTTCCCGAGCCTATATAATCTCTTGCCCGGCTACCGCAGAAACATACCGAATACACGAGTTAGGGTTTCCACCTCTCTCTGCTTGCGCCGCCATCGTAGCCTACTCCATCCCGCGCGCCGACGTGCATCGGCGAACGGGAGAGCAGGTCTCCGGAACCACTCATCCTGGCGATCCTGTACGGGAGAGGGCGAATTAGGTTTTGGGAAGCGCTCTGCGCGACTGCTCAAGCTCTTCATCACGGGTCGTCTTCCGTCCAAGTCGGGCGGTGCTGCCTACCGTCGTCTTCAACGCCGTCTACTTCGACCCGTCGTCCCCGTCGTCAACAACGTTGTCATCAACAACGTTACTGCTGCGACATCATCTGCTACACCTCCACCGCCACCTCCACCAGATCGGTACGTGCGACATATCTCGATCTGTTTAGCGATGGATGCTTTACCGTTTGTGCTGCTGCTACTCATGTTGATTAATGCATCTAGTATGTTCGAGTTTCACATGTTAGTAGTTATTGTCATCATGTTTTATATTCTGGAATTAATCATGGAAATTGTGCCTAATTATCCAACAATCCAAAAACCTAATTGTAGGCAATTTCCTGAGTTAACAATGGCTGGTTTTGCTGATGCACTGAGGCCGGATAAGTTTACCGGTGTGCACTTTAAGAGGTGGCAGGTTAAGGCCACGCTCTGGCTTACTCATCTGAAAGTATTCGAAGTTAGTAATGGTTTACCTGAAGGAACTATATCTGACCAAGATCAGAACAAGTTCAAGGAAAACAATACTCTCTTCGTCGGATGCGTTCTGAGTATTCTTGCTGATCGTCTGTGTGATGTGTACATGCACATAACAGATGGTAAAGAGCTCTGGGATGCACTGAATGCTAAATTCGGTGCAACCGATGCAGGCAGTGAACTGTACATCATGGAGAGCTTCCATGACATCAGGATGGTGAACAACCGTTCTATAGTCGAACAAGCTCATGAGATACAGTGCATTGCGAAAGAGCTTGAACTCCTTAAGTGTGCCTTACCTGATAGCGTCTCTTGATATTGAGGAGAAAGCTCGGGCTAAGGATACTACTGAGAAAGGAGAGGGTCAGTCTAGCGCCAACATGGTGCAGAAGAAACCCTACAGCAAGAACAAAGGGAACAACAAGCCCTCCTTCAATAAGCCTATGAAGACTACAACCTTCAAGAAGAAGAAGATGATAAACAAAGCAGATCTGAGCTGCTTTACCTGTGGAGAGACTGGCCACTTTTCTAAGGACTGTCCAGAGAGGGCAGACCGCAAGAAAAAGGCGAGGCAAGTCAACACGGTGACCGCTAGCAATGCTGATGGGTACGGTAATCTCTTTACTGTTCTTTCGGTATTTCAATCTCCATGTTGGTGGATTGATACGGGTGCTAATGTTCATGTGTGTGCTGACATATCCATGTTCACTTCTTACCAGGTCGCCGGGATTCTTCCGTCTTGATGGGGAATGGGTCACATGCTTCTGTTCGTGGTGTTGGCACGGTAGATCTGAAGTTCACTTCGGGAAAGATCGTGCAGCTGAGGAACATGCAGCATGTCCCTACTATGAACAAGAATCTCGTTAGCGGCTCCCTTCTATGCAGAGATGGGTTTAAGGTTGTCTTAGAGTCGAATAAAGTAGTTGTTTCCAAGTTTGGACAATTTATTGGTAAAGGCTATGAGTGCGGAGGCTTGTTCCGCTTTTCGCTTTCTGATTTCAGTAATAAGTCTGTGAACCATATTTGTGGCAATGTTAGTGATGATACCAGTGTTTGGCATTCTCGTTTATGTCACATTAATTTTGGCTTAATGTCTCGGCTATCCAGTTTAAGTTTAATTCCGAATTTCACCATTGCCAAAGGTTCTAAGTGTCATAGTTGTGTGCAATCAAAGCAACCTCGAAAGCCTCACAAGGCGGCCGAGGAGAGAAACTTGGCACCTCTAGAACTCATACATTCTGATCTATGCGAGATGAATGGTGTGTTGACAAAAGGTGGAAAGAGATATTTCATGACATTGATTGATGATGCGACTAGATTTTGCTATGTTTATTTGTTGCGAACTAAAGATGAAGCTTTAGACTACTTTAAAATTTATAAGGCCGAAGTTGAAAATCAATTAGAGAGAAAGATCAAGCGTCTTAGGTCGGATCGTGGTGGTGAATATTTTCCTAAAATCTTTGATGAATTCTGTGAGGAACATGGTATTATTCATGAGAGGACGCCACCCTATTCGCCCCAATCAAACGGGGTTGCCGAGAGGAAAAACCGCACGCTGACTGACTTGGTGAATTCCATGTTAGCCACTGCTGGTTTATCAAAGGCATGGTGGGGGGAGGCTTTGTTGACGACATGTCATGTCCTGAATAGAGTTCCTAACAAGAATAAAGATAAAACCCCTTACGAGGAGTGGTCTGGGAGAAAACCATCACTTTCGTATTTGCGCACATGGGGATGTTTGGCGAAAGTCAATATTCCAATTACTAAGAAGCGCAAACTCGGACCAAAGACAGTGGATTGTATCTTTCTAGGTTATGCTCCGCGGAGTGTAGGCTATAGATTTTTAGTAGTTCAATCTGAAGTACCTGACATGCATGTTGATACTATTATGGAATCTCGTGATGCAACATTCTTTGAGAATATGTTTCCTATGAAAGATATGCATAGCATTGCTAGAATTTCTACTGAGATAGTTCCTGAATCTAGTACATCTAATGAGTATTTTGAACAATCACATGAGATTGTTATTGAGAAGGATGACAATGAAGCTCCTAAACGGAGCAAGAGACGAAGGATTGAAAAATCCTTTGGTGATGATTTCATTGTGTACCTTGTGGATGATACTCCCACGTCCATTGCAGAGGCATATGCATCTCCAGATGCAGATGACTGGAAAGAAGCTGTCCATAATGAGATGGACTCGATTCTTTCTAATGGAACTTGGGAGCTATCAGAACGACCCCATGGATGCAAGCCTGTGGGCTGCAAATGGGTGTTCAAGAAGAAGCTAAGACCTGATGGTACTATTGAGAAGTACAAGGCGCGGCTTGTAGCGAAAGGCTACACACAGAGAGAAGGCGAAGATTACTTCGACACCTATTCACCTGTCGCTAGACTTACCACCATTCGAGTACTACTATCCATGGCTGCCTCCTATGGTCTTATCGTTCATCAAATGGACGTAAAGATAGCTTTTCTTAATGGAGAGTTGGAAGAGGAAATCTATATGGATCAGCCTGATGGGTTTGTAGTAAAAGGTGAAGAAATAAAGGTGTGCAAGTTGCTAAAATCTTTATATGGCCTGAAACAAGCACCTAAGCAATGGCATGAGAAGTTTGACAGAACTTTAACTTCTGTAGGCTTTGTTGTCAATGAGGCTGACAAGTGCGTTTACTATCGCCATGGTGGGGGCGAAGGTGTTATATTATGTTTGTATGTGGATGATATTCTGATCTTTGGTACAAACATGAAAGTAATACACGAGGTCAAGTCTTTCTTGTCAAAGAGCTTTGATATGAAAGATCTGGGAGAAGCTGATGTGATTCTGAACATCAAGCTGATTAAGAACGAGAGTGGGATTACTCTAACGCAATCCCATTATGTTGAGAAGATCTTGAGCCGGTTCGGCTATATTGATAGCAAGCCTTCTTCAACACCTTATGATCCCAGTGTGACATTACGCAAGAACCGGAGGATTGCCATAGATCAATTGAGATATTCTCAGATCGTTGGCTCACTCATGTACTTAGCGAGCGCGACTAGACCCGACATCTCTTTTGCTGTTAGCAAGTTGAGTAGGTTCATGTCAAACCCGGGTACTGATCATTGGCATGCACTTGATAGGGTCATGCGCTACCTATGTGGTACAATGAGTTATGAGATTCACTATTCAGGGCACCCAGCTGTGCTTGAAGGATATAGTGATTCGAATTGGATCTCAGATGTAGCTGATCTGTACGCCACAAGTGGGTATGTATTTACCTTTGGAGGTGGCGCAGTGTCATGGAGATCTTGCAAGCAAACCATATTGACGAGGTCAACTATGGAAGCAGAACTTACTGCTTTAGACACAACCACTGTTGAATCAGAATGGTTGCGTGAGCTCTTGATGGACTTGCCTGTGGTTGAAAAACCTGTTCCGGCAATCCTTTTGAATTGTGACAATCAAACTGTAATTGTCAAAGTGAACAATTCTAAGGATAACGCGAAGTCATCAAGACACGTCAAGAGACGTTTGAAGTCTGTCAGGAAATTGCGAAACTCCGGAGTAATAACTGTTACGTATATTCAAACAGACAAAAACCTGGCAGATCCCTTTACAAAGGGACTATCACGTAATGTGATAGAAAGTGCATCGAGGGAGATGGGTTTGAGACCCGTTGAAGTTACACCATAGTGGTAACCCAACCTTTGTGATCGGAGATCCCGTGAATTAGGACCTGGGAAGAACAAACTAGTGGTTTAATTGAGGAGAGTATTATGTAACCCTCTCTATGTGAAGATGCACAACTCTCAATTGCTGTAAGGCAGGTTGGCGACAAGCCTTAATGTGTTTATGTTGGCTATTATAGCAAAGATGCTGTCCTACAGAGCATTCTTGAAATAACACACCTATATGAGTCCGATTGTTAAACGTCGCAATCTATGAGATTTGGGTGATCTCTAGTAAACTCATGAAGAGACCATGAAGTATGACGCATATGCTTCACCCGCGGGGTAGGCTACTGGCAGCCATGTACTGGTCATGACTTTGAGTGAAACCCTGTTCACGCAAAACTTGCAATTCAAGGCTTAGTCCATTGTTCAAGTGTGAATGGATGTAGCTTAAGGTTCTAGGCGGAAGTTCAACTTAACAGTCTCCGCTGAAACACTGGTATATAAACAAGCAGCGAGTATTGGTAAATCTCTAAATGGGGATTTGAGATCTGGTGGGGGATTGTTGAAATATTGGGCCCATTTTTAGTGGCCCAAATTAGATTTCAGTTTTCCCTATAAATCTCAAAGCCCACATAGTGGCAGCCTTGTGAGTTTGAGCCCAAGTTGGTGGCAGCTCACTAGTGAGTGGCAAGAGGTGGGAAGTTTAGTCCCACATGGAAAGTTGGGAGGAAGTTAGACCACCTTATAAGGTGGGTTGTTTCACCACTAGTAAGTGAGTAAGAATAGGAGTGCTACACGCGCGCTCCTCCTCCTCCTCGCTCGCTCGTCTCGACTCGACACGACACGTCACGACGCGCGCCGCGCTCGTGGTGAGTGGATTGAGCCTCGAGCCGAGACGCTCCCGGATCGTGGGCTATCTGTAACCGACTCGAAACGTTCGTGCGACGTGGGCGTGGCCCACGTTGCCTAGGGTTTCCCGAGCCTATACAATCTCTTGCCCGGCTACCGCAGAAACATACCGAATACACGAGTTAGGGTTTCCACCTCTCTCTGCTTGCGCCGCCATCGTAGCCTACTCCATCCCGCGCGCCGACGTGCATCGGCGAACGGGAGAGCAGGTCTCCGGAACCACTCGTCCTTGCGATCCTGTACGGGAGAGGGTGAATTAGGTTTTTGGGAAGCGCTCTGCGCGACTGCTCAAGCTCTTCATCACGGGTCGTCTTCCGTCCAAGTCGGGCGGTGCTGCCTACCATCGTCTTCAACGCCGTCTACTTCGACCCGTCGTCCCCGTCGTCAACAACGTTGTCATCAACAACGTTACTGCTGCGACATCATCTGCTACACCTCCACCGCCACCTCCACCAGATCGGTACGTGCGACATATCTCGATCTGTTTAGCGATGGATGCTTTACCGTTTGTGCTGCTGCTACTCATGTTGATTAATGCATCTAGTATGTTCGAGTTTCACATGTTAGTAGTTGTTGTCATCATGTTTTATATTCTGGAATTAATCATGGAAATTGTGCCTAATTATCCAACATACATCTAGAGGAATAAGATATTGCGTCGTCAAAAGAACACTGATAATGTGGGAACATGAACATGGCTAGTTTGTATTGAACATTCTCTTAAAAAACACTAATATATTGCCTCAAAAAGAAAACTAACATGAAAAATAAAATGTATTGCGTCTACGAAACAAAAATAGAAAGAAAAACAAATAAAAAAAACATATATGCAAGGAAAAAAATAAAAACGAAAAAAATCCTAACTATATCCTATCTAAGACTAGAAGCAAGCATACACGCTCAGTGAAGAAACAACTAAAGGTTAGCTACCGAAACCACATTGAAAGAAAGACAGACCAATGTTCAGCTAAAAAAAAGTAATAAACACGAATATTTTTACTTTTTTTTGACAGATCTCACGTTTGATTATAATGCAATAAAGGCGACACTTAAAATCAGCATCACGTCGGAATGCTAGCGGTAAGAGCATCTCCAGCCGTCTCCTCGGGAAGGACCTCAGGATCCCTTTTTTTCATCCGGATGGACGAAAACGGTCCAATCGCGCCGCCGGAACCTCGTTTTCATTCGGATTTGGGCTTTCATCTGTCCGGCGAGCCCAGGTCACCCCCCCCTCCCCGGGGAGCGCTCGGGGACTCCGGATGAAACGGAAGCGCGGGAAATGTTGAGAAAACTTCCCGCGCGAATGGTGGCCCCGACTTGTCGGCGACACAGGCCAATCGTCTTACGCGCGCTTCAAAAGCATGCCGCCGGTCAGACTTCGCCGGACGTGTAGCTTCCACGCCGTCTCCCTCTATTTATCGCGAAACCTACCGCGTCGGGCCGCATTCAGCACCGTCGTCTCCCCAGCCCTGTCTTCTCTCCCCAATCCGCCTCCACCAGCGAGCAATGGCGGGTCACGGCGCAGCGAACAATGACTTCGGCCGCCGTTCCCTACACAAGTGGGAGGCGGGACTCCTGCATTGGCGAGCTACCCGGCGCCGCCGGACTTCGGCGTGCCCGGAGGATGGCGCCTGAGCGCGGGGGGAGAAGACTTTTGGTTCAAGTGGCTAGTGCATGAATCTTAACATGGTATCAGAGCCCCAGGTCTTGAGTTCAAATCCTGGCTTTCACATGGTTTTCGCAATTAAGCCTAAAAATTGTTGTTGCCCCCTCTTTAGCCACCGCTGATGTCCTGTTTCGGTGTGTGTAAGGGTATATTGCCCCTATGTGTGGTTTTGGTAATTAATGACAACCCCTATGGACTAATGTTTTCATTGAGTTTATATGAAGGAATATTCCATAGGTACTACTTGCTCTCCATGTGTTGGATTCAAGTATGGATGCCATGAAGATAAAGGTATATCTTGTGTATTGGCATCAAGATCATCGGTATGAAGATATATATATGTGCCATGAAGATAAAGGTATATCTTGTGTATTGGCATCAAGATCATCGGTATGAAGATATATATATGTGATATGATCAATAAGAAGAAATGAAGATGGAGTTCTTATGTGGAACTCAATATTAGCCATGCTCTATCTTATGTGAGTATGTGAAGATACAAGGTTGAGTTGGGCAAGTTCAAGATGAGCATCTCAAGTGAATCACATGCTTGAAGCTTGCCATCCATTTGGTGATAATGGACTAGTGAAGATGTGTATCAATGGAGCTTTCCCATCATAGTGTATGGGGGAGCATTTGTGAGTCTTCACGAAGCAACATTGGTCAAGTGAGGCATTCCGGCTTGAGTGAAGCTTGAAGAGTTATCATCAAGGTCAAGCGGGATGCGCAAGGCAAAGGTATGGCCTTGCTAGGTTTTCCTTTTACCGGTCTCAAGGTGGATGTTGGGAGACCGGATTATAGGATAGATAGCCGCACTATTAAGAGGGGCTTTCGGTTGGGTAACTTGATCACATCGTCTTAGGGAGCTCAACCCTTTGCATACTTTGCATATCCTTATTGCTTCTTGGTGTTTCTCTATGTGAGGTTCTTGAGCTTGTTGCTAGCTTTACAACAAGCCCAAGTTCATCGAAAACGGAGTTTGCATGCATCTTCTATGGCGTTTTCTAGGTTGGGTAATTTTACCGGTTATTCATGATATAAGGTTCTACCTTTTATATTCATGATAAAATTCCCTTCCACAGATTCTTGAGTTTGCACTTTTTATAGGATAGCATTTGTCGTTATCTTCCAAACGAAATTAGTTTCATGTCAATCGGAGTTCGGGAGCTCTAGTTATTAAAGGAAAGGGAAAAGAAGAAAAAGGGAAAAAAAAAAAGGGGGCAGCCGGTTGGCGACCGGCCTGCCGGACGCATGCCGGCCCACCCGGTCGACCGGGCGGCCACCGGCCCAAGCACCGGGCAGCCCAGCTCCACCTCCGGTCCAACCGGATTTTGACCGGGCCGCCACTCCGTCCGGAGGCCCACGCGGCTGATGACCCACAAGTATAGGGGGTGTATCGTAGTATCTTCGATAAGTAAGAATGTCGATCCCAACGAGGAGCAGAAGGTGTTGGCAGCAGTTTCGATGAGGGATTCACTGTAAATACTCACAGACAAATATTCAGGGGGTTTTGATATTGCAGATAAATAAAGTACAAGTAAATAAAATGCGAGAAAATAATTGCAGCGAGTGGCCCAATCCTTTTAGCACAAAGGACAAGCCGGTTTGATTACTTATAATGACCAAACGTTCCTGAGGACACACGGGGATTTTAGTCTAGTGCTTTCGCTACATACGACTGATTAATCTTCATTGTTTTGATAAGTGTTGTGTGGGTGAACCTATGCTAATGCACCGCCCTTCCTAGGACTAATACATACTTGTGATTATACCCCTTGCAAGCATCCGCAACTACAAGAAAGTAATTAAGATAAATCTAACCACAGCCTTAAACTCTGAGATCCTGCGATCCCTCCTGCATCGATATACTAACGGGGGCTTAGGTTTCTGTCACTCCGGCAATTAGCAACCGAATACAAGATGCACTCCCCTAGGCCCATAAATGGTGAAGTGTCGTGTAGTCGACGTTCACACGACACCACTAGAAGAATGACACCACAACTTAAATATCATAACATTGAATATTACTCAACCATAATTCACTACTAGCATTTAGACTTCACCCATGTCCTCAAGAACTAAACGAACTACTCACGAGACATCATATGGAATACAATCAGAGGTGATATGATGATGAATAACAATCTGAACATAAACCTTGGTTCAATGGTTTCACTCAATAGCATCTACAACAAGCATAGAATAACACCGGGAGAGTTTCCCCTATCAAACAATCAAGATTTAACCCGAATTGCTACAGCGATGACGAGGTGCAGCGGTGGTGATGGCGGTGTAGATGGCGGAGATGATGATGATGGTGATGGAGATGATGTCCCGCTCGATGACGATGGCGTCGATTTCCCCCTCCGGAGGGAATTTCCCCGGCGGATTCCTGCCCGCGGAGAGCTCTTTTCTCTCCGGTGTTCTCCGCCCCGCAGAGGCGGCTGTAACCCTTCGTGAGGTCCTCTCTGTGGCTTAGGTTTTCGGGACGAAGGAGTACGCGAAGAAAAGGAGGCGAAAGGGGCTGTGGGGCCCCAGAGCACAGGGTGGCGCGGCCAGGCCTTGGGCCGCGCCGCCCTGTGGTCTGGGCCCACAGTGGCTCCTCTCTGCTCCCCCTTTTGGCTCCCTCCGTCATCTAGAAAAATAGGAATTTACGTGAAATTCCCTTCCACAGTTGATCTTCCGAAATATTGCGTTCTGACGGTGCTTTTTCCAGCAGAATCCTGGCTCCGGTGCTTGATCCTCCAATGATGATGAAACATGCAAAATAGATGAAATAACATAAGTATTGTGTCCCAATATGAAATATATCAATGAATAACAGCAAATTATGATACAAAATAGTGATGCAAATTGGACGTATCAACTCCCCCAAGCTTAGACCTCGCTTGTCCCCAAGCGAAACTGAGCTCGATAAACAAGACCACATGTTTATGGAGTGAAGAGTCGATAAATAAAATACGGACAAGAAGCATCATATTCATTCACACAAGACATTCTAGTAAACAACTTCCTCATATAACTCATCTTGAAATAGGTAAAGAGAAATCACAAGTAAAGGTGCATAAGAAATCATAATTGGTGATGGCAAACTTTGTTCTTGGTCAGAGAACTACTAACGGATTGTACTTCTAAGCAAAGCTTTCATATTAGAATTCATAGCTGAGCCTTCATATTTAAGCATAACAATCTCCTCATAATCATTGATAACTTCAAAGTCATATTCATTCAGATAAAATTGGTACTAAACAAGAAAGTATAAAAGACATGATTAACTGGATCACAGCATAAATGATTGGTTCACAACAACTCAATTGCTTGCTTGAGATAGAGGGAAATAGGTTTACTGACTCAACATAAAAGTAAAAGATAGGCCCTTCGCAGAGGGAAGCAGGGATTAAATCATGTGCTAGAGCTTTTCAAGTTTTGAAATCATATAAAGAGCATAAAAGTAATATTTTGAGAGGTGTTTGTTGTTGTCAACGAATGGTAGCGGGCACTCTAACCCCCTTGCCAAACGAACCTTCAAAGAGCGGCTCCCATGAGGGACGGCATCTCTACCAGCAAGGTAGATCATCCCCCTTCTCTTTTGTTTACACATGTATTTTAGTTTTATTTAGGATGACACTCCCCCCAACCTTGGCTTTCTCAATCCATGGCTAACCGAATCCTCGGGTGCCTTCCAACATTCACATACCATGGAGGAGTGTCTATTGCAAAATTAAGTTGCTTACTGATGAATCAGAGCAAAACATGTGAAGAGAATTATTAATGAAGGTTATTAATTGAGGCTGGGAACCTCATTGCCAGCTCTTATTGCAAAATTATTGGATAAGCGGATGTGCCGCTAGTCCATTGGTGAAAGTCCGCCCAACAAGATTGAAAGATGAAACACCACATACTTCCTCATGAGCTATAAAACATTGACACAAATAAGGAGTAATAGTTTGAATAATTTAAAGGTAGCACATGAAGTATTTACTTGGAATGGCAGAAAATACCATGTAGTAGGTAGGTATGGTGGACACAAATGGCATAGGTTTGGTCTAAAGTTATGGATGTATGAGAAGCATTCCCTCTCGATACAGGTCTTTGGCTAGCAAGGTTTGATAGCAAGCATAAAGGTTGAGGGAAACAAACAAATATACATATGATAGAAACAATCATGCATCTTTCTCATAAGCACAAGCAATTTTAACTTTAGAATACTAAGCATAGAGATAGTAGAGTAATGTATCTAAGTATATTTCTCTCTTTATTAAACATCAAGATGTTGTTGCTATTGACCAATGCTAAGTTTGCCAAAACCAAATAGATTTACTTGATGCTCCCAAAGTGATATCAATACTCATGTCAAGAGTAATCATATAATGGAGATTGCAAACTAAAATAAGGTGTGCAAAAAGTAAATGATAAGACTTCTCATTAATATTCCATAACGATAACTCACACCAACGGATACATAGATAACTAACTAAGAGAGATACTTCCATATTGCATACTATTCCATATGATAACTTCCCTACTCATGATATGACACTACTTGATGGTAAAAGATAAAGGTGGTGATGATGATACCGCGGCACTCCCCAAGCTTGGAACAAACCAAGGGGATGCCAATACCGATGATGAATTACTCCTTCGGCGATGGTGGTGATGGATTCTTCTCGCGCTTCATAAGGATCTCCTTCAGCTTCAGCTTCTCAATTTTGCAATTCTGCACCAAAACCTGAAAAGACTCATTGTTACCCGAGTGTGGCGGTGACGGCCTTGTGCTGGGATTTGAGTAATATTCCAGCATTCTGCGAAGTCGCTGGTTCTCCTCCTGAAGTATCTCCACTTCCCTCCTTAGAGCACGATATTGATCACAAAACTCATCAGCAACCCGTATTGCTTCCTCCACACAAGGGAAAGAATCGAGGTCCAGAGCAGGCGGGAGAGCTCCCTGCAAGTTATGAGAAAAAGAGCGCCCAGTATTAACTGATCCCACCAAAATTGGCTTACTCCTCGTAGTTTCCCACTCTCCTTTTGCCGACGCTATCTTCTCCTTCTCCTTATTGACCCTCTCATCCATCTCTTCCCTCCAAGGCCCCTTGTCTTTGTTGCTGGAGACCATGGTGCTTCTAGATCAAAACAAATCTGGCAGAAAACAGCTCGAAACAAAACACGACGAGAAAACGATATTACGGACCTCCAGGGGTCCGGGGGATTATATAGCAAATATTTTTACGACAAAAGGAAGGTTCCAGATCGAACTAGAGTCGGAAAGGGGCAACGAGGCGGCCAGACCATAGGTCGGCGCGGGCCCAGGTCAGGCCGCGCCGGCCTATGGTGGCACCCCCTCGTGCGTCTTTTCCACTCCGTTTCGATTCCGTAATTTTTCATATTTTCTAAAAACAGCAAAAATAATGTTCGGAAAGGTAAACACGGACTTTTTATTACCTATACTGTTACAAAGTCCAGTTCTGGCGGACTGTCAATTTGTCCTTTGATGAAAGCCTCCGGTGTTTCCACTTGAATAATATCAACATCAACATTATAAGAATCGCCCGAGATATAATGCTTGAGTCTTTGTCCATTCACCACTTGTGTGGCATTGCCTTGGAGAGAGCTAATTTTAATTGCTCCTGAACGATACACCTCCTCAACAACATATGGTCCTTCCCACTTCGAGAGTAATTTCCCTGCAAAGAATCTGAGACGAGACCGATACAATAGAACTTGATCTCCAACATTAAATTCTCTTTTGATGATCCTTCTATCATGCCATTTCTTAACTTTTTCTTTAAAGAGTTTAGCATTTTCATAAGCTTCACTTCTCCATTCATCTAGAGAACTTAATTGCAACAACCTCTTATTACCGGCTAATTTAGGATCTTTATTTAATTCTCTAACAGCCCAATAAGCTTTGTGCTCTAGTTCTAGAGGTAAATGACAAGCTTTTCCATAAACCATTTTATAAGGTGACATTCCCATAGGATTTTTATAAGCAGTTCTATAAGCCCATAACGCTTCTTTCAATTTGCTAGGCCAATTCTTTCTAGATTTATTAACAGTCTTACCCAAGATAGCTTTAATCTCTCTATTTGATAATTCTACTTGACCGCTAGTTTGAGGGTGATAAGCAGAAGCAATTCTATGATTAATACCATACTTAGCAAGAGTTTTTCTAAAACCTCCATGAATGAAATGAGAACCTCCATCAGTCATAATATATCTAGGTACTCCAAATCTAGGAAATATAATATCTACAAGCATTTTTATAGAGGTCTCACCATCAGCACTTTTTGTAGGTATAGCTTCTACCCATTTAGTAACATAATCAACAGCGACAAGTATATG
The DNA here is from genome assembly GCA_030979885.1 of Lolium multiflorum. Taxonomy (NCBI): domain Eukaryota; kingdom Viridiplantae; phylum Streptophyta; class Magnoliopsida; order Poales; family Poaceae; genus Lolium; species Lolium multiflorum. Next base: position 118,020,459 of record CM061750.1, read on the forward strand.
AGTGTTACCGTCTGAAGAAGGGAAAGGACCCATGAAGTCGAATCCCCAACAATCGAATGGTTCAATAACAAGAGTATAATTCATAGGCATTTCATTGCGTCTGGAGATATTACCAACTCTTTGACATTCATCACAGGATAAAATAAATTTCCTTGCATCTTTGAAGAGTGTTGGCCAATAAAAACCTGATTGTAGAACCTTTTGCGCGGTTCTATCTCCAGCGTGATGTCCTCCATAAACACTTCCATGACATTTATTCAATATCTCCTGTTGTTCATATTCAGGGACACATCTTCGCATAATACCATCCACTCCTTCTTTATATAAGTGTGGGTCATCCCAAAAATAATGCCTCAAGTCATAAAAGAATTTCCTCCTTTGCTGAGCTGAAAAGGTTGGAGGCAAATACTTCGAAACAATAAAGTTAGCATAATCTGCATACCAAGGGCTCTCTCGCGAGCTCACCTTTATTACAGCCAATTGTTCATTTGGAAAACTATCATTAACAGGAACAGGATCATAAGCAATATTTTCCAATCTAGACAAATTATCAGCAACAGGATTATCAGCACCTTTCCTATCTATAATATGTAAATCAAATTCTTGCAACAGAAGTACCCATCTAATAAGCCTTGGCTTAGCATCTTTCTTTGTCATAAGGTATCTAATTGCAGCATGATCAGTATGAATTGTAACTTTCGAATCAACAATATAGGGTCTAAACTTATCACAAGCAAAGACTACAGCTAACAATTCCTTTTCAGTTGTAGCATAATTTCTTTGAGCAGCATCAAGAGTCTTACTAGCATAATGAATAACATTTAATTTTTTATCTACCCGCTGTCCAAGAACAGCGCCTACAGCAAAATCACTAGCATCACACATAATTTCAAAAGGCAAATTCCAATCAGGAGGTTCGACTACAGGAGCAGTTGTTAAGGCTTTCTTTAGAGTTTCAAAAGCTTCCTTACAATCATCATCAAAAACAAAAGGTACATCTTTTTGAAGAAGATTAGTAAGAGGCTTTGAAATTTTAGAGAAATCTTTAATAAATCTCCTATAAAACCCAGCATGACCAAGAACACTACGAATACCTTTAACATCCCTCGGATAGGGCATCTTCTCAATTGCTTCAACTTTAGCTCTATCAACTTCAATACCTCTCTCGGAAATTTTATGTCCCAATACAATTCCTTCATTAACCATAAAGTGGCATTTCTCCCAATTAAGAACAAGGTTAGTTTCTTCACATCTCTGCAAAACTTTATCAAGGTTTCGCAAGCAATTATCAAAAGAATTCCCATAGACAGAAAAATCATCCATGAACACCTCTACAATACTTTCGCAAAAACCATGAAAAATAGCAGACATGCATCTTTGAAAAGTAGCAGGAGCATTACATAAACCAAAAGGCATACGCCTATAAGCATAAGTTCCATAAGGACAAGTAAAAGTGGTTTTCTCTTGATCTTTAGCTTTAACAACAATTTGTGAAAACCCAGAATAACCATCAAGAAAACAAAAATGAGTATTTTTAGACAACCTCTCTAACATTTGATCAATAAAGGGTAAAGGGTAATGATCTTTCTTAGTAACTTTATTAACTTTTCGAAAATCAATGCACATTCTATAACCTACAACTATTCTTTGAGGAATAAGCTCATCATTATCATTAGGCACAACAGTCATTCCTCCTTTCTTAGGAACACAATGAACAGGACTAACCCATCTACTATCAGCAATAGGATATATAATACCAGCTTCAAGGAGTTTTAATACCTCATTCCTTACCACTTCCTTCATCTTCGGAATTAGACGACGTTGATGTTCAACAACAGGCTTTGCATCATCTTCCATATTAATAGCATGTTGGCAAATAGAAGGAGAAATCCCTTTCAAATCATCAAGAGTATAGCCAATAGCTCCTCGGTGTTTCTTCAATATTTCCAATAACCTTTCTTCCTCAATCTCTGAAAGCTTAGAACTAATAATAACAGGATATATTTTCTTATCATCAATATGAGCATATTTAAGATTATCAGGTAAAGGCTTTAAATCAAAAACAGGATCTTCCTTTGGTGGCGGTGTTGTACCCAAATCTTCCACCGGTAAATCATGCTTGAGAATAGGTTGGCGAGAAAAATTTCCTCAAGCTCATCTCTTTCTTTCCTAAAAGCTTCACTTTCACTATTCTCCAAATGTTGCTGCAAAGGATTATTAGGAACAAGAACAATAGATGCACACTGCTCCATTTTAAAATCATTACTAGGCAAGTCAGCTTTATAAGGAGTTTTGGTAAATTTAGAAAAGTTAAATTCATAAGGTTCACCAGCAAATCTAGTCAAAATTTTCTCTTTCTTACAATCTATAATAGCTCCACAAGTATTTAGAAAAGGTCTACCAAAAATGATAGGACAATGATCACTAGCAGCAGAACCAAGTACCAAAAAGTCAGCAGGATATTTAATCTTACCACATAGAACTTCCACATCTCGAACAATACCAATCGGAGAAATAGTTTCTCTATTAGCCAGATGAATAACCACATCAATATCTTCAAGTTCACAAGAACCAATTTCGTGCATAATCTCCGTGTAAAGCTCATAAGGAATAGCACTAACACTTGCACCAATATCACATAAACCATAATAGCAATGATCACCAATTCTAACAGATAGCATAGGAACACTAACTTGTTTGGATTTATTAGGATGTGAAACAATATTAGAAGCATCTTCACAGAAAATAATATGACCATCCTCCACATTTTCAGTCACAAGATCTTTAACTATAGCAACAGCAGGTTCAATTTTAATTTGTTCTTCAGGTTCTTTAGGTTTCTTTTCACTTTTATTAACCGCACTAGATATGACAGAGTACTCCTTCATTTTAGCAGGGAAAGGAGTTTTTTCAATATAAGCTTCAGGAATAACATTATCAACAGTTTCAACCACTACACATTTGTTTACAGATGAATCAACTTTATCTTTATACGGTTCATGATACTTATCAAAATTCTTCTTAGGCAGTTCATAATGAGAGGCAAAAGCTCTATAAAGATTTGCAACAACTTGGGAATCAAGACCATATGTAGCACTCATATTACGAAATTTATCAGTATCCATAAAAGCTTCAATGCATTTATAATCATAAATTATACCTGATTCTCTATCTTTGTCGTTCTCCCATCCTTCAGTATTTTCTTGGATCCGATCAAGAAGGTCCCTTTTAAACTCTTCATTCTTGCGTGTAAATGATCCAGAACAAGAAGTATCCAGCAAGGTCTTGTCTTGAAAAGAAAGTCTTGCATAGAAATTATCAATAATAACATTACCAGGAAGCTCATGAATGGGGCATTTGAGCATTAAAGACTTCAATCTCCCCCAAGCTTGGGCAATACTCTCTCCATCATGAGGCCAAAAATTATATATGCGGTTCCGATCTTTGTGAATTTCACTTGGAGGATAAAATTTGGAATAGAATAAAGGCACAATGTCCTCCCAATCAATAGAATCACCATTCTTCAGCAATTTATACCAGTGCGCCGCTTTACCAGACAGCGATATAGTGAATAGCTTCTTTCTAACTTCATTCATAGAAATACCTGCACATTTGAATAACCCGCATAATTCATGCAAAAACAGTAAATGATCACCAGGATGGACAGTTCCATCCCCTTCATAGCGGTTATCCATAACACGTTCAATAATTTTCATAGGTATTTTATATGGTACTACTTCCTCACCTGGCGCTTCATCCACTACCGTTGCAGTAGTAGTAGATTTCCCAAATAGAAATTGAAGAGAAGATCTCTCCATAATGATTTATAGCAGCAGGCAGAAATAAAATCAGCACAAACAGTAAATTTCCTTACCAATTCCACGCTTCCCCGGCAACGGCGCCAGAAAATAGTCTTGATGACCCACAAGTATAGGGGGTGTATCGTAGTATCTTCGATAAGTAAGAATGTCGATCCCAACGAGGAGCAGAAGGTGTTGGCAGCAGTTTCGATGAGGGATTCACTGTAAATACTCACAGACAAATATTCAGGGGGTTTTGATATTGCAGATAAATAAAGTACAAGTAAATAAAATGCGAGAGAAATAATTGCAGCGAGTGGCCCAATCCTTTTTAGCACAAAGGACAAGCCGGTTTGATTACTTATAATGACCAAACGTTCCTAGGACACACGGGGATTTTAGTCTAGTGCTTTCGCTTCATACTGATTAATCTTCATTGTTTTGATAAGTGTTGTGTGGGTGAACCTATGCTAATGCACCGCCCTTCCTAGGACTAATACATACTTGTGATTATACCCCTTGCAAGCATCCGCAACTACAAGAAAGTAATTAAGATAAATCTAACCACAGCCTTAAACTCTGAGATCCTGCGATCCCTCCTGCATCGATATACTAACGGGGGCTTAGGTTTCTGTCACTCCGGCAACCCCGCAATTAGCAACCGAATACAAGATGCACTCCCCTAGGCCCATAAATGGTGAAGTGTCGTGTAGTCGACGTTCACACGACACCACTAGAAGAATGACACCACAACTTAAATATCATAACATTGAATATTACTCAACCATAATTCACTACTAGCATTTAGACTTCACCCATGTCCTCAAGAACTAAACGAACTACTCACGAGACATCATATGGAATACAATCAGAGGTGATATGATGATGAATAACAATCTGAACATAAACCTTGGTTCAATGGTTTCACTCAATAGCATCTACAACAAGCATAGAATAACACCGGGAGAGTTTCCCCTATCAAACAATCAAGATTTAACCCGAATTGCTACAGCGATGACGAGGTGCAGCGGTGGTGATGGCGGTGTAGATGGCGGAGATGATGATGATGGTGATGGAGATGATGTCCCGCTCGATGACGATGGCAATGGCGTCGATTTCCCCCTCCGGGAGGGAATTTCCCCGGCGGATTCCTGCCCGCCGGAGAGCTCTTTCTCTCTGGTGTTCTCCGCCCCGCAGAGGCGGCTGTAACCCTTCGTGAGGTCCTCTCTGTGGCTTAGGTTTCGGGACGAAGGAGTACGCGAAGAAAAGGAGGCGAAAGGGGCTGTGGGGCCCCCAGAGCACAGGGTGGCGCGGCTAGGCCTTGGGCCGCGCCGCCCTGTGGTCTGGGCCCACAGTGGCTCCTCTCTGCTCCCCCTTTTGGCTCCCTCCGTCATCTGGAAAAATAGGAATTTACGTGAAATTCCCTTCCACAGTTGATCTTCCGAAATATTGCGTTCTGACGGTGCTTTTTCCAGCAGAATCCTGGCTGCTTGATCCTCCAATGATGATGAAACATGCAAAATAGATGAAATAACATAAGTATTGTGTCCCAATATGAAATATATCAATGAATAACAGCAAATTATGATACAAAATAGTGATGCAAATTGGACGTATCGGCGGCTGCGCCCCGTCGCGCCCCGCGCGGCCTGCCTCCTCGCCCGCGCTGAGCTGCCGCACGCGGCTGGGCCGCTCCCGCGCGGCTGAGGACTTCCCGCCGCCCAGCGCGCCACCGGCCGCACCCGGTTCTGGGCCGGTCGGACCGGTCCATCGGCCGGGCTCCTCGGTGCCCGGTCGGCCGGCCTGGCAACCGGCTGGGCTGTTTTGCCCGAATTTTATGCGTTTTTCACCCCGTTTCTTCCCCAACGGTTATTTTTCTCCCTAGACTATAAATAGCCCTTCTTCCACCTTGAGCAAGTAGTTCTTCCTATTCTCTCACCTCCATTGTTGCTATTTGAAGAACTTGCTCTCCCCCTTGATTCCTCCAACCATTCTTGCTCATATTTGAGGATTTGAGAGAGGAGATCTAGATCTACACTTCCACCAAACCGTTTCTTCTCTAAGTGAGGGAATCTCTTGGGATCTAGATCTTGGAGTCTTTGGTTGACTTTCCCCCTTGTTCTTCCTCTCCAATCTCATCCTAGCATTCGTTGCTTTGGTGGGATTTGAGTGTGAAGGACTTGAACACCTCCGGTGTTCTTGCTTTGCATCATTGCATAGTGTTGAGCTCTCCACCACGATTTGTTCGAGTGAGAGACCGTGAGCTTGTTACTCTTGGAGGGAGACCTCCTAGTTGGCTTGGCGGTTGGTGCTCCGGTGATCTCTTCAAGAAGATTGTGAAGAGGCCCGGGCTTCTCCTTCGTGGAGCTTGTGAAGTGGTTGTGGAGCTTGCCATCTCCGGAGCGGAGGAAAAGCTAACCATAAGGAAAGGGCCATTATCCTTCGTGGGTGTGGTTCGGAGAATAGGGTGAGCCTTCGTGGCGCGGGGAATCCTTCGTGGGACCTCCACTCCTCCAAACGTGACGTACCTTGTTGCAAAGCAAGGGAACACGGGAATACATCCTCGTCTCCGCGTGCCTCGGTTATTTCTATACCCGAGCTCTCTTTCCTTGTGATAGCCATCGTGCTTGAAGTACATATATCTTGCTATCACTTGTGCTACATATATCTTGTGCCTATCTTGCTTAGCTCTAGTTGCCATTGTTATACTTAGTTGAGCTTAGCATATCTAGGGTTTGTGCTTGTAAACTAAACGATAGTTTAATTCCGCATTCTTACAAGACAAATCCGAAAGAGTTTGTAATTGCCTATTCACCCCCCCTCTAGGCGACATCTCGATCTTTCAATTGGTATCAGAGCAAGGTCTCTCCTTGTTTAAGGCTTCACCGCCTTGAGAGTAAAGATGTCGGCTAGTAATTTAGTGCACAATGACACAATTATCTTTGTTGGCACAAATTATCTTTTGTGGCGAAATTGCTTGCTTTGCAAACTTCGGACCTTGTGTCCAAACATTGAGCAATTTCTAGATGTAGGTTTTTCTCCTCCGATGGACCCTCAAAATCTATCTTTAGAGGATGAGAAAAACTTACATCTTGAAGCTCTAGTATCTAATGAGCTTGTATTCTCTTTGAGACCAGATTTTCATAGGTTCTTGATATATATAAAGCGAAAGTCGTCTCATGAGATGTGGATCAAGCTTAAGGAAATGTTTGGTGGATCCACTTCTCATTTGGTTGGTGGTGTCTCCGAGGAGCTCTCTTCCCCTTCACATCATGAAGAGCTCCAAGTTGCTTCCACCTCCGGCCGTGATGAGTTCTCATCTTCTTCCACTTCACCAACGTGTAGCAAGACACGAGGTAATGATATGGTGAGTGGTGAGGAAAATTGCAATGTTGATATTGTGCTCAATAGTGATGATTCTTCATCTCTATCCCATTGCAATGCTTCCTCTTTGGACTTAAACACATCTAGCATTGAAAATAATCTACATGCTTGTGTTGATAGTCCTCGCATATCATGTGTAAATTGCTCACATAAATCCCATGATGATATGCTTGCCTTGTCTTGCTCCCATAATCAAAATGCTTCTATCTCCTCTAGTTGTTTGACTAACAATGTAGAGGAAACCGAACACTCTATGGATCAAGACATGTTTTCAAATAAGGATTCAAGAATTTCTTCATCTTCATCCTCCGGTATGCACATGTGCCTTATGGAAAATGGATCAAAGGTATCTCCTACTTTGACTCCTAACACTTCCTCTAATGATGAGAGTGATGATGATGATAATGATGAAGAATATAATATATTGGTGCATAATATGGCAATGGTATATGCTTCTCTTCATGGTAATAAAGAAGCTCGTGCTAATCTCGAACACTCTATGGATACCTTGAGTAAATATAGGGAAACCATAGTGGAGTTGGAGTCCCATGTTGAAAATGGGGAAATGAGATTCACTCTCCTCAAGCATGAGCTAAAAGATGAGAAGCATACTAATTTTATGCTCACACAAAAATTTGAATCCTATAAGCATGAAAATGAGAAAACTATTGTTGATGCTTGTGCTACTAACTCTACTTCTTGTGAAGCATCTATCTTAAAGGAGAATGTTGAGTTAAGGGCTCAACTTGAGTTGCTAACTAGCAATTATAGGGAATTGGAAGAAAGTCATAAAAAGCTCTCAAGCTCTCATAATGATCTTCTAATTTCCTATGATGGGCTAAAGTTAGCTCATGAGGCTTGTATCACTAAGGTAACATCTTGTGAGCCTCATGTGGACATTAGCACAATCTCTACTACAAATGCTATATTGACATGTGCTAGTCCTAGTAGTCCATCTAGTCAAACTAGTGATACACCTTGTGTTGGATTACTTGCCTTGCCTTGTTGCTCTAACAATGAAGCTTCTACTTCCTCTAGTACTTGTATTTCTACTAACCATGTAGAGGAAATAAAAGAGCTCGAGGCCCAAGTCCTTTCTTTGAAGAAAGACTTGGAAAAGCGTCATGAAGGGAAATCCACACTTGACAAGATGCTAAGTGTGCAACAATCCCCCAATGACAAGAGTGGACTTGGATTCAACTCCAATAACAAGAACAAGTCCAAGAGCAAGAACAACAAGAAGAAGGGCCAAGACAAAGTCAAGGATCCGGCCAAGTTGGTTTGCTTCAAGTGCAAGGTTGAAGGGCATCATGTTAGATCATGCCCATTGAAGAAGAAGAAGCACTTGAGTGAGAAACAACAAGGGAAACGGCCACAAGGTCAAGGTCAAGCTCATGCTCGACCTCAAGTTGAAGATAGGCCACTTCCCAAGAAGAATCAAGATGTTGTTCCCCAAGAGAAGAAATCAATAAAGAAGAGAAAGGGGAACACTTGCTACTTATGCCGTGTGAAGGGGCACTTTGCTTCTTCATGTTTAGGTAGTACCTTATCTAACCCTATAATTGTTGATGATGATTATTCTCTAGGGAAGGATAAGGATGGCAATGTGTTTGCCAAGTTTGTTGGAACTCAAAGTGGTCTCAAGAAAAGGACCATTTGGGTTGCCAAGCCTATTGTGACTAACCTCTTAGGACCCAACTTGGTTGGGAACCAACAAGCTCAAACGTGATCAATAGGTACATATGGAGGTCATTGGAGACTTGGCTAATTCATGAAGAATTTAGGGATCTTCATATATTATATTTTGACCAAGCCAAGTCGTATGGATCATTATCTATATCTTATAACCAATGTTCCTCCTTGCGGTAACTTATACTTCAACTCTTCATATTCATTGTAAGTTACTTGCCCCTTTGCATGTTTGGTTTTGTATCAAATATGTGTTTGTATGTGTTGAGTCTTACTTGCCTATCTTGTGTATTCAAGTATGATTGTTTGACTCACCATATACTAGTGTATTGTTTTGAGCCTAATGCATCTTGATAATATCTTATTTGGCTCTCTTTGAGTGATTAATGGAACATCCCATTTTGGGGGAGTGATATGCATTGTGCATCTCTCTTTCTTTAAAATGTGTGTACATGGGTACCACCACTTAGTATTGATATTGCAAGATTATCTAGTCACTATGTGGTGTGTCATACTCATGAGAAATTCAAATTCTAAATGTCCATTAATCATCTCTAGTCGAATTTTAGTTGCCTCTTGTTTAGAAGAAATGTTTTATCACATTATGGGGGAGTAATATGTTTTGTACATATCACAAACCTAAGAAAATGTGAACATATGAGGTTATGCCACTTGGAGTTGATACACGTAATTATCTTGTTCCTAGGTGGCATGTTTGCTCAAACAAGCTCCACTTCTATTAAAAAGCTCTTATTGGCTCATCCTATGGATTCTTGTTTGATTAAGAAATTCTTGGTACGGTTTTCCTCAAATACATATCTCTATATCTTATTTGAGACACCGTTTGCTTCAAGTTATTCTAATCATTGCCGTGCGTGATTGTTTGACTAATTGAAGCTATCAAGAATCTTAATCCGTGCATAGTGCTTAATTCTATATACTTATCCTATGCCTTTTATTGTGAAGTTGATCCTTACTATCATTGTAAATTCACCACCGGAAATTATTTCCAATATACTCATTGTCTTTGACAATTGATAACCTTGTATGTGGTTGAATTCATGGATCATCTTCACCTTGGATTGCTTCTTATTTACTTATTTTATTTCCAAGAAATCTTTGTTGCTCCCACGTGTCTTCTTTGTCCCTTTGAAAAATATTTTGATAAATTCTCTTGATTCATATCAAGTGTTTGTTTTGGAAGACAAACCTTTTCCTTACGGTACATTGTGCCATTGTGAAAAGTGTAGAGGGTTTGGTTTATTTGTTCGAACCTTGCTCTTTTGGGAGTTTTGCTATCTCATTCCTTCTTCTATGCTTTATTTGTTGAATGAGATAAGTCTTTGAGCATGTTTGCTTTATTTCATCCTTTATGCTCAATGGTCTCTTCTTAGTTCATTTGTTGAACTTTGTTGAACAAATCCTTTGTGATTTGCGTCTTTGATATAATTTGGACAACAAATTTGTTTGGTCACACCTTTATGCCTTATTCAATTCATTTGGTGTTTTGTCCAAAGTATATCTTTCTTGGATCTTTAAAAGTCTTTGTGCGTGCTTATATGCAACTTATTTATATTTATAGCATGCTTTCTTTCTTCGATCCATTATATAGGGTATACTCCATCAAATCCTAAACGGCTAAGATGTGCATGAAATTCAAATTTCATCTATAAATATGCACATATTGATATGGAGTGTATCCTATGTATTGTGGTTAGTCTAACCATTTTGGACCCAATGAGTTTGGGGACCAAGATGTACTTGAATGTTGTTTTAGGTACATTGGAGATGCAATGGATGCTTGTCTCATCTATAAGGAAGGTGTTGTCACCATATGAAAATTGGAGTCAAGCTAGGATGATCGATGAACTCTTATCTACTACATCATGCCATTGCTATCACGGTAACAAGTATCTTATTCATGCATACTCATATAGCATCCAACCTCTTGTAGGTTGCATCTTGGCATGAAATTCTTTATTTCGAAAATATTGCGATTCTTGAAAAATCCTTTTAAAGAAAACTTCTTATTGTACATTTGAGTAATTTGAGAAGATGCATATGATAGGAATATATATATATATATATCATGTTTATGATTCACCTATCTCAAATATGCCCTCTAGCAATTTATTGCATATCAATTCCTCAAAGAGCTCTTATGTCCAATATTGATGAAATTGCGAAATAAATCCATATTTATGATACTTGTTGCCTTTCTCAAAACATTCCAACTAGCTTTACTTCCCTTATTGTTAGTTGTGATATTTTTGAGATTTTCTTGATTGAAGCTCATTCATATGCCACAAGTGAATATTGGAGCCATAGGCTATATATGCTTTTTAAGCAAACAACCTTTGGTATATTTTATGACTTCATCTTGGATATCTTGTCTTATTTATTTTGTTAACCTCTTGTGTGTGCATGTTTCTTTATGGATCATTGTCCACTTTAGAAACTTATATACATAAGAGCGTTAATCCATCACCTTGATATCCTTGTTCTTTGCCGATCATCTTTTATCCTTTTATTTCTTAGTGGTGTTGGTAAAGAAGATTTATGAGTGCTTGGTCTATTTGTTTTCCTTCTTGCACTCATATCTCGTAATTGTTGGACTCAAGTTATTCTTGATAAGCATATTATCTTTATCTTGGTTGTGTTCTAAATGATATAGAGGGAGTGAGGATTCCATGTTTATGCATATTGTATTCAAATGCAAACATTATAAATTATGCACGAACCTTGGGGAGCTTCCTTATTTTTAGAGCACTATATCTCTCTTATCATGATATCTTTGTTTGTCCAATTGGTTCTTTGATTGCTTGCTTTATTTGTTGAAGCTTACTTCATCATGTTATCTTTATGCAATCTTTGATCCTCAATATAGTTTGACTTCCTTCAAGTATTCATCATTGGATATGTGCATTTGATTCCACTCAAATTATGAGAAGTGCACACCTTGGGGAGGAACTCACATTATATTGGCTTTCTAAATTTTTCACCCATTTTGACAATCGATGCCAATGGGGGAGAAGTTTAGAGGGTTTAAGGGAATGGTTTTATACTTAAGTTTGGTTTGTGCTTAAGTGTTTTGCCTCTCATGCATTCCATATTTATATGTCTTGCATGGTTGTATATATATAGTGGAAATTGTCCCAAAGGTTAATCTTGACAATGTATGCAATGAATTCATGTTCATCACACGTGCATACATTGTGGGGGAGTTTGCTCTATATATATATTGGTTCTACTCACATCCCTTGCATTAGTTGTAGTTGTGTGAGTAGAGTTGGTTTTGATATGGGATAGTAGCTTTGTGTTACTTGACCATATCAAATACAACCTCTTGTATACAACTTATTCTCGGATAAGTTGCGTACTTGTCTCTAATATTCATTATATAAACCCTCTTATTGTGGTTGTCATCAATTACCAAAATGGGGGAGATTGTAAGGGTATATTGCCCCTATGTGTGGTTTTGGTAATTAATGACAACCCCTATGGACTAATGTTTTCAGTGAGTTTATATGAAGGAATATTCCATAGGTACTACTTGCTCTCCATGTGTTGGATTCAAGTATGGATGCCATGAAGATAAAGGTATATCTTGTGTATTGGCATCAAGATCATCGGTATGAAGATATATATGGATGCCATGAAGATAAAGGTATATCTTGTGTATTGGCATCAAGATCATCGGTATGAAGATATATATATGTGATATGATCAATAAGAAGAAATGAAGATGGAGTTCTTATGTGGAACTCAATATTAGCCATGCTCTATCTTATGTGAGTATGTGAAGATACAAGGTTGAGTTGGGCAAGTTCAAGATGAGCATCTCAAGTGAATCACATGCTTGAAGCTTGCCATCCATTTGGTGATAATGGACTAGTGAAGATGTGTATCAATGGAGCTTTCCCATCATAGTGTATGGGGGAGCATTTGTGAGTCTTCACGAAGCAACATTGGTCAAGTGAGGCATTCCGGCTTGAGTGAAGCTTGAAGAGTTATCATCAAGGTCAAGCGGGATGCGCAAGGCAAAGGTATGGCCTTGCTAGGTTTTCCTTTTACCGGTCTCAAGGTGGATGTTGGGAGACCGGATTATAGGATAGATAGCCGCACTATTAAGAGGGGCTTTCGGTTGGGTAACTTGATCACATCGTCTTAGGGAGCTCAACCCTTTGCATACTTTGCATATCCTTATTGCTTCTTGGTGTTTCTCTATGTGAGGTTCTTGAGCTTGTTGCTAGCTTTACAACAAGCCCAAGTTCATCGAAAACGGAGTTTGCATGCATCTTCTATGGCGTTTTCTAGGTTGGGTAATTTTACCGGTTATTCATGATATAAGGTTCTACCTTTTATATTCATGATAAAATTCCCTTCCTACAGATTCTTGAGTTTGCACTTTTTATAGGATAGCATTTGTCGTTATCTTCCAAACGAAATTAGTTTCATGTCAATCGGAGTTCGGGAGCTCTAGTTATTAAAGGATAGGGAAAAAGAAAAAGGAAAAAGAAAAAAGGGGGGCAGCCGGTTGGCGACCGGCTGCCGGACCGCATGCCGGCCCACCCGGTCGACCGGGCGGCCACCGGCCCAGCGCCGGGCAGCCCAGCTCCACCTCCGGTCCAACCGGATTTTGACCGGGCCGCCACTCCGTCCGGAGGCCCACGCGGCCTACGCCCCGTCGCGCCCCGCGCGGCTGCACTCCGCGCCGCCGGGCGCTCTGGGCGCCGCCCACGCGGCCTGGCCGCTCCCCGCGCGGCTGAGGACTTCCGCCGCCCAGCGCGCCACGGCCCACCCGGTTGCTGGGCGGTCGGACCGGGCCACCGACCGGGCTCCTCGGTGCCAGTCGGCCGGCCTGGCAACCGGCTGGGCTGTTTTTCTGCCCGAATTTTATGCGTTTTTCACCCCATTTCTTCCCCAACGGTTATTTTTCTCCCTAGACTATAAATAGCCCTTCTTCCACCTTGAGCAAGTAGTTCTTCCTATTCTCTCACCTCCATTGTTGCTATTTGAAGAACTTGCTCTCCCCCTTGATTCCTCCAACCATTCTTGCTCATATTTGAGGATTTGAGAGAGGAGATCTAGATCTACACTTCCACCAAACCGTTTCTTCTCTAAGTGAGGGAATCTCTTGGGATCTAGATCTTGGAGTCTTTGGTTGACTTTCCCCCTTGTTCTTCCTCTCCAATCTCATCCTAGCATTCGTTGCTTTGGTGGGATTTGAGTGTGAAGGACTTGAACACCTCCGGTGTTCTTGCTTTGCATCATTGCATAGTGTTGAGCTCTCCACCACGATTTGTTCGAGTGAGAGACCGTGAGCTTGTTACTCTTGGAGGGAGACCTCCTAGTTGGCTTGGCGGTTGGTGCTCCGGTGATCTCTTCAAGAAGATTGTGAAGAGGCCCGGGCTTCTCCTTCGTGGAGCTTGTGAAGTGGTTGTGGAGCTTGCCATCTCCGGAGCGGAGGAAAAGCTAACCATAAGGAAAGGGCCATTATCCTTTGTGGGTGTGGTTCGGAGAATAGGGTGAGCCTTCGTGGCGCGGGGAATCCTTCGTGGGACCTCCACTCCTCCAAACGTGGCGTACCTTGTTGCAAAGCAAGGGAACACGGGAATACATCCTCGTCTCCGCGTGCCTCGGTTATTTCTATACCCGAGCTCTCTTTCCTTGTGATAGCCATCGTGCTTGAAGTACATATATCTTGCTATCACTTGTGCTACATATATCTTGTGCCTATCTTGCTTAGCTCTAGTTGCCATTGTTATACTTAGTTGAGCTTAGCATATCTTGGGTTTGTGCTTGTAAACTAAACGATAGTTTAATTCCGCATTCTCACAAGACAAATCCGAAAGAGTTTGTAATTGCCTATTCACCCCCCCCCCTCTAGGCGACATCTCGATCTTTCAGTGTGTTCTTCTTCTTTCACGTGTTGACTTTCTCTTCTCCCGTCACACGCGAGTGGGGGTGTTGTGAAGTGTATAAGTAGATTGCCTAGCCCTTTCCATCAGTTCGGACTTTTGGTTCAAGTGGCTAGTGCATGAATCTTAACATCCCGATCCCGCCGCTTCCGGTGGGAGGCGACGAGCTCGACGCCGCTATAGACGCTGTGTCACCCTAGCAAGGAGCAGCCGACAACTCGGTACCAACCGCTTCGTCTCCGCACGAACGGAACTTGCAGCGACGACGGTCCTCCCCCTCCTCCTCGCCGTACACGCCGCCGGCCGCTGGGGGCGCGGGCCGCTGGCCGAGTGCTCGCGCCCCAGGACAACGCCCCCCCGGCGACGCCACGACGGCGGCGGCCCACGCCGCGAGCCGACGGCGTGTAGTACGCCGTTATTAGTTTTAGTTTATGTTTTCATGTGGCCGATTTCAAATATATGTACGAACTCGTCCTATATATGTACGAACTCACCTACATATGTTAAATATCTTTAAATTTCGCTTATGTTTGAATGAATTTCGCCTTGTTTTGTCCGAATTCCCCATTATCATCCATCATAAGCTCGCCGCTGTGAAAATGAGCTCCTCAGACCAAAAAATACATCCATCCAGCACTAAATAGCGGATTTGGTGCAGGGGAGCCCAACGGCTGGAGATGCTCTAAGAACCACATTCCGTCCTCCACCATCCAGGTTCGAATCCAGCTCCACAGTATTTACGGTGTAATTCCGCTTTTACGTTGCACGCCTCACGGATGGGCTGGCCCACAGCTCCGCGCGCTTCAGCGAACCGGTGCTTCTTAGCGCGTAGTCATTTCCGGCGGGGGCTGCTCGCTACCGAGCAGGTCGGTGGCAAACAGACACCCCACGCTTCGGCCAGGCCCATATACGAATGTGAACAATTTTTTAATTTTTTAATTTGAACAATTTTCTACTTTGAACAATTTTCGATTTGAACAAATTTTATATTTGAACAAATTTTATATTTGAACATTTTTTAAATTCGAACAAATTTTGAATTTTAAACAATTTTTGAATTTGAACAAATTTCATATTTGAACGGTTTTCAAATTTGAACGATTTTCAAATTTGAACGGTTTTCGGATTTGAACGGTTTTCAAATTTGAACATTTTTGAATTTAAACATTTTCTCAATTTGAACAATTTTTAAAAATTTAAATTTTCGAATCTGAAAAAATATAAACAAAACCGAAACAGAAAAAAAAATAGAAAAAAACCAGAAAAGAAAAAAAGATAAAGCAAAAACGAACTGCACAGACTAAACAGACCCAAATGGGCCTGGCCCATATCCAACCAGGGGTGTGCGGTGGCCGGTAGCCACCGACCTGGTCGGTGTATAGGTTTTGCCATTTTCCGGCTCGCATGGTCGCACTGTTAGGACTCTTGCTTCCATGCACCTCGTTGGGCCGGGTGCTATGGGGTCGCAACAACAGGATCAGCCCAACTCATAACCAGTATCAGGTCGTCACCTAGTTCGATTATTCCTCTTATGTTAAACGATGTAACTCTTATCAATGAATAAAAAGGTTTAAGTTGTCAAATAAACGGGTATCCAAGTTGGATCAAGAACTGGCGACGGCGGCTTCCTTTTCTTCCACCTCGGCTCCGTTTCCGTCCTCTTTCTTTCTTGCTTGTTCTTGTATCTACCTATTGAATCCTCAAACTATCCCGTATTATGTGCCTTTGAGTGAATCTGCACATTTGGCTGCTGTCACGCACCAAGGTGTCTCGAACTATCTTTTGCAGCTTATCACTCGGGCCTTTTCTGTCGAACTCTGCCTCCGGATCAAGCAACAGGGTTCACGAATCGCGACTTTGAATGTGCATGTTAAATGTACTGCTATGCAAGCTTGAACTCACAATGTAGGATCCCATTGAGGGTTCACGGAGTCGGTTCATCTTCGAGCACGGAGCCCTACGTCAATCTTTTGGGCACACGCCAACATTGGTTCGCATGGACATATCTGTCATTGGCAGCATGCTACCGTGCCATGTCCTCAAGACGACAGACCTGAAGACCCCCGCCTATTGTCCGCTCTGTTGCATGGACATCACCCGCTCTGTGGTCCTACATTATTGACGCCAGCGCGGAGCTCACATACAAAACCATGCAGAGCTTATGGTATGACTACTGAATTCCGATTAAGATCAACATTTTAGTTAGGAGAGCAAGACCGTACGCCCTTATGTGTTGTTCCATCTATCCAGGCGTGTATTTATTTGTTTATTTACTAGCAGAGTGCTTGTGCGTTGCCACGACATATCACATATCCTCCATCCAATCTATATTACATGTCTCCGGTTTGGTAGAAAATAATCGTAAAAACTAACTCACATACAAGACATATGTATGCATCAAACTCATCGCGCTTATATACCATTCTATTTTGCGAACCTATGTGAATTACCAATTATATCATAAAAGATATAGCACCCTTGTGAATTGAATTTGACATGATAATAAACATGATGTTTAACAAATAGAGTAAAACTAATTTGAAAATAAAAAAGCTCGCTAAGGTTACAAATGAATAGACACAACCTGCAAAATCAAGATCTGCAAATCCTCTCGTATTTCACTGCAGAGTTCAACCTTTGAAATGAAAACATACTCACAATGTATGAGTACCATGACATGAATAATATCAAGTACTCCACTAATCTGAAAAGGAAGTCCATATTAGGTGGGATAGTATGACTTACAAGTTACAAGCATATGAATTAGCAAGGCAACATTAACTTGTAACTCTACCAACACCATCTGTACCTAGCACAGAGGACACATCAGCCACACGTCGAAGCATTGTAGCAACACACCGGCACACGCATCAGTACCAGGTCCCCTAATAAGTAGCAGCGGCAGCAGTACAAATACATTTATCAACATTCAGAAGAACTTATCGTCCCCAATCAGCGGCGACAAGATAGAAGAGGATGATCGCAACGCTGCTCGCAGGACCAAGAGTCGGCATGCGACCGTGCTCGACTCCGTCAGGCGGCGCAGTCTCCCAGCCTGCGACGGAGGTACGACCCATAGGCTGCATCCACGGGGCGGCCATGGACATCGCCTTGGTCGAGTCCTCCCGTCGCGGAGGCCGATCCTATCAGACACCTCTCCGCACGCACGGAAGTTCTCCGGCGCCACGGCGCCGTCGCCAGTCGTTGCTCGTCGGCATCCTCCGCTGCGACGCAGGGTGGTTCGGGGATGCGGCAAGCCCGGCCAGCGGCGTCCTCGGCTACGCGGCAGCCGAATCCCCCGGCACCGGCAGGAGATCTCCTACCGGCCCCTCCTGGCGTGGCGCGGTGATTCGGTGATGCGCGGCATGAGTTTCTATCCCGGCTGGCGGCAACGTCGATTAGAAAAAAATATCTCCGGTTCCACGCGCACCGTTGGTCTGGACCCGGTCTCGACGGCAACGGAGGCACGGCGCGGGTGCTCGTTTCAGGATGGAAGCGAGTCATGCGTGGCCCCGTGGGTAGCTTGGTTATTTTTTTTCGTCACCGCGTTTTCGTTTGCTGTTTTTTTTCCAGGCGGGACGACATACGACGATCAGCACACAAAACACTCTCAGATCCGGTTTGGCAGGACACAAAACTTTGACCCAATCCACTTAGGCAGGACACAAAGGAAATTCAATCTTGAAACGTTTTTTATTCTTTTAACTTATGGGTGGCAGTGTGGGTAATTTCGTGCAACTTTTAGGGTAGTTTTGAGTTGGATGACGACCGAGGGAGAAACCCTTTTTCTTTTATTATTAGGTATAGATTTATTGCGAACATCCTAGAAAATTGTTAATAACCGAGTGTGCATATGTAATCATCTCATACAAATCATGCCATTTATGAAAAAAAAAATGTGCCCATGTGCTAACCATGTAGTACACGTTTTGTTTTCAGCAAAATATGTCGTACAAAACATCCATGAAAGTAAACAGCAACAAAATAGGTTTCCCCCTTCACCAGCACACTTGCAAAATATCACCCTGCACTAAAATGCACAAATCGGTTAACTCATGCTTGAAATATAGGTAGCGACCAAGTGTGCCGCTAGCTGGTTTTATCGTTTTATATATAGTACTCCGTAATTAGTCATACGTACAGGGGTGAACCGGAGCACCGCTTCGTCTTCTGCGCACCTGTTTCGTCGGGCGGCATAGCTGACGGTTTTCTGCGCCATGTTAATGGCGTTGCCTCGCCTACCACGTGCCGGTGCTGATGTGTGAGGCACTGAGGCCTCTACAGACTGCGTCAGGCGTTGAAGGAAAAGGCAGCGGCAACCGCCCTCATCAGCCTCACCATTGCCTTCGCTAGCTCCCGCACCAACTTCCACCAACCACGCCGGCGCCATTTGCAAAGGATCGTTGTTTCACAAGACCAAGAATGACCAAGAGGCTAGCTCGTCTCGCGACGGCAAGAAAAAGGAGCGGGACCGCCTCTATATCCCGATGGACCACGCGCGCAAGTTGTTCAAGGAAGACCACGCGGTGCCCTTGCCGGACGTCAACCTGCTGCTTTCGGTGCCACGCGAGGGCCAGGAGCCGCGCGACGAGATCCCCTGCCGCTGCTTCATCCTCCCCGCCGGATCTGTGTGAATATCTATCTTTGGGCATAGACTCATTCAACTCGAACAAGTTCACCATGTGGGAGTTTGACCCACGCCACCGAGCGGGCTACTAGGCGACATGGGCTTCTTCAATCAGGAGCGATGCGTCGTCCTAGACAACGACTACTGGCAAATCCTTCCACACCAATCGCAACTGCAAGTGGGTCAATGACATCAAAATTGACCCGAAAGCAGGATACAAGCACACCCGGAAGCAAGGGAAAGAACAAGGAAAAGGACGACGACAGTTCCGAGGCGATGGATGAGGATGAAGCTTCGCCGGATCCCAAAGAGGCTTCCGCAGTTAATAAATCCAACCCCTTCGTGAAAAAGAGTGATGGCGCATACCACACCTTCCTCGGAACCCCAACGGTCCGGGCCATCGGCCCTCCGGATCCTAAACGCGACAGTTCCCGCTGTGCCGCAATACGTCAAGTGGTCGGAAAAACCCTGCACTTTTGACAGGGCGGATCACCCGACCATCATCCCAAGAGAGTGCTATAGCCTGGTTGTGAGTCCCCGCATAGACGGGTATGACTTCTCCAAGTGCCTTATGGATGGCAGAGCTAGCCTGAACATCATGTACGTGGAGACTCTGGAGAGGATGAACCTTACCAAGGAGCAGCTTAAGCATAGCACCACTGAGTTTCATGGTGTGGTTCCGGGTAAAAAGGCGAACTCCGTAGGCGGCATCAAACTTCACGTGGCCTTCGGCGATGTTAACAATTTTCACGAAGAGATGATCACGTTTGAAGTTGCGCCTTTCAAGAGCTCCTACCACGTAATCTTCAGCAGGCCCACCTACCACAAGTTTCACGCAAGGGCATGCTACATCTACAATAAGCTCAAGATTCCGGGTCCTAACGGTATGATCACCGTATCCGGAGACTACAAGAAAGCTTGAGACTGCGAGGAGGGCGAAGCCGCCTTTGCAGAATGTTATATCTGGAGAGGAGCTGCAAGGCTACAGGGCCGCGGTGGATCCGAATGAGATGCATATCACCAAAAAGCAGATCTCCGAATAGAAGACTTCGTTCAAGGCCGCGATAGACACCAAGAAGGTCGACCTCTAGGTAGGCGACAGTTCCAAGCAGGTGTCTGTCGGAGCTGACATGGACCCCAGATAGGAAATCGCGCTCGTCGAGTTCCTCCGAACTAACATGGATATCTTCACATGGCAACCTTCTGACATGTCCGGAGTACCAAGGGAATTCACCGAGCACTACCTCAACATAAATCCGGGTGCAAAAAACCGGTGAAGCAAGCTATGCGACGCTTTGGAGACAAGAAGCGCCACGCCATAGGGATGGAGTTAGCAAAGTTACTAGAGGTAGGTTTTGTAGTAGAAGTTATCCATGCTGATTGGGTCGCAAACCCCGTCCTTGTACCCAAAAAGAATTCTGAAATACTAAGAATATGCATCGATTACTCCGGCTTGAATAAGCATTGTCCGAAGGATCCGTTCCCCTTGCCGCGCATTGACCAAGTCATTGATTCGACGGCAGGGGCGGAACTTCTGTGTTTTCTTGACGCATATTCCGGGTATCACCAGATCCGGATGAAGAAGTCCGACCAAAAGGCGACCTCGTTCATCACACCCTTTGGCACTTACTGCTATGTCACCATGCCTTTTGGTTTGAAAAATGCAGGTGCCACCTACCAACGTACGATGCAGCGGTGCCTGAAGGACCAAATTGGCCGGAATGTGCACGCCTACGTCGATGACATCGCGGTCATGACCCGGAAAGGATCCGACTTGATCAGCGACCTCACGGAAACCTTTGAAAATCTCCGACGGTACAAGATGATGTTGAATCCGCTAAAGTGCGTCTTTGGCGTACCAGCCGGAAAACTCCTTGGCTTCATTGTATCTCACAGAGGCATTGAAGTTAACCCGCAAAAAAATCAAGGCTATCCTAAACATCAAAAGGCCAACTTGTCTCAAAGATGTGCAATGATTAACTGGCTGCGTCGCCACAATCAGTAGATTTGTTAGCCGTCTTGGTGAGAAGTCACTACCTTTATACAAGCTGCTGAAGAAAATAGACAAATTTGTCAGGGACGATGCAGAAGATGCAACACTTTAGGGGTTAAAAGTTATACTCTCTTCCCCACCTATCTTGGCGGCTCCGGCTGAGTCAGAGCCTATGCTCCTCTACCTGGCAGCTTCCAACAAAGTTATCAGTCTTGTTCTCGCGGTGGAGCGAAAGGAAGAAGGCTACGAATACGGAGTCCAAAGACCGGTTTACTACATAAGCGAGGTCCTGACGGAATCCAAGCAAAGATACCCTCACTATCAGAAGCTAGTCTACGGAGTATTCCTAGGCAGCCGGAAGCTGAGACACTACTTCCAGGAGCATCCTATGACAGTTGTGAGCAAAGCTCCATTGTCAACCATCATCAACAACTCCGATGCAACAGGGCGTGTAGCAAAGTGGGGCATCGAACTTTCTGCATTCGACATCAACTACCAAGCCAGAACCACGATCAAATCCCAATTATGGCGGAATACGAGGCTCTACTACACGGATAGCGCATCGCTAAGGAAATCGGGATCAAGCACATCATATGTTGCGGAGACTCCGACCTGGTGCCACAACAAGTAGCCAGAACCTGGAACGCCAGAAACTCCGTCATGGTGGCTTACAGAGACTAAGTTGACGAGATTTCCAATTGCTTCCTCGGATATGAAGTCAAGTACATCAAGAGATAAGATAACACAGCGGCAGACATGTTGTCCAAGCTCGGATCTGGCCGAAAACCCATTCCGCCTGGAATTTTTCTTGAGCATCTACGGACACCCTCGGTGAAGGGTGCAAACCCGGAATACCCAGACCTGGCGGTGTCTCCGGCTAAGGAAGTGATGGTAATCACTCCGGCCTAGACCACCTTTCCTGGATTACCTCATTGACTAGAAGAAGTTGCCAGAGGATGAAGTCCTCGCACGACAGGTCATCAGGCGAGCAAGATCCTACACAATAGTTGATGGACAGCTCTATAAACGAAGCGCAAACGGGGTATTTCTAAAATGCGTCTCAAATCAAGATGGCATTGAAATCCTCAGAGATATCCGTGCAGGGGATTGCGGGCATCACGCCGCTCCCAGATCCCTCGTCGCAAAAGCTTTCTGGTAAGGTTTTTACTGGTTAACAGCTAAAGAAGATCCTGAGAAAATCATGAAAACTTGTCGCGGTTGCCAGTACTACGCTACTCAACCAAACGCTCCGGCTCAGGAGCTGAAGACCATCCCTATCACTTGGCAGTTCGCGGTCTTGGGGCTTGACATGGTCAGAAAATTAAAAAAAATAATCTCCTGGCGGTTTTGAATACCTTTTGGTCGCTATTGACAAGTTCAATAAGTGGATCCAGGCAAAGCCAGTGAGAAAAGCCGATGGTGCTACGGCACTAAAATTTGTTTGCAGCCTCGTAACAAGATTCGGCATCCCGCACAGCATAATCGCAGACAATGGCACGGACTTCACGCAGGGAGAACTCAAGGATTATTGCAGTGATGTAGGGATCAGGCTTGACCTTGCATCTATGGCTCATCCACAATCCAATGGACGGGTCAAACGAGCTAATTGCCTCATACTAGCCGGAGTCAAACCTCGCATTGAGGAACCGCTGCACCGTGCAGCCGGAGCTTGGGCTGAGGAGTTAGATTTTGTATTGTGGAGTTTACGAACTACCCATAACATGTCAACTGGGTTTACGCCTTTCTTACTAGTATATGGATCCGAAGTTGTGCTCCCCTCCGACATCATCCATGATTCAACGTGAGTCTCTGCCTACAATGAAGAAACTGCTGACGAGGCTTGACAACTATCTGTGGACCTGGTCGAGGAAGCTCGGAATCTCGCTAACCAACGTTCCGCCATTTACCAGCAGAAACTCCGGTGCTATCATAGCCGTCGAGTTCGTAATCTCTCGTTTAAGGAAGGAGACTTGGTCCTCCGCATTCGGAAGGTGAAGGAACATAAGCTACAATCTCCCTGGGAAGGACCCTTTGTCATCAGCAAAGTTCTCCATAACGGATCTGACTACCTCATTGATTTCCGTGAGCTAAAAGATAGACCTGATAATTGGTACCGGAAACGCAAGAGGGAGGATCCGGGTGACATATACGATGAAACAGACCGTCCCTGGAATATAGCACAGCTACGTCCTTTCCACACTTAGCAATTTTCTCATTACATAATTTGTAATATCTATGATACATGATCAATGAAATAAAGCATATGGTTCACTCTTTGAGTCTTTTACCTCCTTTAGTTGTTCATTATTGGATCGTGTATGTTTTTTGACTAAAACCGCAGAGCTGGATTTTTCTGCCTAGGCGTGTATAATAGTTGTTATTTTCAAAAAATCGTCCTGTAGGACGTAAGCTTAAGTTTTCTGGTGGACGAGCTTTTCCGTTGCGAACTTATGGATTCCTGGTAGCGACTTCCAGCACCTTAGCTGGGGGCTTGTTTCCGCGGTTATTAACGGACTGTCATTGGGCTTCGTCGCCGTCGGCAAGTTTTTCCGGCTAAAGGTCTTCTGGCTCGTGGAAGGTGATACGTCTCCAACGTATCTATAATTTCTGATGTTCCATGCTTGTTTTATGACAATACCTACATGTTTTGTTCACACTTTATATCGTCTTGATGCATTTTCCGGAACTAACCTATTGACGAGATGCCGAAGTGCGTTCCTGTTTCTGCTGTTTTGGTTTCAGAAATCCTAGTAAGAAAATATTCTCGCAATTGGACGAAATCAACGCCCAGCATCTTAGAATTCCACGAAGCTTCCAGAACACCCGAGAGCCACTAGAGGAGAGCCACAGGGGGCCCACACAGGGGGCTGGCGCGGCCAGGCTAGGGCCCGTGCCCCCCTATTGTGTGGCGGCTCCGTACCCCCTCCGACTCCGCCTCTTCGCCTATTTAAAGGTCCCTGACCTAAATCTTCGAAACGAAAAAGCCACGGTACGAGAAACCTTCCAGAGCCGCCGCCATCGCGAAGCCAAGATGCGGGGACAGAGTCTCTGTTCGGCACGCCGCGGGACGGGGAAGTGCCCCGGAAGGCTTCTCCATCGACATCACCGCCATCTCCATCAACGCTGCTGCTGCTATGATGAGGAGGGAGTAGTTCTCCCTCGAGGCTAAGGGCTGTACCGGTAGCTATGTGGTTAATCTCTCTCTCTGTACTTGATACGTCCAATTTGCATCACTATTTTGTATCATAATTTGCTGTTATTCATTGATATATTTCATATTGGGACACAATACTTATGTTATTTCATCTATTTGCATGTTTCATCATTATTGGAGGATCAAGCACCGGAGCCAGGATTCTGCTGGAAAAAGCACCGTCAGAACGCAATATTTCGGAAGATCAACTGTGGAAGGAAATTACACGTAAATTCCTATTTTTCCAGATGACGAAGGAAGCCAGAAGGGGGAGCTAGCTGGACCCAAGGTGGGCCCAGACCATGGGGCGGCGCGGCCCATGGCCTGGCCGCGCCACCTTGTGGTGTGGGGCCCCACAGCCCCTTTCGCCTCCTTTTCTTCGCGTACTCCTTCGTCCTGAAAACCTAAGCCACAGAGGGTACCTCACGAAGAGTTACAGCCGCCTCTGCGGGGCGGAGAACACCAGAGAGAAAAGAGCTCTCCGGCGGGCAGGAATCCGCCGGGGAAATTCCCTCCCGGAGGGGGAAATCGACGCCATCGCCATCGTCATCGAGCTGGACATCATCTCCATCATCATCATCATCATCTCCACCATCTACACCGCCATCACCACCGCTGCACCTCGTCACCGCTGTAACGATTTGGGTTGGATCTTGATTGTTTGATAGGGGAAACTCTCCCGGTGTTATTCTCTACTTGTTATTGATGCTATTGAGTGAAACCATTGAACCAAGGTTTATGTTCAGATTGTTATTCATCATCATATCACCTCTGATTGTATTCCATATGATGTCTCGTGAGTAGTCCGTTTAGTTCTTGAGGACATGGGTGAAGTCTAAATGTTAGTAGTGAACTATGGTTGAGTAATATTCAATGTTATGATATTTAAGTTGTGGTGTCATTCTTCTAGTGGTGTCGTGTGAACGTCGACTACACGATACTTCACCATTTATGGGCCTAGGGGAGTGCATCTTGTATTCGGTTGCTAATTGCGGGGTTGCCGGAGTGACAGAAACCTGAGCCCCCGTTAGTATATCGATGCAAGAGGGATCGCAGGATCTCAGAGTTTAAGGTTGTGGTTAGATTTATCTTAATTACTTTCTTGTAGTTGCGGATGCTTGCAAGGGGTATAATCACAAGTATGTATTAGTCCTAGGAAGGGCGGTGCATTAGCATAGGTTCACCCACACAACACTTATCAAAACAATGAAGATTATTTAGCCACATGAAGCGAAAGCACTAGACTAAAATCCCCGTGTGTCCTCAAGAACGTTTGGTCATTATAAGTAAACAAACCGGCTTGTCCTTTGTGCTAAAAAGGATTGGGCCACTCGCTGCAATTATTTCTCTCGCATTTTACTTACTCGTACTTTATTCATCTGTTACATCAAAACCCCTTGAATACTTGTCTATGAGCATTTACAGTGAATCCTTCATCGAAACTACTTGTCAACACCTTCTGCTCCTCGTTGGGATCGACATTCTTACTTATCGAAGATACTACGATACACCCCCTATACTTGTGGGTCATCAAGACTATTTTCTGGCGCCGTTGCCGGGGAGTGAAGCGCTATTGGTAAGTGGAATTGGTAAGGAAAACCTTTACTGTTTGTGCTGATTTTATTTCTGCCTGCTACTATAAGTCATTATGGAGAGATCTTCTCTTCAATTTCTATTTGGGAAATCTACTACTACTGCAACGGTAGTGGATGAAGCGCCAGGTGAGGAAGTAATACCATATAAAATACCTATGAAAATTATTGAACGTGTTATGGATAACCGCTATGAAGGGGATGGAACTGTCCATCCTGGTGATCATTTACTGTTTTTGCATGAATTATGCGGGTTATTCAAATGTGCAGGTATTGCTATGAATGAAGTTAGAAAGAAACTATTCACTATATCGCTGTCTGGTAAAGCGGCGCATTGGTATAAATTGCTGAAGAATGGTGATTCTATTGATTGGGAGGACATTGTGCCTTTATTTTATTCTAAATTCTATCCTCCAAGTGAAATTCACAAGGATCGGAACCGCATATATAATTTCTGGCCTCATGATGGAGAAAGTATTGCCCAAGCTTGGGGGAGATTGAAGTCTTTAATGCTCAAATGCCCCATTCATGAGCTTCCTGGTAATGTTATTATTGATAATTTCTATGCAAGACTTTCTTTTCAAGACAAGACCTTGCTGGATACTTCTTGTTTTGGATCATTTACACGCAACAAAGAAGAGTTTAAAAGGGACCTTCTTGATCGGATCCAAGAAAATACTGAAGGATGGGAGAACGACAAGGATAGAGAATCAGGTATAATTTATGATTATAAATGCATTGAAGCTTTTATGGATACTGATAAATTTCGTAATATGAGTGCTACATATGGTCTTGATTCCCAAGTTGTTGCAAATCTTTATAAAGCTTTTGCCTCTCATTATGAATTGCCTAAGAAGAATTTTGATAAGTATCATGAACCGTATAAAGATAACGTAGATTCATCTGTAAACAAATGTGTAGTGATTGAAACTGTTGATAATGTTATTCCTGAAGTTTATATTGAAAAAACCCCTTTCCCTGCTAAAATGAAGGAGTACTCTGTCATATCTAGTGCGGTTAATAAAAGTGAAAAGAAACCTAAAGAACCTGAAGAACAAATTAAAATTGAACCTGCTGTTGCAATAGTTAAAGATCTTGTGACTGAAAATGTGGAGGATGGTCATATTATTTTCTGTGAAGATGCTTCTAATATTGTTTCACATCCTAATAAACCCAAACAAGTTAGTGTTCCTATGTTATCTGTTAGAATTGGTGATCATTGCTATTATGGTTTATGTGATATTGGTGCAAGTGTTAGTGCTATTCCTTATGAGCTTTACACGGAGATTATGCACGAAATTGATTCTTGTGAACTTGAAGATATTGATGTGGTTATTCAGCTGGCTAATAGAGAAACTATTTCTCCAATTGGTATTGTTCGAGATGTGGAAGTTCTATGTGGTAAGATTAAATATCCTGCTGACTTTTTGGTACTTGGTTCTGCTGCTAGTGATCATTGTCCTATCATTTTTGGTAGACCTTTTCTAAATACTTGTGGAGCTATTATAGATTGTAAGAAAGAGAAAATTTTGACTAGATTTGCTGGTGAGCCTTATGAATTTAACTTTTCTAAATTCACTAAAACTCCTTATAAAGCTGACTTGCCTAGTAATGATTTTAAAATGGAGCAGTGTGCATCTATTGTTCTTGTTCCTAATAATCCTTTGCAGCAACATTTGGAGAATAGCGAAAGTGAAGCTTTTAGGAAAGAAAGAGATGAGCTTGAGGAAATTTTTCTTCGCCAACCTATTCTCAAGCATGATTTACCGGTGGAAGATTTGGGTACAACACCGCCACCAAAGGAAGATCCTGTTTTTGATTTAAAGCCTTTACCTGATAATCTTAAATATGCTCATATTGATGATAAGAAAATATATCCTGTTATTATTAGTTCTAAGCTTTCAGAGATTGAGGAAGAAAGGTTATTGGAAATATTGAAGAAACACCGAGGAGCTATTGGCTATACTCTTGATGATTTGAAAGGGATTTCTCCTTCTATTTGCCAACATGCTATTAATATGGAAGATGATGCAAAGCCTGTTGTTGAACATCAACGTCGTCTAATTCCGAAGATGAAAGAGGTGGTAAGGAACGAGGTATTAAAACTTCTTGAAGCTGGTATTATATATCCTATTGCTGATAGTAGATGGGTTAGTCCTGTGCATTGTGTTCCTAAGAAAGGAGGAATGACTGTTGTGCCTAATGATAATGATGAGCTTATTCCTCAAAGAGTAGTTGTAGGGTATAGAATGTGCATTGATTTTCGAAAAGTTAATAAAGTTACTAAGAAAGATCATTACCCTTTACCCTTTATTGATCAAATGCTAGAAAGGTTATCTAAAAATACTCATTTTTGCTTTCTTGATGGTTATTCTGGGTTTTCACAAATTGCTGTTAAAGCTAAAGATCAAGAGAAAACCACGTTTACTTGTCCTTATGGAACTTATGCTTATAGGCGTATGCCTTTTGGTTTATGTAATGCTCCTGCTACTTTTCAAAGATGCATGTCTGCTATTTTTCATGGTTTTTGCGAAAGTATTGTAGAGGTGTTCATGGATGATTTTTCTGTCTATGGGAATTCTTTTGATAATTGCTTGCGAAACCTCGATAAAGTTTTGCAGAGATGTGAAGAAACTAACCTTGTTCTTAATTGGGAGAAATGCCACTTTATGGTTAATGAAGGAATTGTATTGGGACATAAAATTTCCGAGAGAGGTATTGAAGTTGATAGAGCTAAAGTTGAAGCAATTGAGAAGATGCCCTATCCGAGGGATGTTAAAGGTATTCGTAGTGTTCTTGGTCATGTTGGGTTTTATAGGAGATTTATTAAAGATTTCTCTAAAATTTCAAAGCCTCTTACTAATCTTCTTCAAAAAGATGTATCTTTTGTTTTTGATGATGATTGTAAGGAAGCTTTTGAAACTCTAAAGAAAGCCTTAACAACTGCTCCTGTAGTTGAACCTCCTGATTGGAATTTGCCTTTTGAAATTATGTGTGATGCTAGTGATTTTGCTGTAGGCGCTGTTCTTGGACAGCGGGTAGATAAAAAATTAAATGTTATTCATTATGCTAGTAAGACTCTTGATGCTGCTCAAAGAAATTATGCTACAACTGAAAAGGAATTGTTAGCTGTAGTCTTTGCTTGTGACAAGTTTAGACCCTATATTGTTGATTCAAAAGTCACAATTCATACTGATCATGCTGCAATTAGATACCTTATGACAAAGAAAGATGCTAAGCCAAGGCTTATTAGATGGGTACTTCTTTTGCAAGAATTTGATTTACATATTATAGATAGGAAAGGTGCTGATAATTTGTCTAGATTGGAAAATATTGCTTATGATCCTGTTCCTGTTAATGATAGTTTTCCAAATGAACAATTGGCTGTAATAAAGGTGAGCTCACGAGAGAGCCCTTGGTATGCAGATTATGCTAACTTTATTGTTTCGAAGTATTTGCCTCCAACCTTTTCAGCTCAGCAAAGGAGGAAATTCTTTTATGACTTGAGGCATTATTTTTGGGATGACCCACACTTATATAAAGAAGGAGTAGATGGTATTATGCGAAGATGTGTTCCTGAATATGAACAACAGGAGATATTGAGTAAATGTCATGGTAGTGTTTATGGAGGACATCATGCTGGAGATAGAACCGCGCAAAAGGTTCTACAATCAGGTTTTTATTGGCCAACACTTTTCAAAGATGCAAGGAAGTTTATCTTATCTTGTGATGAATGTCAAAGAGTTGGTAATATCTCTAGACGCAATGAAATGCCTATGAATTATACTCTTGTTATTGAACCATTCGATTGTTGGGGATTCGACTTCATGGGTCCTTTCCCTTCTTCAGAAGGTAACACTCATATACTTGTCGCTGTTGATTATGTTACTAAATGGGTAGAAGCTATACCTACAAAAAGTGCTGATGGTGAGACCTCTTTAAAAATGCTTTTAGATATTATTTTTCCTAGGTTTGGAGTACCTAGATATATTATGACTGATGGAGGTTCTCATTTTATTCATGGAGGTTTTAGAAAAACTCTTGCTAAGTATGGTATTAATCATAGAATCGCTTCCGCTTATCACCCTCAAACTAGTGGTCAAGTAGAATTATCAAATAGAGAGATTAAATCTATTTTGGGAAAGACTGTTAATAAATCTAGAAAGAATTGGGCTAGCAAATTGAAGGAAGCACTATGGGCTTATAGAACTGCTTATAAAAACCCCATGGGAATGTCACCTTATAAAATGGTTTATGGAAAAGCTTGTCATTTACCTTTAGAACTAGAGCACAAAGCTTATTGGGCTATTAGAGAACTAAATAAAGATCCTAAATTAGCCGGTAATAAGAGGTTGCTGCAATTAAGTTCTCTAGATGAATGGAGAAGTGAAGCTTATGAAAATGCTAAACTCTTTAAAGAAAAAGTTAAGAAGTGGCATGATAGAAGAATTATCAAAAGAGAGTTTAATATTGGGGATAAAGTCCTATTGTATCGGTCTCGTCTCAGATTCTTTGCAGGGAAATTACTCTCGAAGTGGGAAGGACCATATGTTGTTGAGGAGGTGTATCGTTCAGGAGCAATTAAAATTAGCTCTCTCCAAGGCAATGCCACACAAGTGGTGAATGGACAAAGACTCAAGCATTATATCTCGGGTGATTCTTATAATGTTGATGTTGATATTATTCAAGTGGAAACACCGGAGGCTTTCATCAAAGGACAAATTGACAGTCCGCCAGAACTCGACTTTGAATAGGTAACAGTACAGGTAATAAAAAGTCCGCGTTTACCTTTCCGAACAATATTTTTGCTGTTTTTGGAAAATATGAAAAATTACGGAATCGAAACGGAGTGGAAAAGACGCGCGAGGGCCCGTCACCATAGGCCGGCGCGGGCCCCACCCTGGCCGCGCCGACCTATGGGGACAGCCCCTCGTCGTCCCTTTTCCACTCGTTTTCGGCCTGGAACCTTCCTTTTATCGTAAAAATATTTGCTATATAATTCCCCGGACCCCTGGAGGTCCGTATATCGTTTTCTCGTCGTGTTTTGTTTCGAGTTGTTTTCTGCCAGATTTGTTTTGATCTAGAAGCACCATGGTCTCCAACAACAAGGACAAGGGGCCTTGGAAGGAAGAGATGGATGAAAGGATCAATAAGGAGAAGAAGAAGATAGCATCAGCAAAAGGAGAGTGGGAAACTACGAAGAGTAAGCCAATCTTGGTGGGATCGGTTAACACTGGGCGTTCTTTTTCTCATAACTTGCAGGGAGCTCTTCCGCCTGCTCTGGACCTCGACTCTTTCCCTTGTGTGGAGGAAGCAATACGGGTTGCTGATGAGTTTTGTGATCAATATCGTGCTCTCAAAAGGGAAGTGGAGATACTTCAGGAGGAGAACCAGCGACTTCGCAGAATGCTGGAATATTACTCAATTCCCAGCACAAGGCCGTCACCGCCATATTCGGATAACAATGAGTCTCTTCAAGTTTTGGTGCAGAATTGCAAAATTGAGAAGCTGAAGCTGAAGGAGATCCTTATGAAGCGCGAGAAGAAGCCATCACCATCATCACCGAAGGAGTAATTCATCATCGGTATTGGCATCCCCTTGGTTTGTTCCAAGCTTGGGGGAGTGCCGCGGTATCACATCATCACTACCTTTATCTTTTACTATCAAGTAGTGTCATATCATGAGTAGGGAAGTTATCATATGGAATAGTATGCAATGTGGAAGTATCTCTCTTAGTTGGTTATCTATGTATCCGTTGGTGTGAGTTATCGTTATGGAATATTAATGAGAAGTCTTATCATTTACTTTTTGCACACCTTATTTTAGTTTGCAATCTCCATTATATGATCACCTTTGACATGAGTATTGATATTACTTTGGGAGCATCAAGTAAATCTATTTGGTTTTGGCAAACTTAGCATTGGTCAATAGCAACAACACCCTGATGTTTAATTAGAAGAGAGAAATACACTTAGATATATTACTCTATTATCTCTATGCTAATGAGTTTAGTATTCTGAAGTAAAATTGCTTGTGCTTATGAGAAAGATGCATGATTGTTCTATCATATGTATATTTGTTTGTTTCCCTCAACCTTTATGCTTGCTATCAAACCTTGCTAGCCAAAGACCTGTATCGAGAGGGAATGCTTCTCATACATCCATAACCTTAGACCAAACCTATGCCATTTGTGTCCACCATACCTACCTACTACATGGTATTTTCTGCCATTCCAAGTAAATACTTCATGTGCTACCTTTAAATAATTCAAACTATACTACTCCTTATTTGTGTCAATGTTTTATAGCTCATGAGGAAGTATGTGGTGTTTTATCTTTCAATCTTATTGGGCGGACTTTCACCAATGGACTAGTGGCACATCCGCTTATCCAATAATTTTGCAATAAGAGCTGGCAACGGGGTTCCCAGCCCCAATTAATAACTTTCATTAATAATTCTCTTCACATGTTTTGCCCTGATTTATCAGTAAGCAACTTAATTTTGCAATAGACACTCCTCCATGGTATGTGAATGTTGGAAGGCACCCGAGGATTCGGTTAGCCATGGATTGAGAAAGCCAAGGTTGGGGGAGTGTCATCCTTAATAAAACTAAAATACATGTGTAAACAAAAGAGAAGGGGGATGATCTACCTTGCTGGTAGAGATGCCGTCCCTCATGGGAGCCGCTCTTGGAAGGTTCGTTTGGCAAGGGGGTTAGAGTGCCCGCTACCATTCGTTGACAACAACAAACACCGCTCAAAATCTTACTTTTATGCTCTTTATATGATTTCAAAACTTGAAAAGCTCTAGCACATGATTTAATCCCTGCTTCCCTCTGCGAAGGGCCTATCTTTTACTTTTATGTTGAGTCAGTAAACCTATTTCCCTCTGTCTTAAGCAAGCAATTGAGTTGTTGTGAACCAACCATTTATGCTATGATTGAGCTAATTATGTCCTTTATACTTTCTTGTTTAGTACAAATTTTATCTGAATGAATATGACTTTGAAAGTTATCAATGATTATGAGGAGATTGTTATGATTGAGAATGAAAGCCCTGCTATATAAATTCTAATATGAAAGCCTTGCTTATTAAATAAGAGCAATCCGTTAGTAGTTCTCTGACCAAGAACAAAGTTTGCCATAACCATCTATGATTTCCTATGCACCTTTACTTGTGATTTCTCTTTACTTATTTCAAGTTGAGTTATATGAAGAGAATGTGTATTAGAATATCTTGTGTGAATCAATATGATGCTTCTTGTCCGTATTTTATTTATCGACTCTTCACTCCATAAACATGTGGTCTTGTTTATCGAGCTCAGTTTCGCTTGGGGACAAGCGAGGTCTAAGCTTGGGGGGAGTTGATACGTCCAATTTGCATCACTATTTTGTATCATAATTTGCTGTTATTCATTGATATATTTCATATTGGGACACAATACTTATGTTATTTCATCTATTTTGCATGTTTCATCATTATTGGAGGATCAAGCACCGGAGCCAGGATTCTGCTGGAAAAAGCACCGTCAGAACGCAATATTTCGGAAGATCAACTGTGGAAGGAAATTACACGTAAATTCCTATTTTTCCAGATGACGAAAGCCAGAAGGGGGAGCCAGCTGGACCCAAGGTGGGCCCAGACCATAGGGCGGCGCGGCCCATGGCCTGGCCGCGCCACCTTGTGGTGTGGGGGCCCCACAGCCCCTTTCGCCTCCTTTTCTTCGCGTACTCCTTCGTCCCGAAAACCTAAGCCACAGAAGGTACCTCACGAAGAGTTACAGCCGCCTCTGCGGGGCGGAGAACACCAGAGAGAAAAGAGCTCTCCGGCGGGCAGGAATCCGCCGGGGAAATTCCCTCCCGGAGGGGGAAATCGACGCCATCGCCATCGTCATCGAGCTGGACATCATCTCCATCATCATCATCATCATCTCCACCATCTACACCGCCATCACCACCGCTGCACCTCGTCACCGCTGTAACGATTTGGGTTGGATCTTGATTGTTTGATAGGGGAAACTCTCCCGGTGTTATTCTCTACTTGTTATTGATGCTATTGAGTGAAACCATTGAACCAAGGTTTATGTTCAGATTGTTATTCATCATCATATCACCTCTGATTGTATTCCATATGATGTCTCGTGAGTAGTTCGTTTAGTTCTTGAGGACATGGGTGAAGTCTAAATGTTAGTAGTGAACTATGGTTGAGTAATATTCAATGTTATGATATTTAAGTTGTGGTGTCATTCTTCTAGTGGTGTCGTGTGAACGTCGACTACACGATACTTCACCATTTATGGGCCTAGGGGAGTGCATCTTGTATTCGGTTGCTAATTGCGGGGTTGCCGGAGTGACAGAAACCTGAGCCCCCGTTAGTATATCGATGCAAGAGGGATCGCAGGATCTCAGAGTTTAAGGCTGTGGTTAGATTTATCTTAATTACTTTCTTGTAGTTGCGGATGCTTGCAAGGGGTATAATCACAAGTATGTATTAGTCCTAGGAAGGGCGGTGCATTAGCATAGGTTCACCCACACAACACTTATCAAAACAATGAAGATTATTTAGCCACATGAAGCGAAAGCACTAGACTAAAATCCCCGTGTGTCCTCAAGAACGTTTGGTCATTATAAGTAAACAAACCGGCTTGTCCTTTGTGCTAAAAAGGATTGGGCCACTCGCTGCAATTATTTCTCTCGCATTTTACTTACTCGTACTTTATTCATCTGTTACATCAAAACCCCTTGAATACTTGTCTGTGAGCATTTACAGTGAATCCTTCATCGAAACTACTTGTCAACACCTTCTGCTCCTCGTTGGGATCGACATTCTTACTTATCGAAGATACTACGATACACCCCCTATACTTGTGGGTCATCAGTACTCCAATACAATGATCTTATGAGCTGCCTTACATGATTGAGATCTATATGATGAGCTTTGTATCGCTACTAGTCTATGTGCTACTCATGTGATGTTATTAAAGTAGTCTATTCCTCCTGCATGGTGTAATGGTGAAAGTGTGTGCACCGTGTGGTTCTTGTCGTAGGTTATGATCATAATCTCTTGTAGGTTATGGAGTTAATTATCACTATGATAGTATTGATGTGATCTATTCCCCCTTCATAGTGTAATGGTGACAGTGTGTATGCTATGTTAGTACTCGGGCTATTTTGCAAAGATCTATTATGCTCTAAGGTTACTTAAATATGAATGTTGAATGTTGTGGCGCTTGTTAACTCCGGCTTGAGGGAGCTCTTGTAGCCCTACACAACGAATGGTGTTTATCATCCAACAAAAGAGTGTATGTAGCACAAATGAGAAGAAGTTATTATTTATTATGCGATCAATGTTGAGAGTGTCCACTAGTGGAAGTTTGATCCCTAGGCCTTGTTTCCAATACTGCAAACACCGCTTATTTACTATTTTGTTGCATGTTTACTCGCTGCCATATTTTATTCAGATTGCTATTACCACTCATATACATCCATACTACTTGTATTTCACTATCTCTTCGCCGAACTAGTGCACCTATACCAAGTGTATTAGGTGTGTTGGGGACACAAGAGACTTCTTGTATCGTGATTGCAGGGTTGCTTGAGAGGACTATCTTTGACCTCTTCCTCCCTGAGTTCGATAAACCTTGGGTGATCCACTTAAGGGAAAACTTGCTGTTGTTCTACAAACCTCTGCTCTTGGAGGCCCAACACTGTCTACAGGAAAAGAAGCGTGAGTAGACATCAAGCTATTTTCTGGCGCCGTTGCCGGGGACGAGTCAAGACACTCCATCAAGCCCGTCAACCGCCATCAAACCTCCCACGTCAACCACGCGCCAGTTGTGGACAGCAAGCTATTTTCTGGCGCCGTTGCCGGGGAGGAAAGGTAAAAGGCACTCATACTCCGGTCCCAGGTAACTAAGTTATTTTTTTTGCCGTTGTAAGTGCTCGAAGCTATTTCCTTTAGATCCTGCAATTGCATCTTTTGGTTTCTTGTTTACACTAGTTAGGCATAATGGAAAGCAACAGTGAGCTTCTTATTCTATTTCCTGAGTTAAGACATGGATTGTTTGCTGCGAAAATTAAAAAACCTATGGAATCTTATTTGCATGCTAGTAGCAATGATATTAGTATGAACTCTTTGAACACCATTGTTGCTAATGATATGGAAAATTCTAAGCTTGGGGAAGCTGGTTTTGATGAGCATGACATTTTTAGTCCCCCAAGAATTGAGGAGAAAATTTTCTTTGATGATACTTTGCCTCCTATTTATGATGATTATAATGATAGTGGTATTTTGGTGCCGCCTACTATGGAGAGTAAATTTTATTATGATTATACTATGCCTCCTACAC
Source organism: Lolium multiflorum (assembly GCA_030979885.1). Taxonomy (NCBI): domain Eukaryota; kingdom Viridiplantae; phylum Streptophyta; class Magnoliopsida; order Poales; family Poaceae; genus Lolium; species Lolium multiflorum. The sequence continues at coordinate 118,057,005 of CM061750.1, forward strand.
TTGATGAGAATAATAATGATAGCTACTTTGTTGAATTTGCTCCCACTACAACTAATAAAATTGATTATGCTTATGTGGAGAGTAATAATTTTATGCATGTGGCTCATGACAAGAATGCTTTATGTGATAGTTATATTGTTGAGTTTGTTCATGATGCTACTGAAAGTTATTATGAGAGAGGGAAACATGGTTATATGCATCTTAATAATATTAAGTTTCCCCTCTTTATGTTGAGAATCTTGAAATTGCACTTGTGTTGCTTTTCTATGCTTGCCACTTTGTTCTTCATGAATTTATTTGTGTACAAGATTCCTTTTCATAGGAAGTGGGTTAGGCTTAAATGTGTTTTGAATTTGCTTCTTGATGCTCCTTTTGCTTCATTTTCTATTTTCATGAGAGCATCATTAAAATTGTTGAGCCCATCTTAATGGCTATAAAGAAAGAACTTCTTGGGAGATAACCCATGTGTTTATTTTGCTACTGTTTTGTTGAGTCTTGGAAGTTGTTTACTACTGTAGCAACCTCTTCTTATCATGTTTTGTGCCAAGTAAAGTCTCTATGGTAAAGTTGATGCTAGATTTGGATTGCTGCGCAGAAACAACATTGCTGTTTGTCACGAATTCGCACAGATCTCTCTGTAGGAAAGTCAAAAAAATCTGAAAATTTACGTGCGTGATCCTCATATATGTACGCAACTTTCATTAGTTTTGAGTTTTTCCATTTGAGCAAGTTAAGTTCCCCTGCAAAATTCGTCTTTACGGACTGTTCTGTTTTTGACAGATTCTGCCTTTTATTTCGCATTGCCGCTTTTGCTATGTTGAATGAGTTTCTTTGTTCCATTAAATTTCAGAAGCTTTGTGCAATGTCCAGAAGTGTTAAGAATGATTGTGTCACCTCTGAACATGTGAATTTTTATTATGCACTAACCCTCTAATGAGTTTGCTTTAAGTTTGGTGTGGAGGAAGTTTTCAAGGGTCAAGAGAAGAGGATGATATACTATGATCAAGAAGAGTGAAAGGTCTAAGCTTGGGGATGCCCCGTGGTTCATCCCTGCATATTTCAAGAAGACTCAAGCATCTAAGCTTGGGGATGCCCAAGACATCCCCTTCTTCATCGACAACTTATCAGGTCACTTCTAGTGAAACTATATTTTTATTCCATCACATCTTATGTACTTTACTTGGAGCGTCTGTGTGCTTTTATTTTCGTTTTGTTATTTTCATTCTCTGAATAAATTCATGCTCATGTGGGAGAGAGACACGCTCCGCTTTTTCATATGAACACTAGTGTTCTTCATTTTTGCTTTTAATGTTCAAGGGCGAAAGTTGATCGCTTCACTTGTTGCTATTTGGTTGGAATCAGAAAATGCTTCATATGGTTTTGAATAACTTGATACTTGGCAATTGTTTTGAGCTCTCATAGATCATGTTTAAGCTCTTGCATCATGTAGTTTAATCTATTAATGAAGAACTACTGTAGAGCTTGTTGAAATTTGGTTTGCATGATTGGTCTCTCTAAGGTCTAGATATTTTCTGGTAAAAGTGTTTGAGCAACAAGGAAGACAGTGTAGAGTCTTATAATGCTTGCAATATGTTCTTATGTAAGTTTTGTTGTACCGGTTTATACTTGTGTTTGCTTCAAACAACCTTGCTAGCCAAAGCCTTGTACTGAGAGGGAATACTTCTCGTGCATCCAAAACCTTGAGCCAAAACCTATGCCATTTGTGTCCACCATATCTACCTACTATGTGGTATTTCCTGCCATTCCAAGTAAATACTTCATGTGCTACCTTTAAACAATTCAAAAGCTATTATCTCTTATTTGTGTCAATGTTTTATAGCTCATGAGGAAGTATGTGGTGTTTTATCTTTCGATCTTGTCATTTACTTCTGACAGACTTTCACAATGGACTAGTGGCTCATCCGCTTATCCAATAATTTTGCAAAAGGAGCTGGCAATGGGGTTCCCAGCCCCAATTAATTAACTTGCATTAATAATTCTCTTCACATGTTTTGCTCTGATCTATCAGTAAGCAACTTAAATTTGCAAATAGACACTCCTCCATGGTATGTGAATGTTGGAAGGCACCCGAGGATTCGGTTAGCCATGGCTTGTGTAAGCAAAGGTTGGGGGAGTGTCATCTAATAAATAAAACTAAAGTACATGTGTAAACAAAAGAGAAGAGGGATGATCTACCTTGCTGGTAGAGATAACGTCCTTCATGGGAGCCGCTCTTGAAAGTCTGGTTGATAAGGTAGTTAGAGTGCCCACTACCATTCGTTGACAACAACAAACACCTCTCAAAACTTTACTTTTATGCTCTCTATATGATTTAAAAACTTGAAAAGCTCTAGCACATGATTTAATCCCTGCTTCCCTCTGCGAAGGGCCTTTCTTTTACTTTATGTTGAGTCAGTTTACCTACTTCCTTCCATCTTAGAAGCAAACACTTGTGTCAACTGTGCATTGATTCTTACATACTTGCTTATTTGCATTCATCATATTACTTTGTGTTGACAATTATCCATGAGATATGCATGTTGAAAGTTGAAAGCAATTGCTGAAACTTATATCTTCCTTTGTGTTGCTTCGATGCCTTTACTTTGAATTTATTGCTTTATGAGTTAACTCTTATGCAAGGCTTGTTGATGCTTGTCTTGAAAGTACTATTCATGAAAAGTTTTGCTATATGATTCATTTGTTTAGTCATTATCTTTGTTAGCAATCTTTTGTTTCAAGATCACTTCATTCATGTCATATGCTTTACAATAATGTTGATCAAGATTATGTTGGTAGCATGTCACTTCAGAAATTATTTGTGTTATCGTTTACCTACTCGAGGGCGAGTAGGAACTAAGCTTGGGGATGCTGATATGTCTCCAACGTATCTATAATTTCTGATGTTCCATGCTTGTTTTATGACAATACCTACATGTTTTGTTCACACTTTATATCGTTTTGATGCATTTTCCGGAACTAACCTATTGACGAGATGCCGAAGTGCCAGTTCATGTTTTCTGCTGTTTTTGGTTTCAGAAATCCTAGTAAGGAAATATTCTCGGAATTGGATGAAATCAACGCCCATCATCTTAGAATTCCACGAAGCTTCCAGAACACCCGAGAGCCACCAGAGGAGAGCCACGGGGGCCCACACGCCAGGGCGGCGGGCTAGGGCCCGCGCCCCCTATTGTGTGGCGGCTCCGTACCCCCTCCGACTCCGCCTCTTCGCCTATTTAAAGGTCCCTGACCTAAATCTTCGAAACGAAAAAGCCACGGTACGAGAAACCTTCCAGAGCCGCCGCCATCGTGAAGCCAAGATCTGGGGGACAGGAGTCTCTGTTCCGGCACGCCGCCGGGACGGGGAAGTGCCCCCGGAAGGCTTCTCCATCGACATCACCGCCATCTCCATCAACGCTGCTGCTCCTATGATGAGGAGGGAGTAGTTCTCCCTCGAGGCTAAGGGCTGTACCGGTAGCTATGTGGTTAATCTCTCTCTCTGTACTCCAATACAATGATCTTATGAGCTGCCTTACATGATTGAGATCTATATGATGAGCTTTGTATCGCTACTAGTCTATGTGCTACTCATGTGATGTTATTAAAGTAGTCTATTCCTCCTGCATGGTGTAATGGTGACAGTGTGTGCACCGTGTGGTTCTTGTCGTAGGTTATGATCATAATCTCTTGTAGGTTATGGAGTTAATTATCACTATGATAGTATTGATGTGATCTATTCCCCCTTTCATAGTGTAATGGTGACAATGTGTATGCTATGTTAGTACTCGGGCTATTTTGCAAAGATCTATTATGCTCTAAGGTTACTTAAATATGAATGCTGAATGTTGTGGCGCTTGTTAACTCCGGCTTGAGGGAGCTCTTGTAGCCCTACACAACGAATGGTGTTTATCATCCAACAAAAGAGTGTATGTAGCACAAATGAGAAGAAGTTATTATTTATTATGCGATCAATGTTGAGAGTGTCCACTAGTGAAAGTATGATCCCTAGGCCTTGTTTCCAATACTGCAAACACCGCTTATTTACTGTTCTGTTGCATGTTTACTCGCTGCCATATTTTATTCAGATTGCTATTACCACTCATATACATCCATACTACTTGTATTTCACTATCTCTTCGCCGAACTAGTGCACCTATACATCGACAAGTGTATTAGGTGTGTTGGGGACACAAGAGACTTCTTGTATCGTGATTGCAGGGTTGCTTGAGAGGACTATCTTTGACCTCTTCCTCCCTGAGTTCGATAAACCTTGGATGATCCACTTAAGGGAAAACTTGTTCTACAAACGCCGCTGGCGAACACTTCTGGCAAAGCGTGAGTAGACTCGTGGAAGGTCAAATAAGCAAGCCGGAAAACTCATAAACTAGCACTTGCTTTCAAATAACGAAACATGCATTCATAAATTAAAACGGATCGCAGGATAAGTATTTTCCGCCCACATGCAGTCGTTTCGTCCTAGCTACTTCGATGGGGCCAAAATGATGCATTGTTTTTTCCACAAGAAGCATTTTTTTACTTCTCCTTGATCGGAGAAGAGCGAGCCTCATCGTCGGCTTGTGATTTTTCTTCCTCCGCTTCCTTAGCCGGAGAAGAAACCACTTCTCGTCGCTTTCTTCAGCTTGCTTTGTCGGAGAAGAGGCGCTGTATCACTCCCCTTGGATTTATTTTCTCAGCTTCTTTGGAGCTGGTCCGGTAAACTCCTCAGATCCGGATAGCCTGGCCTGCCTCGCGCTCCTTCTCCAGCTCCGCCTCGAGAGGCTCATCTTCAGGAAGCACGACCTTGTCATAGAATTCCTCATGACAAATGCGCCGAGCGATCCTCGTATCATAGCCATTGTAGGCAACCAGAAGAGTATTTGCATCCGCATCCGGAGGAATTCCGGTAGTGGCCGTGTTGATGTCGAGAGTCGGAGCATGCGCTAGGCACATGGTCAAGGACATCTGAGCAGCGCCTCGGGCGGAAGAAGCTTGCAGATCGACGAACAGCTCCAGCAGAAGATCCATCCTTTGAATAAGCTCGCGGACGTTGCAGGTTTGGCTGTCCTTGATAGCCAAATTATGGCAGATCTTGCGACAGGCTGAGATCAAATCCTTGCAATCGTCTCTGGTCCAGCTGGATCAGATCATCACGCGGGAACAATTCGCGATGGGCTTCATTATACCCAAGTGAGTCTATAAAAATCAAAGAGTTGAACAGAGTTAGACATTGTTCAAAGGTGATGGAGTAGGTATGGAGTTCGGATACTTACCCATGATATCGGTGTTGAGCAGGTCCCAACCTTGCTCCGTTGTCCTCATGTAAGTTCGGAGATGCTGGAAATCCTGTTGGAGTTTTGTCAAGGTATCGTTGTCTTTTTTCCTCTTCTCTACCAGAATAGCTGTCTCATGAATGAACTCGAAGTTTTTCTCTGACAGCTTCTCACAAGCTCTCGTTTTCTCTCCGCCTCCTCCAGCTTTAACTCTAGGTCCTTATTAGCGGAATGCATGGCCTCGAGCTCGGAAGCGTGGAAAAGAAGTAGATGCACCTGTTCAAAATGAAAAGAAGTAAGATTCAAAGTCGAATTTTGGAGTAAAAATGCTTTGGCCGGAACCATACCTTGGGCCTCAGCGGTTTTCCAGCTCCGCAATCTTCTCCTTGGCATCATGAATTTTGTCCTTTGAGGTTACGCGGCGCTGCAGGGCGATATTCTTATGGAGCTCATAGTGCAGCGCTTGTTGTTCCTATAAACAGTAACAGAGCAGGAATAAGTTCCGAATGCATTTTTAAGTGTTGACTGATGACCCACAAGTATAGGGGATCGCAACAGTCTTCGAGGGAAGTATTACCCAATTTATTGATTCGACACAAGGGGAGACAAAGAATACTTGTAAGCCTTAACATCGGAGTTGTCAATTCAGCTGCACCTGGAAACAGACTTGCTCGCAAGAGTTTATCAGTAGTAACAGTTTTATGGCAGTAAGAATAGTGAAATAACAGCAGCGGTGAAATAAAGACAGCAGTAGTGATTATAGTAAACAGCAGGATTAAAATACTGTAGGCACAGGGACGGATTAACGGGCGTTGCATGGATGAGAGAAACTCATGTAACAATCAAAGCAGGGGCATTTGCAGATAATAATAAAACGGTATCCAAGTACTAATCAATCAATAGGCATGTGTTCCATATTTAGTCGTACGTGCTCGCAATGAGAAACTTGCACAACATCTTTTGTCCTACCAGCCGGTGGCAGCCGGGCCTCTAGGGAAACTACTGGAAATTAAGGTACTCCTTTTAATAGAGCACCGGAGCAAAGCATTAACACTCCGTGAACACATGTGATCCTCACATCACTACCATTCCCTCCGGTTGTCCCGATTTCTGTCACTTCGGGGCCATTGGTTCCGGACAGCGACATGTGTATACAACTTGCAGGTAAGATCATAAACAACGAATATCTTCATGAATCAATAACATGTTCAGATCTAAGATCATGGCACTCGGGCCCTAGTGACAAGCATTAAGCATAACAAGTTGCAACAATATCATAAAAGTGACATCTACGGATACTAGGCACTATGCCCTAACAATCTTATGACTATTACATGACCAATCTCATCCAATCCCTACCATCCCCTTCAGCCTACAGCGGGGGAATTACTCACACATGGATGGGGGAAACATGGCTGGTCGATGGAGAGGCGTTGGCGGTGATGGCGGTGAAGATCTCCTCCAATTCCCCGTCCCGGCGGAGTGCCAGAACGGAGACTTCTGGCTCCCGCGACGGAGTTTCGCGATGTGGCGGCTCTCTGGAGGGTTTCTGGCGACTTCGACTTCTCCCTGTGCGTTTTTAGGTCGAACCCGATAAGTAGTCCGAAGGGGGGCGTCGGAGGCCGGCCGAGGGGGCCACACCATAGGGCCGCGCGGGCCCCCCTAGGCCGCGCCGCCTTATGGTGTGGGGCCCTCGGGCCTCCACCTCACTTGTCCTTCTGGCTCCGTCTGGGAAAATAGGGCCTTCTGCATAAATTCTGAGGATTTTCCCGAAAGTTGGATTTCTGCACAAAAACGAGACACCAGAGCAATTCTGCTGAAAATAGCGTTAGTCCGTGTTAGTTGTATCCAAAATACACAAATTAGAGGCAAAACAATAGCAAAAGTGTTCGGGAAAGTAGATACGTTTTGGACGTATCAACTCCCCCAAGCTTAGCTTATTGCTTGTCCTCAAGCAATTCAGTTAACAACTGAGCGATAAAAGAACTTTCACGAACACATTTGCTCATATGATGTATATATTCTCATGCTATGGCTAATACTCAAGCAGTTCATAATGAGACACATGCAAATAAGATCATCCAACAGCTATGTCAATCATGGAGAGGTACCAACAATTAATAATAAGCATCATGAATCATGTATATAAGCAGGATTGCAATGTTCATAAGAGAATATGATAAAGTGGTATCTCGCTTGCCTGTATTTGATCGGCAAAACATAAATGCCGAGGCACCTCTGGAGTTCATAGAAAGACTAGAAGTAGTGATTGTCAAAGATAAAAGCATCAAAGTTATACCACAATCAATCATATTTTGAGACAAGCATATTATACTAAGAATGACAGTTGTGCTCTCAAGATAGTGCTCAAAGAAAGAATGGAGACACAACATAAAAGTAAAAGATTGACCCTTCGCAGAGGGAAGCAGGGATTAACATGCGCTAGAGCTTTTTATTTGTAAAGCAGGAGTAAAATTATTTTGAGAGGTGTTTGTTGTTGTCAACGAATGGTAATGGGTACACTAACTACCTCATCAACCGGACTCACAAGAGCGGCTCCCATTTTATTTATTTTTGGGTGGCACTCCTTCCAACCTTTCTTTCACAAACCATGGCTAACCGAATCCTCGGGTGCCTGCCAACAATCACATACCATGAAGGAGTGCCTTTTTATTTAAGTTTTATTATGATGATGACACTCCCCCCAACCTTTGCTTACACAAGCCATGGCTAACCGAATCCTTCGGGTGCCGTCCAACAATCACAAACCATGGAGGAGTGTCTATTTAAGTTAATTAATTCGGGACTGGGAATCCCATTGCCAGCTCTTTTTGCAAAATTATTGGATAAGCGGATGTGCCACTAGTCCATATGAGAGTCCGTCAAAAGTAAATGACAAGGTTGAAAGCTAAACACCACATACTTCCTCATGAGCTATGAAACATTAACACAAATTGAGAAGCATTTTGAAAGTTTTAAAGGTAGCGCATGAGAATTTACTTGGAATGGTTTGAAATGCCATGCATAGGTATTTATGGTGGACACTTTGGAACAACTTGGTTTTCAGGTGTTTGGAAGCACGAGCGGCGTTCCCGCTCAGTACAAGTGAAGGCTAGCAAAAGACTAGGGAGCGACAAATCAAGAGAGCAGTAACTGTCATAATCATGCTTGCGGCAAAATAAATTAACGGAGGCATAAAAGTGATACAATAACTCTGAAGCAATATAAATCATCGAGGCTTAATTGACTTTTTGTTCAGTCATATGCATGCGTGAGCATGTGCCAAGTCGATATAAATGAATTATTCAGAGGAGGATACCACAATGCCATACTTACTTATGAATAAAACAATGCAAGCAAACATCCATGACATGCTACTCATATTAATAAATTGGAGCTAAACATGAGAGATCATGAACTACTAGACTTTCTCAAATAACATATACCTCACATGAACCAACTAAGCATGCTCACATGGATGAGTATATGTACAAAAATGAAAACAAATAGAGTTCATACCAGCCTCTCACCACAATCAGATTGTCGTAGATCGTCATTATTGCCTTTTCACTTGTGTAGCTTGGATAATATGAAATGAAAACCACGCTCCAGCCACCGAAGACCATTGAACTCATGATGAACTTTACAAACCAAAGAAGAACAGCAAATATTTTTGGTGTTTTCGAATTAGAAACAAGAACGAAAGAAAACAAGCAAACAAAGCAAAATCTTTTTGGGTTTTCTCATAACAAACCAACGATAGCAAATAAAGTAAACTAAGAGCAAGGAACCAAATAAACAAATGGTGAAGAGAAACAACAGAAATATTTTTGGTCTTTTTGTGTTTTAGGAAAGAAACAAAGCGAAAACAAAAGAATGCAAACTAACAGAAACACAGAAAAGCAGGATGACAGAAATCTGCCAAATCCTGACAGCAGTACAGAAATCGAAATTAACAAAAATCTTCCATTGCTCAGACCAAAAAGTGTTCAACTAATGAAAGTTAGATAACAACCTGGGGAACATGCTCAAAAATTGGCAGCTCAAAATAACGTTCTGGCTGTGCGTACGAATTTTTTTGGTAACAGCCCAGAATCTGTTTTTGGACAGCACTTCCCCAAATATCATCTCCCTCTCATTAGAAAACCACTCTAAGAGACTAAACAAGTATGTACAAGTATCCAGCAACCATAATATGCAAAGAATGAGTGATGCCGGTATACCTCCCCCCAAGCTTAGGCTTTTGGCCTAAGTGGAGTTCATTCCCACGGTCCCCATGAAGTGGTGTCTCCGTAGTACGACGAAGAACGACCCGGTTCCAGGTATGTGCTGGAGGAAACATCGGGGTATGTGACGGTGCAGTCGTAGGAGGGCTCGGCGTTCTCGGAGTCATGTTGCTGGTAGAATTCTTGTATCTTCATATGTTCCTCCACCTCCTTTGATTTTAGTTTCTTAGCAGGAAAAGGCATTTGCTTTTGAACCCAAGGTTCTCTTTCATTACCATGTTTCTCAGTAATAAAATCTTCTTTAGTGTACTTTTTATTTTTAGCAGGCTTTTCAGGTTCTTTTTCAATTTCTTCTTTATCAGGAGTATCATTCTTATCATTATCTTCCTCATGTTCATTACCACTTTCAGTTTCAGCATCAGAAATAGAAATACTATTAGGATCATTAACAGGTTCAGAGGATTCTACAACATTCTTATGTTTCTTTTTCTTTTTCTTAGATGGAGCACTAGTTTTAATTAGTTGAGAATCTTGTTCAACTCTCTTGGGATGCCCTTCAGGATATAGAGGATCCTGGGTAGAAACACCACCTCTAGTTGTTACTTCATAAGCATGTTTTTCTTTAGAATTATTTCCCAACAAGTCATTTTGCACTTTAGTAAGTTGATCAATTTGAGTTTGAACCATTTGAAAATGTTTAACAAGTATCTTAACATCATTGGAGGTTCTCTCCACAATACCATGCAATTCACTAATAGCTCGAGAATTTTCCATTAAATGATTCTCTACTCTCATATTAAAGTTTTCTTGCTTAACAATATAATTATCAAACTCATCTAAGCATTGAGCAGGAGGTTTTGAATACGGAATATCTTCCCTAGTAAAGCGTTGAAGAGAGTGTACCTCAATCATGGATGAAGGGGGAGTTATCTCACATAAATCTTCTATAGGAGGTAAATTCTTCACATCTTCAGGTTTAATACCCTTCTCTTTAAGAGACTTCTTGGCTTCCCTCATATCTTCATCATTTAATTTAATCATACCTCTCTTCTTCACTATCGGTGTCGGGGTTGGTTCAGGTGTAGACCAATCATCATGATTCCGGCCTATTTTAGCCAATAATTCTTCAGCGTCGTCTGGAGTTCTTTTCCTGAAAACACAACCAGCACAACTATCCAGGTATGCCCTAGACTCAATGGTTAGTCCACTATAAAATATATCAAGTAAATCATGCTTTTCCAAATCATGGTCAGGCTGAGCTCTAATAAGAGAGCAAAATCTCGCCCAAGCCTCAGGCAATTTCTCTCCATCTTCCTGGTCAAAATTATAAATTTTCTGCAAAGCAGCATGTTGAGCACTAGCAGGAAAGTATTTCCGGAAGAAAACATCAAGCAATTCTTTTGGACTTTTAATGGAACCAGGAGGCAAATTATTATACCAAGTTTTAGCATCATCCTTTAATGATAAAGGAAAAATTGAAGCGACAAAATAAGTACGCATCTTAATATCATCAGAAAACAAGCCACTAAGAGTAGATAGCTCAGTCATGTGTTCAACAACACTTTCTTTTTCAGTACCACAAAAGGGTGTTTTCTCAACAATAGCTATATGAGATAAATCAAGAGAAAAATCATAATCTTTATCCCTAATGTTTATAGGAGATGTGGCAAATTTAGGATCAGGAGATAATTTATATCTAACAGCATGTTCCGCAAGCAACTTTTTAATTTTTCTTGCATCAGTAGTAGCATTGCATTTTTCAATAAAATCATCATCAAGCTCTACATAATCTTCATCAAGATCATCACTAGAATATTCAACAGACTCAGGTGAATTAACAGGTGTAGCAGCATTTTCATTAGGAGTTTCAGTATTTTCAATTTGTCTAGACTTAGCAATTGTAGCATCTAGAAAAGATCCTAACGAACCATCATTATCAAGCACAGCAGAAGCATCATCACAATTATGAGAGGAATTTTCAGATTCAGCAGAAGTACCAGCATTTGAAGTTTGTGGTGGTGAAACAAGTTTACTTATCACAGATGGTGAATCAAGAGCAGCAGAGGTACTAAGAGTTGTACCTTTTCTTGTAGTGGATGGTAATATGGCGATCTTAGTATCGCGAGGTTTACCCATGATGGAGAATTTGCAGCGAACAATATCAATCCAAGTGAACTTCCAAATAAAGCTATGCTCCCCGGCAACGGCGCCAGAAAATAGTCTTGATGACCCACAAGTATAGGGGATCGCAACAGTCTTCGAGGGAAGTATTACCCAATTTATTGATTCGACACAAGGGAGACAAAGAATACTTGTAAGCCTTAACAGTGGAGTTGTCAATTCAGCTGCACCTGGAAACAGACTTGCTCGCAAGAGTTTATCAGTAGTAACAGTTTTATGGCAGTAGGAATAGTGAAATAACAGCAGCGGTGAAATAAAGACAGCAGTAGTGATTATAGTAAACAGCAGGATTAAAATATTGTAGGCACAGGGACGGATTAACGGGCGTTGCATGGATGAGAGAAACTCATGTAACAATCAAAGCAGGGGCATTTGCAGATAATAATAAAACGGTATCCAAGTACTAATCAATCAATAGGCATGTGTTCCATATTTAGTCGTACGTGCTCGCAATGAGAAACTTGCACAACATCTTTTGTCCTACCAGCCGGTGGCAGCCGGGCCTCTAGGGAAACTACTGGAAATTAAGGTACTCCTTTTAATAGAGCACCGGAGCAAAGCATTAACACTCCGTGAACACATGTGATCCTCACATCGCTACCATTCCCTCCGGTTGTCCCGATTTCTGTCACTTCGGGGCCATTGGTTCCGGACAGCGACATGTGTATACAACTTGCAGGTAAGATCATAAACAACGAATATCTTCATGAATCAATAACATGTTCAGATCTAAGATCATGGCACTCGGGCCCTAGTGACAAGCATTAAGCATAACAAGTTGCAACAATATCATAAAAGTGACATCTACGGATACTAGGCACTATGCCCTAACAATCTTATGACTATTACATGACCAATCTCATCCAATCCCTACCATCCCCTTCAGCCTACAGCGGGGGAATTACTCACACATGGATGGGGGAAACATGGCTGGTCGATGGAGAGGCGTTGGCGGTGAAGATCTCCTCCATTCCCCGTCCCGGCGGAGTGCCAGAACGGAGACTTCTGGCTCCCGCGACGGAGTTTCGCGATGTGGCGGCTCTCTGGAGGGTTTCTGGCGACTTCGACTTCTCCCGTGCGTTTTTAGGTCGAACCCGATAAGTAGTCCGAAGGGGGCGTCGGAGGCCGGCCGAGGGGGCCACACCATAGGGCCGCGCGGGCCCCCTAGGCCGCGCCGCCTTATGGTGTGGGGCCCTCGGGCCTCCACCTCACTTGTCCTTCTGGCTCCGTCAGTATTCTGGGAAAATAGGGCCTTCTGCATAAATTCCGAGGATTTTCCCGAAAGTTGGATTTCTGCACAAAAACGAGACACCAGAGCAGTTCTGCTGAAAACAGCGTTAGTCCGTGTTAGTTGTATCCAAAATACACAAATTAGAGGCAAAACAATAGCAAAAGTGTTCGGGAAAGTAGATACGTTTTGGACGTATCATTGACCTCTACGAAGCATCATTGCCTGAGATATTTCCGCCATAACGCTTGGGGGCTACTACGACACTTTAATTTTTTTCTCCGTTTAGTTACTTTAAGTATCGAGGTGCTAACTCTTACTAGTTTCCGCCTAGATACTTGGGGGCTACTGGGATGTACCTCGCGTTTGACGAGAAGTTGGTCGAGGAACTCTCCGATCTCCTTTTTGTGATTTTGAATCTCGGAAGATTCAATATCGCTTCGCCGAGCATTGTCAAGCATGGAGTTCAGCAGGTCTTGTTCAATCTCCCACTTCTCCATTTCCGTGAGCTTGTTAAAGAATTTGTGAGAATATTCCTTTGGAGTGGAGAAAAGGTCGGAGGGATCACAAAAGTTCTTCAAAAATCCGACGACATTCTTAGCCGTAGCTTCAGCCTTTTCAATTGAGTTGACTTCCGCCTCTTCTGGACCTAGGACTTGGGGCTCTTCTGGAGCAGGTCACTTCGCACCAGAGCTGCTTCCGCCTCCTTTCTCGCTGCTCACTGGGATAACTTCCACTTGAGCATTGGCAGCGGGATCGGAGTAAGGTTGACCTTCAGGCGGAGATGGTTGGGGAGCAGGGTTGGAGGTGCTTGGCGGAGCTGGGGTGATGGGGCCGACAGCTGGAGAAGCCTTCATGTATTTTGTGATGGGCTTCTAGATGTTGGCCCGCCAGGCGGTGACCTTCTGGTTCCTATAGCAAGTAACGAAAATATATAAGTAAAGAAACTTCACAACCTGAAGTATGCATTTTCGAACACTTACGTGGCTCCGGGGAGCAGCGGGCGTGGCCCTTTTCCTGCTGTCGCCAGCATTTTGATGCGCTCGCGCTCCGCCTTCTCGGAGTCGAGGCGCAGAGGTGGTTTGGTCTTCTTGGCGGAGGCCTCGTCGCTGGCCCCGGCATCAGAGCCGGAAGCTTTGGCACGGGGATGTTTTGCCGCGCGAGGGGCAACTTTCTTCGGAGCTTGCTCATCCTCTCGTCCCCGTCCTCCAGATCCTCCTCCACCTTGTCAGCAGGTTGACGAAAGATAAGTGTAAAGTTATCCTCCGCCAAAGAGTTGAGATGTAGAGGAAAGATGGAAAAATGTTAGAACATTTCAAGTATGAGAAGCAAAATGACTAAGTGTGAGAACTCACCGGAGGGCACTTGTTGTTGATATAAATATCCTTGTTGATTTCCGGGACCTCCTGGCCCCGTCCGATCTTCACGAGTGCTCGGATCCTCTTGTTCAGAGAATCCGTTGGCAAGTTGTCGCGAGTCACTCGCATTTGGTCGTCGACCCCGGAGTACTCGCAAATTAGCCGCTTATTGTATTTGAGCGGCTGGATCCGGCGCGTGAACCAGCTTAGGGTCAAGTCCATTCCGGTTAAACCATCGTGGACTAACTAAGATATCCTCCGAGCAGCCTTGTTCAGTTCCGGATACACTGGGCAAGGGCGGGCATAAAACTCCAGCCACCCAACTCCTCCGTAGGTTTGTTGACGAACGCAGGGAGAGCATCGTGAACGCCCAGAGCTGGCACGTTCTTCACGCAGAACCATCCGGCATTCCAGTACCGGACGGACTCGTGGGAAGCAAGAGCTGGATATATTCGTTGAGTCCAGCATGAATGTCATGCTTCCACGTTGACCATGACTTTATTCGTGGTCTCCTTCTTGATCCGGTAAAAGAATTGCCAGAGACGAATATCTGGTCGGATTCCAAGGTGGCCTTCGCAAAGAGTCACAAAGTTTGAGAGAAGGAGAAATGAATTGGGGAAAATGTTGTGTGGCTGGAGGCCGTATGTGTTGAGAACTGATAGAAAGACCTCGGAGGGGGGAAGAGATAGGCCGCGCTCCACCCAGGCTTTGGTGAAGACGCGTTCGTCGGGCTCCGGGTTTGGAGTGGTGGAGTCCTTCTCGAAACTCAGGTATCCGAGCGATAAAGCCCTCCTTGGCGAAGGACTTGAGCTCCGAGTCAGTAACCTCGCAAGACCACCACTGGCCCTTCTCGCCTTCACGGATCCAAGCTTTCGAACCCTTCTTTTGTTCCACTTCTAGCACTTTAGTTGCCATCCTTGCTTGCCCTTCTATCTCCGCCTGGATCTCTTCTACTGTTGGGATCCGACCGAGGTCGTTGCTGGAAGAGGCGGAGAAAGGTTGAGCTAATCTGATATCGGAAATGTTAGGCGGAAGGAATGCTATAGGCTCAATGAACTTTGGTTCGTGGAGTTTGGCTGTGGGCTACTCGGAGATCGCTAAACCGGTGACCTAGTGGATATGGATTATATGGTGATAAGTGAAACTAACAACTAAGTTGTCTTCTACAAGTCCGGCGAATTTACCGCAATGGCGTGACGGTTCCCCGTGACACCGACGAAGGTGAAGGTCGCGGAAGTGATGCACACCTCCGGCGATACCACGAAACGAGGTCGAGGAAGCCTGGAGCGGCGGCGCTTGAAGTTCTCGGGGAACAGCTCGCCGGAAGTGAGATTTATCGGGCGGCGCTGGCGCGAGGAAGATGAAGTGGTGAGGGCGGTGAAAGAACGGAAGTGACCGAGCACGGGGGTATTCATAGGCCTCGCACGGAGATTCGTGAGCGGATCCAACGGTGGGAACGGAACGGACGACCGTTGGATGATCACGTGTCTTAGGTCAAAAGCGGTGAAATGGACGCAGTGGTGACCTAACTGCGCTCCAAAATTTCCGGTTGAAGATTCGCATCCGAAAATTTAGCGCGGGAAAAGGAAGTTGTGCGCGGGGAAATCTATTAAGTTACCGTTACATAAAGACAAATGATTTCCGGTTGAATGAAGTCAGAAACAAAGAAGTTTTGGAAGCTCTTCAAGATTCTCTTCAGATCCGGTTAAAAGTAGTCGAAAGAACGATGAATCTCGGAGAACTTCGGGGGCTACTGTTGTGGGTATACTTTATGGGTATATCAACGGCATGGCCTAGATCCGGCAAGCCCGGGTGGCCCACAGGTGGTGATGTGGCATATGGCCCATCGGGCGGCCCAGTTGCTGTAGATCAAGATGGATGAAGTCCAGCCCAGGAACAGGAGCCGGATCTCAACCGACCTATGAAGATAGTCGGATCCGTGAAGGCCCATGAAGTATCCGGATCCAATACGGCGCATAAGGAAAGGTGGATCCTTGACGTGCACGGCAATGTAATATTCCGTAGTTAGGCATCTTGTATTCCGGCTAGGACTCTCCGTGTAAACCCTAGATCCGAGCGTCTTTATAAGCCGGATCCTGGGAGCCCTAGAGGCACAACCACAACTCATTGTAACAACGCGAAAGCGCCCAGATAATTCCAGACAAGCAGCAGTAGGCCCTGTCATCGTGCAGGTGTTCCGAAGCTGGGTAAATCGCGTACCACCGTCCCGAGGACTCCGCCCAATGGCCCCTACTTCTTCTTCCCTCCATGAGGATCCCTCCTCTGGAGTACCGTCGAATAGGCAACGACAGATATATATACTAACCCCTATGGTGATGCTGAACTTTGTGGTGTTAGGATGAGACACCCACTTTTGTTGTGGTGGTAGGACGGCACCATGGTAGTGTAGGATGAACTTCTGATCGACTTTTGAAATGATCATGCATGCCACTGTTAGTTTAAGATTTGCTGTCAACACGTGTCTTGTTGTATTGCTCTTTTCTGAATTGCTTCATTGTTGTGATCGCTAACTTCTTATTATGCCATGCTAGTGGTATGTGGTGTTTCGCGGGCGGGTTCCAGGAATCTGGCTACTCCAACAACAGCTACCGAGGATATGTGATACGTCCAATTTGCATCACTATTTTGTATCATAATTTGCTGTTATTCATTGATATATTTCATATTGGGATACAATACTTATGTTATTTCATCTATTTTGCATGTTTCATCATTATTGGAGGATCGAGCACCGGAGCCAGGATTCTGCTGGAAAAAGCACCGCCAGAACACAATATTTCGGAAGATCAACTGTGGAAGGAAATTATACCAAAAATCCTATTTTTCCAGATGACGAAGGAAGCCAGAAGGGGGAGCCAGCTGGACCCAAGGTGGGCCCAGACCATAGGGCGGCGCGGCCCATGGCCTGGCCGCGCCACCTTGTGGTGTGGGGGCCCCACAGCCCCTTTCGCCTCCTTTTCTTCGCGTACTCCTTCGTCCCGAAAACCTAAGCCACAGGGGGTACCTCACGAAGAGTTACAGCCGCCTCTGCGGGGCGGAGAACACCAGAGAGAAAAGAGCTCTCCGGCGGGCAGGAATCCGCCGGGGAAATTCCCTCCCGGAGGGGGAAATCGACGCCATCGCCATCGTCATCGAGCTGGACATCATCTCCATCATCATCATCATCATCTCCACCATCTACACCGCCATCACCACCGCTGCACCTCGTCACCGCTGTAACAATTTGGGTTGGATCTTGATTGTTTGATAGGGGAAACTCTCCCGGTGTTAATCTCTACTTGTTATTGATGCTATTGAGTGAAACCATTGAGCCAAGGTTTATGTTCAGATTGTTATTCATCATCATATCACCTCTGATTGTATTCCATATGATGTCTCGTGAGTAGTTCGTTTAGTTCTTGAGGACATGGGTGAAGTCTAAATGCTAGTAGTGAATTATGGTTGAGTAATATTCAATGTTATGATATTTAAGTTGTGGTGTGATTCTCTCCAACGTATCGATAATTTCTTATGTTCCATGCTACTTTATTGATGATACCTACATGTTTTATGCACATTATATGTCTGGAACTAACCTATTAACAAGATGCCGAAGAGCCAGTTGCTGTTTTCTGCTGTTTTTGGTTTCAGAAATCCTAGTAAGGAAATATTCTCGGAATTGGACGAAATCTTCGCCCAGGGTCCTATTTTTGCACGGAGCTTCCAGAAGACCGAAGAGATAACGAAGTGGGGCGACGAGGCGCCGCCACCATAGGGCGCGCGGCCGGAGGGGGCCCGCGCCCTATGGTGTGGGCCCCTCGTCAGCCCCCTGACCTACCCTTCCGCCTACTTAAAGCCTCCGTCGCGAAACCCCAGTACCGAGAGCCACGATACGGAAAACCTTCCAGAGACGCCGCCGCCGCGAATCCCATCTCGGGGGATTCAGGAGATCACCTCCGGCCGGAGAGGGGATTCATCTCCCGGAGGACTCTTCATCGCCATGATCGCCTCCGGAGTGATGAGTGAGTAGTTCACCCCTGGACTATGGGTCCATAGCAGTAGCTAGATGGTCGTCTTCTCCTTGTTGTGCTTCATTGTTGGATCTTGTGAGCTGCCTAACATGATCAAGATCATCTATCTGTAATTCTATATGTTGTGTTTGTCGGGATCCGATGGATAGAGAATACTATGTTATGGTGATTATCAATCTATTGTTTATGTGTTGTTTATGATCTTGCATGCTCTCCGTTATTAGTAGAGGCTCTGGCCAAGTTTGTACTCTTAACTCCAAGAGGGAGTATTTATGCTCGATAGTGGGTTCATGCCTTCATTGACACCTGGGACAGTGACAGAAAGTTCTAAGGTTGTGATGTGCTGTTGCCACTAGGGATAAAACATTGATTCTATGTCTAAGGATGTAGTTGTCGATTACATTACGCACCATACTTAATGCAATTGTCTGTTGCTTTGCAACTTAATACTGAATGGGGTTCGGATGATAACCTGAAGGTGGACTTTTTAGGCATAGATGCAGTTGGATGGCGGTCTATGTACTTTGTCGTAATGCCCGGATTAAATCTCACTATATTTATCATATCATGTATATGCATTGTTATGCCTTTCTCTATTTTTCAATTGCCCGACTGTAATTTGTTCACCCAACATGCTTTTATCTTATGGGAGAGACACCTCTAGTGAACTGTGGACCCCGGTCCTATTCTTTACATAGCATACAATCTACTGCAATTGTGTTTTACTATTTTCTTGCAAACAATCATCTTCCACTCGATACGTTTAATCCTTTGTTACAGCAAGCCGGTGAGATTGACAACCTCACTGTTTCGTTGGGGCAAAGTACTTTGGTTTTGTTGTGCAGATTCCACGTTGGCGCCGGAATCCCTGTTGTTGCGCCGCATCACATTTCGCCACCATCAACCTTCAACGTGCTTCTTGGCTCCTCCTGGTTCGATTAAACCTTGGTTTCTTTCTGAGGGAAAACTTGCTACTGTGCGCATCATACCTACCTCTTGGGGTTCCCAACGAACGTGTGAGTTACACGCCATCAAGCTCTTTTTCTGGCGCCGTTGCCGGGGAGATCAAGACACGCTGCAAGGGGAGTCTCCACTTCTCAATCTCTTTACTTTGTTTTTGTCTTGCTTTATTTTATTTACTACTTTGTTTGCTGCACCTAAACAAAACACAAAAAAATTAGTTGCTAGTTTTATTTTATTTACTGTCTTGCTCTCTATATCTAAAACACAAAAAAAAATTAGTTACTTGTCTTTGCCTAGTTTACTTTATTGCTACTAAAATGAGTAATCCTGAAGTTGAAGTTCGTTCTTTTAAGCAACAAGGTGGAGAAAGTTTTAAAGATGCTTGGTATAGAATTAGTAATGCTCATCATAGGTGCATTAAGAAACACTCCACTACTATCCTTCTTAGGAACTTTTATGTTGGTTTATCTAGTTGGAATAGGTATGTTCTTGATACCCTTTCGGGAGGCAATTTCCTAGGTACTCCCGCTTTAGAAGCTAGTTGCATCATTGAGAGTCTAGTTGGAATACCACCTGTTAATGAAGTTAAAATTGAAATCTCTCTTGAAGATGTTATGAAAAAATTGGAAACCATAGAGAAAAATTTTCCAAGTGTTGAAACTAAATTGGGAATGTTATTTGACAAAACTTATGAACTTGATAAATCCTTAGGAGGAATTGATGAAAGAATTAGTGTCCTAGGAACTTGTGTTGTCCATGATAATCAAACCAATAGGATTGATGAACTTGAAAAGGCTATGGGAACCTTGGGTTCAACCTTTTCTTCTCTCAAGTATAATGAGAAAGCTTATGTGGGGAAAGAGCAAAAATTCATGTACGCCTCTAAAGTGCCTAAACAAAAGAATTATTATAGGCCTAAAATTTCTAAGACCCCTAGCACCACCATAGAGAATTTAGATAATGGAGCACCTAAAGTACCCTCTGCAACAAGTTGTGTTTGCATGAAAAATAATAATGTTGATGCTTCATCTCTCGATGTTACTTGATTTGCACTTTCTGCGCCTAGCTGAAAGGCGTTAAAGAAAAGCGCTTATGGGAGACAACCCATGTTTTTACTACAGTACTTTGTTTTATATTTGAGTCTTGGAAGTTGTTTACTACTGTAGCAACCTCTCCTTATCATGTTTTTGTGCCAAGTAAAGTTTCTATGTTAAAGTTGATGTTATATTTGGGATCGCTGCGCAGAAACAACATTGCTGTCTGTCACGAATCTGGGCACAGGCCTCTGTAGAAAATTCGAAAAAATCTGCCAATTTACGAGCGTGATCCTCAGATATGTACGCAACTTTCATTAGTTTTGAGTTTTTCCATTTGAGCAAGTCTGGTGCCAGCTTTAAATTCGTCTTTACGGACTGTTCTGTTTTTGACAGATTCTGCCTTTTATTTCGCATTGCCTCTTTTGCTATGTTGGATTCATTTCTTTGATCCATTAATGTCCAGTAGCTTTATGCAATGTCCAGAAGTGTAAAGAATGTTTGTGTCACCTCTGAATGTGTGAATTATTAATTGTGCACTAACCCTCTAATGAGTTTGCTTGAAGTTTGGTGTGAAGGAAGTTTTCAAGGGTCAAGAGAGGAGTATGATATACTATGATCAAGAGGAGTGAAAGCTCTAAGCTTGGGGATGCCCCCGTGGTTCACCCCTGCATATTTTAAGAAGACTCAAGCGTCTAAGCTTGGGGATGCCCAAGGCATCCCCTTCTTCATCGACAACATCATCAGGTTCCTCCCCTGAAACTATATTTTTATTCAATCACATCTTGTGTTCTTTACTTTGGTTTGTTTGTTTTTGTTTGAATAAAATGGATCCTAGCATTCACTTTGTGGGAGAGAGACACGCTCCGCTGTTGCATATGGACAAATATGTCCTTAGGCTTTACTCATAATGTTCAAGGCGAAGTTTCTTCTTCGTTAAATTGTTATATGGTTGGAATTGGAAAATGCTACATGTAGTAATTCTAAAATGTCTTGGATAATGTGATACTTGGCAATTGTTGTGCTCATGTTTAAGCTCTTGCATCATATACTTTGCACCCATTAATGAAGAAATACATAGAGCTTGCTAAAATTTGATTTGCATATTTGGTCTCTCTAAGGTCTAGATAATATCTAGTATTGAGTTTTGAACAACAAGGAAGACGGTGTAGAGTCTTATAATGTTTACAATATGTCTTTTATGTGAGTTTTGCTGCACCGGTTCATCCTTGAGTTTGCTTCAAATAACCTTGCTAGCCTAAACCTTGTATCGAGAGGGAATACTTCTCATGCATCCAAAATCCTTGAGCCAACTACTATGCCATTTGTGTCCACCATACCTACCTACTACATGGTATTTCTCCGCCATTCCAAAGTAAATTGCTTGAGTGCTACCTTTAAAATTCCATCATTCACCTTTGCAATATATAGCTCATGGGACAAAATAGCCTTAAAAACTATCGTAGTATTGAATATGTACTTATGCACTTTATCTTTTATTAAGTTGCTTGTTGTGCGATAACCATGCTTCTGGGGAACGCCATCAACTATTGTTGAATATCATGTGAGTTTCTATGCATGTCCGTCTTGTCTGAAGGATCTATCACCTTAGTGGTTGGAGCATGCAAAATTGTTAGAGAAGAACATTGGGCCGCTAACTAAAGCCATGAATCATGGTTGAAGTTTCAGTTTTGGACATATATCCTCAATCTCATATGAGAATAATAATTGTTGCTACATGCTTATGCATTTAAGAGGAGTCCATTATCTGTTGTCCATGTTGTCCCGGTATGGATGTCTAAGTTGAGAATAATCAAAAGCGAGAAATCCAAAATGCGAGCTTTCTCCTTAGACCTTTGTACAGGCGGCATGGAGGTACCCCTTTGTGACACTTGGTTGAAACATGGCATGCAAAGATCCGGTAGTCCAAGCTAAGTAGGACGAGGTGCGGGCACTATTAGTATACTATGCATGAGGCTTGCAACTTGTAAGATATAATTTACATAACTCATATGCTTTATTACTACCGTTGACAAAATTGTTTCATGTTTTCAAAATAAAAGCTCTAGCACAAATACAGCAATCGATGCTTTCCTCTTTGAAGGACCATTCTTTTACTTTTATTGTTGAGTCAGTTTACCTATCTCCTTCCACCTTAAGAAGCAAACACTTGTGTGAACTGTGCATTGATTCCTACATACTTGCATATTGCACTTGTTATATTACTTTATGTTGACAATATCCATGAGATATACATGTTATAAGTTGAAAGCAACCGCTGAAACTTAATCTTCCTTTGTGTTGCTTCAACACCTTTACTTTGATTTATTGCTTTATGAGTTAACTCTTATGCAAGACTTATTGATGCTTGTCTTGAAGTACTATTCATGAAAAGTCTTTGCTATATGATTCACTTGTTTACTCATGTCATTACTTTTGTTTTGATCGCTGCATTCATTACATATGTTTACAAATAGTATGATCAAGATTATGATGGCATGTCACTTCAGAAATTATCTTTGTTATCGTTTTACCTGCTCGGGACGAGCAGAACTAAGCTTGGGGATGCTGATACGTCTCCAACGTATCGATAATTTCTTATGTTCCATGCTACTTTATTGATGATACCTACATGTTTTATGCACATTATATGTCATATTTATGCATTTTCGGAACTAACCTATTAACAAGATGCCGAAGAGCCAGTTGTTGTTTTCTGCTGTTTTTGGTTTCAGAAATCCTAGTAAGGAAATATTCTCGGAATTGGACGAAATCTTCGCCCAGGGTCCTATTTTGCACGGAGCTTCCAGAAGACCGAAGAGATAACGAAGTGGGGCGACGAGGCGCCGCCACCATAGGGCCGCGCGGCCAGAGGGGGGCCCGCGCCGCCCTATGGTGTGGGCCCCTCGTCAGCCCCCCGACCTGCCCTTCCGCCTACTTAAAGCCTCCGTCGCGAAACCCCAGTACCGAGAGCCACGATACGGAAAACCTTCCGAGACGCCGCCGTCGCGAATCCCATCTCGGGGGATTCAGGGAGATCACCCTGCCGGAGAGGGGATTCATCTCCCGGAGGACTCTTCATCGCCATGATCGCCTCCGGAGTGATGAGTGAGTAGTTCACCCCTGGACTATGGGTCCATAGCAGTAGCTAGATGGTCGTCTTCTCCTTGTTGTGCTTCATTGTTGGATCTTGTGAGCTGCCTAACATGATCAAGATCATCTATCTGTAATTCTATATGTTGTGTTTGTCGGGATCCGATGGATAGAGAATACTATGTTATGGTGATTATCAATCTATTGTTTATGTGTTGTTTATGATCTTGCATGCTCTCCGTTATTAGTAGAGGCTCTGGCCAAGTTTGTACTCTTAACTCCAAGAGGGAGTATTTATGCTCGATAGTGGGTTCATGCCTTCATTGACACCTGGGACAGTGACAGAAAGTTCTAAGGTTGTGATGTGCTGTTGCCACTAGGGATAAAACATTGATTCTATGTCTAAGGATGTAGTTGTCGATTACATTACGCACCATACTTAATGCAATTGTCTGTTGCTTTGCAACTTAATACTGAATGGGGTTCGGATGATAACCTGAAGGTGGACTTTTTAGGCATAGATGCAGTTGGATGGCGGTCTATGTACTTTGTCGTAATGCCCGGATTAAATCTCACTATATTTATCATATCATGTATATGCATTGTTATGCCTTTCTCTATTTGTCAATTGCCCGACTGTAATTTGTTCACCCAACATGCTTTTATCTTATGGGAGAGACACCTCTAGTGAACTGTGGACCCCGGTCCTATTCTTTACATAGCATACAATCTACTGCAATTGTGTTTTACTATTTTCTTGCAAACAATCATCTTCCACTCGATACGTTTAATCCTTTGTTACAGCAAGCCGGTGAGATTGACAACCTCACTGTTTCGTTGGGGCAAAGTACTTTGGTTTTGTTGTGCAGATTCCACGTTGGCGCCGGAATCCCTGTTGTTGCGCCGCATCACATTTCGCCACCATCAACCTTCAACGTGCTTCTTGGCTCCTCCTGGTTCGATTAAACCTTGGTTTCTTTCTGAGGGAAAACTTGCTACTGTGCGCATCATACCTTCCTCTTGGGGTTCCCAATGGTATGATATTTAAGTTGTGGTGTCATTCTTCTAGTGGTGTCGTGTGAACGTCGACTACACGATACTTCACCATTTATGGGCCTAGGGGAGTGCATCTTGTATTCGGTTGCTAATTGCGGGGTTGCCGGAGTGACAGAAACCTGAGCCCCCGTTAGTATATCGATGCAAGAGGGATCGCAGGATCTCAGAGTTTAAGGCTGTGGTTAGATTTATCTTAATTACTTTCTTGTAGTTGCGGATGCTTGCAAGGGGTATAATCACAAGTATGTATTAGTCCTAGGAAGGGCGGTGCATTAGCATAGGTTCACCCACACAACACTTATCAAAACAATGAAGATTATTTAGCCACATGAAGCGAAAGCACTAGACTAAAATCCCCGTGTGTCCTCAAGAACGCTTGGTCATTATAAGTAAACAAACCGGCTTGTCCTTTGTGCTAAAAAGGATTGGGCCACTCGCTGCAATTATTTCTCTCGCATTTTACTTACTCGTACTTTATTCATCTGTTACATCAAAACCCCTTGAATACTTGTCTGTGAGCATTTACAGTGAATCCTTCATCGAAACTGCTGTCAACACCTTCTGCTCCTCGTTGGGATCGACATTCTTACTTATCGAAGATACTACGATACACCCCCTATACTTGTGGGTCATCAAGACTATTTTCTGGCGCCGTTGCCGGGGAGTGAAGCGCTATTGGTAAGTGGAATTGGTAAGGAAAACCTTTACTGTTTGTGCTGATTTTATTTCTGCCTGCTGCTATAAGTCATTATGGAGAGATCTTCTCTTCACGTCTCCGACGTATCGATAATTTCTTATGTTCCATGCTACTTTATTGATGATACCTACATGTTTTATACACATTATATGTCATATTTATGCATTTTCTGGAACTAACCTATTAACAAGATGCCGAAGTGCCAGTTCCTGTTTTCTGCTGTTTTTGGTTTCAGAAATCCTAGTAACGAAATATTATCGGAATCGGACGAAATCAACGCCCAGGTTCCTATTTTTCCCGGAACCATCCAGAACACCCGAGAGCCGCCGAGAAGCCCTGGGGCCCCACACCACACCGGCGCGGCCAGAGGGGGCCGCGCCGCCCTATGGTGTGGTGGCCCCAGGCCCCCTCCGAGGATGCCCTTCCGCCTATTTAAAGCCTCCGTCGCGAAAACCCTATGACGTTGGACGAAACCCACAGAAACCTTCCAGAGCCGCCGCCATCGCGAAGCCAAGATCTGGGGGACAGGAGTCTCTGTTCCGGCACCCGCCGGAGCGGGGAAGTGCCCCGGAAGGCTTCTCCATCGACACCACTGCCATCTCCACCGCCATCTTCATCACCGCTGCTGCTCCCATGAAGAGGGAGTAGTTCTCCATTGAGGCTCGGGGCTGTACCGGTAGCTATGTGGTTCATCTCTCTCCTATGTGCTTCAATACAATAATCTCATGAGCTGCCTTACATGATTGAGATTCATATGATGATGCTTGTAATCTAGATGTCATTGTGCTAGTCAAGTGAGTTTTACTTATGTGATCTCCGGAGACTCCTTGTCCCACGTGTGTAAAGGTGACAGTGTGTGCACCGTGTGGGTCTCTTAGGCTATATTTCACAGAATACTTATTCACTATTATGAATGGCATAGTGAAGTGCTTATTTATATCTCTTTATGATTGCAATGTGTTTTGTATCACAATTTATCTATGTGCTACTCTAGTGATGTTATTAAAGTAGTTTTATTCCTCCTACACGGTGTAATGGTGACAGTGTGTGCATCCGTGTTAGTACTTGGCGTAGGCTATGATTATGATCTCTTGTAGATTATGAAGTTAACTATTGCTATGATGG
Organism: Lolium multiflorum; assembly: GCA_030979885.1. NCBI lineage: Eukaryota > Viridiplantae > Streptophyta > Magnoliopsida > Poales > Poaceae > Lolium > Lolium multiflorum. The sequence goes on from CM061750.1 coordinate 118,083,264, forward strand.
TATTGATGTGATCTATTCCTCCTACCTGGCGTGAAGGTGACAGTGTGCATGCTATGTTAGTACTTGGTTTAGTCGTGTCGATCTTTCATGCACTCTAAGGTTATTTAAATATGAACATTGAATTGTGGAGCTTGTTAACTCCGGCATTGAGGGTTCGTGTAATCCTACGCAATGTGTTCATCATCCAACAAGAGAGTGTAGAGTATGCATTTATCTATTCTGTTATGTGATCAATGTTGAGAGTGTCCACTAGTGAAAGTCTATTCCCTAGGCCTTGTTCCTAAATACTGCTATCACTGCTTGTTACTGTTTTACTGAATTACTACTGCTGCGTTACTACTGCATGTTTACTTCCTACAATATTACTACCATCAACTGCACGCCAGCAAGCTATTTTCTGGCGCCGTACTACTGCTCATATTCATTCATACCACTTGTATTTCACTATCTCTTCGCCGAACTAGTGCACCTATTAGGTGTGTTGGGGACACAAGAGACTTCTTGCTTTGTGGTTGCAGGGTTGCATGAGAGGGATATCTTTGACCTCTTCCTCCCTGAGTTCGATAAACCTTGGGTGATCCACTTAAGGGAAACTTGCTGCTGTTCTACAAACCTCTGCTCTTGGAGGCCCAACACTGTCTACAAGAATAGAAGCAGAGATCTCTTCTCTTCAATTTCTATTTGGGAAATCTACTACTACTGCAACGGTAGTGGATGAAGCGCCAGGTGAGGAAGTGATACCATATAAAATACCTATGAAAATTATTGAACGTGTTATGGATAACCGCTATGAAGGGGATGGAACTGTCCATCCTGGTGATCATTTACTATTTTTGCATGAATTATGCGGGTTATTCAAATGTGCAGGTATTGCTATGAATGAAGTTAGAAAGAAACTATTCACTATATCGCTGTCTGGTAAAGCGGCGCACTGGTATAAATTGCTGAAGAATGGTGATTCTATTGATTGGGAGGACATTGTGCCTTTATTTTATTCTAAATTCTATCCTCCAAGTGAAATTCACAAAGATCGGAACCGCATATATAATTTCTGGCCTCATGATGGAGAAAGTATTGCCCAAGCTTGGGGGAGATTGAAGTCTTTAATGCTCAAATGCCCCATTCATGAGCTTCCTGGTAATGTTATTATTGATAATTTCTATGCAAGACTTTCTTTTCAAGACAAGACCTTGCTGGATACTTCTTGTTCTGGATCATTTACACGCAACAAAGAAGAGTTTAAAAGGGACCTTCTTGATCGGATCCAAGAAAATACTGAAGGATGGGAGAACGACAAGGATAGAGAATCAGGTATAATTTATGATTATAAATGCATTGAAGCTTTTATGGATACTGATAAATTTCGTAATATGAGTGCTACATATGGTCTTGATTCCCAAGTTGTTGCAAATCTTTATAAAGCTTTTGCCTCTCATTATGAATTGCCTAAGAAGAATTTTGATAAGTATCATGAACCGTATAAAGATAAAGTTGATTCATCTGTAAACAAATGTGTAGTGATTGAAACTGTTGATAATGTTATTCCTGAAGCTTATATTGAAAAAACTCCTTTCCCTGCTAAAATGAAGGAGTACTCTGTCATATCTAGTGCGGTTAATAAAAGTGAAAAGAAACCTAAAGAACCTGAAGAACAAATTAAAATTGAACCTGCTGTTGCTATAGTTAAAGATCTTGTGACTGAAAATGTGGAGGATGGTCATATTATTTTCTGTGAAGATGCTTCTAATATTGTTTCACATCCTAATAAACCCAAACAAGTTAGTGTTCCTATGCTATCTGTTAGAATTGGTGATCATTGCTATTATGGTTTATGTGATATTGGTGCAAGCGTTAGTGCTATTCCTTATGAGCTTTACACGGAGATTATGCACGAAATTGATTCTTGTGAACTTGAAGATATTGATGTGGTTATTTGATACGTCTCCAACGTATCGATAATTTCTTATGTTCCATGCTACTTTATTGATGATACCTACATGTTTTATGCACATTATATGTCATATTTATGCATTTTCTGGAACTAACCTATTAACAAGATGCCGAAGAGCCAGTTGCTGTTTTCTGCTGTTTTTGGTTTCAGAAATCCTAGTAAAGAAATATTCTCGGAATTGGACGAAACTTTCGCCCAGGGTCCTATTTTTGCACGAAGCTTCCAGAAGACCGAGACCTAACGAAGTGGGGCCACGAGGAAGCCAGGTGGCGGCGCGGCCCAAGCCCTGGCCGCGCCGACCCTGGGCCCCGTGTGGCCCCCGCGTTGACCCTCCGCCTACTTAAAGCTTCCGTCGCGAAACCCCCAGTACCGAGAGCCACGATACGGAAAACCTTACAGAGATGCCGCCGCCATCCCATCTCGGGGGATTCTGGAGATCGCCTCCGGCACCCTGCCGGAGAGGGGATTCATCTCCCGGAGGACTCTACACCGCCATGGTCGCCTCCGGAGTGATGAGTGAGTAGTTCACCCCTGGACCATGGGTCCATAGCAGTAGCTAGATGGTCGTCTTCTCCTTGTTGTGCTTCATTGTTGGATCTTGTGAGCTGCCTAACATGATCAAGATCATCTATATGTAATTCTATATGTTGTGTTTGTCGGGATCCGATGGATAGAGAGTACTATGATTATGGTGATTATCAATCTATTGTTCATGTGTTGTTTATGATCTTGCATGCTCTCCGTTATTAGTAGAGGCTCTGGCCAAGTTTTTACTCTTAACTCCAAGAGGGAGTATTTATGCTCGATAGTGGGTTCATGCCTCCATTGAATCTGGGACAGTGACAGAAAGTTCTAAGGTTGTGGATGTGCTGTTGCCACTAGGGATAAAACATTGATGCTATGTCTAAGGATGTAGTTGTTGATTACATTACGCACCATACTTAATGCAATTGTCTGTTGCTTTGCAACTTAATACTGGAGGGGGTTCGGATGATAACCTGAAGGTGGACTTTTTAGGCATAGATGCAGTTGGATGGCGGTCTATGTACTTTGTCGTAATGCCCAATTAAATCTCACTATATTTATCATATCATGTATATGCATTGTTATGCCTTTCTCTATTTGTCAATTGCCCGACTGTAATTTGTTCACCCAACATGCTTTTATCTTATGGGAGAGACACCTCTAGTGAACTGTGGACCCCGGTCCTATTCTTTACATAGCATACAATCAACTTGTTTTACTGTTTTCTTTGCAAACATCTTCCACTCGATACGTTTAATCCTTTGTTACAGCAAGCCGGTGAGATTGACAACCTCACTGTTTCGTTGGGACAAAGTACTTGGGTTGTGTTGTGCAGGTTCCGTTGGCGCCGGAATCCCTGGTGTTGCGCCGCATCACATTTCGCGACCATCAACCTTCAACGTGCTTCTTGGCTCCTGGTTCGATTAAACCTTGGTTTCATACTGAGGGAAAACTTGCCACTGTGCGCATCATACCTTCCTCTTGGGGTTCCCAACGGACGTGTACATCTACGCGCATCAAGCACTTTTTCTGGCGCCGTTGCCGGGGAGATCAAGACACGCTGCAAGGGGAGTCTCCACTTCTCAATCTCTTTACTTTGTTATTGTCTTGCTTTATTTTATTTACTACTTTGTTTGCTGCACTAAATCAAAATACAAAAAAATTAGTTGCTAGTTTTACTTTATTTACTGTCTTGCTCTCTATATCAAAAACACAAAAAAATTAGTTACTTGCATTTACTTTATCTAGTTTGTTTTATTTACTGTTGCTAAAATGGCCAACCATGAAAATACTAAATTGTGTGACTTCACAAATGCAAATAATAATGATTTCCTATGCACACCTATTGCTCCACCTGCTACTACAGCAGAATTCTTTGAAATTAAACCTGCTTTACTAAATCTTGTCATGAGAGAACAATTTTCTGGTGCTAGTTCTGATGATGCTGCTGCCCATCTCAATAATTTTGTTGAACTTTGTGAAATGCAAAAGTATAAAGATGTAGATGGTGATATTATTAAATTGAAAGTGTTTCCTTTCTCATTAAGAGGAAGAGCTAAAGATTGGTTGCTATCTTTGCCTAAGAATAGTATTGATTCATGGACTAAATGCAAGGATGCTTTTATTGGTAGATATTATCCTCCCGCTAAAATTATATCTTTGAGAAGTAGCATAATGAATTTTAAACAATTAGATACTGAACATGTTGCTCAAGCATGGGAGAGAATGAAAACTTTGGTAAAGAATTGCCCAACCCATGGACTGACTACTTGGATGATCATCCAAACCTTCTATGCAGGACTAAATTTTTCTTCGCGGAATTTATTGGATTCAGCTGCTGGAGGTACTTTTATGTCCATCACATTGGGGGCGGCTACAAAACTTCTTGATGATATGATGATAAATTACTCTGAATGGCACACGGAAAGAGCTCCACAAGGTAAGAAGGTAAATTCTGTTGAAGAAACCTCTTCCTTGAATGATAAGATTGATGTGATTATGTCTATGCTTGTGAATGGTAGATCTAATGTTGATCCTAATAATGTTCCTTTAGCTTCATTGGTTGCTCAAGAAGAAAATGTTGATGTGAATTTCATTAAAAATAATAATTTCAACAACAATGCTTATAGGAACAACTCTGGTAATAACTATAGGCCATATCCTTCTGCTAATGGTAATGGTTATGGTAATTCTTATGGGAATTCTTACAACAATAATAGGAGTGTACCCTCTGGTCTTGAAGCCATGCTTAAAGAATTTATTAGTACACAAACTGCTTTTAACAAATCTGTTGAGGAAAAGCTTGATAAAATTGATACTATTGCTTCTAGAGTTGATAGACTTGCCTCTGATGTTAATCTTTTAAAATTGAAAGTTATGCCTAATAATGATATTGATAATAAGATTACTACTACAGCAAATGCCATCCAAGTTAGAATTAATGAGAATATAAGATTAATGGCTGAACTGCGTGCTAGGTGGGATAGAGAAGAAAATGAAAAACTAGCTAAAGAGAATAATGTAGCTAAAGTTTGGACTATTACCACCACTAGTAATGCTAATTCTTCACATGTTGCTGCACCTCCTACTATCAATGGTAATATAATTGGTGTTGGCAATGTTTCTACTCCTAGTGCAAAGCGTACAAAACTGCCTGAAATTGCTAAAACTGCTGAAACTGCTTGTGATAAAACTGCTGAAATTTTTTCCAACCTTGGGAACAATGATCCCATTGCTGTAGCTCATAATGATTTAGATTTTGATGATTGCCACATCTCTGAAGTTATAAAGTTCTTACAAAAACTTGCTAAAAGTCCTAATGCTAGTGCTATAAATTTAGCCTTTACAAAACATATTACAAATGCTCTCATAAAAGCTAGAGAAGAGAAACTAAAACTTGAAACTTCTATTCCTAGAAAGTTAGAAGATGGTTGGGAGCCCATCATTAAAATGAAATTCAATGACTTTGAATGTAATGCTTTATGTGATCTTGGTGCAAGTATTTCTGTTATGCCTAAAAAGATTTATGATATGCTTGACTTGCCACCATTGAAGAATTGTTATTTGGATGTTAATCTTGCCGATAATGTTAAAAAGAAACCTTTGGGGAGGATTGATAATGTGCATATTATGGTTAACAATAACCTTGTCCCCGTTGATTTTGTTGTCTTGGATATCGAATGCAATGCATCTTGTCCAATTGTGTTGGGAAGACCTTTTCTTCGAACTGTTGGTGCTGTTATTGATATGAGGGAAGGTAATATTAAATATCAATTTCCTCTCAAGAAAGGTATGGAACACTTCCCTAGAAAGAGAATGAAGTTTCCTTTTGATTCTATTATTAGAACAAGTTATGATGTTGATGCTTCTACTCTCGATGTTACTTGATTTGCACTTTCTGCGCCTAGCTGAAAGGCGTTAAAGAAAAGCGCTTATGGGAGACAACCCATGTTTTTACCTACAGCAATTTTTTGTTTTGTTGAGTCTTGGAAGTTGTTTACTACTGTAGCAACCTCTCCTTATCAAGTTTTTGTGCCAAGTAAAGTTTCTATGTCAAAGTTGATGTTATATTTGGGATTGCTGCGCAGAAACAGCATTGCTGTCTGTCACGAATCTGGGCACAATTCTCTGTAGAAAATTCGAAAAAATCTGCCAATTTACGAGCGTGATCCTCAGATATGTACGCAACTTTCATTAGTTTTGAGTTTTTCCATTTGAGCAAGTCTGGTGCCATTTCTAAATTCGTCTTTACGGACTGTTCTGTTTTTGACAGATTCTGCCTTTTATTTCGCATTGCCTCTTTTGCTATGTTGGATTTATTTCTTTGATCCACTAATGTCCAGTAGCATTATGCAATGTCCAGAAGTGAAAATAATGATTGTGTCACCTCTGAATGAGTGAATTATTAATTGTGCACTAACCCTCTAATGAGTTTGCTTGAAGTTTGGTGTGAAGGAAGTTTTCAAGGGTCAAGAGAGGAGAATGATATACTATGATCAAGAGGAGTGAAAGCTCTAAGCTTGGGGATGCCCCCGTGGTTCACCCCTGCATATTTTAAGAAGACTCAAGCGTCTAAGCTTGGGGATGCCCAAGGCATCCCCTTCTTCATCGACAACATCATCAGGTTCCTCCCCTGAAACTATATTTTTATTCAATCACATCTTGTGTTCTTTACTTGGAGCGTCGGTTTGTTTTCGTTTTTGTTTTTGTTTGAATAAGATGGATCCTAGCATTCACTTTGTGGGAGAGAGACACGCTCCGCTGTTGCATATGGACACATGTGTCCTTAGGCTTTACTCATAATGTTCAAGGCGAAGTTTCTTCTTCGTTAAATTGTTATATGGTTGGAATTGGAAAATGCTACATGTAGTAATTCTAAAAATGTCTTGGATAATGTGATACTTGGCAATTGTTGTGCTCATGTTTAAGCTCTTGCATCATATGCTTTGCACCCATTAATGAAGAAATACATAGAGCTTGCTAAAATTTGATTTGCATATTTGGTTTCTCTAAGGTCTAGATAATATCTAGTATTGAGTTTTGAACAACAAGGAAGACGGTGTAGAGTCTTATAATGTTTACAATATGTCTTTTATGTGAGTTTTGCTGCACTTGTTCATCCTTGAGTTTGCTTCAAATAACCTTGCTAGCCTAAACCTTGTATCGAGAGGGAATACTTCTCATGCATCCAAAATCCTTGAGCCAACTACTATGCCATTTGTGTCCACCATACCTACCTACTACATGGTATTTCTCCGCCATTCCAAAGTAAATTGCTTGAGTGCTACCTTTAAAATTCCATCATTCACCTTTGCAATATATAGCTCATGGGACAAAATAGCCTTAAAAACTATCGTAGTATTGAATATGTACTTATGCACTTTATATTTTATTAAGTTGCTTGTTGTGCGATAACCATGCTTCTGGGGAACGCCATCAACTATTGTTGAATATCATGTGAGTTGCTATGCATGTCCGTCTTGTCTGAAGGTCTATCATTTTAGTGGTTGGAGCATGCAAAATTGTTAGAGAAGAACATTGGGCCGCTAACTAAAGCCATGAATCATGGTGGAAGTTTCAGTTTTGGACATATATCCTCAATCTCATATGAGAATAATAACTTTGCTACATGCTTATGCATTTAAGAGGAGTCCATTATCTGTTGTCCATGTTGTCCCGGTATGGATGTCTAAGTTGAGAATAATCAAAAGCGAGAAATCCAAAATGCGAGCATTCTCCTTAGACCTTTGTACAGGCGGCATGGAGGTACCCCTTTGTGACACTTGGTTGAAACATGGCATGCGAAGACCCGGTAGTCCAAGTTAAGTAGGACGAGGTGCGGGCACTATTAGTATACTATGCGTGAGGCTTGCAACTTGTAAGATATAATTTTCATAACTCATATGCTTTATTACTACCGTTGACAAAATTGTTTCATGTTTTCAAAATAAAAGCTCTAGCACAAATACAGCAATCGATGCTTTCCTCATTGAAGGACCATTCTTTTACTTTTATTGTTGAGTCAGTTTACCTATCTCCTTCCACCTTAAGAAGCAAACACTTGTGTGAACTGTGCATTGATTCCTACATACTTGCATATTGCACTTATTATACTACTTTATGTTGACAATATCCATGAGATATACATGTTACAAGTTGAAAGCAACCGCTGAAACTTAATCTTCCTATGTGTTGCTTCAACACCTTTACTTTGATTTATTGCTTTATGAGTTAACTCTTATGCAAGACTTATTGATGCTTGTCTTGAAGTACTATTCATGAAAAGTCTTTGTCATATGATTCACTTGTTTACTCATGTCATTACCTTTGCTTTGATCGCTGCATTCATTACATATGTTTACAAATAGTATGATCAAGATTATGATGGCATGTCACTTCAGAAATTATCTTTGTTATCGTTTTACCTGCTCGGGACGAGCAGAACTAAGCTTGGGGATGCTGATACGTCTCCAACGTATCGATAATTTCTTATGTTCCATGCTACTTTATTGATGATACCTACATGTTTTATGCACATTATATGTCATATTTATGCATTTTCTGGAACTAACCTATTAACAAGATGCCGAAGAGCCAGTTGCTGTTTTCTGCTGTTTTTGGTTTCAGAAATCCTAGTAAAGAAATATTCTCGGAATTGGACGAAACTTTCGCCCAGGGTCCTATTTTTGCACGAAGCTTCCAGAAGACCGAAGACCTAACGAAGTGGGGCCACGAGGAAGCCAGGGGGGTGGCCGGCGCGGCCCAGGCCCGCGCCCGACCTATCCCCTGGGCCTCCCCCCGCGTTGACCCTCCGCCTACTTAAAGCCTCGTCGCGAAACCCCGTACCGAGAGCCACGATACGGAAAACCTTCCAGAGACGCCGCCGCCGCGAATCCCATCTCGGGGGATTCTGGAGATCGCCTCCGGCACCCTGCCGGAGAGGGGATTCATCTCCCGGAGGACTCTACACCGCCATGGTCGCCTCCGGAGTGATGAGTGAGTAGTTCACCCCTGGACCATGGGTCCATAGCAGTAGCTAGATGGTCGTCTTCTCCTTGTTGTGCTTCATTGTTGGATCTTGTGAGCTGCCTAACATGATCAAGATCATCTATATGTAATTCTATATGTTGTGTTTGTCGGGATCCGATGGATAGAGAGTACTATGATTATGGTGATTATCAATCTATTGTTCATGTGTTGTTTATGATCTTGCATGCTCTCCGTTATTAGTAGAGGCTCTGGCCAAGTTTTTACTCTTAACTCCAAGAGGGAGTATTTATGCTCGATAGTGGGTTCATGCCTCCATTGAATCTGGGACAGTGACAGAAAGTTCTAAGGTTGTGGATGTGCTGTTGCCACTAGGGATAAAACATTGATGCTATGTCTAAGGATGTAGTTGTTGATTACATTACGCACCATACTTAATGCAATTGTCTGTTGCTTTGCAACTTAATACTGGAGGGGTTCGGATGATAACCTGAAGGTGGACTTTTTAGGCATAGATGCAGTTGGATGGCGGTCTATGTACTTTGTCGTAATGCCCAATTAAATCTCACTATATTTATCATATCATGTATATGCATTGTTATGCCTTTCTCTATTTGTCAATTGCCCGACTGTAATTTGTTCACCCAACATGCTTTTATCTTATGGGAGAGACACCTCTAGTGAACTGTGGACCCCGGTCCTATTCTTTACATAGCATACAATCTACTTGTTTTACTGTTTTCTTTGCAAACATCTTCCACTCGATACGTTTAATCCTTTGTTACAGCAAGCCGGTGAGATTGACAACCTCACTGTTTCGTTGGGACAAAGTACTTGGGTTGTGTTCTGGTTGGCGCCGGAATCCCTGGTGTTGCGCCGCATCACATTTCGCGACCATCAACCTTCAACGTGCTTCTTGGCTCCTACTGGTTCGATTAAACCTTGGTTTCATACTGAGGGAAAACTTGCCACTGTGCGCATCATACCTTCCTCTTGGGGTTCCCAACGGACGTGTACATCTACGCGCATCATTATTCAGCTGGCTAATAGAGAAACTATTTCTCCAATTGGTATTGTTCGAGATGTGGAAGTTCTATGTGGTAAGATTAAATATCCTGCTGACTTTTTGGTACTTGGTTCTGCTGCTAGTGATCATTGTCCTATCATTTTTGGTAGACCTTTTCTAAATACTTGTGGAGCTATTATAGATTGTAAGAAAGAGAAAATTTTGACTAAATTTGCTGGTGAACCTTATGAATTTAACTTTTCTAAATTCACTAAAACTCCTTATAAAGCTGACTTGCCTAGTAATGATTTTAAAATGGAGCAGTGTGCATCTATTGTTCTTGTTCCTAATAATCCTTTGCAGCAACATTTGGAGAATAGTGAAAGTGAAGCTTTTAGGAAAGAAAGAGATGAGCTTGAGGAAATTTTTCTTCGCCAACCTATTCTCAAGCATGATTTACCGGTGGAAGATTTGGGTACAACACCGCCACCAAAGGAAGATCCTGTTTTTGATTTAAAGCCTTTACCTGATAATCTTAAATATGCTCATATTGATGATAAGAAAATATATCCTGTTATTATTAGTTCTAAGCTTTCAGAGATTGAGGAAGAAAGGTTATTGGAAATATTGAAGAAACACCGAGGAGCTATTGGCTATACTCTTGATGATTTGAAAGGGATTTCTCCTTCTATTTGCCAACATGCTATTAATATGGAAGATGATGCAAAGCCTGTTGTTGAACATCAACGTCGTCTAATTCCGAAGATGAAAGAGGTGGTAAGGAACGAGGTATTAAAACTTCTTGAAGCTGGTATTATATATCCTATTGCTGATAGTAGATGGGTTAGTCCTGTGCATTGTGTTCCTAAGAAAGGAGGAATGACTGTTGTGCCTAATGATAATGATGAGCTTATTCCTCAAAGAGTAGTTGTAGGGTATAGAATGTGCATTGATTTTCGAAAAGTTAATAAAGTTACTAAGAAAGATCATTACCCTTTACCCTTTATTGATCAAATGCTAGAAAGATTATCTAAAAATACTCATTTTTGCTTTCTTGATGGTTATTCTGGGTTTTCACAAATTGCTGTTAAAGCTAAAGATCAAGAGAAAACCACGTTTACTTGTCCTTATGGAACTTATGCTTATAGGCGTATGCCTTTTGGTTTATGTAATGCTCCTGCTACTTTTCAAAGATGCATGTCTGCTATTTTTCATGGTTTTTGCGAAAGTATTGTAGAGGTGTTCATGGATGATTTTTCTGTCTATGGGAATTCTTTTGATAATTGCTTGCGAAACCTCGATAAAGTTTTGCAGAGATGTGAAGAAACTAACCTTGTTCTTAATTGGGAGAAATGCCACTTTATGGTTAATGAAGGAATTGTATTGGGACATAAAATTTCCGAGAGAGGTATTGAAGTTGATAGAGCTAAAGTTGAAGCAATTGAGAAGATGCCCTATCCGAGGGATGTTAAAGGTATTCGTAGTGTTCTTGGTCATGCTGGGTTTTATAGGAGATTTATTAAAGATTTCTCTAAAATTTCAAAGCCTCTTACTAATCTTCTTCAAAAAGATGTACCTTTTGTTTTTGATGATGATTGTAAGGAAGCTTTTGAAACTCTAAAGAAAGCCTTAACAACTGCTCCTGTAGTCGAACCTCCTGATTGGAATTTGCCTTTTGAAATTATGTGTGATGCTAGTGATTTTGCTGTAGGCGCTGTTCTTGGACAGCGGGTAGATAAAAAATTAAATGTTATTCATTATGCTAGTAAGACTCTTGATGCTGCTCAAAGAAATTATGCTACAACTGAAAAGGAATTGTTAGCTGTAGTCTTTGCTTGTGACAAGTTTAGACCCTATATTGTTGATTCAAAAGTCACGATTCATACTGATCATGCTGCAATTAGATACCTTATGACAAAGAAAGATGCTAAGCCAAGGCTTATTAGATGGGTACTTCTGTTGCAAGAATTTGATTTACATATTATAGATAGGAAAGGTGCTGATAATCCTGTTGCTGATAATTTGTCTAGATTGGAAAATATTGCTTATGATCCTGTTCCTGTTAATGATAGTTTTCCAAATGAACAATTGGCTGTAATAAAGGTGAGCTCACGAGAGAGCCCTTGGTATGCAGATTATGCTAACTTTATTGTTTCGAAGTATTTGCCTCCAACCTTTTCAGCTCAGCAAAGGAGGAAATTCTTTTATGACTTGAGGCATTATTTTTGGGATGACCCACACTTATATAAAGAAGGAGTGGATGGTATTATGCGAAGATGTGTTCCTGAATATGAACAACAGGAGATATTGAGTAAATGTCATGGTAGTGTTTATGGAGGACATCACGCTGGAGATAGAACCGCGCAAAAGGTTCTACAATCAGGTTTTTATTGGCCAACTCTCTTCAAAGATGCAAGGAAGTTTATTTTATCTTGTGATGAATGTCAAAGAGTTGGTAATATCTCTAGACGCAATGAAATGCCTATGAATTATACTCTTGTTATTGAACCATTCGATTGTTGGGGATTCGACTTCATGGGTCCTTTCCCTTCTTCAGAAGGTAACACTCATATACTTGTCGCTGTTGATTATGTTACTAAATGGGTAGAAGCTATACCTACAAAAAGTGTTGATGGTGAGACCTTGATACGTCTCCAACGTATCGATAATTTCTTATGTTCCATGCTACTTTATTGATGATACCTACATGTTTTATGCACATTATATGTCATATTTATGCATTTTCTGGAACTAACCTATTAACAAGATGCCGAAGAGCCAGTTGCTGTTTTCTGCTGTTTTTGGTTTCAGAAATCCTAGTAAGGAAATATTCTCGGAATTGGACGAAATCTTCGCCCAGGGTCCTATTTTTGCACGAAGCTTCCAGAAGACCGAAGAGGGAAGGAAGTGGGGCCACGAGGCGCCAACACCATAGGCCGGCGCGGCCCAAGCCCTGGCCGCGCCGACCTAGGGTGTGGGGCCCTCGTGTGGCCCCCGCGTTGCCCTTTCGCCTACTTAAAGCCTCCGTCGCGAAAACCCCAGTACCGAGAGCCACGATACGGAAAACCTTCCAGAGACGCCGCCGCCGCGAATCCCATCTCGGGGGATTCAGGAGATCGCCTCCGGCACCCTGCCGGAGAGGGGATTCATCTCCCGGAGGACTCTACACCGCCATGGTCGCCTCCGGAGTGATGAGTGAGTAGTTCACCCCTGGACCATGGGTCCATAGCAGTAGCTAGATGGTCGTCTTCTCCTTGTTGTGCTTCATTGTTGGATCTTGTGAGCTGCCTAACATGATCAAGATCATCTATATGTAATACTATATGTTGTGTTTGTCGGGATCCGATGGATAGAGAGTACTATGATTATGGTGATTATCAATCTATTGTTTATGTGTTGTTTATGATCTTGCATGCTCTCCGTTATTAGTAGAGGCTCTGGCCAAGTTTTTACTCTTAACTCCAAGAGGGAGTATTTATGCTCGATAGTGGGTTCATGCCTCCATTAAATCTGGGACAGTGACAGAAAGTTCTAAGGTTGTGGATGTGCTGTTGCTACTAGGGATAAAACATTGATGCTATGTCTAAGGATGTAGTTGTTGATTACATTACGCACCATACTTAATGCAATTGTCTGTTGCTTAGCAACTTAATACTGAATGGGGTTCGGATGATAACCTGAAGGTGGACTTTTTAGGCATAGATGCAGTTGGATGGCGGTCTATGTACTTTGTCGTAATGCCCGGATTAAATCTCACTATATTTATCATATCATGTATATGCATTGTTATGCCTTTCTCTATTTGTCAATTGCCCGACTGTAATTTGTTCACCCAACATGCTTTATCTTATGGGAGAGACACCTCTAGTGAACTGTGGACCCCGGTCCTATTCTTTACATAGCATACAATCTACTGCAATTGTGTTTTACTATTTTCTTGCAAACAATCATCTTCCACTCGATACGCTTAATCCTTTGTTACAGCAAGCCGGTGAGATTGACAACCTCACTGTTTCGTTGGGACAAAGTACTTGGGTTGTGTTGTGCAGGTTCCGCGTTGGCGCCGGAATCCCTGGTGTTGCGCCGCATCACATTTCGCGACCATCAACCTTCAACGTGCTTCTTGGCTCCTACTGGTTCGATTAAACCTTGGTTTCTTTCTGAGGGAAAACTTGCTACTGTGCGCATCATACCTTCCTCTTGGGGTTCCCAACGAACGTGTGAGTTACACGCCATCAAGCTCTTTTTCTGGCGCCGTTGCCGGGGAGATCAAGACACGCTGCAAGGGGAGTCTCCACTTCTCAATCTCTTTACTTTGTTTTTGTCTTGCTTTATTTTATTTACTACTTTGTTTGCTGCACCTAAACAAAACACAAAAAAATTAGTTGCTAGTTTTACTTTATTTACTGTCTTGCTCTCTATATCAAAAACACAAAAAAATTAGTTACTTGCATTTACTTTATCTAGTTTGTTTTATTTACCGTTGCTAAAATGAATACTCCTGAAAATACTAAGTTGTGTGACTTCACAAATGCAAATAATAATGATTTCCTATGCACACCTATTGCTCCACCTGCTACTACAGCAGAATTCTTTGAAATTAAACCTGCTTTACTAAATCTTGTCATGAGAGATCAATTTTCTGGTGTTAGTTCTGATGATGCTGCTGCCCATCTCAATAATTTTGTTGAACTTTGTGAAATGCAAAAGTATAAAGATGTAGATGGTGATATTATTAAATTGAAAGTGTTTCCTTTCTCATTAAGAGGAAGAGCTAAAGATTGGTTGCTATCTTTGCCTAAGAATAGTATTGATTCATGGACTAAATGCAAGGATGCTTTTATTGGTAGATATTATCCTCCCGCTAAAATTATATCTTTGAGAAGTAGCATAATGAATTTTAAACAATTAGATACTGAACATGTTGCTCAAGCATGGGAGAGAATGAAAACTTTGGTAAAGAATTGCCCAACCCATGGACTGACTACTTGGATGATCATCCAAACCTTCTATGCAGGACTAAATTTTTCTTCGCGGAATTTATTGGATTCAGCTGCTGGAGGTACCTTTATGTCCATCACATTGGGGGCGGCTACAAAACTTCTTGATGATATGATGATAAATTACTCTGAATGGCACACGGAAAGAGCTCCACAAGGTAAGAAGGTAAATTCTGTTGAAGAAACCTCTTCCTTGAGTGATAAGATTGATGTGATTATGTCTATGCTTGTGAATGGTAGATCTAATGTTGATCCAAATAATGTTCCTTTAGCTTCATTGGTTGCTCAAGAAGAAAATGTTGATGTGAATTTCATTAAAAATAATAATTTCAACAACAATGCTTATAGGAACAACTCTGGTAATAATTATAGGCCATATCCTTCTGCTAATGGTAATGGTTATGGTAATTCTTATGGGAATTCTTACAATAATAATAGGAGTGTACCCTCTGGTCTTGAAGCTATGCTTAAAGAATTTATTAGTACACAAACTGCTTTTAACAAATCTGTTGAGGAAAAGCTTGATAAAATTGATACTATTGCTTCTAGAGTTGATAGACTTGCCTCCGATGTTAATCTTTTAAAATTGAAAGTTATGCCTAATAATGATATTGATAATAAGATTACTACTACAGCAAATGCCATCCAAGTTAGAATTAATGAGAATATAAGATTAATGGCTGAATTGCGTGCTAGGTGGGATAGAGAAGAAAATGAAAAACTAGCTAAAGAGAATAATGTAGCTAAAGTTTGGACTATTACCACCACTAGTAATGCTAATTCTTCACATGTTGCTGCACCTCCTACTATCAATGGTAAAATAATTGGTGTTGGCAATGTTTCCACTCCTAGTGCAAAGCGAACAAAACTGCCTGAAATTGCTAAAACTGCTGAAACTGCTTGTGATAAAACTGCTGAAATTTTTTCCAACCTTGGGAACAATGATCCCATTGCTGTAGCTCATAATGATTTAGATTTTGATGATTGCCACATCTCTGAAGTTATAAAGTTCTTACAAAAACTTGCTAAAAGTCCTAATGCTAGTGCTATAAATTTAGCCTTTACAAAACATATTACAAATGCTCTCATAAAAGCTAGAGAAGAGAAACTAAAACTTGAAACTTCTATTCCTAGAAAGTTAGAAGATGGTTGGGAGCCCATCATTAAAATGAAATTCAATGACTTTGAATGTAATGCTTTATGTGATCTTGGTGCAAGTATTTCTGTTATGCCTAAAAAGATTTATGATATGCTTGACTTGCCACCATTGAAGAATTGTTATTTGGATGTTAATCTTGCCGATAATGTTAAAAAGAAACCTTTGGGGAGGATTGATAATGTGCATATTACGGTTAACAATAACCTTGTCCCCGTTGATTTTGTTGTCTTGGATATCGAATGCAATGCATCTTGTCCAATTGTGTTGGGAAGACCTTTTCTTCGAACCGTTGGTGCTGTTATTGATATGAGGGAAGGTAATATTAAATATCAATTTCCTCTCAAGAAAGGTATGGAACACTTCCCTAGAAAGAGAATGAAGTTGCCTTTTGATTCTATTATTAGAACAAGTTATGATGTTGATGCTTCATCTCTCGATGTTACTTGATTTGCACTTTCTGCGCCTAGCTGAAAGGCGTTAAAGAAAAGCGCTTATGGGAGACAACCCATGTTTTTACCTACAGCAATTTTTTGTTTTGTTGAGTCTTGGAAGTTGTTTACTACTGTAGCAACCTCTCCTTATCATGTTTTTGTGCCAAGTAAAGTTTCTATGTCAAAGTTGATGTTATATTTGGGATTGCTGCGCAGAAACAGCATTGCTGTCTGTCACGAATCTGGGCACAGTTCTCTGTAGAAAATTCGAAAAAATCTGCCAATTTACGAGCGTGATCCTCAGATATGTACGCAACTTTCATTAGTTTTGAGTTTTTCCATTTGAGCAAGTCTGGTGCCATCTTTAAATTCGTCTTTACGGACTGTTCTGTTTTTGACAGATTCTGCCTTTTATTTCGCATTGCCTCTTTTGCTATGTTGGATTTATTTCTTTGATCCATTAATGTCCAGTAGCATTATGCAATGTCCAGAAGTGAAAATAATGATTGTGTCACCTCTGAATGTGTGAATTATTAATTGTGCACTAACCCTCTAATGAGTTTGCTTGAAGTTTGGTGTGAAGGAAGTTTTCAAGGGTCAAGAGAGGAGAATGATATACTATGATCAAGAGGAGTGAAAGCTCTAAGCTTGGGGATGCCCCCGTGGTTCACCCCTGCATATTTTAAGAAGACTCAAGCGTCTAAGCTTGGGGATGCCCAAAGCATCCCCTTCTTCATCGACAACATCATCAGGTTCCTCCCCTGAAACTATATTTTTATTCAATCACATCTTGTGTTCTTTACTTGGAGCGTCGGTTTGTTTTTGTTTTTGTTTTTGTTTGAATAAAATGGATCCTAGCATTCACTTTGTGGGAGAGAGACACGCTCCGCTGTTGCATATGGACACATGTGTCCTTAGGCTTTACTCATAATGTTCAAGGCGAAGTTTCTTCTTCGTTAAATTGTTATATGGTTGGAATTGGAAAATGCTACATGTAGTAATTCTAAAATGTCTTGGATAATGTGATACTTGGCAATTGTTGTGCTCATGTTTAAGCTCTTGCATCATATGCTTTGCACCTATTAATGAAGAAATACATAGAGCTTGCTAAAATTTGATTTGCATATTTGGTCTCTCTAAGGTCTAGATAATATCTAGTATTGAGTTTTGAACAACAAGGAAGACAGTGTAGAGTCTTATAATGTTTACAATATGTCTTTTATGTGAGTTTTGCTGCACTTGTTCATCCTTGAGTTTGCTTCAAATAACCTTGCTAGCCTAAACCTTGTATCGAGAGGGAATACTTCTCATGCATCCAAAATCCTTGAGCCAACTACTATGCCATTTGTGTCCACCATACCTACCTACTACATGGTATTTCTCCGCCATTCCAAAGTAAATTGCTTGAGTGCTACCTTTAAAATTCCATCATTCACCTTTGCAATATATAGCTCATGGGACAAAATAGCCTTAAAAACTATTGTAGTATTGAATATGTACTTATGCACTTTATCTTTTATTAAGTTGCTTGTTGTGCGATAACCATGCTTCTGGGGAACGCCATCAACTATTGTTGAATATCATGTGAGTTGCTATGCATGTCCGTCTTGTCTGAAGGATCTATCATTTTAGTGGTTGGAGCATGCAAAATTGTTAGAGAAGAACATTGGGCCGCTAACTAAAGCCATGAATCATGGTTGAAGTTTCAGTTTTGGACATATATCCTCAATCTCATATGAGAATAATAATTGTTGCTACATGCTTATGCATTTAAGAGGAGTCCATTATCTGTTGTCCATGTTGTCCCGGTATGGATGTCTAAGTTGAGAATAATCAAAAGCGAGAAATCCAAAATGCGAGCTTTCTCCTTAGACCTTTGTACAGGCGGCATGGAGGTACCCCTTTGTGACACTTGGTTGAAACATGGCATGCAAAGATCCGGTAGTCCAAGCTAAGTAGGACGAGGTGCGGGCACTATTAGTATACTATGCATGAGGCTTGCAACTTGTAAGATATAATTTACATAACTCATATGCTTTATTACTACCGTTGACAAAATTGTTTCATGTTTTCAAAATAAAAGCTCTAGCACAAATACAGCAATCGATGCTTTCCTTTTGAAGGACCATTCTTTTACTTTTATTGTTGAGTCAGTTTACCTATCTCCTCCACCTAAGAAGCAAACACTTGTGTGAACTGTGCATTGATTCCTACATACTTGCATATTGCACTTGTTATATTACTTTATGTTGACAATATCCATGAGATATACATGTTATAAGTTGAAAGCAACCGCTGAAACTTAATCTTCCTTTGTGTTGCTTCAACACCTTTACTTTGATTTATTGCTTTATGAGTTAACTCTTATGCAAGACTTATTGATGCTTGTCTTGAAGTACTATTCATGAAAAGTCTTTGTCATATGATTCACTTGTTTACTCATGTCATTACCTTTGTTTTGATCGCTGCATTCATTACATATGTTTACAAATAGTATGATCAAGATTATGATGGCATGTCACTTCAGAAATTATCTTTGTTATCGTTTTACCTGCTCGGGACGAGCAGAACTTGGGGATGCTGATACGTCTCCAACGTATCGATAATTTCTTATGTTCCATGCTACTTTATTGATGATACCTACATGTTTTATGCACATTATATGTCATATTTATGCATTTTCTGGAACTAACCTATTAACAAGATGCCGAAGAGCCAGTTGCTGTTTTCTGCTGTTTTTGGTTTCAGAAATCCTAGTAAGGAAATATTCTCGGAATTGACGAAATCTTCGCCTATTTTTGCGCGAAGCTTCCAGAAGACCGAAGAGGGAAGGAAGTGGGGCCACGAGGCGCCAACACCATAGGCCGGCGCGGCCCAAGCCCTGGCCGCGCCGACCTAGGGTGTGGGGCCCTCGTGTGGCCCCCGCGTTGCTTTCGCCTACTTAAAGCCTCCGTCGCGAAAACCCCAGTACCGAGAGCCACGATACGGAAAACCTTCCGAGATGCCGCGCCGCGAATCCCATCTCGGGGATTCAGGAGATCGCCTCGGCACCCTGCCGGAGAGGGGATTCATCTCCCGAGGACTCTACACCGCCATGGTCGCCTCCGGAGTGATGAGTGAGTAGTTCACCCCTGGACCATGGGTCCATAGCAGTAGCTAGATGGTCGTCTTCTCCTTGTTGTGCTTCATTGTTGGATCTTGTGAGCTGCCTAACATGATCAAGATCATCTATATGTAATACTATATGTTGTGTTTGTCGGGATCCGATGGATAGAGAGTACTATGATTATGGTGATTATCAATCTATTGTTTATGTGTTGTTTATGATCTTGCATGCTCTCCGTTATTAGTAGAGGCTCTGGCCAAGTTTTTACTCTTAACTCCAAGAGGGAGTATTTATGCTCGATAGTGGGTTCATGCCTCCATTAAATCTGGGACAGTGACAGAAAGTTCTAAGGTTGTGGATGTGCTGTTGCTACTAGGGATAAAACATTGATGCTATGTCTAAGGATGTAGTTGTTGATTACATTACGCACCATACTTAATGCAATTGTCTGTTGCTTAGCAACTTAATACTGAATGGGGTTCGGATGATAACCTGAAGGTGGACTTTTTAGGCATAGATGCAGTTGGATGGCGGTCTATGTACTTTGTCGTAATGCCCGGATTAAATCTCACTATATTTATCATATCATGTATATGCATTGTTATGCCTTTCTCTATTTGTCAATTGCCCGACTGTAATTTGTTCACCCAACATGCTTTATCTTATGGGAGAGACACCTCTAGTGAACTGTGGACCCCGGTCCTATTCTTTACATAGCATACAATCTACTGCAATTGTGTTTTACTATTTTCTTGCAAACAATCATCTTCCACTCGATACGCTTAATCCTTTGTTACAGCAAGCCGGTGAGATTGACAACCTCACTGTTTCGTTGGGACAAAGTACTTGGGTTGTGTTGTGCAGGTTCCGCGTTGGCGCCGGAATCCCTGGTGTTGCGCCGCATCACATTTCGCGACCATCAACCTTCAACGTGCTTCTTGGCTCCTACTGGTTCGATTAAACCTTGGTTTCTTTCTGAGGGAAAACTTGCTACTGTGCGCATCATACCTTCCTCTTGGGGTTCCCAACGAACGTGTGAGTTACACGCCATGAGACCTCTATAAAAATGCTTGTAGATATTATATTTCCTAGATTTGGAGTACCTAGATATATTATGACTGATGGAGGTTCTCATTTTATTCATGGAGGTTTTAGAAAAACTCTTGCTAAGTATGGTATTAATCATAGAATCGCTTCCGCTTATCACCCTCAAACTAGTGGTCAAGTAGAATTATCAAATAGAGAGATTAAATCTATTTTGGGAAAGACTGTTAATAAATCTAGAAAGAATTGGGCTAGCAAATTGAAGGAAGCACTATGGGCTTATAGAACTGCTTATAAAAACCCCATGGGAATGTCACCTTATAAAATGGTTTATGGAAAAGCTTGTCATTTACCTCTAGAACTAGAGCACAAAGCTTATTGGGCTGTTAGAGAACTAAATAAAGATCCGAAACTAGCCGGTAATAAGAGGTTGCTGCAATTAAGTTCTCTAGATGAATGGAGAAGTGAAGCTTATGAAAATGCTAAACTCTTTAAAGAAAAAGTTAAGAAGTGGCATGATAGAAGGATTATCAAAAGAGAGTTTAATATTGGGGATAAAGTCCTATTGTATCGGTCTCGTCTCAGATTCTTTGCAGGGAAATTACTCTCGAAGTGGGAAGGACCATATGTTGTTGAGGAGGTGTATCGTTCAGGAGCAATTAAAATTAGCTCTCTCCAAGGCAATGCCACACAAGTGGTGAATGGACAAAGACTCAAGCATTATATCTCGGGTGATTCTTATAATGTTGATGTTGATATTATTCAAGTGGAAACACCGGAGGCTTTCATCAAAGGACAAATTGACAGTCCGCCAGAACTCGACTTTGAATAGGTAACAGTACAGGTAATAAAAAGTCCGCGTTTACTTTCCGAACAATATTTCTGCTGTTTTTGGAAAATATGAAAAATTACGGAATCGAAACGGAGTGGAAAAGACGCGCGAGGGCCCGTCACCATAGGCCGGCGCGGGCCCCACCCTGGCCGCGCCGACCTATGGGGACAGCCCCTCGGCGTCCCGTTTCCACTCGTTTTCGGCCTGGAACCTTCCTTTTATCGTAAAAATATTTGCTATATAATCCCCCGGACCCCTGGAGGTCCGTATATCGTTTTCTCGTCGTGTTTTGTTTCGAGCTGTTTTCTGCCAGGATCTGCTTCGGATCTAGATCCACCATGTCCTCGTCGGGAACTCAGAAGGACAGCTTCTTTGAGGACGTCGTCAACCCGTACATGAACGAGCTGAAGATGCACCCCAAAGAATTGCTGCTCGTGGATGGAGAGTTGCAGATCAAAGATGTCCAGGGTCCTAAGGGAGAAGGGAGTTTGGAAGACAGGATGGAGAAACTGGAACAAGAGGTCTTCAACTACAAGAAGATGGCTGAGCGTGAAGTGGACATCTTTCACAAGATTGTGTCTGAACTCATTGATGGACACAAGAAGGAGACTGCGAAGTTGTGGGACGATATCTTCTCACTTCACGACACCACCAACAAACTCCAAGCTCAACTCTATGATGTTCATAATCAAAACTGTGAGTATGAAAACAGGTTTAAGCGCATAAGTCATGCTGCTAGTTTCAGGTTTCCGGAGACCAAGATGTCTTTTGTTGATGGAGAGCCTCTTCCATGGAAGTCTGATGACGGCAAAGATTCGCCATCATCACCGAAGGAGTAATTCATCATCGGTATTGGCATCCCCTTGGTTTGTTCCAAGCTTGGGGGAGTGCCGCGGTATCACATTATCACTACCTTTATCTTTTATTATCAAGTAGTGTCATATCATGAGTAGGGAAGTTATCATATGGAATAGTATGCAATGTGGAAGTATCTCTCTTAGTTGGTTATCTATGTATCCGTTGGTGTGAGTTATCGTTATGGAATATTAATGAGAAGTCTTATCATTTACTTTTTGCACACCTTATTTTAGTTTGCAATCTCCATTATATGATTACTCTTGACATGAGTATTGATATCACTTTGGGAGCATCAAGTAAATCTATTTGGTTTTGGCAAACTTAGCATTGGTCAATAGCAACAACACCTTGATGTTTAATAGAAGAGAGAAATACACTTAGATATATTACTCTATTATCTCTATGCTAATGAGTTTAGTATTCTGAAGTTAAAATTGCTTGTGCTTATGAGAAAGATGCATGATTGTTCTATCATATGTATATTTGTTTGTTTCCCTCAACCTTTATGCTTGCTATCAAACCTTGCTAGCCAAAGACCTGTATCGAGAGGGAATGCTTCTCATACATCCATAACCTTAGACCAAACCTATGCCATTTGTGTCCACCATACCTACCTACTACATGGTATTTTCTGCCATTCCAAGTAAATACTTCATGTGCTACCTTTAAATAATTCAAACTATTACTCCTTATTTGTGTCAATGTTTTATAGCTCATGAGGAAGTATGTGGTGTTTTATCTTTCAATCTTGTTGGGCGGACTTTCACCAATGGACTAGTGGCACATCCGCTTATCCAATAATTTTGCAATAAGAGCTGGCAACGGGGTTCCCAGCCCCAATTAATAACTTTCATTAATAATTCTCTTCACATGTTTTGCCCTGATTTATCAGTAAGCAACTTAATTTTGCAATAGACACTCCTCCATGGTATGTGAATGTTGGAAGGCACCCGAGGATTCGGTTAGCCATGGATTGAGAAAGCCAAGGTTGGGGGGAGTGTCATCCTTAATAAAACTAAAATACATGTGTAAACAAAAGAGAAGGGGGATGATCTACCTTGCTGGTAGAGATGCCGTCCCTCATGGGAGCCGCTCTTGGAAGGTTCGTTTGGCAAGGGGGTTAGAGTGCCCGCTACCATTCGTTGACAACAACAAACACCGCTCAAAATCTTACTTTTATGCTCTTTATATGATTTCAAAACTTGAAAAGCTCTAGCACATGATTTAATCCCTGCTTCCCTCTGCGAAGGGCCTATCTTTTACTTTTATGTTGAGTCAGTAAACCTATTTCCCTCTATCTCAAGCAAGCAATTGAGTTGTTGTGAACCAACCATTTATGCTATGATTCAGTTAATCATGTCTTTTATACTTTCTTGTTTAGTACAAATTTTATCTGAATGAATATGACTTTGAAGTTATCAATGATTATGAGGAGATTGTTATGATTGAATATGAAAGCCCAGCTATAAATTCTAATATGAAAGCTTTGCTTAGAAGTACAATCCGTTAGTAGTTCTCTGACCAAGAACAAAGTTTGCCATCACCAACTATGATTTCTTATGCACCTTTACTTGTGATTTCTCTTTACTTATTTCAAGATGAGTTATATGAGGAAGTTGTTTACTAGAATGTCTTGTGTGAATGAATATGATGCTTCTTGTCCGTATTTTATTTATCGACTCTTCACTCCATAAACATGTGGTCTTGTTTATCGAGCTCAGTTTCGCTTGGGGACAAGCGAGGTCTAAGCTTGGGGGGAGTTGATACGTCCAATTTGCATCACTATTTTGTATCATAATTTGTTGTTATTCATTGATATATTTCATATTGGGACACAATACTTATGTTATTTCATCTATTTTGCATGTTTCATCATTATTGGAGGATCGAGCACCGGAGCCAGGATTCTGCTGGAAAAAGCACCGCCAGAACACAATATTTCGGAAGATCAACTGTGGAAGGAAATTATACCAAAAATCCTATTTTTCAAGATGACGAAGGAAGCCAGAAGGGGGAGCCAGCTGGACCCAAGGTGGGCCCAGACCATAGGGCGGCGCGCCCATGGCCCCGCGCCACCTTGTGGTGTGGGGGCCCAGCCCCTTTCGCCTCCTTTTCTTCGCGTACTCCTTCGTCCCGAAAACCTAAGCCACAGGGGTACCTCACGAAGAGTTACAGCCGCCTCTGCGGGGCGGAGAACACCAGAGAGAAAAGAGCTCTCCGGCGGGCAGGAATCCGCCGGGGAAATTCCCTCCCGGAGGGGGAAATCGACGCCATCGCCATCGTCATCGAGCTGGACATCATCTCCATCATCATCATCATCTCCACCATCTACACCGCCATCACCACCGCTGCACCTCATCACCGCTGTAACAATTTGGGTTGGATCTTGATTGTTTGATAGGGGAAACTCTCCCGGTGTTAATCTCTACTTGTTATTGATGCTATTGAGTGAAACCATTGAGCCAAGGTTTATGTTCAGATTGTTATTCATCATCATATCACCTCTGATTGTATTCCATATGATGTCTCGTGAGTAGTTCGTTTAGTTCTTGAGGACATGGGTGAAGTCTAAATGCTAGTAGTGAATTATGGTTGAGTAATATTCAATGTTATGATATTTAAGTTGTGGTGTCATTCTTCTAGTGGTGTCGTGTGAACGTCGACTACACGATACTTCACCATTTATGGGCCTAGGGGAGTGCATCTTGTATTCGGTTGCTAATTGCGGGGTTGCCGGAGTGACAGAAACCTGAGCCCCCGTTAGTATATCGATGCAAGAGGGATCGCAGGATCTCAGAGTTTAAGGCTGTGGTTAGATTTATCTTAATTACTTTCTTGTAGTTGCGGATGCTTGCAAGGGGTATAATCACAAGTATGTATTAGTCCTAGGAAGGGCGGTGCATTAGCATAGGTTCACCCACACAACACTTATCAAAACAATGAAGATTATTTAGCCACATGAAGCGAAAGCACTAGACTAAAATCCCCGTGTGTCCTCAAGAACGCTTGGTCATTATAAGTAAACAAACCGGCTTGTCCTTTGTGCTAAAAAGGATTGGGCCACTCGCTGCAATTATTTCTCTCGCATTTTACTTACTCGTACTTTATTCATCTGTTACATCAAAACCCCTTGAATACTTGTCTGTGAGCATTTACAGTGAATCCTTCATCAAAACTGTTGTCAACACCTTCTGCTCCTCGTTGGGATCGACATTCTTACTTATCGAAGATACTACGATACACCCCCTATACTTGTGGGTCATCAATATGCAACATTGGAGGAGGCACAACAAGAGTACCTCAGCTTCCTGGAAGAGGAGCAACATGAAGATCATGTCATCGATGAGGCAGTGCCATTAGCACAGCTTCCGCCGTAGGAAGTACATGCTCTACAAGGAGCACCGCCGAAGGTACATCCCAGCCGGGTGAAAGATTTCAATCATCGCCTTCCTCATCGTGGTGATCGTGAGGATCTTGTTCTTCTGAGTGGTCTCTGATCGTATGTAAGATGCCATGGCATGGTAATCTCACCCTATTTGAATTGTGGTAAGGATATGAAACTGTGATTTGAGCAACCAAACAGTAGATTACTGTTTTCCTGCGTGCAAGATGGGCTGCAAACGGACAACCAAATGATGGGGCCTGGGTTCCATCTCCGCACGCAAAAGGCCGCAGGCTACCAAATGACCCACCAAAAGTGGCCCATGGTGGCCGGCGACGCGCAATGCCTCCCATCTCCCGGCGCAGGCATGGAATTCGGCCCAGGCAACCAAACGCGCCCTTAGCCTATTGTGCCAACATTGCCGATGAAAGCAAGCCTAGACCGTTACGTGGCACATGACTCTTTGTCACATTTTTTTACGTCTGTTTTGCCCCAAAAACGCTGAACCAAACGGCCCTGAACATTTAATTACATGAATTAGATTATAGTATTATGTTGTATGGTACAGTACCTTTAAATCTTTCGACATTTTGCACTCAGATGAAGATTGGACCGGATCAGATCATCAGGGGCGCGTTTGGTTGCCGCATCCCTTGGCTCGCATCGGGCCAGCAATTTTATGCCCGTTTGGTTTCTTGGACCGAGCCGCGTTCTTGCACGAACCGCTTCTGAAAGCAGGGTCGGGCCAGGCCCTGGAGGAACGCCGGGTTCGGCAGTTTCCAGCGGTGCAGGCAAATCTCCACGCCCGCTGATGCAAAACGGAATCTTGAGCTCACGGGCGGAGACGAGAATGGAGATGGCGGGAGCTGCGGCGCGAATCGATGAAAAGCGAAAAGGGGGGCGGGAAGGATTCTGTCACCTTCCGCCGCGCCCCATGGCCTATTTCTACCCCTCCTCCACTGTCCCCCCAAATTTTGAGCTCCTCCTCCCGTCGGCAAGCATGTAAGAGGCACACGCATCTTGGCGACGGTTGCAGAGGCTGCGGTGGCCAGTATATCTGGACTGCTTCATCTACTTTCTGGTCTAGCGCATCTTCACCTCCGGCGATGACTATAAGCCATCCCTTATCCCCGTACCACGGTGATGTTTAGATCTAGGTTAGGAGTAGTCAGATCTTGCCTAGGGTTTGGTCTTGTAGCAGGGGTTAGTTCGGATTGTCGTGAGCTATCATGATCTTGCTAGGATTCGACATTTCCGTATGCTACTGCCATGATCTTGCCTAGGGTTTGTTCTTGTAGCAGGGGTTAGTCCAAAATGTGCTCACCTTCCATGATCTTGCAAGGGTTTGTGCTATTCACCATTGCAATGAACTGCTTGTCTGATTTAGGATGATTGTTGGTATGGTTTGTGCTATTCACAGTTGCACTGAACTGCTTGTCTAATTTAGGTTGTAATATGATGTGTGTAGGACTCTTTCTACGATGACTTTAGCCAGGCACTTGTCTGCGTTGGGGACTCTCAGATCCCTTCACAAATTCTCAATTCACAACCCACGTATGAGTCCAAGGTCACCCCTCTGCTTGTGTCTGACCTGGTGGCTCAGGTAGCGGCAGAGGGGGCGGCTAGGCTGGCCACCACTAAGAAGAACAAGAGCCCCAGGGAAACGGAGAGGGCCTTGAAGACCGGGCACGAAAGGAATGCCACCATGAAATGGCTTCCATTCATGTCCAGCTTCGTGTTGGAGAAGATGTGCGGCGCTATCCAGAGCGGAGTGAGAACTGACAAAGGATTCAAGGAAGTCCATCTCAATTCTGTGGCGAAGGGCCTAGCTGACCATTGTAGTGTGACTGTCTGCTCCACTTAGGTTTACAACCACGTGAGGAAGTGGAGGCAGATGTGGCTCACCATTAGCAGGCTCCGCGATCTAAGCGGTGCTCAGTGGTGCGAGGACACCAAATGCATCGTCCTTGAGGGTGAGCACTACTGCGGGCACATCGTGGTGAGCACCTCACTAACTTAGTCTTCCTCACTAACTTTTTTGATCAGCCACGAGCAGAACTAACATGATTGTCCCTTCGTATCGTAGGATCACCCAAAGGACGCGGAATTCCTGAATGTGCCCATCGCCAACTACGACGAGATGCATACCATCTTCTCCTTCGGCCTTGCCACCGGCAAGTACACCATGGGATCCAGTGAGCCCCTCGGCTCGCCTGCAGCAAATCCTGCACCCGAGGATGCTGAAACCCAGGAGTCCGACACGGTCAACCTCGATGCTGACAAGCCCGGCGACATGCCTGAGAAGCCGACCGTCGGCAAGAGGAAGAGAGGTGCCTTCGCTGACGACGAGCTGGTGGCCTTCACCAACAGGATTGTTGCTGTGAAGGAGGTCGCACAGGCCATCAGGGCAAACAAGCCCACAGACATGCACCCTGACCTGTACAATGCGGTCATGGACATGCCTGGCTTCGCCGAGGATGATCTGATGGCCGCCCTCAGCCACCTCGTCGACCACAAGGCCCAGGGATCCAGCTTCGTCGGCATGATCGAGCCACACCGCGTCCTATGGCTGAGGAACTACCTTGGCAAGTACCATGGCAATTTGTAGTGGTGCCCTTGAGGGGGTGGTTCAGGGATGCATGCATGGAGATGGTGATGATGATGATGATGATGATGATGATGATGTATATTCTGGCAGTAGCTAGGATGAAAAACATTTGATGGACCCCTTTTGTAAGTATGATGAGGTGGTATATACTAACCCCTCAGGTGATGGTGAACTTTGCGGTGTTAGGATGAGACACCCACTTTTGTTGTGGTGGTAGGATGACACCATGGTAGTGTAGGATGAACTTCTGATCGACTTTTGGAATGATCATGCATGCCCCTGTTAGTTTAAGATTTGTTGTCAACACTTGTCTTGTTCTATTGCTCTTTTCTGAATTGCTTCATTGTTGTGATCGCCAACTTCTTCTTATGCCATGCTAGTGGTATGTGGTGTTTCGCGAGCGGGTTCGAGGAATCTACAACTCATGGAGAGTCTGTTAAGATCATGTCAATGGCTACTCCAACAACATCTACCGAGGATATGCAACATTGGAGGAGGCACAACAAGAGTACCTCAGCTTCCTGGAAGAGGAGCTGCAGGAAGATCATGCCATCGATGAGGCAGTGCCATTAGCACAACTGCCGCCGGAGGAAGTACATGCTCTATAAGGAGCACCGCCGGAGGTACGTCCCAGCCGGGTGAAATATTACATCATCGCCTTCCTCATCGTGGTGATTGTGAGAATCTTGTTCTTCTGAGTGGTCTCTGATCATATGTAAGATGCTATGGCATGGTAATCTCACCCTATTTGAATTGTGGTAAGGATATGGAACTGTGATTTGAGCAACCAAACAACGGATTCCTGTTTTCCTGCGTGCAATATGGTCTGGATACGGGCAACCAAACGATGGGTCCTGGGTTCCTTCTCCGGCACGCAAAAGCCCGCACTGGCTACCAAATGACCCGCCAAAAGTGGCCCATGGCCCGTTCGCGACGCGCAAGGTCTCCCATCTGGCTGGTGCAGTCATGCAGGAATTTGGCCTAGGCAACCAAACGCGCCCTAGGTTATGCACGGCGCCGGGAAGCTTCATGGCAAGGCGAGTTGCGGGCGCTACAAGAGGAGCGGATGTGGTATACTCAGGCAAGGGGGTGGGTAGACACGTGATGCGTGGAGAATCCATCTGCCTCAGAAGGTTCTTTGGATACTTAGGTTGGTCATAGTGCTAGTATCTTAGGTAGTATCATGCATTTAGGTCTACAAAAATATTGATTTGGCATCTAATTAATAAGGAGAGATAAGATTAGAGTAATATATGTGAATATTGTATCATAGCGCACGTTACGAGAAAAGCTAATGCTAAATAGATCTTGTACACATATTTATATTGGGATTTTACAAAACAATAAATTTCGAAGATTATGATACTACTCTATAGTACCACCCACTATAGTGATAGTATTATAGATAAGTATCATATGCATGATACTACTATATGATAGTATGCACTATGCCTTATGGATCCTATAATTTGCTTACCTTAAAATTCGTACTTCTAGCACTTCAAAAGTCTAGAAATAAATATGGGTAGAGCACACTTACTTATTAGATTATTTTACAAAAAAAACGTGACCTTCAAACTAATGAGCCTTTAATAAATATATATACTCCTTATATTTATAAAAACACCGAGATATGATTTCGCCAACTTTGGGTTGAAAGTTTTTCTCTATCCTTATTTTTGTACTTCAGTTAAGTACTCTGGACGTGGCTCGCTTACCAAACATCCACCCTAGTTCCATTATTCAAACCAATATTCTCCTTTCCCATAGCGTCCCTTTTCCACTCCTTACATCACCCTCAACTCACTATTTATATCTCCATTGCAATGAACATGATTCAATCATGGTGTGTAGAGATCATCTACTTCTTATCTTGTGACAAGGCACATGCGTTTTATTCGAAGAATTTGCCCCTATCTTGTCACGAGCTAGGTTGGAATAGGAAGTGTGGTTGGAATACGAAGTGTTGGGAAATATTATGTTACCGAGCCTACCTCGTTTTGTTTGCAAGTGCACAATGTTTCCACGAGATCCCTGCATTGCGTAGGCTGAGTTTTCAGCCAATCAACCCACCCTTCGCTGACGAGCCGTAGACGATGTATCATGCCAGGACATTGTACCCTGGATTACTCTAAAAGGGACTTCGGCACATGGCAATTTGTTTTGCCAGGCTTCTTTTTTCCAGTGCTGCCGCGAAGCATCACGGAAATGCAAGTTGCGACCACTATATGTAGAACAAGAGATCGATTCAGTGAAGTTGGTTGGGTAAACAGGTGACTAGTGGAATAGCCACCGCCTCGGATCGACATATGCATGTATGTAGAACTAACTAGCTAGTTGGATTGCTGCCTTCAAATCATGGGCAGGGCTGAAAACCCGCAGTCGACATATGCGCCGACATTTTACCGGAGATATACCTGTGTGAGCGACGGAGACACGCTGCCTAAATAATTCAGCGCCAGTTTTATTGTGCTTTCTTACCAGTGTTGTGCTTTCTGAAGGATCATATTTAACTGTTTGATTGAATGAGTGCACTGTCGTCACAAAAAGGTAAAGAAAAGTAGAAAAGGTATACGCAACTAGGGAGAAAAATGTTGGATTTACGTGCCTAACAGTAGCCTAAAACTTGACAACCGGTTTACCTCTTTGACCTGCTTGTCAAAGTCACCTTCGAGTCTTGGTCTTGTTTTGCTTATTGCCCTTTGCGAGACATGCTTACGTGTATAGGATCCTTGGAACGTGGCTGCCCGACGATGGAGGATTTGTTGATTCATTAATTAATGAAACTTAACATGCGGACCGGGTGAACAATAGTAACGAGTCTCATAGAACGTGCGAAACAAAGCTAGTAGAACCACTCGCAGTCACCAATTAGAGCAAGGCCCAAATATAATCGTTTCTATCAAAATTTATGCACATCCTATTCTTTTACATGTTAAAACATTTTTTATGAACCCTATAGCAGCATTTGTGTTCTTTTTTTTTGAGAAACAACAGCATTTGTGTTCTTAGGTGCAATCCTATCAACTATTTAGTTTGTTGTGTTTGCTTTGAGATAAGCACATCAAAGGAATCTTTGTATGCGGCCTACCCCATACTATTACTCTTTCTCATTCTTTAATACATGAAATTAATTTCTTGTGTTGAATTTTAAATATCCATATTTATTGAAATATATATCAGATTAAAAAAATTCTTAATTTTTTGTATTTATTTCTATTGTATATTTTAAACAATCCTAAAAAAGTTTATTTCGAAAAACAAACAAATTCTAAATTCTGAAACACATTCAAACATGATGATGCATGGTAAAACTTGATAGTCTCTAAACTGAACTCTAAGACGATTGACAGATATTTTCTAACTTGGCTGAGCCACGTTTGAAACAGAGTGAAACAAATTATTTTAAAGAAAACTTTCACTAAGTTCCAATATTCAATTTTGAAAAATTATCAATATATATTTAATATTAGTCTTTTGTAGCCCCCTTCACCAGGAACTCAAATATTCTAACGGCTCACTGGAGTGGCGTTTTGGCACCCGGGAGCATATGCTCCCGGTTTTTAAACTTCATTTTAAATGCACTTTTAAAATGTTGAAAAATTTGAACACAAAATTTAGTAGATACATCTCGAAATTCTACACGTTCACAAAGTGGTTCCACAGAAAACCGACATTTTGAGTGTCATCTGTAAAAAAGACAAATTTTTCTGTAAAAAATGGTTGTGTATGAGACGTTTTGTTTATCTTTTTCGCACAAGTCACAAAAAATGTCGGTTTTTCGCAAGACTTGGTCTGCGCACGTAAAATGTTGATACGTAAGCAAGAAATTTTTTGTTCGAATTTTTTGAATATTTCAAAATATTTTTCCGGTGGCAGGAGCATATGCTCCCATGTTCCGAATTGAATTTCCCCGATTTTTTTGTCTTTTAAAACTAGTTTGAATAGTGTAGTGGGGAAATCTGCCTCAGAAAAACTCTGGAAAATAGAAATGAGATAGAGGATCGGCCATGCACGGGTTGTCTTGTGCACTGAGCAAACTCGTTTCTCTCACCCAGCTCCTTATAAAGGAGAGAGAGAACAATGCTTTCAATGTGGCTTTCTTACCGAACATCTAACATGGTTCCTTTAGTGAAGTTAACTATTCTTCTTCTTACTCATAGGGCCCTCTTGTACTCCCCACCATCCTCTTGACTGACTATTTATATCTCTGTGGCCATGGAGAAGTTTCAATCGTTCTATGTAGAGACCATCTTGTTCATTTTATCACTAGTCATATACGATTTTACTCAGAGCATTTGCTCCCCTATCTCCTGAGATGTTCGGAATTGGAAGCACCAGGAAATGCTATGTCATTGGGCCTATCTTTTCTTTGTATGTGTACATGCAGAGCACTTCAACTAGATACTCAACAGCTGCAATCCCTCCAGAACACTGAGCAGAACAACATCTATTTACGGTGAATCCATTTCGTCGGAGCTTGCAAGTATGCGTACAGTCGTATCTAAGGTGCTTAAACCATAGGTGGTTACTCGTGTATCTAAGGTGCTGCTTTGTATCTTCTGGCCAGTTGTACCGCATGACACCTTGGCCGTTTCTGCTCTAGCTCTGCGCCTGGGTTCAACTTCCACTGGTAGAAAAATGGCCTTTGGTCGCGGTTGGCAACTGCCATTAGTCGCGGTTGCGCAACAGTGACCAATTAGGCGCGACTAAAGGCCCCCTTTAGTCGCGGTTCCTTACGAACCACGACTAAAGGCCCGTCCACGTGGGCGGCAGGCGAGCGCCAGGGCGGAGAACCTTTAGTCGCGGTTCTTCTGGCCAACCGCGACTAAAGGCCTCCGCAGGGTTTAGGGTTTAGCCCCCCTCCCCCTAAATCTGGTTTCTTTTTAATTTGTATTGTTTTATTTCTTTTGGGTTTTAATTTTGAAGGAGTTTCACATATTCTACCGTACTACATACATGCATATGAATGTACAATTTCAAACAAATTTGAAATTAGAACCAAAAAGAATTCAAGAGGAATATACAATATATATTCAATATCGGATGACCATATACAATTTTGAACAAGTTTCCATACATATTTAGTGCATATAAAGTTCTACGTCCTCTACATAGTGTTCTCCTCTAGGATCGATGACTTCTCTGGCGAACCATCCAGCTAGTTCCTCTTGAAGTGGTCGGAAGCGAGCTTCTGGAGTAAGCGTCGTCCGGAGGTTATTCCTCCTGATGTTGTTCTCAGACGGCTGCCGCTCAGTGGTGTATCTCCGGATCCTCTCACAAACATAGTATCCACATAGATTGGTCCCCGGTGGCTGAATATCCCCGGTCGCAGCCTTTGCCCTTTTAAAATGTAGCTCTTTTTTGAATTCACCGACCTTTTGATCTACGAACCGTCTCCAAACCCTACGAGGCAAGGAAAATTAAATGAACAAGAGAGTTATTAATTAGTTACTTGATATTAGGAAATGATGAATGAAATAGGCCGATCGATATAGAGCGCAAACGAATGAAAGTAGTTACTTTTGCATCATTTTTCTCATGTCGGCCCAAAGCTTCGTATCCATATTCAGAGAGTCGTGGACGAGAACTGTGGAGTTCTGAATTTGAATTACTAGCAGAATCCAGTGGAACCTGCGGACACGATACATGCACAGTCATGCATAACTCATCGATTAGCCACATACCATGCATGGAGTAAACAAAAGAGAATGTGCTCAAGACAGAAACACTCACCCAAAATGGTAAGGAAATAGAATATCACTTTTGAGTTCCTGTTTTGTAAGAAACCGCCACAGGTCATCCTCCACGTCTTTGGGGTGGTGTTCTAACACATATGAATTAACGATTTGTGGGTCAATGAACCCAACATCATGGGTGTGCCTTATTCGCATTTCCCGCTTCTTCATTCTGCATAATAGCGTACACAACAAGATAGTTAGGACAATATATATATTTATAGTGCAGGCAATGAACGAGATGGGGTAGAAATTAATAAATCACTTACAGAACATAGCAGCTGATGATAGATTTGTCGAGCTCGCGCAGATTGAACAGCTGGAACAATTCACTCCGATGAATTGTTATATAGTAATGTTTGAAGTGATGCTCAGGTCTAACTTCCGCATAAATATATTCTCTGGCGTTTTTAAGTTTTATGTAACCCTTGTACCAATTTAGCAGACCTTTCATTTGTCGAGGTAGATCCTCTTCCTGCGCAGGCTCGACGAGAGGACCATCCTTCACATATGCAAATACTACGTCCTTCATTGCCACGTCATCAAGGCCTAATGCTGCACGAAGAGTCAGACCTAAGTCTGCCGCTTGTTCTTTGGCTCTCGCTACAGTCAATCCCTGTGCTGCCGCAGCTGCTATGACATCAGGGGCATCGTCCTCCGGACCTGCGGCTTTCACTATGAGCGGGGCGATCGACTGTTTACTTTGTTCCCCCCGACCGCGAGTGCTTGACTACGAAGTTCACGTTCATAGTCGTCAGGCAGATTCTTCGCGGCCTGGGACGGTGTGTTCAAAAATGACTTAGCCCAGCTCTTTTCCTTCTCAGAAAATACTTGTTTGGGCTCGGGCTCTCTTTTCTTCTTGCAGTCCGCCTGCCATTTCTCATGCTGAGCAGCCACGACCGCTGCATTTTGCTCCACACTAAGTTCCCAAGGCCTCGGGGTGAGAGGCTTTAGTGATGGCTCTGGTATCTTTGTGGTTGCAGGTACATAAGGCTCCGGGTTAATAACCCAAGACTGCCTCTGCTTCTTCGCCGGAGGTGGATTGGGGGGCGGCGTCTGATCACCCGCCGGACGAGGACTGGGGGGCGGCGTCTGCTTACCCGCCGGAGGTGAATTGGGGGACGGCGTCGGCTGACGTGAAGGAGGTGTAGGTGAACCACCACCACCACCGCCGCCGCCACCACCACCGGAGGGGGGTGGACTTGTTTGCCTTGGCGCCTCGCCTGGAAACTTGATAAACTTCTTCTGCCATAGAATGAACTGGCGCTTGACATCTCCAAGTCTTGTCGCCCCTTCAGGTGTAGCAATGTCAATGTCCAGGTCCTCAAACCCTTGGACTATGTCCTCCACCGTGACACGAGCATAGCCATCTGGAATGGGGTTGTTGTGGTGGAGTGCTCCAGGTGGTAAAGCACTGCCGATGGCTACCTTCATGGACATGTTCCCGATAGGATAATACAGATGACATGCTTTCATCTCCTTTATATCGTCCACGGGGTAGCGAGGAGGCTCCGGTGCAGTAATGTACACGTCCAACCCCAGAGGAAGGTATGATGCAGTAATTTCCTCGTATGAAACCAAGGTTTAATCGAACCGGTAGGAGCCAAGAAGCACGTTGAAGGTTGATGGTCGCGAAATGTGATGCGGCGCAACACCAGGGATTCCGGCGCCAACGGAACCTGCACAACACAACCCAAGTACTTTGTCCCAACGAAACAGTGAGGTTGTCAATCTCACCGGCTTGCTGTAACAAAGGATTAAACGTATCGAGTGGAAGATGTTTGCAAAGAAAACAGTAAAACAAGTTGATTGTATGCTATGTAAAGAATAGGACCGGGGTCCACAGTTCACTAGAGGTGTCTCTCCCATAAGATAAAAGCATGTTGGGTGAACAAATTACAGTCGGGCAATTGACAAATAGAGAAAGGCATAACAATGCATATACATGATATGGTAAATATAGTGAGATTTAATTGGGCATTACGACAAAGTACATAGACCGCCATCCAACTGCATCTATGCCTAAAAAGTCCACCTTCAGGTTATCATCCGAACCCCTCCAGTATTAAGTTGCAAAGCAACAGACAATTGCATTAAGTATGGTGCGTAATGTAATCAACAACTACATCCTTAGACATAGCATCAATGTTTTATCCCTAGTGGCAACAGCACATCCACAACCTTAGAACTTTCTGTCACTGTCCCAGATTCAATGGAGGCATGAACCCACTATCGAGCATAAATACTCCCTCTTGGAGTTAAGAGTAAAAACTTGAGCCCTCTACTAATAACGGAGAGCATGCAAGATCATAAACAACACATGAACAATAGATTGATAATCACCATAATCATAGTACTCTCTATCCATCGGATCCCGACAAACACAACATATAGAATTACATATAGATGATCTTGATCATGTTAGGCAGCTCACAAGATCTAACAATGAAGCACAACAAGGAGAAGACGACCATCTAGCTACTGCTATGGACCCATGGTCCGGGGTGAACTACTCACTCATCACTCCGGAGGCGACCATGGCGGTGTAGAGTCCTCCGGGAGATGAATCCCCTCTCCGGCAGGGTGCCGGAGGCGATCTCCGAATCCCGAGATGGGATTCGCGGCGGCGGCGTCTCCGTAAGGTTTTCCGTATCGTGGCTCTCGGTACTGGGGGTTTCGCGACGGAAGCTTTAAGTAGGCGGAGGGTCAACGCGGGGGGCCACGAGGGGCCCGGGGATAGGTCGGCGCGGCCAGGCCTTGGCCGCGCCGGCCTCCCTCCTGGCCGCCTCGTGGCCCCACTTCGTTAGGTCTTCGGTCTTCTGGAAGCTTCGTGCAAAAATAGGACCCTGGGCGAAAGTTTCGTCCAATTCCGAGAATATTTCTTTACTAGGATTTCTGAAACCAAAAACAGAAAAAAAACTGGCTCTTCGGCATCTTGTTAATAGGTTAGTTCCAGAAAATGCATAAATATGACATATAATGTGCATAAAACATGTAGGTATCATCAATAAAGTAGCATGGAACATAAGAAATTATCGATACGTTGGAGACGTATCAGCATCCCCAAGCTTAGTTCTGCTCGTCCCGAGCAGGTAAAACGATAACAAAGATAATTTCTGAAGTGACATGCCATCATAATCTTGATCATACTATTTGTAAACATATGTAATGAATGCAGCGATCAAAGCAAAGGTAATGACATGAGTAAACAACTGAATCATAAAGCAAAGACTTTTCATGAATAGTACTTCAAGACAAGCATCAATAAGTCTTGCATAAGAGTTAACTCATAAAGCAATAAATCAAAGTAAAGGTGTTGAAGCAACACATAGGAAGATTAAGTTTCAGCGGTTGCTTTCAACTTGTAACATGTATATCTCATGGATATTGTCAACATAAAGTAGTATAATAAGTGCAATATGCAAGTATGTAGGAATCAATGCACAGTTCACACAAGTGTTTGCTTCTTAAGGTGGAAGGAGATAGGTAAACTGACTCAACAATAAAAGTAAAAGAAAGGTCCTTCAAAAGGAAAGCATCGATTGCTGTATTTGTGCTAGAGCTTTTATTTTGAAAACATGAAACAATTTTGTCAACGGTAGTAATAAAGCATATGAGTTATGAAAATTATATCTTACAAGTTGCAAGCCTCACGCATAGTATACTAATAGTGCCCGCACCTCGTCCTACTTAACTTGGACTACCGGGTCTTCGCATGCCATGTTTCAACCAAGTGTCACAAAGGGGTACCTCCATGCCGCCTGTACAAAGGTCTAAGGAGAATGCTCGCATTTCGGATTTCTCGCTTTTGATTATTCTCAACTTAGACATCCATACCGGGACAACATGGACAACAGATAATGGACTCCTCTTAAATGCATAAGCATGTAGCAATGATTATTATTCTCATATGAGATTGAGGATATATGTCCAAAACTGAAACTTCAACCATGGTTCATGGCTTTAGTTAGCGGCCCAATGTTCTTCTCTAACAATTTTGCATGCTCCAACCACTAAAATGATAGACCTTCAGACAAGACGGACATGCATAGCAACTCACATGATATTCAACAATAGTTGATGGCGTTCCCCAGAAGCATGGTTATCGCACAACAAGCAACTTAATAAAATATAAAGTGCATAAGTACATATTCAATACTACGATAGTTTTTAAGGCTATTTTGTCCCATGAGCTATATATTGCAAAGGTGAATGATGGAATTTTAAAGGTAGCACTCAAGCAATTTACTTTGGAATGGCGGAGAAATACCATGTAGTAGGTAGGTATGGTGGACACAAATGGCATAGTAGTTGGCTCAAGGATTTTGGATGCATGAGAAGTATTCCCTCTCGATACAAGGTTTAGGCTAGCAAGGTTATTTGAAGCAAACTCAAGGATGAACAGGTGCAGCAAAACTCACATAAAAGACATATTGTAAACATTATAAGACTCTACACTGTCTTCCTTGTTGTTCAAAACTCAATACTAGATATTATCTAGACCTTAGAGAAACCAAATATGCAAATCAAATTTTAGCAAGCTCTATGTATTTCTTCATTAATGGGTGCAAAGCATATGATGCAAGAGCTTAAACATGAGCACAACAATTACCAAGTATCACATTATCCAAGACATTTTAGAATTACTACATGTAGCATTTTCCAATTCCAACCATATAACAATTTAACGAAGAAGAAACTTCGCCTTGAACATTATGAGTAAAGCCTAAGGACACATGTGTCCATATGCAACAGCGGAGCGTGTCTCTCTCCCACAAAGTGAATGCTAGGATCCATCTTATTCAAACAAAAACAAAAACGAAAACAAACCGACGCTCCAAGTAAAGAACACAAGATGTGATTGAATAAAAATATAGTTTCAGGGGAGGAACCTGATGATGTTGTCGATGAAGAAGGGGATGCCTTGGGCATCCCCAAGCTTAGACGCTTGAGTCTTCTTAAAATATGCAGGGGTGAACCACGGGGGCATCCCCAAGCTTAGAGCTTTCACTCCTCTTGATCATAGTATATCATTCTCCTCTCTTGACCCTTGAAAACTTCCTTCACACCAAACTTCAAGCAAACTCATTAGAGGGTTAGTGCACAATTAATAATTCACTCATTCAGAGGTGACACAATCATTATTTTCACTTCTGGACATTGCATAATGCTACTGGACATTAGTGGATCAAAGAAATAAATCCAACATAGCAAAAGAGGCAATGCGAAATAAAAGGCAGAATCTGTCAAAAACAGAACAGTCCGTAAAGACGAATTTAGAAATGGCACCAGACTTGCTCAAATGGAAAAACTCAAAACTAATGAAAGTTGCGTACATATCTGAGGATCACGCTCGTAAATTGGCAGATTTTTTCGAATTTTCTACAGAGAATTGTGCCCAGATTCGTGACAGACAGCAATGCTGTTTCTGCGCAGCAATCCCAAATATAACATCAACTTTGACATAGAAACTTTACTTGGCACAAAAACTTGATAAGGAGAGGTTGCTACAGTAGTAAACAACTTCCAAGACTCAACAAAACAAAAAATTGCTGTAGGTAAAAACATGGGTTGTCTCCCATAAGCGCTTTTCTTTAACGCCTTTCAGCTAGGCGCAGAAAGTGCAAATCAAGTAACATCGAGAGTAGAAGCATCAACATCATAACTTGTTCTAATAATAGAATCAAAAGGCAACTTCATTCTCTTTCTAGGGAAGTGTTCCATACCTTTCTTGAGAGGAAATTGATATTTAATATTACCTTCCCTCATATCAATAACAGCACCAACAGTTCGAAGAAAAGGTCTTCCCAACACAATTGGACAAGATGCATTGCATTCGATATCCAAGACAACAAAATCAACGGGGACAAGGTTATTGTTAACCGTAATATGCACATTATCAATCCTCCCCAAAGGTTTCTTTTTAACATTATCGGCAAGATTAACATCCAAATAACAATTCTTCAATGGTGGCAAGTCAAGCATATCATAAATCTTTTTAGGCATAACAGAAATACTTGCACCAAGATCACATAAAGCATTACATTCAAAGTCATTGAATTTCATTTTAATGATGGGCTCCCAACCATCTTCTAACTTTCTAGGAATAGAAGTTTCAAGTTTTAGTTTCTCTTCTCTAGCTTTTATGAGAGCATTTGTAATATGTTTTGTAAAGGCTAAATTTATAGCACTAGCATTAGGACTTTTAGCAAGT
The DNA here is from genome assembly GCA_030979885.1 of Lolium multiflorum. Taxonomy (NCBI): domain Eukaryota; kingdom Viridiplantae; phylum Streptophyta; class Magnoliopsida; order Poales; family Poaceae; genus Lolium; species Lolium multiflorum. The sequence continues at coordinate 118,123,604 of CM061750.1, forward strand.
TTTTGTAAGAACTTTATAACTTCAGAGATGTGGCAATCATCAAAATCTAAATCATTATGAGCTACAGCAATGGGATCATTGTTCCCAAGGTTGGAAAAAATTTCAGCAGTTTTATCACAAGCAGTTTCAGCAGTTTTAGCAATTTCAGGCAGTTTTGTACGCTTTGCACTAGGAGTGGAAACATTGCCAACACCAATTATTTTACCATTGATAGTAGGAGGTGCAGCAATATGTGAAGAATTAGCATTACTAGTGGTGGTAATAGTCCAAACTTTAGCTACATTATTCTCTTTAGCTAGTTTTTCATTTTCTTCTCTATCCCACCTAGCACGCAGTTCAGCCATTAATCTTATATTCTCATTAATTCTAACTTGGATGGCATTTGCTGTAGTAGTAATCTTATTATCAATATCATTATTAGGCATAACTTTCAACTTTAAAAGATTAACATCAGAGGCAAGTCTATCAACTCTAGAAGCAATAGTATCAATTTTATCAAGCTTTTCCTCAACAGATTTGTTAAAAGCAGTTTGTGTACTAATAAATTCTTTAAGCATAGCTTCAAGACCAGAGGGTACATTCCTATTATTATTGTAAGAATTCCCATAAGAATTACCATAACCATTACCATTAGCAGAAGGATATGGCCTATAGTTATTACCAGAGTTGTTCCTATAAGCATTGTTGTTGAAATTATTATTTTTAATGAAATTCACATCAACATTTTCTTCTTGAGCAACCAATGAAGCTAAAGGAACATTATTAGGATCAACATTAGATCTACCATTCACAAGCATAGACATAATCACATCAATCTTATCATTCAAGGAAGAGGTTTCCTCAACAGAATTTACCTTCTTACCTTGTGGAGCTCTTTCCGTGTGCCATTCAGAGTAATTTATCATCATATCATCAAGAAGTTTTGTAGCCGCCCCCAATGTGATGGACATAAAGGTACCTCCAGCAGCTGAATCCAATAAATTCCGCGAAGAAAAATTTAGTCCTGCATAGAAGGTTTGGATGATCATCCAAGTAGTCAGTCCATGGGTTGGGCAATTCTTTACCAAAGTTTTCATTCTCTCCCATGCTTGAGCAACATGTTCAGTATCTAATTGTTTAAAATTCATTATGCTACTTCTCAAAGATATAATTTTAGCGGGAGGATAATATCTACCAATAAAAGCATCCTTGCATTTAGTCCATGAATCAATACTATTCTTAGGCAAAGATAGCAACCAATCTTTAGCTCTTCCTCTTAATGAGAAAGGAAACACTTTCAATTTAATAATATCACCATCTACATCTTTATACTTTTGCATTTCACAAAGTTCAACAAAATTATTGAGATGGGCAGCAGCATCATCAGAACTAGCACCAGAAAATTGATCTCTCATAACCAGATTTAGTAAAGCAGGTTTAATTTCAAAGAATTCTGCTGTAGTAGCAGGTGGAGCAATAGGTGTGCATAGGAAATCATTATTATTTGCATTTGTGAAGTCACACAATTTAGTATTTTCATGGTTGGCCATTTTAGCAACAGTAAATAAAACAAACTAGATAAAGTAAATGCAAGTAACTAATTTTTTTGTGTTTTTGATATGGAGAACAAGACAGTAAATAAAGTAAAACTAGCAACTAATTTTTTGTATTTTGATTTAGTGCAGCAAACAAAGTAGTAAATAAAATAAAGCAAGACAAAAACAAAGTAAAGAGATTGAGAAGTGGAGACTCCCTTGCAGCGTGTCTTGATCTCCCGGCAACGGCGCCAGAAAAAGTGCTTGATGCGCGTAGATGTACACGTCCGTTGGGAACCCCAAGAGGAAGGTATGATGCGCACACCTGCAAGTTTTCCCTCAGTATGAAACCAAGGTTTAATCGAACCAGTAGGAGCCAAGAAGCACGTTGAAGGTTGATGGTCGCGAAATGTGATGCGGCACAACACCAGGGATTCCGGCGCCAACGCGGAACCTGCACAACACAAGTACTTTGTCCCAACGAAAGTGAGGTTGTCAATCTCACCGGCTTGTTGTAACAAAGGATTAAACGTATCGAGTGGAAGATGTTTGCAAAGAAAACAGTAAAACAAGTTGATTGTATGCTATGTAAAGAATAGGACCGGGTCCACAGTTCACTAGAGGTGTCTCTCCCATAAGATAAAAGCATGTTGGGTGAACAAATTACAGTCGGGCAATTGACAAATAGAGAAAGGCATAACAATGCATATACATGATATGGTAAATATAGTGAGATTTAATTGGGCATTACGACAAAGTACATAGACCGCCATCCAACTGCATCTATGCCTAAAAAGTCCACCTTCAGGTTATCATCCGAACCCCTCCAGTATTAAGTTGCAAAGCAACAGACAATTGCATTAAGTATGGTGCGTAATGTAATCAACAACTACATCCTTAGACATAGCATCAATGTTTTATCCCTAGTGGCAACAGCACATCCACAACCTTAGAACTTTCTGTCACTGTCCCAGATTCAATGGAGGCATGAACCCACTATCGAGCATAAATACTCCCTCTTGGAGTTAAGAGTAAAAACTTGGCCAGAGCCTCTACTAATAACGGAGAGCATGCAAGATCATAAACAACACATGAACAATAGATTGATAATCACCATAATCATAGTACTCTCTATCCATCGGATCCCGACAAACACAACATATAGAATTACATATAGATGATCTTGATCATGTTAGGCAGCTCACAAGATCTAACAATGAAGCACAACAAGGAGAAGACGACCATCTAGCTACTGCTATGGACCCATGGTCCAGGGGTGAACTACTCACTCATCACTCCGGAGGCGACCATGGCGGTGTAGAGTCCTCCGGGAGATGAATCCCCTCCGGCAGGGTGCGGAGGCGATCTCCTGAATCCCCCGAGATGGGATTCGGCGGCGGCGTCTCTGTAAGGTTTTCCGTATCGTGGCTCTCGGACTGGGGGTTTCGCGAAGCTTTAAGTAGGCAGAGGGTCAACGCGGGGGCCACACGAGGGGCCAGGGGATAGGTCGGCGCGGCCAGGGCTTGGGCCGCGCCGGCCTCCCTCCTGGCCGCCTCGTGGCCCCACTTCGTTAGGTCTTCGGTCTTCTGGAAGCTTCGTGCAAAAATAGGACCCTAGGCGAAAGTTTCGTCCAATTCCGAGAATATTTCTTTACTAGGATTTCTGAAACCAAAAACAGCAGAAAACAGCAACTGGCTCTTCGGCATCTTGTTAATAGGTTAGTTCCAGAAAATGCATAAATATGACATATAATGTGCATAAAACATGTAGGTATCATCAATAAAGTAGCATGGAACATAAGAAATTATCGATACGTTGGAGACGTATCAGCAGGCTCCGTGCAGTAATTTCGACCACCAGAGGCTCCGGTGCAGTAATTTCGATCGTCGGTGCACCAGCCGGTGGGGCCTCCGTGGAAGCCACGCTGCTTCTTCTCTGCTCCTGGCTTCCGAGATCCATTGGATGATCTTCATGCTGCGCCCGAGCTGCATCTCTTTCGGCTACTAGTACACTCACGGTTTTCTTCATCACATCCATTTCCGTTACCAACTTCGCCACAACATCTGCATCCCGATCCATCTTTCTCTTACGGCTTCTGTAACCGTACGGGTCATCGTTCTGGGGGAACCCTACTTTCCACGGAATGTCCCCGGGCATGCCTCGTACACGTCCTCCGTGTTCAGGATTCCCGAGGGCTTTTGTCAGGGCGTCGTTCTCTCTGTTGAACTTGATCCTCCCCTCTTGAGCATCCCTCATTGCCTCAATAAGCTTTTGGGTGGGTTTAATTATTTTGCCCTGATAAACACACTCCCCTGTCTCCGGGTTCAGCGATCCCCCATGCCCGTACCACCAGCTTTTGGCCCTTGGGTCCCATCCCTCCGTACCTGGACGGATTCCTCGCGCCCTCAGCTCGTTCTCCATCTTCTCCCACCTAGGCTGCCAAAAGCGATACCCTCCTGGCCCCATAATATGATTGTACTCCTTCTTGGCCGCATTCTTCTTATTTTTTTCGACATTTCAAGGAACTGCTCCGATTTCTTTTGCTTCACAAATTCTGGCCAATCATGTTGCAGTTTCTCATATTGTCCTTCGAAAACCGGAGTCTTGCCCTGCTTGACAAAGTCATGGCCTAGTTTTTGCTTGTATTTCCGGAATGCGTCGGTGATACGTCTCCAACGTATCGATAATTTCTTATGTTCCATGCTACTTTATTGATGATACCTACATGTTTTATGCACATTATATGTCATATTTATGCACTTTCTGGAACTAACCTATTAACAAGATGCCGAAGAGCCAGTTGCTGTTTTCTGCTGTTTTTGGTTTCAGAAATCCTAGTAAAGAAATATTCTCGGAATTGGACGAAACTTTCGCCCAGGGTCCTATTTTTGCACGAAGCTTCCAGAAGACCGAAGACCTAACGAAGTGGGGCCACGAGGCAGCCAGGGGGGTGGGCGGCCCAGGCCCTGGCCGCGCCGACCTATCCCCTGCCCCTCGTGTGGCCCCTCGCGTTGACCCTCCGCCTACTTAAAGCTTCCGTCGCGAAACCCCCAGTACCGAGAGCCACGATACGGAAAACCTTACAGAGACGCCGCCGCCGCGAATCCCATCTCGGGGGATGGAGATCGCCTCCGGCACCTGCCGGAAAGGGGATTCATCTCCCGAGGACTCTACACCGCCATGGTCGCCTCCGGAGTGATGAGTGAGTAGTTCACCCCTGGACCATGGGTCCATAGCAGTAGCTAGATGGTCGTCTTCTCCTTGTTGTGCTTCATTGTTAGATCTTGTGAGCTGCCTAACGTGATCAAGATCATCTATATGTAATACTATATGTTGTGTTTGTCGGGATCCGATGGATAGAGAGTACTATGATTATGGTGATTATCAATCTATTGTTCATGTGTTGTTTATGATCTTGCATGCTCTCCGTTATTAGTAGAGGCTCTGGCCAAGTTTTTACTCTTAACTCCAAGAGGGTATTTATGCTCGATAGTGGGTTCATGCCTCCATTGAATCTGGGACAGTGACAGAAAGTTCTAAGGTTGTGGATGTGCTGTTGCCACTAGGGATAAAACATTGATGCTATGTCTAAGGATGTAGTTGTTGATTACATTACGCACCATACTTAATGCAATTGTCTGTTGCTTTGCAACTTAATACTGAGGGTTCGGATGATAACCTGAAGGTGGACTTTTTAGGCATAGATGCAGTTGGATGGCGGTCTATGTTCTTTGTCGTAATGCCCGGATTAAATCTCACTATATTTATCATATCATGTATATGCATTGTTATGCCTTTCTCTATTTGTCAATTGCCCGACTGTAATTTGTTCACCCAACATGCTTTTATCTTATGGGAGAGACACCTCTAGTGAACTGTGGACCCCGGTCCTATTCTTTACATAGCATACAATCTACTTGTTTTACTGTTTTCTTTGCAAACATCTTCCACTCGATACGTTTAATCCTTTGTTACAGCAAGCCGGTGAGATTGACAACCTCACTGTTTCGTTGGGACAAAGTACTTGGGTTGTGTTGTGCGGTTCCGCGTTGGCGCGGAATCCCTGTGTTGCGCCGCATCACATTTCGCGACCATCAACCTTCAGTGCTTCTTGGCTTGTCCTTTCGAAAACCGGAGTCTTGCCCTGCTTGACAAAGTCATGGGCTAGATTTTGCTTGTATTTCCGGAATGCGTCGGCCATCTTAGAAAGAGCGAACTGTTTGACTAGCTTGCACCTCTCCTTGTTTTCCTGAATCTTGTTACCCGCCTCATCGTATCTGCGGTATTCCGGAGGTAGAACGAAATGTTCTATAAGCTTCTTGAAGCAATCTTTTTTTGTTCTCTTATCGACAAAAGTGAAACCAAGACGTGCCTTCTTTGGCTCATTCCACTCCTGGACGGTGATCGAGACGTTGTCTCTAACAACGGCTCCGCATTGGCTGATAAACTTGGTGGCGTTCTTGCTGGGCTCCAGCGGCCTGCCGGTTGCTTCCTCGACAACCTCGATGGTGCATGTTTCGTTTGGTTTCATCGTCTTGGTTGCGCCACGCTTTGACGACGTACTCGATTTTTTCGACGATCCGGCCGAGGGCTAAAATAAGAAAGAGAGTCGCGCGCGTTAGTACACACATATTTATTCAAATCAGTTAGTTTGTATCACCAGAGGCTCAATGTATATATATACCTCGGCGCCGGAGGTGGTTGCTACTTCCAATTCAAGATCGTCGTTTATCGACGTTTCTTCGGCATCATCTTGCTGACGGCGCCCTTCATCTTCACCGTCCAGGTTCAGATAAGAAGAGATATCATCTTCTTCTTGTCCGGTCGGCACATATAGAATATCGCCTTTTATGATGCCGAACATATGGTCTTCAGCGTCCGGATCATAGTTGTCCAGAATCGGGTCAGCTCTATCGTCCGCCATATGTCAGTCCTGAAAACATGTAGTCAAAACAAATTAATTAAGTGCAGAAGGGGGGCGGTGGCGGTGGCGAAAGGGCGGTGCCAAAAGGAGGGGGCGGCGAGCTGGAAGGGGTGGGAGAGGGTGTCGCGGAAGAGCGCGTGTGTGCGCCGGGAGAGATTGGAGGGGCCGGGGCGCCGGCGGGCGCCGCCCTAGCTATTGCATGTGTGCGTGTGTGGCGCGCGTCCCTCTCCCCTTCGTGTGGCTAAATTATAAGTCTCAATTATTTGTTTTTTAAGTCAAATTGTAGTCTCAAATTATTTAGTCAAATTGTAGTCTCAAATTATTTAGTTAATTTTAAGTCTTAAATTTTAAGTCTCAATTATTTGTTTTTTAAGTCAAATTGTAGTCTCAAATTATTTAGTTAATTTTAAGTCTCAATTATTTGTTTTTTAAGTCAAATTGTAGTCTCAAATTATTTAGTTAATTTTAAGTCTCAAATTTTAAGTCTCAAATTTTAAGTCTCAAATTTTAAGTCTCAAATTTTAATTAAAAAAACTTAGTTACGTTTTTTAAAAAAACAAAAAAAAAACCGGCCAAGGGGTGCCTCTGGCACTTTCTCCTCTCCTCGATCTCTCTCGATCTCTGCCAGGGGGCGACGGCGGGCGGGCGGGCGGGGCGTCGGCGGCGAGCGAGGGAGGCGGGCGGCGACGACGCGTCGGGCGGCGAGGGCGGCGGCGGCGGCCGGCGAGGGAGGCGGCGGCGCGCGCGACAGTAACCGGCGAGGGAGGCGCGCGCGGCGGCGCGTCGATCGACTTACGGCGGGCCGGCGACGGCGCGAGGACGACGTTAGCGGCGGGGCGACGGCGGGCGCAAGGCGAGGGCGGCGACGGTCGGCGGCGGGCGCGCGACGTGGGCGAGCGGAGAGGCGGCAGCTGACGGCGTCGGCGAACGAGCGAGCGAGCGGAGAGGGCGAGCGGAGGAAGAAGAACGGCGCGTTCGGCGCGCGATATTATAGCGAGAGGGCTTTAGTCGCGGTTGGGGTCACCAACGCGACTAAAGATACCCTTTAGTCGCGGTTGGTGACCCCAACCGCGACTAAAGCCTTCGCCCCATTTGCGGTTCCCGCGGAAAAAGGCTTTAGTCGCGGTTGGCCTGGCCAACCACGACTAAAGGCATTTTTCAAAATTATTTCATTTTCTAAATGTGAAAAATAAAACTAATTCAATTCAAAATATTAAAAATACAAATTATATATCAAAAAAATCAGAAAAATAAAACTAATTCATTTCAATATGTTAAAAATACAAATAATATATCAAAAAATTAAGAAAAATAAAACTAATTCAATTCAAAATGTTTAAAATACATATAATATATCAAAAAATTCATAAAAATAAAACTAATTCAATTCAAAATCTTAAAAATACAAATAATATATCAAAAAATTCATAAAAATAAAACTAATTCAATTCAAAATATTAAAAATACAAATAATATATCAAAAAATTAAGAAAAATAAAACTAATTCAATTCAAAATGTTTAAAATACATATAATATATCAAAAAATTCATAAAAATAAAACTAATTCAATTCAAAATTTTTCCCGGCCGCCTCTGTCTTCTCGTTGGCCCCCTCTTCCCGCCTCTGTCTTTCCGCCGACCCCCTCTTCCCGCCTCGTCTTCCCGCCATTTCTTCCTTGTCTTCCCGCCTCTTTCTTCCCGCCACTTTCTTCCCGCCACTTTCTTCCCGCCTCTTTCTCTCCCGCCACTTTCTTCCCGCCACTTTCTTCCCGCCACTTTCTTCCCGCCTCTTTCTTCCCGCCACTTTCTTCCCGCCTCTTTCTTCCCGCCTCCTGTCTTCCCGCTCCCATTTTTCCCGCCATTTGTCACTACATATAGGTAGCCCGGCTTGGCCAGCATTATCACATCTCTACAATCGCTCATTGATACGTCCAAAACGTATCTACTTTCCCGAACACTTTTGCTATTGTTTTGCCTCTAATTTGTGCATTTTGGATACAACTAACACGGACTAACGCTGTTTTCAGCAGAATTGCTCTGGTGTCTCGTTTTTGTGCAGAAATCCAACTTTCGGGAAAATCCTCGGAATTTCTTCAGATGGCCCTATTTTACCAAAATATTGACGGAGCCAGAAGGGCAAAGGAGGTGGAGGCCCGAGGGCCCCACACCACATGGCGGCGCGGCCCAGGGGGCCCGCGCGGCCATGTGGTGTGGCCCCCTCGGCCGGCCTCCGACGCCCCCTTTGGACTACTTATCGGGTTCGACCTAAAACCGCACGGGGAGAAGTCGACATCGCCAGAAACCCTCCAGAACGCCGCCACATCGCGAAACTCCGTCGCGGGAGCCAGAAGTCTCGTTCTGGCACTCCGCCGGGACGGGGAATTGGAGGAGATCTTCACCGCCATCACCGCCAACGCCTCTCCATCAACCAGCAATGTTTCCCCCATCCATGTGTGAGTAATTCCCCCGCTGTAGGCTGAAGGGGATGGTAGGGATTGGATGAGATTGGTCATGTAATAGTCATAAGATTGTTAGGGCATAGTGCCTAGTATCCGTAGATGTCACTTTTATGATATTGTTGCAACTTGTTATGCTTAATGCTTGTCACTAGGGCCCGAGTGCCATGATCTCAGATCTGAACATGTTATTTATTCATGAAGATATTCGTTGTTTATGATCTTACCTGCAAGTTGTATACACATGTCGCTGTCCGGAACCAATGGCCCCGAAGTGACAGAAATCGGGACAACCGGAGGGAATGGTAGTGATGTGAGGATCACATGTGTTCACGGAGTGTTAATGCTTTGCTCCGGTACTCTATTAAAAGGAGTACCTTAATATCCAGTAGTTTCCCTAGAGGCCCGGCTGCCACCGGCTGGTAGGACAAAAGATGTTGTGCAAGTTTCTCATTGCGAGCACGTACGACTATATATGGAACACATGCCTATTGATTGATTAGTACTTGGATACCGTTTTATTATTATCTGCAAATGCCCCTGCTTTGATTGTTACATGAGTTTCTCTCATCCATGCAACGCCCGTTAAATCCGTCCCTGTGCCTACAGTATTTTAATCTGCTGTTTACTACAATCACTACTGTTGTCTTTATTTCACCGCTGTTATTTCGCTATTTCCACTGCCATAAAACTGTTACTACTGATAAACTCTTGCGAGCAAGTCTGTTTCCAGGTGCAGCTGAATTGACAACTCCGCTGTTAAGGCTTACAAGTATTCTTTGTCTCCCCTTGTGTCGAATCAATAAATTGGGTAATACTTCCCTCGAAGACTGTTGCGATCCCCTATACTTGTGGGTCATCAAGACTATTTTCTGGCGCCGTTGCCGGGGAGCATAGCTTTATTTGGAAGTTCACTTGGATTGATATTGTTCGCTGCAAATTCTCCATTATGGGTAAACCTCGCGATACTAAGATCGCCATATTACCATCCACTACAAGAAAAGGTACAACTCTGAGTACCTCTGCTGCTCTTGATTCACCATCTGTGATTGATAAACTTGTTTCACCGCCACATGCTTCGCGTGCTGGTACTTCTGCTGAATCTGAAAATTCTCATAATATTGATAATGTTTCTGCTGTGCTTGATGATAGTGGTTCATTGGGATCTTTTCTAGATGCTACAATTGCTAAGTCTAGACAAATTGAAAATACTGAAACTCCTAATGCTGCTACACCTGTTAATTCACCTGAGTCTGTTGAATATTCTAGTGATGATCTTGATGAAGATTATGTAGAGCTTGATAATGATTTTATTGAAAAATGCAAGGCTACTACTGATGCAAGAAAAATTAAAAAGTTGCTTGCAGAACATGCTGTTAGATATAAACCATCTCCTGATCCTAAATTTGCCACATCTCCTATAAACATTAGGGATAAAGATTATAATTTTTCTCTTGATTTATCTCATATAGCTATTGTTGAGAAAACACCCTTTTGTGGTACTGAAAAAGAAAGTGTTGTTGAACACCTGACTGAGTTATCTACTCTTAGTGGCGTGTTTTCTGATGATGTCAAGATGCGTACTTATTTTGTCGCTAAAATTTTTCCGTTCTCATTAAAGGATGATGCTAAAACTTGGTATAATAATTTGCCTCCTGGTTCTATTAAAAGTCCAACTGATTTGCGTGATGTTTTCTTTCGAAAATACTTTCCTGCTAGTGCTCAACATGCTGCTTTGCAGAGAATTTATAATTTTGACCAGGAAGATGGAGAGAAATTGCCTGAGGCTTGGGCTAGATTTTGCTCTCTTATTAGAGCTCAGCCTGACCATGATTTGGAAAAGCATGATTTACTTGATATATTTTATAGCGGACTAACTATTGAGTCTAGGGCATACCTGGATAGTTGTGCTGGTTGTGTTTTCAGGAAAAGAACTCCAGACGACGCTGAAGAATTATTGGCTAAAATAGGCCGGAATCATGATGATTGGTCTACACCTGAACCAACCCCGACACCGATAGTGAAGAAGAGGGGTATGATTAAATTGAATGATGAAGATATGAGGGAAGCCAAGAAGTCTCTTAAAGAGAAGGGTATTAAACCTGAAGATGTGAAGAATTTACCTCCTATAGAAGATATATGTGAGACGATTCCCCCTTCATCCATGATTGAGGTACACTCGCTTCAACACTTTACTAGAGAAGATATTCCGTATTCAAAATCTCCTGCTCAATGCTTAGATGAATTTGATAATTATATTGTTAAGCAAGAAAACTTTAATATGAGAGTAGAGAATCATTTAATGGAAAATTCTCGAGCTATTAGTGAATTGCATGGTATTGTGGAGAGAACCTCCAATGATGTTAAGATACTTGTTAAACATTTTCAAATGGTTCAAACTCAAATTGATCAACTTACTAAAGTGCAAAATGACTTGTTGGGAAATAATTCTAAAGAAAAACATGCTTATGAAGTAACAACTAGAGGTGGTGCTTCTACCCAGGATCCTCTATATCCTGAAGGGCATCCCAAAAGAGTTGAACAAGATTCTCAACTAATTAAAACTAGTGCTCCATCAAAGAAAAAGAAAAAGAAACATAAGAATGTTGTAGAATCCTCTGAACCTGTTAATAATCCTAATAGTATTTCTATTTCTGATGCTGAAACTGAAAGTGGTAATGAACATGAGGAAGATAATGATAAGAATGATACTCCTGATAAAGAAGAAATTGAAAAAGAACCTGAAAAGCCTGCTAAAAATAAAAAGTACACTAAAGAAGATTTTATTACTGAGAAGCATGGTAATGAAAGAGAACCTTGGGTTCAAAAGCAAATGCCTTTTCCTGCTAAGAAACTAAAATCAAAGGAGGAGGAACATTATAATAAATTTTGTGATTGGATGAAACCTTTATTTTTGCAAATCCCTTTGACTGATGCTATTAAATTGCCTCCTTATTCAAAGTATATGAAAGATATTGTTACTAACAAAAGGAAAATCCCCAATGAGGAAATTTCTACTATGCTTGCTAATTACTCCTTCAATGGTAAGATTCCAAAGAAGTTGGGCGACCCAGGTATACCGACTATTCCTTGTTCCATCAAGAATAATTATGTTAGAACTGCTCTATGTGATTTGGGAGCAGGTGTGAGTGTAATGCCTTTTTCTCTTTATAAGAGACTTGATTTAGATAAATTGATACCTACTGATATATCTTTGCAAATGGCTGATAAATCTACTGCTATTCCTGTTGGTTTATGTGAAAATGTTCCTGTTCAAGTTACTCAGCATTGCTTGATATTAACTGATTTTGTTGTGTTAGAAATGCCTGAAGATGATAATATGTCCATTATTCTTGGAAGACCCTTTCTTAATACTGCAGGGGCTGTTATTGATTGCAATAAAGGCATGGTTACTTTCAATGTTGATGATAAGGAACACACTGTTTATTTTCCCAAGAGGATTGATAAAGTATGTGGAGTCAATACAATTTTTAATGTGAAAACTATCAAAGTGGGATCCATTGATTGTCCTATATATGAGCCCAAAGAAGAATATCAAACTCTTGTGATTGGATCCATATCAATTCAATATAAGGTAACATGATTGATTTGAGGTTTATTTCTTCTTATGTCATATAAAATTTATTTGGTAGCAAGACTTGATCAACCTTGTTAACAAGTATATTTTAATGCATAAGAAAGCTAAACAACATTTCTTTCTTTCTTGGTTTTTACTACTGTAGCAACCTCTCCTTATCTTTATTTTATTGCATTGTTGTGCCAAGTAAAGTCTCTAGTAGAAGGTTGATGCTAGATTTGGATTTCTGCGCAGAAACAGATTTCTATCTGTCACGAATCTGGGCATATTTCTCTGTAGGTAACTCAGAAAAATCTGCCAATTTACGTGCGTGATCCTCAGATATGTGCAACTTTCATTAGTTTTGAGTTTTCTGATTTGAGCAACGGAAGTACCATTTTAAAATTCGTCTTTACTGGCTGTTCTGTTTTGGCAGATTCTGTCTCTGTTTTTTGCATTGTCTCTTGTGGACTTTAAGTGAGGCTTTCTAGACGTGGAGAGCTGTAGCTAATGTTTTATTGAGTTCTTGCAATGTGTCACTACAGGGCCAAGGTGGATTAAAGTTTTTTGAGTACTAACCCCTCTAATGAAGTTTATGAGAAGTTTGGTGTGAAGGAAGTTTTCAAGGGTCAAGAGAGGAGGATGATATATGATCAAGAAGAGTCAAAAGCCTAAGCTTGGGGGGAGGTATACCGGCATCACTCATTCTTTGCATATTATGATTGCTGGATACTTGTACATACTTGTTTAGTCTCTAGAGTGGTTTTCTAATGAGAGGGAGATGATATTTGGGGAAGTGCTGTCCAAAAACAGATTCTGTGCTGTTACCAAAAAAATTCGTACGCACAGCCAGAACGTTATTTTGAGTTGCCAATTTTTGAGCATGTTCCCCAGGTTGTTATCTAACTTTCATTAGTTGAACACTTTTTGGTCTGAGCAATGGAAGATTTTTGTTAAATTCGATTTCTGTACTGCTGTCAGGATTTGGCAGATTTCTGTCATCCTGCTTTTCTGTGTTTCTGTTAGTTTGCATTCTTTTGTTTTCACTTTGTTTCTTTCCTAAAACACAAAAAGACCAAAAATATTTCTGTTGTTTCTCTTCACCATTTATTTATTTGGTTCCTTGCTCTTAGTTTGCTTTATTTGCTATCGTTAGTTTGCTATGAGAAAACCCAAAAAGATTTTGCTTTGTTTGCTTGTTTTCTTTCGTTCTTATTTCTAATTCGAAAACGCCAAAAATATTTGCTGTTCTTCTTTGGTTTGTAAAGTTCATCATGAGTTCAATGGTCTTCGGTGGCTGGAGCGTGGTTTTCATTTCATATTATCCAAGCTACACAAGTGAAAAGGCAATAATGACGATCTACGACAATCTGATTGTGGTGAGAGGCTGGTATGAACTCTATTTGCTTTCATTTTTATACATATACTCATCCATATGAGCATGCTTAGTTGGTTCATGTGAGGTATATGTTATTTGAGAAAGTCTAGTAGCTCATGATCTCTCATGTTTAGTTTCAATTTATTAATATGAGTAGCATGTCATGGATGTTTGCTTGCATTGTTTTATTCATAAGTAAGTATGGCATTGTGGTATCCTCCTCTGAATAACTCATTTATATCGACTTGGCACATGCTCACGCATGCATATGACTGAACAAAAAGTCAATTAAGCCTCGATGATTTATATTGCTTCAGAGTTATTGTATCACTTTTATGCCTCCGTTAATTTATTTTGCCGCAAGCATAATTATGACAGTTACTGCTCTCTTGATTTGTCGCTCCCTAGTCTTTTGCTAGCCTTCACTTGTACTGAGCGGTGACGCCGCTCGTGCTTCCAAACACCTGAAAACCAAGTTGTTCCATAAGTGTCCACCATAAATACCTATGCATGGCATTTCAAACCATTCCAAGTAAATTCTCATGCGCTACCTTTAAAACTTTCAAAATGCTTCTCAATTTGTGTTAATGTTTCATAGCTCATGAAGAAGTATGTGGTGTTTAGCTTTCAACCTTGTCATTTACTTTTGACGGACTCTCATATGGACTAGTGGCACATCCGCTTATCCAATAATTTTGCAAAAAGAGCTGGCAATGGGATTCCCAGTCCCAAATTAATTAACTTAAATAGACACTCCTCCATGGTTTGTGATTGTTGGACGGCACCCGAAGGATTCGGTTAGCCATGGCTTGTGTAAGCAAAGGTTGGGGGAGTGTCATCATCATAATAAAACTTAAATAAAAAGGCACTCCTTCATGGTATGTGATTGTTGGCAGGCACCCGAGGATTCGGTTAGCCATGGTTTGTGAAAGAAAGGTTGGAAGGAGTGCCAACCAAAAATAAATAAATGGGAGCCGCTCTTGTGAGTCCGGTTGATGAGGTAGTTAGTGTACCCATTACCATTCGTTGACAACAACAAACACCTCTCAAAATAATTTTACTCCTGTTTTATAAATGAAAAGCTCTAGCGCATGTTAATCCCTGCTTCCCTCTGCGAAGGGTCAATCTTTTACTTTTTATGTTGTGTCTCCATTCTTTCTTTGAGCACTATCTTGAGAGCACGACTGTCATTCTTAGTATAATATGCTTGTCTCAAAATATGATTAATTGTGGTATAACTTTGATGCTTTTATCTTTGACAATCACTATTTCTAGTCTTTCTATGAACTCAAGAGGTGCCTCGGCATTTATGTTTTGCCGATCAAATACGGGCAAGCGAGATACCACTTTATCATATTCTCTTATGAACATTGCAATCCTGCTTATATACATGATTCATGGTGCTTATTATTAATTGTTGGTACCTCTCCATGATTGACATAGCTGTTGGATGATCTTATTTGCATGTATCTCATTATGAACTGCTTAAGTATTAGCCATAGCATGAGAATATATACATCATATGAGCAAATGTGTTCGTGAAAGTTCTTTTATCGCTCAGTTGTTAACTGAATTGCTTGAGGACAAGCAATAAGCTAAGCTTGGGGGAGTTGATACGTCCAAAACGTATCTACTTTCCCGAACACTTTTGCTATTGTTTTGCCTCTAATTTGTGCATTTTGGATACAACTAACACGGACTAACGCTGTTTTCAGCAGAACTGCTCTGGTGTCTCGTTTTTGTGCAGAAATCCAACTTTCGGGAAAATCCTCGGAATTTCTTCAGATGGCCCTATTTTACCAAAATATTGACGGAGCCAGAAGGGCAAAGGAGGTGGAGGCCCGAGGGCCCCACACCACATGGCGGCGCGGCCCAGGGGGGGCCCGCGCGCCATGTGGTGTGGCCCCCTCGGCCGGCCTCCGACGCCCCCCTTGGACTACTTATCGGGTTCGACCTAAAAACGCACGGGAGAAGTCGACATCGCCAGAAACCCTCCAGAACGCCGCCACATCGCGAAACTCCGTCGCGGGAGCCAGAAGTCTCCGTTCTGGCACTCCGCCGGGACGGGGAATTGGAGGAGATCTTCACCGCCATCACCGCCAACGCCTCTCCATCAACCAGCAATGTTTCCCCCATCCATGTGTGAGTAATTCCCCCGCTGTAGGCTGAAGGGGATGGTAGGGATTGGATGAGATTGGTCATGTAATAGTCATAAGATTGTTAGGGCATAGTGCCTAGTATCCGTAGATGTCACTTTTATGATATTGTTGCAACTTGTTATGCTTAATGCTTGTCACTAGGGCCCGAGTGCCATGATCTCAGATCTGAACATGTTATTTATTCATGAAGATATTCGTTGTTTATGATCTTACCTGCAAGTTGTATACACATGTCGCTGTCCGGAACCAATGGCCCCGAAGTGACAGAAATCGGGACAACCGGAGGGAATGGTAGTGATGTGAGGATCACATGTGTTCACGGAGTGTTAATGCTTTGCTCCGGTACTCTATTAAAAGGAGTACCTTAATATCCAGTAGTTTCCCTAGAGGCCCGGCTGCCACCGGCTGGTAGGACAAAAGATGTTGTGCAAGTTTCTCATTGCGAGCACGTACGACTATATATGGAACACATGCCTATTGATTGATTAGTACTTGGATACCGTTTTATTATTATCTGCAAATGCCCCTGCTTTGATTGTTACATGAGTTTCTCTCATCCATGCAACGCCCGTTAAATCCGTCCCTGTGCCTACAGTATTTTAATCCTGCTGTTTACTACAATCACTACTGCTGTCTTTATTTCACCGCGCTGTTATTTCGCTATTTCCACTGCCATAAACTGTTACTACTGATAAACTCTTGCGAGCAAGTCTGTTTCCAGGTGCAGCTGAATTGACAACTCCGCTGTTAAGGCTTACAAGTATTCTTTGTCTCCCCTTGTGTCGAATCAATAAATTGGGTAATACTTCCCTCGAAGACTGTTGCGATCCCCTATACTTGTGGGTCATCTCTCATCACTCTCTCATGGCTTCCACCGCACCCACTCTAACCTACCAGCAGGTGGAGGAGCTTTGCGCCTCGAACTACCCTTGCCCTCCGGGCTACCGCGTCCCTGCCGGCTGGAGCCTAAGCGCCGGCGGCGTGCCGGTCCCTCCCGTCCCTCAGGGTACTGCGCGCCGGGCGGCCATCACGAACCACTACTACCTCGACCTCACGCCGGAGCAGCGGATGAATCCCCGCTGGCATCCCGATAACCAGCATACTTGGGATGCCTTCTTCATCAATCGGCGTGAGAGGGCGCTCGCCAGGTATGAGGAGGACGGTCTGCCTCCTGGAAACTTCCACGAGGCCGGCCGTCGGCTATGGTGGTACGGCCGGACTCTGCAGAGCGTCATGGACTACATCACGGCCGGCGATATCCCCCGCCTGCGCTACCCTCAGTTCGAGCCACGAGCGCCGCCCGACGACAGCGACGACAGCAGCGACGACGACGCCGGCAACTTAGAAGGCGACGACTACCAGTACAACGGCGGCGGCTATGAAGACTACGAGTATGCATATTATACGCCTAGGCAGGAGTATGACTAAATCACTCCAAATTTCATGTATGCAGGAGTATGACTTAGTCACTCCAAATTTCATGTATGCAGGAGTATGACTTAGTCACTCCAAATTTCATGTATGCAGGAGTATGACTTAGTCACTCCAAATTTCATGTATCATCAGTGCTATCTCGAGTCAATTGAATCATTCGAAAATGGACACCAAACACATCACGGGTAATATAATTCACATGATTCATTCAACAAAGTTTGGTACAATAATAAATTATTACACATCATTTCTTCCCTTGTGTCCCTGCTTGCTTACGATTGTGCCGTATCCATGGAGCATCCTCATCATTTAACTTAATGCTTGGGTCGGTGTTCACTTTGAAGGGCGGAATTTCAGCAAACATATTATAATCTTCTGACATGTCTGTCTTGTCCTCCACTCCCACGATGTTTCTTTTCCCTGAAAGAACAATGTGGCGCTTTGGATCATCGCATGATGTACTGATCGTTTTCTTATCTTTCCGTTTCCTCGGTTTGCTACTCATGTCCTTCACATAGAAAACCTGAGCGACATCTTTCGCTAGGACGAATGGTTCGTCAAGGTAACCAAGATTGTTGAAATCCACCATTGTCATTCCGTATTGCTGGTCCACCTTTACCCCACCTCCTGTTAGCTTGAACCATTTGCACCGGAACAAAGGGACCCTAAAGGAGGGTCCATAGTCAAGTTCCCATATCTCCTCTATGTAACCATAATATGTGACCTTTTGCCCATTCTCGGTTGCTGCATCAAAGCGGACACCACTGTTTTGGTTGGTGCTCTTTTTATCTTGGGCGATCGTGTAAAATGTATTCCCATTTATCTCGTACCCTTGGAAAGTCGTTATAGTCGAAGATGGTGTCTTGGCCAACATGTACAGCTGATCTACAACCTTATTGTCACTCATTAAATGTTTTCTCAACCAACTGCCGAAAGTCTCCATGTGGGCCTTCCTAATCCAGGATTCAGGCTTCCCAGGGTTGTCCGAGCGTAAAATATTCTTGTGTTTCTCAAAGTACGGAGCCACCAAGCTGGAATTGGTCAGAACTGTGTGGTGTGCTTCAGTCAGAGAATGGCCGTCCATACATATCGTTGATTTCCTTCCGATCGTGCCTTTTCCACTTAGTCTCCCCTCGTGCCGCGATTGAGGAAGACCAATCGGCTTAAGGTCAGGAACAAAGTCAACACAAAACTCAATTACCTCCTCATTTCCATAGCCCTTGGCGATGCTTCCTTCTGGCCTAGCACGGTTACGAACATATTTCTTTAATACTCCCATGAACCTCTCGAAGGGGAACATATTGTGTAGAAATACAGGACCGAGAATGGAAATCTCATCGACTAGGTGAACCAGGAGGTGCGTCATAATATTGAAGAAGGATGGCGGGAACACCAACTCGAAACTGACAAGACATTGGATCACATCGTTCTGTAACCGTGGTAGAACTTCTGGATTGATTACCTTCTGAGAGATTGCATTGAGGAATGCACATAGCTTCACAATGGCTACTCGAACATTTTCCGGCAGGAGCCCCCTCAAAGCAATCGGAAGCAATTGCGTCATAATCACGTGGCAGTCGTGAGACTTCAGGTTTTGGAACTTTTTCTCCGCCATGTTTATTATTCCCTTTATATTGGACGAGAATCCAGACGGGACCTTCATACTGCTCAGGCATTCAAAAAAGATGACCTTCTCTTCTTTGGTCAGAGCGTAGCTGGCACGACCTTGAAACCGTTCCGGATGCCGGTCATCAGGGTCTTTCAAACTTTGCTGGTCCTGCCGTGCTTCCTTTGTATCATTTGACTTCCCATACACGCCCAAGAAGCTTAGGATGTTCACGCAAATATTCTTCGTAACGTGCATCACGTCGATTGCAGAGCGGACTTCTAGGACTTTCCAATATTCTAGCTCCCAGAATATAGATTTCTTCTTCCACATGGCTACGTGCCCGTCAGCTCCCTTCGGAACTGATTGTCCGCCAGGACCCTTTCCAAAGATGACTTTCAAATCCTTGACCATATCAAATACCTCAGCACCAGTGTGTTCCGCAGGCTTCGGCCGGTGATCTGCCTTGCCGTTGTAATGCTTGCCTTTCTTTCTTACTGGATGACCTTTCGGAAGAAATCGACGATGCCCAAGGTACACATTCTTCTTACAATTTGGCAAATGTACACTTTCAGTCTCATGTAAGCAGTGCGTGCATGCATTGTATCCCTTATTTGACAGTCCCGAAAGGTTACTAAGAGCAGGCCAATCGTTGATGGTTACGAAAAGCAACGCTCGTAGGTCAAATTCCTCTTCTTTGTGCTCATCCCACACACGGACACCAGGTCTGCCCCACAGCTGTAAAAGCTCATCAACTAATGGCCTTAGGTACACATCGATGTCGTTGCCGGGTTGCTTCGGACCTTGGATGAGCACTGGCATCATAATGAACTTCCGCTTCATGCACAACCAAGGAGGAAGGTTGTAGATGCATAGAGTCACGGGCCAGGTGCTATGGCTGGAGCTCTGCTCGCCAAAAGGATTCATGCCATCCGTACTTAGACCAAATCTTATGTTCCTTGCGTCAGCTGCAAAATCTTTGAACTCTCTGTCGATCTTTCTCCATTGCGTTCCATCTGCGGGGTGTCTCAACTCCCCGTCCGACTTACGGTCCTCTTTGTGCCATCGCAACAACTTGGCATGCTCTTTGTTCCTGAACAGACGTTTCAACCGTGGTATTATAGGAGCATACCACATCACCTTGGCGGGAACCCTCTTCCTGGGTTTCTGGCCCTCAACATCGTCACCAGGGTCATCGCCTCTGATCTTATAACGCAATGCAGTGCATACCGGGCATTCATTCAAATTCTCGTATTCACCGCGGTAGAGGATGCAGTCGTTGATGCATGCATGTATCTTCAGAACCTCTAAACCTAGAGGGCAGACAACCTTCTTTGCTTCGTACGTACTGGCGGGCAACTCGTTATTCTTTGGAAACATATTCTTCAACATTTTCAGCAAGTTTTCAAATGCCGAGTCAGCTACACCTGCCTGTGCCTTCCATTTCAGCAAATCCAGTGTGCAGCCCAGCTTTTTCAGACCATCATCGCATCCGGGGTACAGCGCCTTCCTGTGATCCTCTAACATGCGATCCAAATTCTCCCTCTCTTTTTCAGTTTCGCAGCGTCTCCGTGCATCAGCAAT
The DNA here is from genome assembly GCA_030979885.1 of Lolium multiflorum. NCBI lineage: Eukaryota > Viridiplantae > Streptophyta > Magnoliopsida > Poales > Poaceae > Lolium > Lolium multiflorum. The sequence continues at coordinate 118,144,236 of CM061750.1, forward strand.
GGTCCGACCAAGATCATCAACGGGATCATCACGTGCCTCTTCTTCACCTTCCCCTTCACCTTCAGCATCCTCCATGAAAGTATCACCGAAATGAGCAAGATAGCTTTCATCGATGAAATCATCCCCTTCTTCATCTTCTTCCATTATAACCCCTCTTTCTCCATGCTTGGTCCGTCAACAAACAGATGCCATAGGATGGCTTATCTTGGGGCCGAATGGACGCTAGAGGATTCGGGGGAGGGTTTGTGACTAGATGGACGAACTTCCGGATGCTTTCCTCAAGAACTTGGCCAAGGCCAGAGGTAGAAGAAGAAAGACACAAGGATGAACTCGCTCTAGATCACCATGTTTATTGATCTTAACAGGTTACAGGTTTTTCTCTCTTCTCTGGATCGCGCGTATGAAAGAGGCTGCCCCCTCTCCTTATATAGGGGAGAGGGTGGCTTACAGGACAAGAAACCCTAATGGGATCTTTGACTAGACAAACTACTTTACAAAGATACTTTATAAAGCTACTTTAATCACAGATGACGCCGGGGTCTTCTTTAAACAGGGAGGCTGACGTCCTCCGGCTTCTTTGGCCGTCATCCTCTTCTTTGTCTTCAAGCCTTCGTTTAAAGCTACTTTGCTTAGCTCATCCTTGTCCTTTAGCTCCTGACGGAATCTTTGACCAGCCAGCCGACATGCTCTTCCTTCCGGTGCGCCGGTATCTTTCCTTCCTGGTTCCGGTATACCCCTCTTGGGGATACCGGCTTAGCTTTACTTAGCCAAACTCTATCTTCTTATTCCGGTATGAACATTAAACCGGTATCTTGAAGGGTGAGACCATCCGGTTTGGCATACCTTTGGCATACCGGGGGTCATCCCCCCAACATTAGTCCCCGAAGCTGGTATAGTCTGGCGGATTCTATCCAACAGACCATGCCAGGTTTCCGTATCTTGGATACCGGTTTAACTTTCTTAGTTCTTGGCTCAAATCCGGCATCTTCGCTCGGACTTACGTTTTCTCTGCTCGCAAGGCATTTTCCGGCATCTTACTCTCCGGCATCTTAGTCATTAAGTGTCTCCTCGGTGAGGTCAAGAATATATCGGGTCCCGTGCCTGTCGAGACATGCGCCTGGACTGTCGCGCCAGTCGCTTGTCACTTCGCTTGACCCCCGCGCGCCCATTTAATGCACCGCAGATCCCACTCACCGCTTCGGATCCCGTGTGTGCCTCGTGTGCCTCCCTTTTCGCGTGTATCTCTTTGCCACGTGGCGACTCGCGAACCGTCGCGGGCCGCGAGGCAAACGCGGGCCCAGCGGTTTTCAGCCCACCTTCTCTCTCCAATGTGACGAGGAATCTTCCTCCGCATCTTCTTCTTCCTCCGTTAGACATCGTAGACAATCTCCCGGCGAATCTACAGCTTCAGATCCGATGGAGACCGATTCCGGCAACCAGCAGGGATCCGGTAGCCACCAAGATTCCGGTAGCCATTTAGAATCCGGTAGCTCTAGCCAAGCATCCGGCAGCCACCTTGAGGCGAGTAACTCTGATGAAGCATCCAGCAGCTCCAGCCAATCATCTGGCGAGGAGCCTTCCCCAATCACCCGCGGAGCCTGGATGGGCTCCAATGTCACTAAATATGAGATCGATTGGTTGTACCGGTCCCGCAGGATTCCGGAAGGAGTCACTTGCCGGATTCCCGATGACGAAATAGTTCCGGACCCCCAGCCCGGTGAACGTGTTGTTTTTCTTGCTCACTTTGAGCGTGGCTTTGGCCTTCCTCCCTCCTCTTTTTTCCTGGATCTTCTAGATTTCTATAAACTCCAACCTCACCACCTTCCTGGCAACTCCATCTTTTACCTTTCTTGCTATGCCACCTTCATGGAGGCCTATATCGGCATTCGTCCCACTCTTGAGACGTTTGCCCGCTTCTTTGCTCTTCGGATTAACTCCGTTCAGGGCTTAGATATCCCCAAGCCCAAACCTCCCGTGCAATGCGGGTCTTGCATAATCAGCTCCCGTCAAGGGAGCCCCTTTTTTAAGTTCTCCGGCCTCGAGTCTTGCCGGTTATGGCAAGGGACGTTCTTTTATGTGAAGAACAACGGCGCCGCAGATCTCATTGGTCTGCCTCCTTTCGATCCGGCGCCGCCCGCAAAGACCAACTGGGGCTACAATCCGAAGGAGTCTCACAACGAGACCAACCGGATTATACGCTTCATGAGACAGAAGATGAAGGACACCGGCATCTGCTCCGACGATATTGTTCGCACCTTTATTTCGCGCCGGGTGCTTCCTCTGAAGCGCCGTGCGCATAGGATGAGCGAGATGTATGGCCCTGGCGATCCTACCAAGATCACAGGCCATCCCCTTAGCAAGAAGGACGTTGTTCTCAAGGCTAAGCAGATTTGCCAAACTGCTATGCCATTTAACTGGGAATGGGGCCTCCTTCCCTTCAGCACTACTAACCCTCCAACCCAAGAAGTAAGGGATTATGCGATTGGGGTTGTTTTTGCCGGTGACTTTCTGCTTTTGCTAATCTTCTTTTTCATGTTTTAGGCCAAGGACCGCTTCCCCCTTATTGAAGCAGAGCGGCGAGGAAGCGCGCCCTTGACTCCTTCGACCCAGATCCCTACATCTTTTGGAAGGATCTGAAGATGGGCAAGACCCCGGCATCGCGTCTGGGCCGGTCTCCGCCAAAGCCAACCGGGTCCTCTGATGACCTGACCATGCTTGAGGTATTTTCTTTTCCGGTTTCTTTTACTTTTCCACTATTGTTTTCCTCCGAATTGCCTCTTAGCCTTATTCAATTCATAGATCCATGAGCACGTGCCGCCCCTGCGCGCCGAGGCCGGCTCTGAGTTTGTGGACAAGCTCATGGCCCAGGGCCAAAAGAACAAGCGGCCGGCATCTGATGACGGTTCCAGCCAGGCCCCTCCCTCCAAGCGCTTCCGGACTGAGCCTTTGGGGGAGAAGAAAGTGGGCATGCGCCGCTACGGGCGCAAGCAGATGCCGACTGCTTCCGGGTAAGTTTTTCATTTTCCGGCCTGCCTCTTTTTTGCCAAGTTCTTTTTCCGGCTGCTCTTTTCCAACTATCTTCCTTTCTTTTTCTTAGCCCTGCGCTCAAGCTTGGCCCAAGGCCATCAGGCTCTGAGGGTTCCGCAAGGACCTCAACCCCTCCTCCTCGCTCAAGCCCGGCACCACCTGGTGCCGGTAACACCTCTGCCTCCCTTTCGGGGGGCACAACAAGTTCGGGGCGTGCGGCCCCTTCAACGTCAGATCACCGCACGGAGGAGGATCTTTCCTTCTTCCCAGAGAACCAGGATACCGGCACCAGCAATATCGGTGCCGGAGAAGAAGATGCTGCCGGGCGGGCGGAGCCTCCAGCTCCTCCCGTCCCTGAGAAAAAGACAACTTCCGCGCCGGAATCCTCCGCGCCGGAAAGTTCCAACCCGGGTGATGCGCCTATCGCTCCCCCTTCTCCACGAACCATCCTCATGCCACCGCCAAGTGCTCCTAGCGCCAAGCCTTCCGGGGCCGCTTCTACCGCGCCACCGCCCAGGACTTCCAGGCTCATCAAGGGGAAGGCGACGGCCTCCAGCGCCCCTTCTGCCGGCCAGCAGCCTCTGGTGCTGCATGTCTCCAAAGCCGCCAGGGATACTGCCACTAAGGCCACCGGTCTTCTTGGCCGTATCACTGAGTTCAAGCGCAGAGGCCAGGATCTGGGGCATCTTCTGCCCTACGCCCAGAAGTGGAACGCCGCGGACGTGACTCCGGCGACCCGCGGCTTAGGCAAAGACAGGCTGCCGGCACCTGATCCAGTTGGGGCTAGGTCTTCCGAAGAGCACTTCACGCGGCTCCGCGAGGCCGTGAAAGAGCTTGACAGCGCGTGGTACGATGCCACGAACAACCTGATGGTACGTTCTACTAACTTTTCTCAATTGTTACCGGTTTCCTTACTTCCGGATTTGTTCTATCTTTCAGTTTCATGCCGGTTTCTCTCCTGTCTATCTTCCCAGTCCCCGAGTTTTGTGGTGAGAGCGCAGCTTTTAGGACAAAACTTGAACTTTGAAAACTTAGCGCGAAACCGGCACTGCCAGTCCCCGAGCTTCGGGTTAAGAACTTTGTTCTTAGCGCGAAACTTATCTTAGAACGCGCGAAACCGGCACTGCCAGTCCCCGAGTTTCGGGTTAAGCACTTTGTTCTTAGCGCGAAACTTACCTTAGAACGCGCGAAACCGGCACTGCCAGTCCCCGAGTTTCGGGTTAAGCACTTTGTTCTTAGCGCGAAACTTCACTAACCTCTTTTTCTTTGAACAGCTCACGGCTGACGCTCGGAAGACCCTCTTTGAGGAGCTCTTATGGGAGCATCGGGAGCTCGCTGAGGCACACGACAAGTGCCAAGGTAAGCTTTTGTTCTGCCGGCGTCTTTCTTACCAGAATCTTTTTTCCTTCTAACATTCACAATTTCTGCTCAACAGTGATCCCTGAAGCTTCCATTGATGCTCTCAAGGAGCAGCTCGCCGCCGCTCAACGTACAACTTTTTTCTTTTCTCCTGCTAACTTGGTTTCATTTTCAACGTTACAAACACAATCTTGTTTACACCTTCTTTTCTGTGTTGCAGGGGAGAAGGACCAGCTCATTCAGCAGCATCAGGAGGAGCTGAGCGCCCACAAGACCAGCTACCAGGAGCTCAAGTCCCAGCTCATCCAGCTAGGTCTTGACCATGCCAAGGTCCTCAAAGCCGCTGAAGCTGATGCAGCGGCCAAGATGAACGAGGCTCTGGAGGACGCCAGCAATGCCACCGTGGTGTTGCGAGCTGAGCTGGAGGAGCTGGCCAAGGCCCGGAAAGGTGCCGAGGAGAAAGCCGCGCGGCTGGAGGAGGAGCACAAGGAGTGCAACCAGCTAATCCTGCAAACTGACGCACTTGCCTATCGTGAGTCCTTTGATTACTGCATACGAGCCATTTTTTCTCCGACCCCATTTTCTTTTCGCTATCTTTCCTTCCGGTCTCTTTTTCTTCCGGATTCTTTTCCTTCCGGATTCTTTTCCTTAGCCCTTTTTCTTTGCACAGGCCTCTTTCCGGACTCCCAGACGTACGCTGTCAAGAAGGTTAACGCGCGCCGCCCTACCCAGAGCCAGGCGAATCTTGCCGTGCCATGGACGCCCAACGACCATCTGGTCGCGCTTAACGCGCGGGTGTCTCATATGCGCGCCATAGATCGCAATCTATCTGACATCCCTGATGTAGCTACCCAGCTCTTCAGGACCCTTTGGCCTGGCGAGGAGGTGCCGGACACTTTCTCCCTTATCAGTGACCGTCTCAAGGGCGCCGGCAGGAGGATCCGCGAGTGGCAGTGCTCTGCTGCCCGCGCTGGAGCAGACTCTGCCCTCCGCGTCGCTTGTTCCTGGTACCCGGAGCTCGACCTGGATGCCCTCACCGGAGTGCGCGAAGGCGCGGAAACCGATCTGGACCCGATTCTTACCGCTAAGCGGCAGGATCGCGCGTACCGTATCGCGGAGTACGCCGAAATGCGCACCTTCATTCCTCCCCCTCCTGACGTCCAAGATTATCTTGATGAGGAGGAAGATGAAGCCGAGGAGGAGCCTCTAGACGACGCTGGTGCTGGCGACGCTCCTCCGGAAGCCCCTGCTGCCTGATTATCTACCTTGAGATTTACCCTGTTATGCTGTTTGGCCCTGCGTGCCTCAAGACAATGTTCTGTTAAATTCTGCCCCGGTATGCCGGGGCTTATGATGTAAAACCTTAAGTTTGCTTGTGGTTGACGTACAACATTTTGTGCCGGTAAGTTATACCGGTAGCTAATTATCTTAAGTTTGCCTTAGCATTTTTGCGTTTTGGTTCTGCTTTTATCCTGTACTGCAAAGATTTCCAGATTGCTTCTGCATCCAATTCGATGCATACTTGGTTCTTTTGCCTTGGCTCTGCCTGCCTTCTTTGGGCGTTCTTTGGCGTATGAGCACAAGGTTCTTTCACCAAACAAGCATTTTCTTGAACTTAGAAACAATTCGAAATTTTGCAAAAAACCGGTATAACCGGGGTTAGTTAAATTTTTCCGGATTGTTCTTTCCCGGTTTCCCTCTCCACAGTTCATGTGCTTATCCCCTACCGGTTTATCTTGCTTGCCATGAAGCCAAGTTATGGACGACAGCAGAGTCGAAGACTCCGGTAGGGTTTAGCACACTACTAAACCGGAAAGAAAAAACGTTCAATAAGCAACCGGTAAACAGAAAAAATAGACATGTTTCATGCAATTCAATAAGGGTAGTCCCCGAGATTCATTCGAGGTTCCGACATCTTTTTATTCATAGCAATTAAGGTACAAAAAGGAACTCTTACAGCACCACTTCAAGAGTAGAAAGGACGCAACAAAGCTACATTCCATGGGCGTTTGGTCTCCTCTCCTGACTTGTCCGCCTTTCCTTTCTTCCATTCCTGCGCATCGATTAGGTAATATGCATCATTGTGGAGAGCCTTGCTCACAATGAAAGGTCCTTCCCATGGGGGGGACAGCTTGTGCCTGCCTTCAGTGCGCTGCACCAGGCGTAGCACCAGGTCTCCTTCTCGGAATACCCTCGGGTTTACCTTCCGGCTATGATAGCGTCGGAGGTTTTGCTGGTAAATGGCTGTTCTTGCCAGAGCTAGTTCTCTTGCTTCTTCTAGCAAGTCCACATCATTTTCCCGTGCCTCTTTTACCTCTTCTTCGGTATAGAGTTGCACCCTTGGGGAATCATGGAGAATGTCGGTTGGTATGACCGCTTCTGCTCCATAAACCATGAAGAATGGCGTGTATCCGGTAGACCGGTTCGGAGTTGTTCTTAGACTCCACAGCACTGATGGTAGCTCATCGATCCAACATCCCGGCGATTTTTCCATTGCATCAATGAGTCTTGGTTTGATACCGGAAAGTACCAAAGCATTTGTTCTCTCAACTTGGCCATTGCCTTGCGGGTGCGCCACTGAGCACAAATCCAACCGGATATTTTTGCTTTCACAGAACCGCTTGAATTCTCCTTGGGCAAAGTTTGTGCCATTGTCGGTTATGATACTATGTGGGTATCCATATCGCAGGATTACATCTTTCAGGAATTTTACTGCTGTGTGGCCATCACACTTTGCGATAGGCTTCACCTCCAGCCACTTGGTGAATTTATCCACCATTACTAAGATGTGGGTCATGTTTCCCCTTGCAGTTTTGAACGGTCCAACCATGTCCAGGCACCAAACAGCGAAAGGCCAAGTTAGCGGTATGGTTTTTAAGCCGGATGCTGGGGTATGGTTTTGCTTAGCGTACCTCTGGCAGCCATTGCATTTCCTTACCAAATCCTCAGCATTATCCAAGGCTGTGGGCCAGTAGAACCCATGCCGGAACACCTTTGCTACCAACGCCCTTGAAGAAGCGTGGTGCCCGCATTCTCCTCGATGAATTTCCTCAAGCATTTCTCTTCCTTCTTCCGGCTCCACACATCTTTGGAGGACACCGGTAACACTTCTCTTGTATACCTCGCCATTGATGATGGTGTAAGCTTTGGACCTTCTCTGTATCCTTCTTGATTCATTTTCGTCAACCGGCAAGGTGCCGTTGATCAGGAATTCCTTAATAGGTTCGACCCAAGATGGTGCCTCTCTAACCGCAAATACCGGCATGTCTATGTCCATGCTATCCACAAGCATTGCCTCTTCCGGCATGGGCGTCGCAGTCCCCGAGTTTACCGGTACAGTCCCCGAGTTTGCCGGAGTAGTCCCCGGGTTTCCTTCGTCAATCTCCATTGGCACCACATGTGATTCCGGTACAAAAATTGATTCCGACTCCGGACTTGGCTTGATTGATGGAACTCTCAAGTGCGCCAGAGCTATTCCGGGAGGAATTTCTTGCCTGGACGAACCTAGCTTGGATAAGGTATCCGCGGCCTCATTTTCTGCGCGCGGCACATGGTGAAATTCACATCCTTCGAAGAAGCCGGCAATCTTTTGCACATGGAACCGGTATGAGGCCATGTTTGCATCCTTTGCATCCCAATCTCCGGAACACTGCTGCACCACCAGATCTGAGTCACCATAGCAAATGATCCTGAGTGCCCCGATTTCTTTTGCAACCTTGAGCCCATGTATCAGAGCTTTGTACTCAGCGACATTGTTTGATGCCCTGAAGTGCACTTGCAAAACATACCGGAGGTGATCTCCCTTAGGTGAGGTGAGTACTACACCGGCACCTAGGCCCTCCTTGAGCTTGGATCCGTCAAAATGCATCTTCCAGTATTCTATTTTGTGCTCTGGCGGTTTGTATTGTATCTCCGCCCAATCGACCAAGAAATCAGCTAAAGCTTGCGATTTTATGGCATCTCTTCTTTCATACACCGGCACATACGGTGATAGCTGAATTGCCCATTTTGCAATCCGGCCGCTGGCATCCTTGTTGCCCATGATATCGGAGATGGGTGCCTCACTCACCACCTTCATGGGGTGCTCCTCAAAGTAATGCTTGAGCTTCGTGGCGGCCATGAACACGCCATAAGTCATTTTTTGGAAGTGTGGGTAGTTTTGTTTTGATGAGGAGAGCACCTCGCTCAGGTAGTATACCGGCCTCTGGACGGTTTTTCCTTCCTCTTCTCTTTCCACCACAACCACAACACTAACCACCCGGTTTGTTGCCGCTATATAAAGCAACATAGGTTCTCTTTCCAAGGGTGAGGCCAAAATTGGGGCCGTTACGAGCATGTTTTTCAATTCTTTAAACGCTGCGTCTGCCTGTGTGGTCCAGACGAAAGTATCCGATTTTTTCATCAAAGCATAGAGTGGCAAGGCCTTTTCTCCTAGCCTGCTTATGAACCGGCTTAGCGATGCCAAGCTTCCGGTAAACTTTTGCACATCTTTCAGTTCTCGTGGGATAGTCATTCTTTCTATCGCCCGGATTTTTACCGGATTAACCTCAATGCCCCGGCTTGACACAAGGAAACCAAGCAGCTTGCCGGCAGGGACACCAAAGGTGCACTTTGCCGGATTGAGTTTCATCCGGAACCGCCTTAGGTTATCAAATGTTTGCCGGATGTCATCGATTAAGGTATCTTTTACTTTAGTTTTTATCACAATATCATCCACATAAACTTGCACATTTTTTCCGATTTGATCAAACAAGCATTTTTGCATACAGCGCTGGTACGTTGCACCAGCGTTGCGCAAACCAAAAGGCATAGTAACATAGCAATAAGCCCCGTGCGGGGTAATGAACGCAGTTTTTATTTGATCTTCTTTTTTCAGAGGGATTTGGTGGAAGCCGGAATACGCATCCAGGAACGACAACAACTCACACCCAGCAGTAGAATCAATCACTTGATCGATTCGGGGCAAAGGGAAAGGATCTCTTGGGCAAGCTTTGTTGAGGTTGGTGTAGTCAATGCACATGCGCCACACCTTTGCGAGTTTTGCCTCCAGGTTCTCATCTTTTTTCTTTTCGACCATCACCGGATTGGCCAGCCACTCTGTGTGCGTGACCTCCACGATGAAACCGGCAACTAACATCTTTGTTACTTCTTCTCCAATGATTTTCCTCCTATCTTCTGCGAACCGGCGCAAAGGTTGACGCACCGGCTTAGCATCTTTCCGGACGTTTAGAGAGTGCTCAGCCAGCTCCCTCGGAACACCCACCAAGTCATCAGTAGACCAGGCAAAGATATTCCGATTCTCACGGAGGAAGCTGACGAGCGCGCTTTCCTATGCTTGATAGAGGCCGGCACCGATACGAACGGTGCGCTCTGGGTAAGCCGGATCCAGCACAATGTCCTTTGTCTCATTTGTCGGCTTGAATGTCGGTGAGTCCAAGTTTCCACTCATTGCCGCTAGGCTCAACTTTGAGGACTGAGCCAGCGCAACAGCAGTTTGCATTCTTTTCTTTTCTTCCGCTATCACCAGTGATTCTGCCAGGTTTGATCCGGCGGAAGCAGTTTCTATTGAGACTTTATAGTTCCCCACCACAGTTAGTGGTCCACGAGGTGCCGGCATCTTCATCTTGAGATAGGCCGTGTGAGTTGATGCCATGAAAGCTGCCAATGCCGGTCTCCCCAACAAGGCATGGTAGGGACTATCTAAGTCCACCACCTCAAACTCAATGTTCTCAACACGACAATTGTCACGTCCTCCAAACGACACATCCACCCGAACTTTTCCTATCGGGGCGCAAGACAAACCGGGAACGATCCCATGGAAAGTTGTGTGAGTTGGCTGCAGCATATTCTCCGTTATGCCCAGCGTACGCATGGTGTGCTTGTACATGATGTTTATGCTGCTACCATTGTCTATCAGCACCTTGCTGAATTTTACTCGAGTTTCCGGCCCCTTCATGATTGGGTCCACAACTAGGGCATATCCACCCGGATTCGGCATGATTTTGGGGTGATCCTTGAACGACCAGGTGATTTCCTGATCTGACCACAGCATGTATTTTGGAACTGCCGGCATCACGGCGTTTACTTCCATGGAACGGCGATGCACGCTCTGCCTGTCCATTGGCTCAGTGACAAAGACAACACAGCACAGATGCGGGTCCTCGTAAACATTCCGGCCTAAAGGTGCCGGTGGAGGTGGTCGGTCATTGTTTTGCTCCACCCCGGTTAACTTGCTGGTATTGTTGCCTGTTTGGCTGAGGCTGCACCGGTAAGGCGTTTGCTCCAGTAAGTGGTGGTGGAGGTGGTAATTGCTGTTGTTGCTGCACGGGGCCCCCTGGCGCCTGCGCATCTTTTACCGCTCCCTTTTGCATCAAGAACTTGGTCCAAGAACAATCCTTCGTCAAGTGGTTTGACGGGTGATCCGGATTCGGCGTGTGCCACCGGCAAGGTTGATCCATGGCGGCTTCCATGGTGTATTTCACGGGTTCCTGCCAGTTCTTTTTCTGGCCCCAGGGTTTCTTTTCTACCCACTGCTTCTTAGGACCCGCCCATGGCTGCGATCCGGTTTTTTGTCTCTGACTGCCGCTGGCGTCATAATTTTCCTGCACGGCAGCAACTTGCTGTGATGCATATCTTCGATCCGGGAAATCTTCCCTTCTTTTGTTGTTCCGGTTATCCCGGTATTGCTGCTGATGCGGATTCGACTGCTCCGGCTCAGCTTGCACCGCCGGTTGCATTGGGTCTCCCAATGCGTAGCTATCTGCCACACGTATCATTTCCGCCAAGGTTGTGGGCATGCTTCTCTGCAGCCTTTGCCACAAAGGTGACCCTCTCCGGCATCCTTGACTGAACCAAGCAATGGCTTGTGCCTCAATCACTCCTTCACATGTGTTTCTCATTGAGTTCCACCGGGTGAGATAATCCCGGTCTGTTTCTCCTGCACGCTGTTGGCACAGCGCAAGTTGTTGGGGCCGGTTTGGCCTTTTGTAGGTACTGCTGAAGTTGTTCACAAATGCTTCCTCAAAGTCCAACCATCCATTGATACTTCCTGCCGGCAAATTGTTAAGCCAAATCCTCGCAGGACCCACGAGGTAGGACGGTATGATTCTTACCGCCCAACGCCGGTTTACTCCACCACCAGCCACATAAACAGCTGTGACATAATCTGCCAGCCAGTCTTCCGGCTTGGTTGTACCATCATACGTTCTTGTGTCCCGGGGCAACTGGAAATTGCGCACCGGTGGTTCTTCTCTCATGATTCGTGGGCCAAAACACCTTGGGCCAGGAGGTCCCTCACATTCAACTATCGCAGAAAGATGTACCCTGTCCAACCTGTGCCTCGCATCCCGGTCTGGCAAACATCTTTCCCCCAGGCGCTCCCCCAAAGGGTTCCGGTGGACTCTTGTTCGTTCCACCTCGGAATCTGATTCATCATATTCTTCCGGTTCCGCGGCTCTTGCCTGCCGGTACCCTGGTGGTGGCATTTCTTCATCCACATATGCCACTCTTGCGGCTCGATAATTTTGCCCGGTCTCATATCTACCGGCATGATTGTTCCCGGCATAGCCTCCCTTGGCGTAGCCCCGATCTGCCCCTTGGCTTTTTCTACCGGCATCATGTTGCCCGGCTTTTTGCTTTCCGGCAAGAACTGGATCATACACAGTCATCTGCCGTGCGTTCTTTTCTCTTTCCCTTCTTTTGTCCGGATGAGGGGACGATGCCTGCCCCTGGGACTTGCTTCCGGCATTCTTTGTTGAACGCGCGGATTTTGAGGCCACTGCCTCGTTCAGCTTAGCTAGCTGCTCAGCATTTTGCTGCTCAATAGTTTTCAACAGCTCTTTTACACGCTCTTGCTGCTTTGCCAACTCGTCACCGGAAAGAGATTCACATAACTCTACTGCAGCTTTAGCGGCTTTTATAGTTTTATCCGGACTACTGTACTTAGGCTTTTCTACAATGCTTACAGATACAGATGCACTCTTGCCGGTAAGAACTTCTTTGCGCAAATCCTGATCTAGATTGCGAGCCTTAAGCCGGTTTTCCGGTATCCTAGCAGCATGAGCACTAACTGAAGCAAAGCCATGGGCAGCGTTGTACTCACGTAGGGTTAGGTTCAGCTCGCGCTGCGCCCGGATGATGTCGGCACCACCGGTAAGCAGGGCCTTGCGCGTGGCCTCCAGCTCCTCCTGAGCCTTTGCCGGGTCGATGTTCTGCGCGATGGGCGTGGCCAGCGTGTGCATCGCTGCTTGAAGAGGTGTTGCCGGTGGTGCTGATGATGCTCCCGCGACGCCGGCGTCACGCTCCAGCGGTGGTTTTGCCGCGCGGGTCGATGCCGCACGTTCATCTCCTTCCTCCACAGCTCCCTTGCCGGTGTTGACCGCACCAGCCATCATGACCTCCACGCTGCCGGCGACGCGGCCAGCACATAGCCATCTTGGCGGATCCGGCGCCACCAGCACCGGCGAGAGGCGCTGGCGCACAGGGACGGTGCCGAAATAGACGCGGATGCTGCCGAACTCGATGGTGCGGCCGTTCTGCGGGAACTTGCCGCCGTTGGCGAAGCAGCCAGCGTTATCGTTGATGAAGTCCATGTTGTAGATGCGTTGCACGAGCGCTCGCCGTTGATGTCGAGGATGCCCGCCCGAATATGAACTCCAGCAAGCGCCACTTCATGCCCCACGGTGGGCGCCAACTGTCGTCGTGGGGAACAAACAGATGCCATAGGATGGCTTATCTTGGGGCCGAATGGACGCTAGAGGATTCGGGGGAGGGTTTGTGACTAGATGGACGAACTTCCGGATGCTTTCCTCAAGAACTTGGCCAAGGCCAGAGGTAGAAGAAGAAAGACACAAGGATGAACTCGCTCTAGATCACCATGTTTATTGATCTTAACAGGTTACAGGTTTTTTCTCTTCTCTGGATCGCGCGTATGAAAGAGGCTGCCCCCTCTCCTTATATAGGGGAGAGGGTGGCTTACAGGACAAGAAACCCTAATGGGATCTTTGACTAGACAAACTACTTTACAAAAATACTTTATAAAGCTACTTTAATCACAGATGACGCCGGGGTCTTCTTTAAACAGGGAGGCTGACGTCCTCCGGCTTCTTTGGCCGTCATCCTCTTCTTTGTCTTCAAGCCTTCGTTTAAAGCTACTTTGCTTAGCTCATCCTTGTCCTTTAGCTCCTGACGGAATCTTTGACCAGCCAGCCGACATGCTCTTCCTTCCGGTGCGCCGGTATCTTTCCTTCCTGGTTCCGGTATACCCCTCTTGGGGATACCGGCTTAGCTTTACTTAGCCAAACTCTATCTTCTTATTCCGGTATGAACATTAAACCGGTATCTTGATACCATCCGGTTTGGCATACCTTTGGCATACCGGGGGTCATCCCCCCAACATTGGTCCAACAATTATAGCTTGGCATGAAACCGTGCCGAAGCAGGTGCATGTGAACATCTCTTGAGGAAGAGTAACCATTCTGATTCTTACATTTAACACATGGACAGATAACAAAACCCCCCTGCTTGTTCGCATTAGCCACTACGAGGAAATCTTTCAAACCCGTACTGAACTCGCCGGAGAGTCGGTTACCGTACATCCATTGTCGATTCATCTGCATTATTATAATATAAAATATATAATTAACCATCATGCATTTGTTAAACTAACTAGCTACAAACAATATAAATTAAACAATGAACTACACACACATGCACATTTTATCAACGACACATCAAAGGTTCAAGTTGCTAACCGCGATCGAGGAGGAAAAAATAAATGAGAAAGCTCAAGTGTGGCTCCAACACTTCATATCATGTTTGTTTCATGCTCTTGGGGCATTTCATCAAACACCTTATGTGCATAAGAGGAACCAAAAGCAAACCTAACACCCACTTGTGAAGTTTGTGAAGAAAATGGCACCAAATGGCTAAGTGTTGGCTGCTGGATGGGTATATATAGGGGCTTTAGTCCCGGTGGCGGTTTAGTCGCGGTTGGCCTCACCAACCGCGACTAAAGCCCCCCACGTGCACCGGCTGGCCACCGAGCGCCTGGGCCAGGCTTTGGTCGCGGCTTCTCCCCGAATCGCGACTAAAGGTATCTACGCGTTCCTACAGCTTCGCGACTTATGGGGCTCACCGGAAGCCTGTTTTTCTACCAGTGTTCGTGGTTCAGGTCTCACCATGCATGTTGAATGTGCACGCTGAATGTACTACAACGGGAGCTTCAACTGAGTCAAATCTGCCATTGAGAAGCAACGCTACCACGTAGCACGTTCTCGAGAGGGTCCAACTGAAGAACCCCGCATACTATTCGTTCTCTTGCATGGCCGTCGCCGACAAAACAATGTACACGCATTTCTGCACTGCACGTTCTCATTGTAGTCGGCAGGCCGTGCCTGTCTTCTAGTAGTGCGTGAATGCTGACAAAGCGAGAATCCACGTAGACCACTAGTTCTAGTTTTTGGTACTCTCTCATTCATATTAGTTTAATTGACTCTAATATGGATGTATCTATATATATTTTAATTCTAAATACATTCATATCAATGGCAAATAATATAAATCAGAAGGAGTACTTGATTGTTTTCCATCTACTAGGATTTAATCGGCGCGCATCATGGGAGTGAGAGCGAGCGGATAGGGACATGTATGTACATGCTCATGCTGATTAAGCCGGAAACGGAGTAGTATTACACTATTAGTGAACCCAGTTAAGATCAGAATTTTGGTTAGGAAAGCCAACCGGACTTGGGTGACAAGGTATTTAACTTATCAATGCCTATGTATTGTAGACTAGGGTTTAGTTGGAAGTAGAGGCAAGTAGATCTCGAAGGTTTCAGCCAAAAATTACTCGACGATTATGAAGCTAGGGTTATGTTGACAATGGATTCGATCCTCTCTTTGTCCCTCGACTCCCCCTTATATAGGAGGTGGAGCCGAGGGATTCATAATACACAGACTACAGAGTCCGGGAGGGTTTCCAACCCGTCCCGTAAAATTACAAGTCTCTATATTTCCTATTACAACTTTAACTTTCCTTAACATTAACTGAGCTTCCGAACGTCATATTATTCGACTTGTGGGCCTTCAGTAAACCCCGGGTATTATCTTCGGCAGGCCCATTGGGGATGCCTATGTCATTGGGTGAGTACTAGCTGCTCCATTTACAATGGAACGAAAAACTGACTATCCGAAGAGTATTCATGGTAATAACCTCACACAAAGTAGGGCAACATAGAGTACAACAGAGGTGGTTGAGTTTTTCTTACTATTTTGATTAAATCCACACACTCAAAAATATCATCAATATCTCTCCAAGGAATCTGCATGTTTGACATGGAGTTTTGCTCCAGAAGATATTCTCAGATTGCTACTTGTTTATTTTTTAATCCGTTTGCTACTCATTTATTTCTAAACAACGTTTGACTTGGAGTAGTTCATTTTTTAATGCTCGGAAGCATGTTTGTACAAGCTATATCCTGTTACTATTCTACAAAAACCGCTCCACAGAACCGCCGTTAACCTGTGGTCGCTGAAGAGACGTATTCTCAAAGGACCCATATCTACTGTTGTGTTAATGGCGCGTGGTTTGGTAATAAGCCAATTTAGCCACAATTTAGCCACAATTATTGGACTAAGTGATTTTTTACAACCATAAAAGGTCTTCCCCTTTAGTAACACACTTGGAAAAATAACAGCTTATACTGAAATGGGCAAATTGAAAAACTAGAAGTTACTTACTCCTCCGGCCCAATGATTTGCACGAGATGTACGCATCTTGCATCATACGCACATGTAGGGGTGGACTAACGAGCTGCTCGGCTCGTTAAGCTCGTGATCGTTAAGGCTCGAATCGTTAAGCTCGTTATCTTAACGAGATAAAATCATTGTTCAGCTCGACTCGTTATGTTCTTGCGAGCGCTCGCGAGCAGCTCGTTAAGGATCATTAAGGAGTCAATGTAAAGCAAACATGTGTGCATTGCCTGGTGAGGAAGAGCGGAAGATAGGTTTTTAGATCCTACTATAGGAGTTTCAAGCATGGTTAAAGAGCACTATTTTGCTTGGCTCCTTCTTGCCAAATATTTGAGATAACTAAAGGGACTCGCTGTCAAAACTGGTGAAGCATAGCTTTATTACCGATCTTAACGAGTAGCTCACGAACATAGTCAGCTCAATTGTTTAGCTCGTTAACCTTAACGAGCAAAAACTGCTGCTCAGCTCGGCTCGTTAACAAAACGAGCCGAGCTCAAACGAGTCGAACAAACGAGCACTCATTTAGCTCGCCGAGCTTCGAGCTTTTTGTCCAGCCCTACGCACATGTCCTGCATGTTGTAGTCATTGACGAAGACCAACACGTCGGGGTCTAGCTCGCTTGCTGTCTTGAACATTTTGACGCAGATCTCCTTTCAGTGCTTGTCAGTGTAGAACAAACCAATGCAACATCTATTAGTTCATGTTGTAGTGCCTTAAATTTCCCTTATACGGCAGTACCAGGGTGAGTAGCCCGGCGATCTGTTACTTCAAAAAGGAGGACATGCATATGTTTTTTTTTATAATGGATGCTTTATTACTTTGAAAAGCAATTATACCGGATCTCTGCATAGCTAAGATGCACACAGCCGTTTAAAAGTCCCAAAAGTCTCAAGTGAAAAAAGACAAATTACGTATCAGATATGAGCAAGTGTAAGACGCCTAAGATGAAAGCGGTGGCCCAATCCGTAAATTATGCTGCCACCCATGTAGGGAAAAAGTATCCCTCGCCGTGTCCCCTAATCGTGTATAGACCTCCGTAAAGAGGTCGCGGTTCTCCGCCTTTTGCAGCGCAGACCACGAACGGAGAGTAGTGGTACATCTATAGATAACCTCCAAGAGAGAATAATTTTTATCATTAAAAACTTTGTCATTTCTGCATAGCCATAGCGACCATATAATGGCAAGCGCTCTCACTCTAATAAACTCCTAAATCTATGGTCAATACCATAAAGCCAATTACCCAAGATATTGGTCACACTAGTCGGAGGATACAAATCAAAAGCTACTTGGATGCATGGTCATATAGATCTAGCAATGCGACATTGGAAGAAAAAAATGTTTAATCGTCTTGTTGTGATGACAGAAAACACACTGCGTACTCCCATGCCAATTGCGTTTCACAAGATTATCTTTGGTTAGGATTACTCCTCGATGCAAATACCAGTCAAAAATCATAATTTTAAGCCGTATTTTCATCTTCCAAATCTTCTTGTTCTTATCTACTGGTATTTCCGGTTGGATAATTGCATTGTATAATGAACTTACACATAACTTTCCATTGAATTATAAGTTCCAACGAAATTCATCCTAGCCTTCGGACAACTGAATGGATTCCAAACGAAGCAGTAAGGCATTTCATGCAAGAAGTTTTGGGCCGATTAAATCTCGTCTAAAACATCACTGCCAGAGGTGAGATTGCTATTACTAAAGCAATGGTATCACTTTTGCGACGAACAACGCTATACAACGCCGGATATTATTCAGATAGAGGCCTATTCCCTAGCTAGGAATCCTCCCAAAACCGTATCTGCGATCCATCCTTGATATTGAAAGTACCACATCTGAAGAAAAATTTCTTTGTTGCCATTAGGCCAGCCCAGAAATGTGAGTCTCCCAGTTTCCAAAGGATCTGGGATAACGCTTTCTCGCCAATGTACTTTCTTCTAATAATGGTATGCCATACGCCATTTTTGGTTAGAAGCTTGTAAAGCCACTTACCTAATAAGGCAGAGTTCTTGACCTGAAGGTCGTGAACCTCTAGCCCACGACAGACCACTTGACCAGTCGATATTTCTTTTTCTCACTAAAGCCTTGCAAAAAAATCTCGATCTATAATAATCGAGCTTGTGTAATACACCTTTTGGCAAAATGAAGAAGGATATCATATACAACATCATGTTGGTGAGCACTGCATTAATGAGAACTAGTCTTCCTCCGAGGGATAGCACTTTACCTTTCCAACTACTAAGTCTCTTCTGAAGTCTTTCCTCGACTAGTTTCCACTTAGCAATTATTAATCTCCGATAATAAATTGGGATTCCCAAATAGTTGATAGGAAACTGACCTTGCCCACAACCAAACAGTTCCTTATATTCAGCAAATGAGTCCTAAGCCTCGCCAAAGCAGAACAATTCGCTTTTATGGAAGTTTATTTTGAGGCCTGATAAATGCTCAAAAGCTGTCAATATTAGCTTTAAATTTTGAGCTTTATCTAGATCATGTTCCCTAAATAAAATTGTATCATCAGCGTATTGTAGGATTGATATACCCCCATCAACTAGATGGGGGATCACCCCTTCAATTTGGACATCAGATTTAGCTCGTTCGATCAAAATAGCGAGCATATCAGCCACAATATTTAATAAAAGTGGTGATAGAGGGTCGCCTTGGAGTAAGCCTTTTCTTGTCTGGAAGAAGCGTCCCGTATCATCATTGACAACAGATCGCAACACTACCTCCATACACAAAATCTTTGATCAAAGCTCGCCACTTAGGTGGAAAGCCTTTCATCCTGAGTGTCTGTTGAAGAAAAGATCATCTTACTTTATCGTAAGCCTTCTCGAAATCAATGTTTTAAAATTACCCCATTCATCTTTTTGGTGTGCAGTTCATGAACCACCTCATGTAGAACCACTACCCCATCTAGCATATTATGTCCTTGCATGAAAGCGGTTTGCGACGGCCTCACCACATGATCAACCACTGTATTCAGAAGACATGAGCTAATATTTCTACCGGGTGAGAAGATCTATTTAAACCTTGTCAAATTGTGTGCTTTTTGATTGGGATATGTGGAGTTTTTTGTAATGACATCGGATTTAACAATTCTTCAGGGTCATCCATATATCTAGCTACTGGATCAACAGTTTGTTCTTCATGCAGCGTGTATATGATTTGGACACTCCAGATTTAAATTTGGTCATCTACTCGCCTAGGGAGTCCATATGGTAGAACAAACTTTATAAGTAATAGGACATGTGATGCATAGATTGTACCATTTGTTGCCTCCGTTTTAAATTAATTACTGCAGTTTAAAAAAATGAATGAAACTACACAATGAAATGTGTTTAGATACACACGTATCTAGATCAAATATGACCAAAGCCATGAAAACTATATTGAAATGAATTAAGTGGCTTTTAATAAATGATGAACTTGAGAATATTTCAAAATTAAGTTGTATCCATCACTGATTCAAAGGCTGAGATAAGTGCTGGACTTTTCGAGGCACATCAGACTTCCATATGCCTAACTGTAGAGATGGAATTGAAGCTGAATTAAGCACCGTAAGAGCGGGTCTATCCTTCGCGATGCGGTGGTGTCACCAACCCCTGATCTTGGAGTCAGATTGTCTGGAGATGGCGAAATTGATATGGAATGAAGACATATGCCGGTTAGTCTATAGGACTCTGGTTGAAGATATTAAATCCTTGCTAAAGGATCGTCGCATTTGCTTTACTGATATTAATAGGATTCTTAATATTAGTAGTTATTTTATGGCCAATTATGCTAGGTTAAATAGACATACGGAAGTGTGGCATCTCCCCTGCCTAGAGGGATTAGCAGAGATTAGGCAAGATTTTGTATTCGCCGATATTCTCATATTCTTTGAGTAATGCAAGTATTGATTCACAAAAAATGAAATAAACTGAAAGAAGCTATATTATCTTTTTATGGGGCTGGTTGATTTTCATAGGTTGACATCAGTAGAATAAACAATAAAACAAGTACTAAAGTACACCCAAATTGATTTAACTTGTACAAAAAAAAATTATGTCTAGCACCAGTTTTTTCCCACTGATAATAAATAAAATTAGTGTGTTTTTAATACGTATACACCTTACTCAAAAGACACATGACATATGATTTCACCTAACGCGGTTGAAGGTTTTGATTTACCCATTTTGTACATACAATTCTTTTGAAGTAGCTTTCTTATCAAATATCTAACATGTCACCATTAGTGTAACCAATTTTCTCCTTTCCCATAGGCAGCGGAGGAGCGTGAGTAAAATATTAGCATGGGCCAAATCGTCATCCCACCATGGTAGCATGGGCCAATCAAGCCACATCTCTTCAGCGGGCCAGTATTTAGTTGATCCGGTGAGACAAATAAGCTAAATTGGCCTAAAAAGCATACAAGTTTCACTTTCATAAGACTGGGCCAGCACCCAGGTTGGCCTCCAAGAAGCGCCGTCAGTGCCCATAGGGTCCTTTGTACTCGACTTCATCCTCTAGATTGACTATTTATATCTCGATGGTCATGGAGAAGTTTCGAAAGTGCTACGTAGAGGTTGTCTTCTTGCTTTTCTTGTGACTACTCATATGTGTTTTATTCGGAGCATTTTCCCCCTCATCTTGTCACAAGTGTGGACTAGGAAGCACCGGAAAATATTGCGTTGTTGCGACTATGTTTTCTTTATATATGCACATGCATAGTATTTCACTGATGACTCTAGAAGCTGTTGTCCTTGACTATCTTGGAGCGGAACAAGATATGTATCTGGTAAATCCGTTTCTCTGGAGAGTAGGGTGATGTGTACAGTTGTACTACTGCTCAAACCACTTGTGAATCCTCATGGAGCTAGGGGCTTGCACTGGGTTGTCTCGCACTATCTTGTCACTCTGGCCTTTTCTGTTCGAGCTCCGTCTCTGGCTCAAGCTACGGGGTTCAGGACTCGCGACCGTTGAATGTACTGGTGTGAACGCTTGAACCTCACAATTCAGGAGCTAATGCTGATTTTTCCACATCGCTACTTATTTTTTCTTATTAATCTTTAAGCACGGAACGCTACGTCAATCTTTTGGGCGCACAAGAACATTCGTCACATGGACAGATCTGTCATTGTACAACATGCTACCACGTGCCACGTTCTCAAGATGACAAGAGGGTCCTGCAACCAACAGACCTGAAGACCCCCGCATATTGTCCGCTCCCTTGCATGAACATCACCGACGAAACAATGCACTACGATCATCTCTGCGTCAGGAATTCTCCGTGGTCCTACATGATTGACGCAGAGCAGAGCGCACATACAAAACCATGTAGCTTAAGGTATCGATTACATCATTGTGGCCACTACGGAGCGCACATACAGTTCCAGTTAAGATTACAAGATTTTGGTTAGGAGAGATCGGACTCCGGTATGTGTTGTTTCATCTATCCAGGCATGTATTATTTTTTATTGCTATGAACCCCGGGCAATTATTAATAATCGAGTATGCTCGTGTAATCATCTCATACAAATCATGCCATTTATAAAAAAATAACAATGTGCTCATGTGCTAAGCATGTAGTATGCGTTGTTTTCAACAAAAAAAATGTCGTACAAGCAACATCCAGGAAAATAAACAACCCTAAAATGGTTTTCTCCTTGACCAACACACTTGCAAAAATATCACCCTTCATTGAAATGCATAAATTCGTCATGTTTCATTACCTCATGCTTGAGATAAAGGTATAGAAGAAAAGTGTTGTTGCCTTGATCAAGCTAGTACAACAAGTGTGCCGCATGTTTGATCGTTGTATGTATGTACGTCTAACTAACTAGTCAGATCGCTAGTAATTAGTCATACAGTGGGATAGAATGGAACTCGATATATCTTGCGGCCGTATAACTTATAATGGATGACGGGTACATATGATGAGACATTAATTTCCCGTGATTCTCCTGTGAGCGACGCCCCCATCACGCTTCACGCCGCCTTCAAAATTTGGCGCTTGTTTTCCTTTCCTATTTGTTGTTAAATTAATGTACATTGTCTCTTAAAGAAAACAAATCTAGGGTTCCGTTCCTCTCACGGGCGATGTTGGTGGTCCACTCCGTTAGCCAGTGGCCTTAGAGTACGTCTGGGAGGGGTGGCGGACCATGGCTCTTCACTTGCGGGAGAGTATTTGCTCTTTGTTTAGCTTGTTTTTTCGGTGGAGCGGGTGACCGTTGGTTGTGTTTGTGTGGTTGGTGACCTTTTGCGGTTTCCGATGTGTCATCGGCAAGGGTGGGCGTGGCCCTGTTGTGATGTTGTTGGGTGGGCTTAGCCCTACTTGTATTGGTTTTTGCCCGGTTTCCTCTAAAAAACTAGACACTTTCTTCTTAATGAATAGATAAGGCAAAACTTTTACATTCTGAAAAAAAAAAACAAGTTCTAAATAGGTTGCACCGGAAAATACTACCCCCTCTGTCTCAAAAAAGTGTCTCAACTTTTTTAAAATTTAGATGTATCATCTAAATTTTAAAAAAGTTGAGAGACTTTTGGTGAAACGGAGGGAATATGTTATTGAGCCTGTATTTTCTCTCTTCATGCAAGTCCATATAATTTCCACGAGATACGTAGAGCTTAACAAGAATAGCTTGCTTCCTCTGCCGCCTCATAATTAAGATACTATTCAGCTCAGACGTGCCCATCTCAATTGCTTCGGTGCGGAAGAAGCTCTAAGTGTCTTTTCAAGCCATAGGTTGTGGCCCATGTATATGATCTTCGAGGGCAAGTAACTGGGTGATATAGGGAAGTCATGTGTAAGATGTCTCTTGTTTGCACCTCCGCAGTTAATACATTTTAACATTAAGTTTAACTTTCTTTACTTTTTAACAAATGTATAAGATACTTGAGTACGGCTGCAGTACAGTTCATGATGAAAACCAAAGATATATTTTTGTTTACATGAGTGCAATCCCTAGCTTAGATGCAGAGGCCAACCTCGACTCTTTGTGAATGCTTAATGTGATCACAGTATCATACTCTGCCTTGTCTAACAAGGCAATTTACACAAAAATAACTTTTTGTGGGAAAAAACTCACGAAATGACCCTTCGGCAAAACTATTTCACGCCTTCGACCCTTTTGTGTGACGCTCTTGCGAAGGGCGCCACATCTGTCTATGTGGCGCCCGTGAGAGCGGTGCCACACATCGTCGGCTGGGAAGCTCAAGCCGTCAGATATGACAAGATGTGTGACCCTTGCGAAGGGCGCCACACAAAAAGGTTAGAATCGTGAAATAGTTTGACCGAAGGGTTATTTCGTGTAATTCTTACTTAAAGGGTTATTTTTGTGTAAATCGCCGTCCAACAAAGAGTAGCGCTGAGTTATAGGTGGACAGATCATCCACCTACGGTTCTCATTCTATCCGTCGTTTTCCAGCATGGAATGTGGACATGGCTGATAGCCTATTTCAAATTTTAAATTGGCTATGTCTAAGCTTACAGAACTTGCTTGATTTATCATGGTGCTGTCATTGCTTCGCAAATGCCACCTACACATACGTGGTCAAAGTTTACCGAATTATACTTTAACTAAACCCAGAACACGAAATAATTGTAAACGGGGAGTACCTTGTATCATCTATTGCTTATTGATAGCTTTAAAAGACAAGATGTTGTAAAGTAGCCAAAAGTTTTTTGGTGGGTTGGTTGAATTTCATGCATCATCTAGATAATAATAAATTGAGTACCATAGTACAGCTCGATTGATTTTATATTTCTATCATGTATCATGTCTCTCTCACCTCTGTCACTATTTTACTCACTAAGAATAATGAGTTGTTTCGAAATAGATGTGTTTTAGTTAGTACAAATCTTACTTTTAGTGACACATGAGACAAATTTTGCTTACCGTGGTTGGAAGCTTAGTTCTTCCTTGCATTGACGTTATACACGTGAAAACAATCTTTTCAATTTCGTACTAGGATCAACTATTTTGGCTTAACTCTCTTGGTTTGCATCCACATGGTTCCATTATTCAAGTCAATCTACTCCTTCCCCATAGTCCCTTTTCTACCCCTCACCACCCCCTCCAGTTGTCTACTTATATCTCCATTGCCCTGAGAAAATTTCAACCATGCTGTATAGAGGTTATCTTCCTGATTTTCTTGTGACTATTCGTATGTATTTTATTCTGAGCATTTGCCCCTATATTGTCCCGAGTTGGAATAGGAAGCATCAGAAAATGCTAAGTTAATGCTAAGTTATTGAGCCTATGTTTTCTCTCTTTGTGCAAGTGCATATAATCTCCACGATGTTGATACCAGGAGCTTGCAGCGAATGTTCGACTTCCTCTGCTTCCCCATAATTAAGATGCTTCTGAGCTCATCTCAATTTCTCGGAAGGGGCAGAGTTTCCTAATGTATTTCGAAGATACTAACCCATATTTGTTCTATGTCGAAGCTTACACCACCTGCTATATATTAGCCTGAATCGTCCTATTGCACATGCTGCGTGTGATTCCCCATTTCCACACATCGCACAGTTTCCCTTCTCGACCGGAAGTGCGTGCTGTAAACTTGTGTAGTCAGTAGTCACAAATTGTCGGGTTATGAATTATGATAATTGTTCTATTCCATTCCTCAAATCATAGACACGTGTCTGATTGCATATGCTCTGGAGTTTCTCTAAGAAACTATCTGGAAGGTCCATTTTTTACACCATATAGATTCCTGTCTTGGCCAAACTGAACCGTAGAGACGGTACCGTCATGTTCAGATGGACGACTTTGCACTGAAACTTTCCATGGATCAAGCGATAAAAGGTACTCCACTGTAGTATCGACGAGATTGGATCGCATCGGCAGGTTGCGCGCGGCGCCGGGAAGCTTCACGGAAATGCAAGTTGCGAGCACTATAGGGGGAACACGGATGTGATCGAGTGAGCACTGAGCAGAGTAGGTGATGAGTGGAATAGCCACCGCCTCTGCCTGCCTATGACCAAGCTAGTATGTAAGTGTGCTGCTACTGCTGCTTTGATCGACGTAGGTATTCATGTATGTAGAACTAACTAGCTGGATTGCTGCCTTTCTCGGGTCGTAGTCATACACTGTGGTAGATAAAACTCTTGGAAGTATCTTGCGGCCGTTCAGCTCATCATGGCTGAAGACCCGCAGTCCACGTACGCGCCGAGACAATTTACCAGGATTCTCTTGTGAGCAAGGCGATCACAAGTCCTAAAAAATTCGGCGCCTGTTTTATTGTGCTTGTTTACCAGTGTTCTGCTTTCTGAAGCAACATTTTTATCGCACTGTTTGATTGAACGAATGCACAGTCGTCTCAAAAAGGTAAAGCAAAGGAGAAAAAGGTATACGCAACTGGGGAAAAATGTTGGGTTTACGTGCCTAACAGTGGCCTAAAACTTGACCACGTTTACCTCTTTGACCTGCTTGTCAAAGTCACCTTGGATTTGAAGTCTTGGTCTTGTTTGCTTGTTGCCCTTTTCGAGACATGCTTACGTGTGTATATGATCCTTGGAACGCGGCTGCTCGACGATGAAGGATTTGCTGATTCATTAATTAATGACATTTAAAACATGTCACATTTTTATCTCTTGTCTTTTTGCTAGATTGGTTTGGACAGTTATTTATGCCACGCATGATATTTTACCACCATCCAATATCACAAATATTAAAAAAATGGCTCAATGGTATCGACAAGAAAACAAAGGCTAAAATTCGCATTGGTGTTTCAGCTATATGTTGGTCGGTTTGGAATTGCAGAAACGATATTGTGTTTAACATGAGGCATTCTACAAAAAATTTGCAGGTTATCCATATTGTGGCTCATTGGATTTAGCTATGGTGTTTCCTTTTTCTACAAATTTTTTTGCATGGTTACTGGATGCAACTACCTACTAATGGATGTACATGATAATTTCTACCAGGCTACTTGGCGGCCTATTAGTAGATTACAAGATGTCTAGGCATAGAATTACTTGGATTTTTTTCTATGGTTGATTTCTATATCGATCCTATCGAATCTATGATTTATAAACTTTGAATTATTATTACTTTTTTTAATAGATGTTTGTGTGTATCTTTTGATGCAAAGGCTGGGGCATCCCCATTTCGAAAAAAGCAAACGACAGCAAAGAGTTTTAGAGAACATGCGAAACAAAGCTAGGTACTACCTCCGCCCCGGTTTACAGGGTCTACGCGTATCCCAAGATCATCAATTTGATCAATATAATATAATATTTATTCTAAAAAAATTATACCATTAAAAGTACAACATCTAAACTTTCCAATGATATGTATTGATATGTATTTTGTAGTATATATCTTGTGTTACTTTGGTTAAATTGAAGACCTAGGGATACGCATAGGACATGTAAACCGGGACGGAGGGAGTATATCTGAACCACGTGGGAAAACTACACCCACTCGCAGTCACTAATTAAAGCAAGGCTCAAACACAATCATTTACATCAAAATTTATGCATAGCCTATTCTCTGACATGGTAAACTTTTTTCTGATCCCGAGAGCAGCGTTTGTTTCGGGATATCGCCTACACGTATCCACCATTTATTTGGTTGTGTTTGCTTTGAGATTAGCACATCAAAGGAATCTTTGCATGCAGCTAGACTCTCTCTTTATTTAATACATGGAAATAATTTTTATTGTTGAACTTTAAAATATCCATATGTATTAGAATATATATATCAGATAAACAATCCACTTAAATATGTGTATTTCTTTCGATGCTATTTTTTAAACAAGCCTAAAAAGTTTATTTTGACAAAATAAAAGTTTTGAATTCTAAAACACATTTGAACATGATGACACATAATAAAACTCGATATAAAAAATTGTCTCTCCAAATTGAACTCTAAAACAGTTGTCAAATATTTTGTAACTATGATGAACCAAGTACGAAACTGAGTGAAATAAATTGCTTCAAAAAATGTTTCACTAAGTTTCGGAAGTCGATTTCCAAGAATTATCAAAAGATTGTGAATATTGGTCTTATTTTATAGCTCGTTCACTAGGAACTGAATTGTCCAAACGATTCACAAATTGAACTTCTGGTTCAACAGCTACGAAATTTTTTGATCTAGTAGCATAGTAGGAGAGGGAAACTACGTGACAAAAAATCTAGAAAATAGGAAGGAGAGAGGGGATGTCATGTGCACGGAACAAACTTGCCGTGGCATTGTCGCGACAGATGATACTGGGATAGCTTACGAGAGGTGGGACAAGACGATGTAGAAGAATCCGAACATGAGATTCACACACGATGTACCCAGGTTCAAGATCCATAACGGTGGTGGATTTGTACTCCCGCTATCATTCACTATATGATCATAGTTGTGTTTACAAAGCTGCCACCAATGGTAGACTATGCAGTGTAGATTGTATCTCATTGGATCTCGTGTGAGCAAATCTATCCCTTAAGGGATGCTTTGTTTGGATTTATATATGCAACCGACTAAGCTTTGCACGTGTTTTCCTGCCTTCTACTACAATTCATGGTGACGTGCGGGGCCAGTCTATGTGAGTCGTCGTGTTGGGATACCTCCTTGTTGGGCCATGTTCTCCCATGAGGACACCCATATCGACATATCCTCGTCAAAACTCATTTCTCTCACCCAGCTCCCACACTCTAGTTCTCCGCCTTTAGTTGATTGGGTACATCCTATATGGGGGACGCCAAGAATGACACGGAATAGGGGCTAGATGGATGACCCCCGAAGGGTTTTGGTGACCGTTCTTTGGGCCTAAACAGGGCTATCTTCGGCATAGATAGTGAAGAAGACGTTAGAGAGGAGAAGGCAAGATCGTCGGAGATGGATTTGACAGTCTGGCATATTTATGCCGTTTGCCGGAGACCATATCGAACATAAATCGCAAAGAAACATGTATTGTGGTGGCCGGGAGTCTGACAAGGGGCGCGGAGTTGGACGTTCCAGCGGTGATGATGCTAGTCGTGGCAACATGGCGAACACACCGGGAAGCTGAGGATCAGAGAATTTCCAATAGAATATTGTCCATGGTTTCTATTGGGGCTCTAGTTTTCACTCTGATCATCGTGATTTCAACTATGTCCTTCGTAATCGTTATTGTCATCATTATGATTTTGAAAGAAGTAGCGGAGATACCAGCCATTGTGGAAACTATGGGGCCAATCGTACTTGGTTGTGCCTGACAACGACCTTGTTGTGCCTGGCAATGACCTTGTTCAAGGCATTGTTTTTGGGAGCGGCGACTTTTCTTCAGGGTGAAAACCTAAGATCTCCGATCAGGTGATGATGGTGCTTGTGTGCTTTTCCTTTCAAGGCGTCACTTGTGGAGAAGCTGGACTTCTAATGTTGTCTAGGTGGTGTTAGTGCTACTGCTCCAAAGAATAGATCTCTTTAGCGGGACTTTTCTTATATTGTAATTCTTTTTCTTTTTTAGTTGTGTGCATCTGTAATGCCGTTGGGGCAATGCGTTGGTGCATATGTTGGATGTAATTGGTATCTTTGTGATATTAATATATTCTATTTATCGAAAAGTAGGAGGAGGCCGGGGAACCAAATTTCATTCCAATTGAGTCTAGAGACACAAGGAGCATTGCAAGAAATTCTAGCACTGTGCTAAAGGCTCTATTTTCTTGGACTTCTGGGGGCACGACACTGACTAAACGTAAGTATGCACTTGATCTTCTTTATCGTGTTAGTATGGAGCAAGTTCACTTCAACTCCACTAGCTCCTACGGAACAGCTGGCTGAGATAATGGTTCACCATTGGGCACCAAAGATTATTTTCGGTACCATAGTATCATTGATGGTTTACAGTATTTGACACTCACATGTCTAGATATTTCTTTTACTTCCAAGTCAGAAAGGAGATAAAATACTTTGGATGTGGAACTCTTACCAAACATTTAACGGGGTTCCATTATTCACTCCAATCTTCGCATATCTCATAGGGTTTGTTTTGTACTCCTCGTCATCCTAGTACTATTTATATCTTGATTTCCATAGAGCGGTTTCAGTCATCCTAGACGTCACTTTCTTTCATTTCTTGTATCAGGTTTGTTCAAACTTACAGGTTGTCAACTATAAAATCAAATAAAGTTTTAAAAAAAAGTTAAAGAAGTTTTCTAGTACACCCGAATTGACTCTATCTTGTCCCTTGTGTCATGCCTCTCACATCTATTGTTTATTTTTCAATTGTTAATAGAGAGTAATTTTTGAATTAGTGTGTTCTAAGGGTAAACCTTATTCAAAAGACACATGAGTAATTTTACTAATGCGCCCTTATTCGTAGTGGGTTAAATCCTTTCAGCGTGGCTTTCTTACCAAACATAAAATATGTTTCCGTTATTAAAACCCATATCCTTCTGCCCCAAAGGGTCCTTTTGTACACCCTCATGGTCCTCTTGAATGACTATTTATATCTCAACGGCCATGGAGGAGTTTCGGTCAATGCTATGCAGGGGCATTTCATGCTTTTATGTGACTAGTAAAATGAGCTATATTCAGAGCAATTTCACCTGTTACTTGTTACATGTTTAGAATAGGAAGCACCGGAAAATACGATGATACCGAACATATCTTTTCTTTGCACGTGCACAGGCATAGCATTTCAACGGGAGCTTCAGAAGCTGCTTTTTTGAATTATCCATGAGCAAAACAATATACGTATCCGGTAAATCTGTTTCTTCAGATGGTAGGGTAATCTGAACAGTTGTAGTGTGGCTCAAACCACTGGCAGATCATCACGTAGCTACGATGTTGAACACTATGATCTGGCACCGGCTTGTAGCGTGACGCTCTGGCCTTTTCTGATGTACTTCCGTCTGCGGCTCGACCAATAGAGTTCATGACTCGCGATGCCGAATCTGCATGTTGAGTATACCCAATGCAGAGTTTCCGAGATCACGAATCATTTTTTTTTTCTTTTTGCATCTTTGAGCACATAGCACTTCACCACGTACATCACCTTTCGGCACACGCGAACATGGGTTACATGCACAGAACTCGGAAATGCCTCACGTACGATAGAAGTTGTACGATCTCCGTACGACTAGACTCAAGAAGGGCCTTCCAATGATCTGGCCCACATACTGGCTGACGCTGATTTGAGTCTGATCGTACCAAACCATCCTACAATTTCTATCGTACGTATAGCATTGCTCCACAGAACTGGCATGTTCTCCAGACGGTCCAGGAGCCACAGACCGGAACACCCCCGCCGACCGTTCGCTAAGGGCATCTCTAGCGGCGCGACGCATTTCGGACGTCGAAACGGACGCGTCGTGTCCGTTTGCGTCGGCCGAAATGGTCGAAATCGTCCGGGCGTCCGTTTGCGTCGGGGCTCCAGCGGCGCACGCATAAATTTTTTTTCATTCATAATTTACGTTAAAAAAAACATAAAAAGGCCATAAAGGCGTGCTAAAAGTTGGTGCTGCCTCGGTCGTCGCTGACGAGGTTAATGAACTCCGCCGTCGGCCATGGAAGCTCGTACGCCGGCGGTGGAGGAGGTACCGCCGCATGGGCAGGAGGCTGTGGCCAGGGATCCCACGCCGGAGCAGCAGGCGGAGCGCGGTCGTTGGAACGCGTCGGCGTGGCCGAAGGAGTCGCCGGCCTCCCCTGCGCGAGCGCTGACTCCCGCAGCCGGATTGCGAGCCCCTCCCACAAAGCGAGCTCGTTAAGCTCGTCCTGCGCGCTGTTGGCCAGTGCCATGGCAATGGCCTCATCCTCGGAAAGGTCCGGCGGCTGGGTCTCCGGATCCCATGCCGGCCCGCCGTCGTCGTGGTCGTAGTCGACCATGTCGACGTCCTCGTCCGCGTCCTCCTCGTCGTCCGCGTCCTCCTCGTCGTTCTCTTCTTCTTCTGCGGCGATCTCTCGGTCGAAGAAGTCCACGTCGCCGAGGTAGCCAGCGCGGCCGAACTGTCCCGAATCCAGTTGTAGGAGTTCAGCGCGTACGCCTCATCCTCCCGCAGATCCGGCGGCAAGATCGCTCGGCGGCGGCGCACCTCGTCCCGCCGCTCTCGGCCCTCGCGCGGCACGGGGGGGACCGGCACGCGCCGCGAGTTGAGGTACCAACCCCCTCCCGGCAAGTTCGCGTCCGGCCATGGCACAGGCCGGTTTTCCTCCCATAGCTGCCGCGCGAGCTCAACGCGGACGTACCGGCCGACCCTTGCCTTCTTGCCGGAACGCGAGCCGCTTGCCTCCTGATCGTTCTTCGTCTTGCGGAACGGCCAGCATTTCTTTCCCATGGCGTCGGTGGGGTGGATACTGTGGGATTTGGCAATGGTTTGGTCGTCGAAATGGACGCCGGCAGCGTCCATTTAAAAGGCTCCGACGCCATATCGCCTTCAATGGCCTGCCAGTGCAACGTCTACTAGCTGCGCACGCTCGCGGAAGCCGAGGCACGCCATTAACGCGGCCCTGCGAAGGCTGCAGCGCGCCGCCCGGAAGTAATGGCCGAAGACGAAGCAGTTGTGCCGCTGCCAGGCGGGCCCGTGCGAGGACCGAGCGGACACTTTGCGCGTCCGCGCAGCGTCCGCCGAGACGCAAACCTGGCGCATATTTGGGCCAGGTTTGCGTCTCTGCGGACGGCCCGGTCACTTGCGTGGGCTGGAGGAGGTGCCGACGCATTTCGGTCACGGCGGAGGGCACATGGCGGCGGCGCTGGAGATGCCCTAATACATGACCATCACCGACAAAACAATTAGCCATCATCACAGAGTAAAATTGTTTAGAGTTTCCGTGGGGGCAATGCCCACACCACGTCTCTCTTTACATAATGATCAGAATACGGTACATATACGACAGAGTACAATACATACTAGACCTATCTTAACACTCCCCCTCAATCTGAACTTCTACTCTGTACAAGATTCAGATTGGTCATAAAACGGTCTAGCATCTGTCGAGTGGCCGGCTTAGTAAAAACATCAGCCAGCTGATCATCGGAAGAGATAAACCTGACATGTAAGGCTCCAGCAGTTACACGCTCTCGCACAAAATGGAAATCTACCTCAATGTGCTTCGTCCTAGCATGAAAGACTGGATTGGCTGTCAGGTATGTTGCCCCTAGGTTGTCACACCACAAAATGGGGGTGCGCTGTTGGGAGATCCCTAACTCCCTGAGTAGTGACTCTACCCAAATAGCTTCGGCTGCTCCATTCGCCAAAGCTTTATATTCTGCCTCAGTGCTTGACCTAGAGACAGTCGGCTGCTTCTTGGAACTCCAAGAGATGAGATTTGGTCCAACAAACACGGCAAAGCCTCCTGTGGACCGGCGGTCATCAACACAACCTGCCCAGTCGGCATCTGTAAAGATACTGATGCTAGTGGTGGAAGACTTACGGAAAAGCAGTCCTGTACTCAATGTTCCCTTCACATATCGCAGAATGCGCTTCACCGCTTCCCAATGAACATCAGTGGGCTGGGAGAGAAACTGACAGACCTTATTCACAACAAACGATAGGTCTGGGCGAGTAAGAGTCAAATACTGAAGGCCTCCAACAACACTGCGATACCGGAAAGAATCGTCGGCATCAAGTGGAGTACCAGACTCACGAGACAAGCGATCTCCTGTAGCCAGCGGTGTAGAGGTGGCCTTACAATTCTCCATGCTCACACGGTGCAACAAATCCAGCGCATACTTCCGTTGAGTGAGCGTCATCCCCCTTGAATTGTAAGACGCCTCCAAACCAAGAAAGTACTCCAGAGTACCAAGATCCTTGATAGGGAACTGGGCAGATAACTGATGAACAAGCCGATCTACTGCCACTGGGGTGGAGCCAACGATGACAATATCATCAACATACACCAGCATGTAGATGTGGATACCTCTGTGAGAGAAAGTGAACAAAGAGGTGTCAGCCTTGGGAGGAGCGGAAGCCAAGCTCGGCAAGAAGCGCACTGAGACGCGCATACCAAGCGCGCGGAGACTGCTTCAGACCGTAGAGAGCTCGCTGCAGCTTGCACACGTGGGTAGGATACCGAGCATCCTCAAAACCAGGAGGCTGCTGCATATAGACATCCTCAGCGAGGTACCCATGAAGGAACGCATTACTGACATCAACCTGTCGAAGTGTCCATCCTCGAGAGACAGCCAGCGAGAGAACGAGGCGAACGGTGGCTGGCTTGACGACATGACTAAAAGTGTCACCATAGTCAATGCCGTGCTGCTGAGTGAAGCCGCGAGCGACGAGACGAGCCTTATACTTGCTTGGTCTTGAACACCCATTTACTACCAACAATGTTGACGCGGGGAGGGCGAGGAACTAGAACCCAAGTGTGCGTGTGATCGAGAGCAGCGATCTCATCGGACATGGCTGCACGCCAGGCAGGTTCGCGAAGCGCATCGCGATGGGACACCGGCGTGGCAAGGAAAGCTCGGCGTCCAGGGTTGTAGCGCACCGTACCATCAGTGAACTGCTTCTCTCGGCGCGTGTTATCACGTGCGCGAGTAACCATAGCATGGCTGGGCTCAGCCGAGGGCGTCACGGTCACAGAGACAGGGCTCTCGACAGGAGGCGACGCGGGCTGAGCAGAGGCAGGGGTGGCGACCCGTGCAGGCGAGACGGAGCCGGTGGGCTCGTCCGAGGCCTCGGACGGAGACGGCCCGGGAAACGGAGCCGATGAGGTCGACCCGCGGGTGCACGAGGCACTAGTCGGCGACGAAGGCGTCGCGGGCGAGGAGAGCAGCCTCGGTTCGCGGGCGCCATGCACATCGAGCGCGGGCGCACGGCATGCAGCCGGTACGTCGATCACAGGAGCGCGACAGGTGCCACCGTCGGTCGCTGGGAGCTCCTGGTGCACAATAGAAACACTGCCTGGAGCCGGCACATTAGTGGACATATAAGACAGGTCATAATTGCGCATAGTAGTACTCGTAACCGGTTCATCGGAAGGGAAAGAAAGTGCATCTTCAAGAGAGGAGACATCAACCTGAACACCGGGCGTGGCGTAGGGAAAAACCGACTCATCGAAGACAACATCACGGGAGATATAAATACGACCCGTGGAGCGATCCAAGCACTTATATCCCTTGTGCATCGGACTGTACCCCAAGAAAACACACATAGTGGAACGGAAAGAGAGCTTATGTGCGTTATACTTGCGCAAGCTGGGCCAACATGCACAGCCAAAGGTGCGGAGAAAGGTATAATCAGGCTGCACCTTGAGGAGGCAATGAATAGGTGTATCCTGGCGCAAAACAGGGGTAGGCATGCGGTTTATAAGATAACAGGCAGTAAGAAAAGCTTCATTCCAATACCGAAGTGGGAGAGACGAGTGCGCTAAGAGCGCGAGACCTGTTTCTACGAGATGGCGATGCTTGCGTTCGGCAACCCCGTTTTGCTGCGAGGTATGGGGGCACGACAGGCGATGAGAGATGCCCGTGCGCTGAAAATAGCGATGCAATTTATGATACTCACCACCCCAATCCGACTGAACGGTTTTGATTTTAGTGTCGAGAAGGCGCTCAACATGAGACTGGAACTCATAGAAGACATGCTCAACATCAGACTTATTTTTCAGGAGATAAATCCAGGTAAACCGGGAGAAATCATCAACAAAGCTAACATAATACTTATACCCTCCCGAAGATGCAATGGCAGGACCCCAAACATCCGAATGAATTAACTCAAGAGGTATAGTAGAAACATGATGTGAAGTATTATAAGGCAATTGTTGACTCTTAGCACGTTGACATGCATCACAAACAGAAGTCTGATTATTGGAAGAACACACTAAATCATTTTGTCGAACAACAGTTTGCACGACATTATTGGTGAGGTGGCCAAGCCGATGATGCCACTGCGTGGAGGTGGTTTTGACGCCGGAGGAAGCCTGGCGAGATGACGACCATGACACGCGACTGAATGGTATGGGGTAGAGACCTCCGTGACTCCTACCGCGAAGAAGAACTCGCCTCATGGCCTTGTCCTTAACAAGGAAAAAATGACGATGAAATTCAACAAAGACATGATTATCACATACGAGGCGGTAAACGGAAATGAGATGCTTGCTAATATGCGGAACATGAAGGATATTTTTCAAGTGAAGAGATGAACCGGGTAAATACGAGTTACCAATATGAGCAATAGACAAACGTGCGCCATTTGCCACTTGAACTTGATCTTTCCCGCTGTAGCGCTCATGGACATGGAGGCGCTCAAGATCACTTGTCAGGTGATCGGTTGCCCCGGAGTCCATGACCCAGCCAGGTTCTTGGGATGTCAATGCAGCGTTGCCGGCGCGCTGGTTGTCGTAGTCGTAGCGCTTGCGGCAGTCACCCGCCTCATGACCCCAGATGCAACAAATCTGGCACTGCGGGCGATTGCGACGGTTACGGCCGTTGCCACCGCCATTGCCGTTGCCGTTGCGGTTATTGGTTCCGCCATGTTGCCATCGGTGCGACGGCGATCTTGGCCGCCCGCGCCCTGACCATAGCCGGGCTGTCCCTGGCCCTGCGGAGCTCCACCGGCAGGGCGACCGCCACTAGGACGGTTGGAGTCATACGCGGGGCTGGAGTTGTTGATGTTGACCGGCCGGGCTGCGCTGTTAGCCGAGGAGGACCAGTCCTCGGAGTCCACTTGTGTCTTCTGGAGAGCCTCGTAGCTGAGGACGTTGGCGTAGAAGGTGGCAAGCGAGATCGGGCCGCCCGCGAAGTTCATGGAGGCGGCGATCGGGTTGAACGCTGAACCGAGACCGGTCAGCATGTAGTCGATGATATCATCATCGCTGAGTGGAGAGCCGGCGGCTGCCATAGCATCCGCGAGAGTCTTCACCTGCTGCATATAAGCAGCAGCAGGGCCATCGCCCTTCCTCAGCGCCTGAATCTGGTGCTTGAGATGTCTGACGCCGGCGCGATTCTCGGCGGCAAACATGGCGTGGACGGCTTCCCACGCGGAGGCGGCGGAGGTGCAGCTGATGAGCTGGCCCGAGATCTCCTCGGACATAGACGAGAGGAGGTGATCGAGAACCTTCTGGTCCAAGGTCCACCAGTGAGCGTACTCGGGATTGGCCACCGTGGTGGCGGCATCACCCGTCCCCTGCGTGATCGTCTTGGAGGGTGCCTTGAAGGAGCCGTCGAGGAAGCCACTGAGACGAGCTCCGGCGAAGTTGGGAACAGAGAGAGCTTTCCACAGCATGAAGTTGCTACCCGTGAGGCGGACGGCGATAGTTGGAATCGTGAGGGTAGTGGTGGAGGCGATCGGTGGTTCGATGACGGGGGCCGAGACCGCAGTGGAGGAAGAGCTCGGGGCAGAGGAAAGCACGAGAGCCGAGGACGTGGTCATCGCGGCGGCGGCTGCGAGAGATCGCGGCGGCGGCGGCGGAGAGGCGGCTCGCTAGGGTTTCCCAGCGGCGGCGGTGATTGGCTCTGATACCAAGTAAAATTGTTTAGGGTTTCCGTGGGGGCAATGCCCACACCACGTCTCTCTTTATATAATGATCAGAATACGGTACATATATGACAGAGTACAATACATACTAGACCTATCTTAACACACAGCACCGCGCGTTCTCAATGGCCGTGCCCATCTTGTACAGTACATGAATGTTAGGATGCACAAAACCGGTCAACTGGTTTGTTTTACCGATCAGTAAATCAAGTTAAGATCAATATTTTGGTTAAGGAAACCAAACTAGACTCCGCTCCGGTACGTGCTAACTGCTCCACTTACGCAAACATGCCTGCCCGAAGAAGGATTATACGTGTGTAATCATCTCACACATATATCAATCACCATGAATGTGCTAAATATGTAACGGATGAGTTTTACGGAAAAACAACATGCTATACAGGCTATCCACGAAAAGGAGCACACCCTGAAACGGTTTTTTTTTTTCTTTTAGTAAAACACTTGTAGAAGTATTAAAATGTACTGAAATGCATAAATTAAATTTCGTAAATTCAAAATCAAAATTAAAGAAAAATATCTTAGAGTCGAACAGAACAGAGATGGTTTAGTTTTTCTTCTCGATGCGCCCACCGTCAAAATCCTACTTATCGTTCGTTTGGACATAACTATTGTAAGTTTTGATCTCAAATTTTGTAATGCAAAAGCAATATATACTAGAAGTGAGATTTTAGTGGGATCCCACTTGACACCTTAACTCGAGTGTTTTACGTGCAGTTGATTAGGCACATTTTGACCGAAATCTCTTTTACTACTACTCAGTTAGACACACATGTTAGGCACTGAGACACGGTTTCCTCAGTCCTAACCTCCACAAATCCTATTGTATCATGTCTTGCATTCTCTACAGTTTCTTCTTCCACATGTAATAGAGAGTGGATTCAAATTTGTTTGTTTTTAATAAGTATACACCTTACTCAAAAGATGCATGGGATATGATTTTGCCTAGTGTTGGTCAAAATTTTGGTGTGACCTTTTTTCATTTTAAAGCCTTTTAATGCATCTTTCTTACCAAACATCAAACACACTTCCAATATTGCAATCAATTGTTTTCTTTTCATAGGGTCCTTTGGTACCCCTCACAATCCTCTCGATGGACTATTTATATCTTCACGAAGAAGTTTCAGTCATGCTATGTAGAGGTTGTATTCTTGCTTTTCTTGTTACTACACATATGTGTTTTATTCATAGAATTTGCCCCCATTATCTCGTTACAAGATTGGAATAGGATGCACCGGAAAATAATGTGTTATTATGCCTATCTTTTCTTCGTACGTGCGCAAGCATAGAATTTCAGGGTGGTGTTATGTGGCTACATAAAGTCTGTGCAGAACAATGTATGTATCTGGTAAATCCGTTTCGTCGGAGAGTAGCTTAGCTTGTACGGTTGTAGTACTGCTCAAACCATGGGCAGACCATCACATAGCTGCGAGGTTGAAACCTCGGATTTAGGGTCATCGCGCTGAGCCTAGGTATGACGCCCTACCTTTTTCTGCTCTACCTCCGACCCTTCCACCAGCCATATAGTTGATCACTCAGCGGTTAGGATGCAAAGTGTGCACACTGAATGTACTGTCGATATATTAGAGTTAAAGCTTCGACTCATGATCCGACGATTATTACTTAATCATCTTGAGCATAGAGACTTAACTCGGGTCTTTGGGCACACACAGACATGGGTCTTATGAGGGCTTCGCAACCACATCGTTTCTCCCTTACATATCCCTCTTGTACAACATGTATGATACTTTTTTTATTCATTCATAATAGTTTTCATGTCTTTCACAAAATGATACTAGTTTATTTTATCAATTAGTGCATCGAGTTAAGTTTAATTTTTTTATTAGAAAAGTCAAACTGAACTCCGGTACGTGCTGCCTTGGAATGTGATAGGAGTACCGTGTGTAATCATGACACACAAAACACCATGTTATTTCAATTATAGGCTGTGTGCATCGCCACGATGCAGAAGCCGGGGTATACCCCATTTCGAAAAAAAAAACAAAACACCATGTGCTAAACATGTAGTACGAGGTTTAAATCTTGTATTTCCAGTAAACATACCGTACAAAACCTATCCACGATAAAAACCACACCCTACTTGTGACGCTACCGGAACCGGTACCACGAGGATTCCAGCGAATCCGCACAATATCGATTCAGAGACGCCCTCCGGCACGACGTACGCGACGAATCACACACGTGATGCCAGAGGAATTACCACGAGTAGTAACATTAAAATAGGTTTACAATAGAGCCCACAAGAAACATATATTACAACGACTCCGACGAGTCAAGATACAAAAATACAAGTTAAAGATCTGAATCATACAAAAGATCAAATACATCCGAATACGGATAAGATACAAATTGAACTAAGAGTCGTGAAGATAATCAGCGGCGAACATAACCCTGTCCAGACAAGCCGGAAGGGTATCCTTGCTAACGTCGCCTTCATCGAACATGTCTTCATACCTGCCCGGTTATGTTCCAAAGCAGCAATAAGTACCTGAACGAAGTCTCTTTTACTAATACTCTGTTAGACACGCATGTTGCACATCTAGACATGGTTTCCTCGGTCCTAACCCTCCTCAAATCCTTTTGTATCATGCCTTGCACTCTTTGCAGCTTCTTCCACATATAGTAGAGAGTGGATTCAAATTTGTGTGTTTTCAATAAGTAATTAAGTATACACCTTATTCAAAAGATGGATGGGATATGATTCTTCCTAATGTTGTCACTACAGGAATCGCCGCATACGCCGACGGCCGGCTGCTCTCGGCGTAGCCACGCCTGGCCCTCGGCGTAGGCTACGCCGACGGCAGCCCTCGGCGTAGACCCTCGGCGTCTAGGTCCCTCGGCGTAGCCAGCCTCGCCGTCGGCGTATAGTGGACCCTCGGCGTACGCGACCTACGCCGACGGCCCGCTGGGCCCCTCGGCGTCTCCTGGCGGCGGGACATCACCGTTAACGGCGCATCGGCATACGCCGACGGCAATCCCCTCGGCGTACAGCAGGTTACCGGCGACCAACGAAGCGACGTGGCACAAGCTGGCGGCGCCACCTGTGCGTGTACGCCGAGGGCTACCCCCTCGGCATATGCACGTGCATGCTGGGGACACGTGGCGCGCCTGCCGAGCTCATCTCCTACGCCGAGGGCAACCCCCTCGGCATAGACCTGACCAAATGGTCTATGGGGGTGTATGCCGACGGCAACCCCCTCGGCATATAGACCTTTTCATTTTTTTTGTTTTCAGCAGTTTAATTTCACCGTTCCAAATTCAGTTTGCACAGTACAGCAGTACATCCAAGTTCATCCAAATTCACATAAATAGCATGAAATCCACATAGTAGCATAGTAGTAGGTAGCACATACAAGAGGAGAGTGCCATACAAGAGAGTGCCATACAAGAGGAGAGTGCCATGTCATCCAAGTACAAGAGGAGGAAGCACATGATGGCAAGCAAGAAGCCCGATGCCGACTAGCGGAGGAAGGACCCGGGCGGGGTGTGTCCGCCCACATCGTTGGCGAAACGAGCAGCCCGGGGTTGCGCTCCGGTAGAAGCTGCAGAAGAACCACCTGGAGAAGGACCGGTGCTACGCCCAGGAGAAGTCGACGGAGAGGCACCGGGAGTAGTCCCAGGAGTAGTCGACGGAGAGGCACCAGCAGAACGCCCAGGAGACCGACCACCTTCATGAACCGGTGTGACCTCGCGCCCACCCGGCGATGCCTGGTTCCCGGACCATCCCGTTCCCTACGTGTTCCCTACATGTTAGCAACTTGCGAGGCAAAGGAAAGTGGTAACTACCGGTTTGGCAAAGAACTTACCTCCGGTGTGGATCCGTAGTAAGTCGCAGCGAAAGCTGCCTTCGATGGCATGATAGGCATGTCCCCCGCCACGGTAACTCGAGCCGGTGGCGGTGTACCAGTAGACATAGAGATCATCATTTCCTGCAAGATAGGTTACAAGTTAGGCTTTGCAGAAATAAAGCATCAAACTGAGACTTGTCATCTACTAGCGAGAAGAAAGATTCAGACTTACTCCTATATACGCCATGTAGGCCGTATTCTGCCTATTCCACTGCGCAGCGGCCTGCTGATACGCTTCATTGCAGGCTTCGAAGGCCGCCTCGAACTCAGGCTACAATTTCAGAAACAATGAATCTCGTAAACACTTAGCCATGTAGGAAGGAAAACCGGAAAGAGGATGAAAATGAGGAAAACTTACATCGTAGGCGGGTGGACGAGCAGGCCGTGGACGAGGCTGGGGGCTGTCGGCGGTGAGGGTATGCTTGAGACGCGTGTAGCTCGTGGCTGGGGTAGGCTTGACCGCCTTATTCAGAAAGGGGTAACGGCCATGCGGACGCCCGCGCCCCGACAGGACCAACGACTCCTCGTCGACCGGAATGCTCAAGGGGTCATCCACCTCGGGGTGACGAGACTTGACCATGTCGCAGTAGTCCTCCTTGGCGGCCTTGGCATTGCCGTAGTACTGTGGCTGAGGCAATGCGGGATTGGGCTTCTTCTTCGTCCGCATCATGTCATATATCTGGGCATCATGAAGCACCACCCCAGGTGCTGCCTCGGCCACCTGCATCGCGAAAAGAAAAGTTATGCGTACCACAAATGTAACATGACGGGAAATGAAAGAAGGTCGTTCAATGTATATACATACCATTTTCCCCTTGTAGCGGGTGTAGTCGCGGTTTCCCGCGCAGTGTGTGCCACCGGTGCCTCGGTTCTCCATGTTCCGCCTCGACACGGCTGCAAACTCCTCATCCTCCCTGAGCCACCTCGCCCTAATCAGCTCCTCCCATGCCTCCCTATGCTGCTCGGCCCACTCGGGACAAACCTGAAAACGCAATACTCAACTCAAGATAATCCAATGAAAACTTAGCAGCAATGTAGAATCTCATTGACATTTTACTCACCGACATGTACTCCTCAATGGTCATTGCCCATTCATCCGTAGGCTGGTTACCAACATAGTACTCCTTCTTGACCCTCTTACCCTTGTTAGCCCAGAAGGCACTAGCGCTGGTGAACTTTTGGTTGTACCACTGCTGCGGTGTCAACCTCTCGCAAGCGCCACGCAAAGTGAGACGCGCCTGCGTGTCATGCTCCGGGTCCACACGATAGAAGCACTTCAATCATGCATAAATGAGTTGTGAAAGTCATGAGTTAGCACATTAGGGTCATTAACTATGAACGGTGCTCGAGAAATATATGCCTTACCCAGAACTTGGTGGTCACAGCCTCAGCAGCTGTCGCGAAGCCTACGGCAGGGGCATCCTCATAGTCCGCCCAAGTAGTGGCTAGCTTCGTCGCGCCACCGGGGACCGTGCTAAGGGGAGTGTATCTGCCGGGCCAGAACTTCTTAATCAGAGCCCCAAGCAAGCTGTTAGGCATGCGGGGGGGCTTGGCATCCCATGTCCAGTTGCTGCAAATAAATCACACATTAGTACACATGCCAAATTGTTTATTATGCCCAAGATGAAAATACATGTTCGAAATTTCTGAAGTAGTACACTTACTCATCGCTCGAAGGAATGATAAGGGCCTTGTCATCATGGGTCTTCGGCTCCTTCCTCGCATCGGGGACTCTAGCTTCTCCACGAAGCTTCAAGGGCTTCGGCGCACCCCCATCCTCCATCACCTCCAACTCAGCCCTAGAGTCCGACTCGTGTGTAGACTCTGTCTCCATCTCCACCTCCCCACTAGACGGACCCTCTAGGAACAACTCAGGAGCCACGTCGCCAGAAGCGGAGGGTGGCTCGTCAAAGTCCATGTGTACCCCGCCGCCACCTCGTCCTCCACCTCGTCCTCCTCGTCCTCCTCGTCCTCCACCTCGTCCTCCTCGTCCTCGTCCTCCATCGGTACCATCGTCGTAACGCGGATTGCGCACCGGGGCTCGATCACTCCGTCTAGTGGGTCTAGGAATATTCCTCTTCACCTGCGAGAGCGTCTTAAGCAAGCTCTCGGAGTCTGCCTTGCCGCTGCTCATATTGTTCAGTCACCTGCATTGAGAAGAATAAAACAGTTAAGCACAAAGACATATTATATGAAGATACTAAGAATAAAAGGCACAATGCAATTAAGAAGCAGGTTGACATAATAAAATGTAGATACTAAGAATAAAAGGCACAATGCAATTAAGAAGCATGTTGACAAATAAATACTAAGAATAAAAGGCACAATGCAATTAAGAAGCATGTTGACAAATAAATACTAAAAATAAAAGACCCTCACCAGCCATCATCGCTCTCACGCTCACTCTCATACTCCGTCTCTTTCTCTTTCTCTTTCTCTGGATCACTATCACTATCACTATCTTGTGAGTACAAAGTTGAAGGGTCGACGGGTGGAGGCTCATCATAATTGTCATTCGCCTCAAGTAACTTCTCCAGCATAGATATGTCCTTTAGATCCACCACTGACTCACCACGAGTTTCTGCATCGTTCCCGAGGTCCTCTTGAACAAACGGTTCTAAAATATATTCCCCGAAGTCCTGTTCCTCTTGATAGAAAATCCCCTCGTATGTCACGGGGTCAATGTTGTTGTAATCATCCTCAGAGGGAATCGGTAGGTTACCATGTGGCGATACCTGGAAGACGACTTCCCAACCCTTGAGTTCCGCTTTCTGGCATGGGTAGGGCAAATAATAAACTTGCTTGGCTTGGTGAGCCACAACAAAGACATCGGCTCCGCTATAGGTGGTTGAAGGCTTAACTTCAACTAACCCAATGGACTTATCACTTCTCTGTCCACCTATTGGGTCGAACCAATGACACTTGAACACGACGATATTGAGTTGCACGTTCGTACGATTGAATGTCAACTCGTATACACTTTGTAACCTTCCGTAGTAATCAAAGTTGTTGGCTCCTTTGGTGAAGACCCCAGTATTTATCGTTTTGGGATTCGCCCGGCCCTTCTGGTGCGTCTCTGTGTGGAAGCGAAACCCATTCACATCATACTTCTCATACTTGGTCACCTCACGGCTACAACCTTGGGAAACACATTTCAACTCATCTATCATATCAACGTTTCTCTCACGGCCCTACAAGAACATTTCAAATTTGTTGTGTGCATTAGTTACGTGTAATAAGAGGGACAAGTCACATGTTGCAATGTAAGAGGAAAGGTTAGAAATTACTTTTTCCATGAACCATGTCACAAAGTTTTTATTAATTCCGGGAGCACCCTCTTTCAGTAGAGTGTCCATCTCCGAGGGTTCGGGCAATTCATCATACGGCCACATTTCATCCGTGAATTTGCTGAAAGGAGTAAATAAGCATTAGACCGAGACGAGGTTACTAGCTGCAAAGTAATTTGTTCACCATTTTACCTTACGAATGGGATCACTTCCTCCATGTTCGTAAGCACATATAGCATTATACAATCCTTCTCTTCGTTATCCAATTTATATTTTGTTCCTTTACCAGCCTTGCCACCGGGGAATTGGAATAGTTTTAGCTTGGGGTCATTCTCGGGCACGTCGACATTGTAACGAGTGACCGGGTTATGCTGAGTGGGAACATCATCGGGA
This sequence comes from Lolium multiflorum, assembly GCA_030979885.1. Lineage (NCBI taxonomy): Eukaryota > Viridiplantae > Streptophyta > Magnoliopsida > Poales > Poaceae > Lolium > Lolium multiflorum. The sequence continues at coordinate 118,188,326 of CM061750.1, forward strand.
TAGTACGTTGTCGCGGCATCTGCCATCTCCCGAAGGCATATTGCCTCAGCTATGCATGCTTCAATCTTGGCCTTGTTTCCAGTTATCTTTCGAATATACTTAAACTCTCTCTCAATACAGAACTGCCAACGAAACTGCACCGGGCCACCCAAGAGTGCCTCGTTGGCGAGGTGCACAATGAGATGTGCCATCGGAGTAAAGAAGCCTGGCGGAAATATCATCTCCAAATTGCATAGCAACTCCGGCACTGTATGTTGTAGCTTTGCAATAACCTTGGGACATATCTGCTTAGCACAGAGCGTGCGGAAGAAATGGCTCAACTGCGCAAGCACTCGCCAGACTTTCTCGGGGATATACCCTCGAAGCATCACCGGCATGAGCCGCTGAATCCATATATGATAGTCGTGACTCTTGAGCCCGGTGACTTTTCCCGTCGAAAGATTAACTCCCTTACTCATATTCGAGCAATAACCATCAGGGAACATCACGACGTATTTGAGCCACCTGAATGCCTCCTTCTTTTGGATGGAATCAAGGCAGAAGTTGGCATGCGGCTTGAACCAATTCTTTTGACGGCCAATAGGACGCTTCATGTGTAATTTTTCCCTATCACAGAGGATCTCAACATCGACTCTAGCCTTGACATTATCCTTTGACTTCCCGGGAATGTTCAGGCATGTGTGAAAGACGGACTCCGCGACATTCTTTACAGTGTGCATCACATCGATGTTATGGGGAAGTTCGAGGTCCTTGTAATACTCGAGCTTCGTTAAGGCCGCCTCATGAGTCCAGTTGTGCGTTACACCATATCCCTCAAATTGATGGCCAGTTGGCGTCGCTGCCGGCACGAGAGCACGTAGCTCGGCTTCAACAAGTGTACCATCAAACTTCGGCACATCTTTTTTTTCATGCACAACTTTGCCCTTCTTGAAGTTCTTTTTGTCTTCTCTAAACGGATGCCTCCTTTTGAGGAACTGTCGATTCGTGTCAAACGCAACATACTTGCGACCCTTCTGTAGCCAAAGGAACTCAAGCCGATGCCTGCACACTGGGCATGGCCACTTACCAGCTGTACACCATCCGCATGTTAGGGCGTACCCGGGCATGTCATGCATGGTATACTGCAACCAAACTTTCATGTAGAAGTTTGTCTTCGATGCTCGGTCGTACGTCAATGTCCCGTGGTGCCAAGAGTGGTTCAAATCTTCCACAATCGGCTGCATGTAGACACTCAAATTCTTCCCCGGGTAATGAGGGCCTGGAATGATCAGCGACAGAAACATGGTCTTCCTCGTCATTAGGACTCCGGGAGGGAGATTGAGCGGAATAACAAACACGGGCCAGCAACTGTAATTGGCAGTCGACATACCATATGGATTGAAACCATCTGTTGCTATCGCAATTCTGACATTCCGAGCCTCGGCTGCCTTAAGCGGGTGTTTTGTATCGAAGTTCTGCCATGCCGTACCATCGGATGGATGTCCCATCTTCAACTTCTTGTTTTCGTCCACGAATCTCTTCCCATACTTGTGCCACGTCATCTGTTTGGCTGTCTCCTCGTGCATGTAAAGCCGCTGGATTCTTTTTATGAATGGGAGATATCGAAGAATCGACTTTGCGGTGCTTGACTGCCTCACCTGACCATCCTTTCCCGTTACCTCTTCATACCTAGACTGCTTACAGATGGGACAGTACTTGTCCTCCGCATACTGTCTCCAAAATAGAACGCAGCCTTTCGGACAACAGTCTATCCTTTGATAATCCATGTTGAGGTCCTTCATCATTCTCCTCGTCGCGTGCAGGCTTTGAGGCAGACAATGATCTTTGGGCAACATGTTACCAGTTGTTTTCAGACTTGCTTCAAAGCCCTCACGGGTGGTGTTGTACCGGGTCTTGTCGGCTAGACATTGGGAGATGGCATCGAGCTGAGAAATCGCGGCGCCCTCGTACAGAGGCCTCTTAGCCGCGGCAATCATATCATAGAAGGCCTTCGCGGTTGGCTCTGGTTCCTCCGGTTCTGGCGGCGCCTCCGGTTCTGGAGGTGGCGAATCCGGGACATCGGCATGGACGAGATCATCTAGAAAGTCTCTAATTCCATCGTACTCATTGCCATTGAGCCGCTGCCGCATCACCTCACCTCTGTCACGTTCGCGCTCATCAAAGTCGATTTCCGTGACGTACCCATGCATATACCCATATTGCAGAAGGTGTCTATACATTTCATCCTTCCCACGACGTTGACGCTTCACGCAGCGAACACAGGGGCAAAGTGCCCGAGCCAGCCCCTTTGTACCACGCGCTAACTCATTCACTAGAAAATGGGTCTTCCTTGTCCACTCATCTGTTTTCTCAGTCGCACTAACACGCTCATTGTACATCCATCCATTATCAGCCATCCTCTGCTTTATTGGGAGCCAAACCACAGACATAGCATTTATATCAAATAGGAAATTAAATGCATCATATTTTTATTTATTTTACCGGGCGAAACGCATGCATCAACCTACATCTCTACTAGGTGGGCTCCTAGCAGCCGCCGGATCCGTAGTTGGCTACGTTCTCCATGCTCTACCCCGGTCCAAGTCAGAATTTCGGCAGCACCTCCCCGCTGCTCTCCCGATACACGTCTCGGCAAAAAGCCGAGAGGATGTGCATCCGGAGAACAACGGGGAGGCGCCGCCGAAATCCTGACTCGGACCGGAGTAGAACATGGAAAACGTAGACAACTACGCATCCGCCGACTGTCCCGTAAATGCCGCAAGCGTTACGGTTCAAAATATGCGGACCACTAATGCATATTTATCCGCGTAACGCTCGCGGACGGGAAGTGACACCTAGGTTACGCAACTGGACTTGGAAAATGAATCTAGTGACATAAGAAAATGCGGAGAAGAAGTTGGAAATTTAGCTCACCCTCGGCTGTAGAGGAAGTAGTCCAACAACCAAGTGTCGATGTCGGCGACCGTCGAGAAGCGCGTCAAGATCCGGGATCGTCACGCCGGGGTGCTCATGACGAGGCGGTCACGACATGGCCTATTTATATTTCAATCAAAACAAATTCACAATATTAGAAAAAATTCACATTTGAATTTCTATTTTTATTTCCATTTTATTTCTTTTTCTATTTCCATTTCTTTATTAGAACAAATTCACAAATTCTATTCTATTTCTTTTTTCATTCAACATTTCCATTTTATTTGTATTCTATCCTATTTCTATTTTGATTTCTATTCTATTTCTATTTAGATTCTATTCAACAAATCCTATTACAATTAATACAAAAATGGTAAAAAAAAAGAATTAAGATGCATACCTTAATTTGGCCGGGGCAGGCTCGGGGGAGGAGGAGGACGGCGGGGAAGCCGGCAGCTGGAGGCCGGCGCAGCAGGGCGGCGACGAGGAGGGGGAGCAGCTCGGGGTGGAGGTGGAGGCCGGCGCGGGAGGCGACGAGGGGGCTCGGGTGGAGGTGGCGGCAGCGCGGAGAGGGGGAGGTGGAGGGGAGATCGGGGAGGGGGCAGCGGCGGCAGGAGGCGGTTGCCGGCGGCGGCGAGCGTGGCGGCGAGGAGATGGGTGGGCGGGAGAGATGGGCGGAGGAGCTCGGGCTTGGGTGCGGCGGCGGGGAGAGATGGGTGCGGGGAGCAGAGAGAGTGGGGAGGAGATGGGTGCGGTCGGGCGGGCGTGGTCTGGTTCGACCCAGCCGTGCCCTAGCTATGCCGAGGGCCAGGCATATGCCGACGGCAGCCCTCGGCATAGCCATTTTTTTTTCAAATTTTTTTAATCTTCATGTCAATTCGAAAAATGTCTAAAAATCATATTTTTTGGATTTTAAAAAATATGAAATTAAATACCCACATACATATAAACATTCTGAAGGTACGGTAAAAATTTTGGAGAAAAATATGTTATATTTTAAGCTATACGAAAAAGACAAATTTGTGACAAATATATACCTCTATACGTAGCCACAAATTTGTTTTTTTCCTGTAGCTCAAAATACAATGTAATTTCTATCAAAAATTTCCATGAATATTCAGAACATGTGTATGTATTCATGGAATAAATGTGATGATTTTTTGAAATGCAGAAATACAGTTTTTAAATATTTTGAAAACTGTGAGCACTGGTGCTCATGTGCACCAAATTTGCTTCCATGTCAATTATATTATAAAATATATTAATACAGGTCCATATAAATCTGTTTTAATCTTCTACATTCCCAAGCTATGCGCATAAAAAAATTAGCATCTTAACTTAATATTTTGTCCCGTAGACGAAACCCTAATCCGGTAGCCCCGCAGATCTACCCCTTTGACCAACCTCCGATGACAGCTGACCCATGGACTTTTCTCTTCCTTTGTATTGTGTTAGGTCATCGGAACATGTAGTATCAATAATTACCCTATCTTACATCAATATTCCCTCCGGTAGACGAAACCCTAATCTGGGACCGCGCAGTCTACCCCTTTGACTGCATCCCATCGGGGGTCCCCGGTGGGCATATGCCTCCATTTGAGCTTGGTTAGGTCATAGGTACATGTGGAAACAAAAATCATCCCATATGATATCAAGTTTCTCTCCGGTTCACGTACGAGGGAGTCCCCCTATACATGCAGAATCTGCCCAAGTGTAGGAACCCCCGTCCGAGAAGCCGGACACACCGGGGGGTAGCCTTGGATATAAAACCATCTCAAATCACTTTTATGCATTCCATGTGGACACACACAAGTTCTGGGGCCATTCCCTAGATCCGACGCTCGATTTCCGACGAAACCCTAGTTCTGTTGACCGCGCGGTCTACCCCTTTGACTGCATCCCATCGGGGGTCCCCCGGTGGGCATATGCCTCCATTTGAGCTTGGTTAGGTCATAGGTACATGTGGAAACAAAAATCATCCCATATGATATCAAGTTTCTCTCTGGTTCAACTCCGAGGGAGTTCCCCCATACATGCAGAATCGCCCAAGTGTAGGAACCCCCTGTCCGAGAAGCCGGACACACCTGGGGGTAGCCTTGGATATAAAACCATCTCAAATCACTTTTGTGCATTCCATGTGGAAACACACAAGTTTTGGGGCCATTCCCTAGATCCGATGCTAGATTTCCGACAAAACCCTAGTTCTGTTGACCGCGCGGTCTACCCCTTTGACTTCATCCCATCGGGGGTCCCCCGGTGGGCATGCCTCCATTTGAGCTTGGTTAGGTCATAGGTACATGTGAAAACAAAAATCATCCCATATGATCCCAAGATTCTCTCCGGTTCACGTACGAGGGAGTTCCCCCTATACATCCAGAATCTGCCCAAGTGTAGGAACCCCCTGTCCGAGAAGCCGGACACACCTGGGGGGTAGCCTTGGATATAAAACCATCTCAAATAACTTTTGTGCATGCCATGTGGACACACACAAGTTTTGGGGCCATTCCCTAGATCCGATGCTCGATTTCCGACGAAACCCTAGTTCTGTTGACCGCGCGGTCTACCCCTTTGACTGCATCCCATCGGGGGTCCCCCGGTGGGCATATGCCTCCATTTGAGCTTGGTTAGGTCATAGGTACATGTGGAAACAAAATCATCCCATATGATATCAAGTTTCTCTCCGGTTCACGTACGAGGGAGTTCCCCCTATACATGCATAATCTGCCTAAGTGTAGGAACCCCCTGTCCGAGAAGCCGGACACACCTGGGGGGGTAGCCTTTGATATAAAACCATCTCAAATCAATTTTGTGCATGCCATGTGGACACACACAAGTTTTGGGGCCATTCCCTAGATCCGACGCTCGATTTCTGACGAAACCCTAGTTCTGTTGACCGCGCGGTCTACCCCTTTGACTGCATCCCATCGGGGGTCCCCCGGTGGGCATATGCCTCCATTTGAGCTTGGTTAGGTCATAGGTACATGTGGAAACAAAAATCATCCCATATGATATCAAGTTTCTCTCCGGTTCACGTACGAGGGAGTCCCCCCCTATACATGCAGAATCTGCCCAAGTGTAGGAACCCCTGTCCGAGAAGCCGGACACACCTGGGGGTAGCCTTGGATATAAAACCATCTCAAATCACTTTTATGCATTCCATGTGGACACACACAAGTTCTGGGGCCATTCCCTAGATCCGACGCTCGATTTCCGACGAAACCCTAGTTCTGTTGACCGCGCGGTCTACCCCTTTGACTGCATCCCATCGGGGGTCCCCCGGTGGGCATATGCCTCCATTTGAGCTTGGTTAGGTCATAGGTACATGTGGAAACAAAAATCATCCCATATGATATCAAGTTTCTCTCCGGTTCAACTCCGAGGGAGTTCCCCCCTATACATGCAGAATCTGCCCAAGTGTAGGAACCCCCTGTCCGAGAAGACACACCTGGGGGTAGCCTTGGATATAAAACCATCTCAAATCACTTTTGTGCATTCCATGTGGAAACACACAAGTTCTGGGGCCATTCCCTAGATCCGATGCTAGATTTCCGACAAAACCCTAGTTCTGTTGACCGCGCGGTCTACCCCTTTGACTTCATCCCATCGGGGGTCCCCCGGTGGGCATATGCCTCCATTTGAGCTTGGTTAGGTCATAGGTACATGTGAAAACAAAAATCATCCCATATGATCCCAAGATTCTCTCCGGTTCACGTACGAGGGAGTTCCCCCCTATACATCCAGAATCTGCCCAAGTGTAGGAACCCCCTGTCCGAGAAGCCGGACACACCTGGGGGGGTAGCCTTGGATATAAAACCATCTCAAATAACTTTTGTGCATGCCATGTGGACACACACAAGTTTTGGGGCCATTCCCTAGATCCGATGCTCGATTTCCGACGAAACCCTAGTTCTGTTGACCGCGCGGTCTACCCCTTTGACTGCATCCCATCGGGGTCCCCCGGTGGGCATATGCCTCCATTTGAGCTTGGTTAGGTCATAGGTACATGTGGAAACAAAAATCATCCCATATGATATCAAGTTTCTCTCCGGTTCACGTACGAGGGAGTTCCCCCCTATACATGCATAATCTGCCTAAGTGTAGGAACCCCCGTCCGAGAAGCCGGACACACCTGGGGGGTAGCCTTTGATATAAAACCATCTCAAATCAATTTTTTGCATGCCATGTGGACACACACAAGTTTTGGGGCCATTCCCTAGATCCGACGCTCGATTTCCGACGAAACCCTAGTTCTGTTGACCGCGCGGTCTACCCCTTTGACTGCATCCCATCGGGGGTCCCCCGGTGGGCATATGCCTCCATTTGAGCTTGGTTAGGTCATAGGTACATGTGGAAACAAAAATCATCCCATATGATATCAAGTTTCTCTCCGGTTCACGTACGAGGGAGTCCCCCCTATACATGCAGAATCTGCCCAAGTGTAGGAACCCCCGTCCCAGAAGCCGGACACACCTGGGCTGATGGCGTGTAACTCACACGTTCGTTGGGAACCCCAAGAGGAAGGTATGATGCGCACAGTAGCAAGTTTTCCTAGAAAGAAACCAAGGTTTAATCAAACCAGGAGGAGCCAAGAAGCACGTTGAAGTTTGATGGTCGCGAAATGTGATGCGGCGCAACACCAGGGATTCCGGCGCCAACGCGGAACCTGCACAACACAACCCAAGTACTTTGTCCCAACGAAACAGTGAGGTTGTCAATCTCACCGGCTTGCTGTAACAAAGGATTAAACGTATCGAGTGGAAGATGTTTGCAAAGAAAACAGTAAAACAAGTAGATTGTATGCTATGTAAAGAATAGGACCGGGGTCCACAGTTCACTAGAGGTGTCTCTCCCATAAGATAAAAGCATGTTGGGTGAACAAATTACAGGGGCAATTGACAAATAGAGAAAGGCATAACAATGCATATACATGATATGATAAATATAGTGAGATTTAATCCGGGCATTACGACAAAGAACATAGACCGCCATCCAACCGCATCTATGCCTAAAAAGTCCACCTTCAGGTTATCGTCCGAACCCCTCCAGTATTAAGTTGCAAAGCATCGACAATTGCATTAAGTATGGTGCGTAATGTAATCAACAACTACATCCTTAGACATAGCATCAATGTTTTATCCCTAGTGGCAACAGCACATCCACAACCTTAGAACTTTCTGTCACTGTCCCACATTCAATGGAGGCATGAACCCACTATCGAGCATAAATACTCCCTCTTGGAGTTAAGAGTAAAAACTTGGCCAGAGCCTCTACTAATAACGGAGAGCATGCAAGATCATAAACAACACATGAACAATAGATTGATAATCACCATAATCATAGTACTCTCTATCCATCGGATCCCGACAAACACAACATATAGTATTACGATAGATGATCTTGATCATGTTAGGCAGCTCACAAGATCTAACAATGAAGCGCAACAAGGAGAAGACGACCATCTAGCTACTGCTATGGACCCGTGGTCCAGGGGTGAACTACTCACTCATCACTCCGGAGGCGACCATGGCGGTGTAGAGTCCTCCGGGAGATGAATCCCCTCTCCGCAGGGTGCCGGAGGCGATCTCCGAATCCCCGAGATGGGACGGCGGCGGCGTCTCCGTAAGGTTTTCCGTATCGTGGCTCTCGCATCGGGGTTTCGCGACGGAAGCTTTAAGTAGGCGGAGGGTCAACGCGAGGGCCACGAGGGCCCAGGGATAGGTCGGCGCGGCCAGGGCCTCGGGCCGCCGGCCACCCCCGGCTGCCTCGTGGCCCCACTTCGTTAGGTCTTCGGTCTTCTGGAAGCTTCGTGCAAAAATAGGACCCCGCGAAAGTTTCGTCCAATTCCCGAGAATATTTCTTTACTAGGATTTCTGAAACCAAAAACAGCAGAAAACAAGAACGGCTCTTCGGCATCTTGTTAATAGGTTAGTTCCAAAAATGCATAAATATGACATATAATGTGCATAAAACATGTAGGTATCATCAATAAAGTAGCATGGAACATAAGAAATTATCGATACGTTGGAGACGTATCAGCATCCCCAAGCTTAGTTCTGCTCGTCCCGAGCAGGTAAAACGATAACAAAGATAATTTCTGAAGTGACATGCCATCATAATCTTGATCATACTATTTGTAAACATATGTAATGAATGCAGCGATCAAAGCAAAGGTAATGACATGAGTAAACAACTGAATCATATGACAAAGACTTTTCATGAATAGTACTTCAAGACAAGCATCAATAAGTCTTGCATAAGAGTTAACTCATAAAGCAATAAATCAAAGTAAAGGTGTTGAAGCAACACATAAGAAGATTAAGTTTCAGCGGTTGCTTTCAACTTGTAACATGTATATCTCATGGATATTGTCAACATAAAGTAATATAATAAGTGCAATATGCAAGTATGTAGGAATCAATGCACAGTTCACACAAGTGTTTGCTTCTTAAGGTGGAAGGAGATAGGTAAACTGACTCAACAATAAAAGTAAAAGAATGGTCCTTCGCAGAGGAAAGCATCGATTGCTGTATTTGTGCTAGAGCTTTTATTTTGAAAACATGAAACAATTTTGTCAACGGTAGTAATAAAGCATATGAGTTATGAAAATTATATCTTACAAGTTGCAAGCCTCACGCATAGTATACTAATAGTGCCCGCACCTCGTCCTCCTTAACTTGGACTACCGGTCTTCGCATGCCATGTTTCAACCAAGTGTCACAAAGGGGTACCTCCATGCCGCCTGTACAAAGGTCCAAGGAGAATGCTCGCATTTCGGATTTCTCGCTTTTGATTATTCTCAACTTAGACATCCATACCGGGACAACATGGACAACAGATAATGGACTCCTCTTAAATGCATAAGCATGTAGCAAAGTTATTATTCTCATATGAGATTGAGGATATATGTCCAAAACTGAAACTTCCACCATGGTTCATGGCTTTAGTTAGCGGCCCAATGTTCTTCTCTAACAATTTTGCATGCTCCAACCACTAAAATGATAGACCTTCAGACAAGACGGACATGCATAGCAACTCACATGATATTCAACAATGGTTGATGGCGTTCCCCAGAAGCATGGTTATCGCACAACAGGCAACTTAATAAAATATAAAGTGCATAAGTACATATTCAATACTACGATAGTTTTTAAGGCTATTTTGTCCCATGAGCTATATATTGCAAAGGTGAATGATGGAATTTTAAAGGTAGCACTCAAGCAATTTACTTTGGAATGGCGGAGAAATACCATGTAGTAGGTAGGTATGGTGGACACAAATGGCATAGTAGTTGGCTCAAGGATTTTGGATGCATGAGAAGTATTCCCTCTCGATACAAGGTTTAGGCTAGCAAGGTTATTTGAAGCAAACTCAAGGATGAACAAGTGCAGCAAAACTCACATAAAAGACATATTGTAAACATTATAAGACTCTACACCGTCTTCCTTGTTGTTCAAAACTCAATACTAGATATTATCTAGACCTTAGAGAAACCAAATATGCAAATCAAATTTTAGCAAGCTCTATGTATTTCTTCATTAATGGGTGCAAAGCATATGATGCAAGAGCTTAAACATGAGCACAACAATTGCAAAGTATCACATTATCCAAGACATTTTAGAATTACTACATGTAGCATTTTCCAATTCCAACCATATAACAAATTAACGAAGAAGAAACTTCGCCTTGAACATTATGAGTAAAGCCTAAGGACACATGTGTCCATATGCAACAGCGGAGCGTGTCTCTCTCCCACAAAGTGAATGCTAGGATCCATCTTATTCAAACAAAAACAAAAACGAAACAAACCGACGCTCCAAGTAAAGAACACCAGATGTGACTGAATAAAAATATAGTTTCAGGGGAGGAACCGATGATGTTGTCGATGAAGAAGGGGATGCCTTGGGCATCCCCAAGCTTAGACGCTTGAGTCTTCTTAAAATATGCAGGGGTGAACCACGGGGGCATCCCCAAGCTTAGAGCTTTCACTCCTCTTGATCATAGTATATCATTCTCCTCTCTTGACCCTTGAAAACTTCCTTCACACCAAACTTCAAGCAAACTCATTAGAGGGTTAGTGCATCATTAATAATTCACTCATTCAGAGGTGACACAATCATTATTTTCACTTCTGGACATTGCATAATGCTACTGGACATTAATGGATCAAAGAAATAAATCCAACATAGCAAAAGAGGCAATGCGAAATAAAAGGCAGAATCTGTCAAAAACAGAACAGTCCGTAAAGACGAATTTATAAATGGCACCAGACTTGCTCAAATGGAAAAACTCAAAACTAATGAAAGTTGCGTACATATCTGAGGATCACGCTCGTAAATTGGCAGATTTTTTCGAATTTTCTACAGAGAATTGTGCCCAGATTCGTGACAGACAGCAATGCTGTTTCTGCGCAGCGATCCCAAATATAACATCAACTTTGACATAGAAACTTTACTTGGCACAAAAACATGATAAGGAGAGGTTGCTACAGTAGTAAACAACTTCCAAGACTCAATAAAACAAAAAATTGCTGTAGGTAAAAACATGGGTTGTCTCCCATAAGCGCTTTTCTTTAACGCCTTTCAGCTAGGCGCAGAAAGTGCAAATCAAGTATTATCGAGAGATGAAGCATCAACATCATAGCTTGTTCTAATAATAGAATCAAAAGGCAACTTCATTCTCTTTCTAGGGAAGTGTTCCATACCTTTCTTGAGAGGAAATTGATATTTAATATTACCTTCCCTCATATCAATAACAGCACCAACAGTTCGAAGAAAAGGTCTTCCCAACACAATTGGACAAGATGCATTGCATTCGATATCCAAGACAACAAAATCAACGGGGACAAGGTTATTGTTAACCGTGATATGCACATTATCAATCCTCCCCAAAGGTTTCTTTTTAACATTATCGGCAAGATTAACATCCAAATAACAATTCTTCAATGGTGGCAAGTCAAGCATATCATAAATCTTTTTAGGCATAACAGAAATACTTGCACCAAGATCACATAAAGCATTACATTCAAAGTCATTGAATTTCATTTTAATGATGGGCTCCCAACCATCCTCTAACTTTCTAGGAATAGAAGTTTCAAGTTTTAGTTTCTCTTCTCTAGCTTTTATGAGAGCATTTGTAATATGTTTTGTAAAGGCTAAATTTATAGCACTAGCATTGGGACTTTTAGCAAGTTTTTGTAAGAACTTTATAACTTCAGAGATGTGGCAATCATCAAAATCTAAATCATTATGAGCTACAGCAATGGGATCATTGTTCCCAAGGTTGGAAAAAATTTCAGCAGTTTTATCACAAGCAGCAGTTTTAGCAATTTCAGGCAGTTTTGTACGCTTTGCACTAGGAGTAGAAACATTGCCAACACCAATTATTTTACCATTGATAGTAGGAGGTGCAGCAACATGTGAAGAATTAGCATTACTAGTGGTGGTAATAGTCCAAACTTTAGCTACATTATTCTCTTTAGCTAGTTTTTCATTTTCTTCTCTATCCCACCTAGCACGCAGTTCAGCCATTAATCTTATATTCTCATTAATTCTAACTTGGATGGCATTTGCTGTAGTAGTAATCTTATTATCAATATCATTATTAGGCATAACTTTCAATTTTAAAAGATTTACATCAGAGGCAAGTCTATCAACTCTAGAAGCAATAGTATCAATTTTATCAAGCTTTTCCTCAACAGATTTGTTAAAAGCAGTTTGTGTACTAATAAATTCTTTAAGCATGGCTTCAAGACCAGAGGGTACATTCCTATTATTGTTGTAAGAATTCCCATAAGAATTACCATAACCATTACCATTAGCAGAAGGATATGGCCTATAATTATTACCAGAGTTGTTCCTATAAGCATTGTTGTTGAAATTATTATTTTTAATGAAATTCACATCAACATTTTCTTCTTGAGCAACCAATGAAGCTAAAGGAACATTATTTGGATCTACATTAGATCTACCATTCACAAGCATAGACATAATCACATCAATCTTATCACTCAAGGAAGAGGTTTCCTCAACAGAATTTACCTTCTTACCTTGTGGAGCTCTTTCCGTGTGCCATTCAGAGTAATTTATCATCATATCATCAAGAAGTTTTGTAGCCGCCCCAATGTGATGGACATAAAGGTACCTCCAGCAGCTGAATCCAATAAATTCCGCGAAGAAAAATTTAGTCCTGCATAGAAGGTTTGGATAATCATCCAAGTAGTCAGTCCATGGGTTGGGCAATTCTTTACCAAAGTTTTCATTCTCTCCCAAGCTTGAGCAACATGTTCAGTATCTAATTGTTTAAAATTCATTATGCTACTTCTCAAAGATATAATTTTAGCGGGAGGATAATATCTACCAATAAAAGCATCCTTGCATTTAGTCCATGAATCAATACTATTCTTAGGCAAAGATAGCAACCAATCTTTAGCTCTTCCTCTTAATGAGAAAGGAAACACTTTCAATTTAATAATATCACCATCTACATCTTTATACTTTTGCATTTCACAAAGTTCAACAAAATTATTGAGATGGGCAGCAGCATCATCAGAACTAGTACCAGAAAATTGATCTCTCATGACAAGATTTAGTAAAGCAGGTTTAATTTCAAAGAATTCTGCTGTAGTAGCAGGTGGAGCAATAGGTGTGCATAGGAAATCATTATTATTTGCATTTGTGAAGTCACACAATTTAGTATTTTCAGGGGTATTCATTTTAGCAAAGGTAAATAAAACAAACTAGATAAAGTAAATGCAAGTAACTAATTTTTTTGTGTTTTCGATATAGAGAGCAAAGCAGTAAATAAAGTAAAACTAGCAACTAATTTTTTTTTGTATTTTGATTTAGTGCAGCAAACAAAGTAGTAAATAAAATAAAGCAAGACAAAAACAAAGTAAAGAGATTGAGAAGTGGAGACTCCCCTTGCAGCGTGTCTTGATCTCCCCGGCAACGGCGCCAGAAAAAGAGCTTGATGGCGTGTAACTCACACGTTCGTTGGGAACCCCAAGAGGAAGGTATGATGCGCACAGTAGCAAGTTTTCCCTCAGAAAGAAACCAAGGTTTAATCGAACCAGGAGGAGCCAAGAAGCACGTTGAAGGTTGATGGTCGCGAAATGTGATGCGGCGCAACACCAGGGATTCCGCGCCAACGCGGAACCTGCACAACACAACCCAAGTACTTTGTCCCAACGAAACAGTGAGGTTGTCAATCTCACCGGCTTGCTGTAACAAAGGATTAAACGTATCGAGTGGAAGATGTTTGCAAAGAAAACAGTAAAACAAGTAGATTGTATGCTATGTAAAGAATAGGACCGGGGTCCACAGTTCACTAGAGGTGTCTCTCCCATAAGATAAAAGCATGTTGGGTGAACAAATTACAGTCGGGCAATTGACAAATAGAGAAAGGCATAACAATGCATATACATGATATGATAAATATAGTGAGATTTAATCCGGGCATTACGACAAAGAACATAGCCGCCATCCGCATCTATGCCTAAAAGTCCACCTTCAGTTATCGTCCGAACCCCTCCAGTATTAAGTTGCAAAGCAACAGACAATTGCATTAAGTATGGTGCGTAATGTAATCAACAACTACATCCTTAGACATAGCATCAATGTTTTATCCCTAGTGGCAACAGCACATCCACAACCTTAGAACTTTCTGTCACTGTCCCAGATTCAATGGAGGCATGAACCCACTATCGAGCATAAATACTCCCTCTTGGAGTTAAGAGTAAAAACTTGGCCAGAGCCTCTACTAATAACGGAGAGCATGCAAGATCATAAACAACACATGAACAATAGATTGATAATCACCATAATCATAGTACTCTCTATCCATCGGATCCCGACAAACACAACATATAGTATTACGATAGATGATCTTGATCATGTTAGGCAGCTCACAAGATCTAACAATGAAGCACAACAAGGAGAAGACGACCATCTAGCTACTGCTATGGACCCGTGGTCCAGGGGTGAACTACTCACTCATCACTCCGGAGGCGACCATGGCGGTGTAGAGTCCTCCGAGATGAATCCCCTCTCCGGCAGTCGGGAGGCGATCTCCGAATCCCCGAGATGGGACGCGGCGGCGTCTCTGTAAGTTTTCCGTATCGTGGCTCTCGGTGCGGGGGTTTCGCGACGGAAGCTTTAAGTAGGCGGAGGGTCAACGCGGGGCCACACGGGCCCAGGGGATAGGTCGGCGCGGGCCGGGCCGCGCCGCCACCCCCGGCTGCCTCGTGGCCCCACTTCGTTAGGTCTTCGGTCTTCTGAAGCTTCGTGCAAAAATAGGACCCTGGGCGAAAGTTTCGTCCAATTCCGAGAATATTTCTTTACTAGGATTTCTGAAACCAAAAACAGCAGACAGCGGCTCTTCGGCATCTTGTTAATAGGTTAGTTCCAAAAAATGCATAAATATGACATATAATGTGCATAAAACATGTAGGTATCATCAATAAAGTAGCATGGAACATAAGAAATTATCGATACGTTGGAGACGTATAGCCTTGGATATAAAACCATCTCAAATCACTTTTGTGCATTCCATGTGGACACACACAAGTTCTGGGGCCATTCCCTAGATCCGACGCTCGATTTCCGACGAAACCCTAGTTCTGTTGACCGCGCGGTCTACCCCTTTGACTGCATCCCATCGGGGGTCCCCCGGTGGGCATATGCCTCCATTTGAGCTTGGTTAGGTCATAGGTACATGTGGAAACAAAAATCATCCCATATGATATCAAGTTTCTCTCCGGTTCACGTACGAGGGAGTTCCCCCTATACATGCATAATCTGCCTAAGTGTAGGAACCCCCTGTCCGAGAAGCCGGACACACCTGGGGGGGTAGCCTTGGATATAAAACCATCTCAAATCAATTTTGTGCATGCCATGTGGACACACACAAGTTTTGGGGCCATTCCCTAGATCCGACGCTCGATTTCTGACGAAACCCTAGTTCTGTTGACCGCGCGGTCTACCCCTTTGACTGCATCCCATCGGGGGTCCCCCGGTGGGCATATGCCTCCATTTGAGCTTGGTTAGGTCATAGGTACATGTGGAAACAAAAATCATCCCATATGATATCAAGTTTCTCTCCGGTTCACGTACGAGGGAGTCCCCCCTATACATGCAGAATCTGCCCAAGTGTAGGAACCCCCTGTCCGAGAAGCCGGACACACCTGGGGGTAGCCTTGGATATAAAACCATCTCAAATCACTTTTGTGCATTCCATGTGGACACACACAAGTTCTGGGGCCATTCCCTAGATCCGACGCTCGATTTCCGACGAAACCCTAGTTCTGTTGACCGCGCGGTCTACCCCTTTGACTGCATCCCATCGGGGGTCCCCCGGTGGGCATATGCCTCCATTTGAGCTTGGTTAGGTCATAGGTACATGTGGAAACAAAAATCATCCCATATGATATCAAGTTTCTCTCCGGTTCAACTCCGAGGGAGTTCCCCCCTATACATGCAGAATCTGCCCAAGTGTAGGAACCCCCTGTCCGAGAAGCCGGACACACCTGGGGGTAGCCTTGGATATAAAACCATCTCAAATCACTTTTGTGCATGCCATGTGGGCACACACAAGTTTTCCAGCGATTCCGACGCTCCGGTGGTCTGTAACTTGGAAAACCCTAGGGCGGGGACCCCACACATCTACCCCTATAGCTTTCTCCGTGCGAGGGTTTACCAGTGGACTTTTTTATTTATTTTGCTTTGTTTAGGACATATGTACATGGAAACCATAGGTTGGGCATACTTTACCATAAAATAGGCTCCGTTCGAGCCATGGCGGGGGTTTCCACATACAGATCCTGGATTTTACCAACTGGTAGCCCATTATGCGGAAATCGTCAACGCCGGGTACATCCAAGGTTAGCCAAACCTTACATCACACTTGTACATGTATGTTAGGGGCAGAAGCAAGTTTTCCAACAATTCTGACGCTCCGGTGATCTGTTTCTTGGGAAACCCTAGGGCGGGACCCCTAGGGTTAGGGTTTTACAAGTGATCTGTTAGGGTTATAGTTAGGGTTAGCAATGTATGTGGAAACCCTAGGGTTAGGGTTAGAGTTAGGGTTAGGGTTAGGGTTAGAGTTAGCAATGTATGTGGAAACCCTAGGGCTAGGGTTAGGGTTAGGGCTAGAGTTAGGGTTATGGTTAGGGTTAGAGTTAGGGTTAGAGTTAGGGTTATTAGGGTTAGGGTTAGGTTGGGATACCCTAGGGCGGGACCCCTAGGGTTAGGGTTTTACCAAGTGATCTGTTAGGGTTATAGTTAGGGTTAGCAATGTATGTGGAAACCCTAGGGTTAGGGTTAGAGTTAGGGTTAGGGTTAGGGTTAGAGTTAGCAATGTATGTGGAAACCCTAGGGCTAGGGTTAGGGTTAGGGCTAGAGTTAGGGTTACGGTTAGGGTTAGAGTTAGGGTTAGAGTTAGGGTTACAGTTAGGGTTAGGGTTAGGGTTCGGAAACCCTAGGGCGGGACCCCTAGGGTTAGGGTTTTACCAAGTGATCTGTAGGGTTAGTTAGGGTTAGCAATGTATGTGGAAACCCTAGGGTTAGGGTTAGAGTTAGGGTTAGGGTTAGGGTTAGAGTTAGCAATGTATGTGGAAACCCTAGGGCTAGGGTTAGGGTTAGGGCTAGAGTTAGGGTTACGGTTAGGGTTAGAGTTAGGGTTAGAGTTAGGGTTACAGTTAGGGTTAGGGTTACGGTTCGGGAAACCGTAGGGCGGGACCCCTAGGGTTAGGGTTTTACCAAGTGATCTGTTAGGGTTATAGTTAGGGTTAGCAATGTATGTGGAAACCCTAGGGTTAGGGTTAGAGTTAGGGTTAGGGTTAGGGTTAGCAATGTATGTGGAAACCCTAGGGCTAGGGTTAGGGTTAGGGCTAGAGTTAGGGTTACGGTTAGGGTTAGAGTTAGGGTTAGAGTTAGGGTTACAGTTAGGGTTAGGGTTAGGGTTCGGGAAACCGTAGGGCGGGGACCCCGCGGATCTACCCATATGTACATCGATAGCAAATGTTGGGCCTAGTGGCTCCGGTTGACCCGTCTGCGAAGAGCGTCACCCATGGGACCTACATATGCCATCTACGAATTCTTAAAAAATAGAACCATTTTTTACATAATTCATACTAGTAAATAAATAATAGAAACATATTATAAAGTAATATGAGAGAGGGAAAAAAATAAAAAAATAAAAAAATCCTATATGCCGAGGGTGGCCGTCGGCATAGGGTGCCCATGCCCTATGCCGAGGGTGGCCGTCGGCGTCTGACTGACGCCGTGAGCGGGCGACGACGGCGCGGGCTGGGCCAGAGGCGATGCCGGTGCTACGCCGAGGGCCAAGGTGACGCCGACGGCTGCCCTCGGCGTAGCCTCCTCTACGCCGACGGTATTTGTACGCCGACGGTCGGCTTCCTGAGCTGCCCCGGCGAGGCCGTACGCCGACGGCCCCGATAAAAAGCCGTCGGCGTCTTCTCCCATTCCTGTAGTGTGTTGGAAATTTTGGTTTGATATTTTTGCATTTTAAAGCCTTTCAATGCGAGTTTCTTACGAAACATCTAACACGGTTCCAATATTTAAACCAATCTTCTCCTTTTCAAAGTGTCCTTTTTGTACCCCTCACAGTTCTCTCGATGGACTATTTATATCTCCATGAGACCTTGACCATGGAAAAGTTTCGGTCATGCTATGTAGAGGTTGTATTATTACATTTCTTGTTCCTAGCCATACGGGTTTTATTCATAGCATTTGCCCCATTATCTCGTTACAAGTTTGGAATAGAAAGCTCCGTAAAATAATATGTTACTATGCCTATCTTTTCTTCGTACGTGCACAACATGCATGGAATTTCAGGATGGTGTTCACTGGTTGCTTCCCATGATAAAGTCCGAGCAGAACAACGCACTACGGGAAAAATAGGCGTCGCCGTGCAGCCATTCTTTGCCCTGTGTCCCCGCACGACAAAGATTTCTTTGCCGTGCGCACAGATAAAAACGCACGGCAAAGATCTTGGCCACGGAAAAGATAGACACGAGCGCACGGCAAAGATACGATTCACGGCAACGACGGAAGAGGCCGCACGGCAAAGAAATATGCACGGCAATGGCCCAACACACCGCACGGCAAAGATTCGGTGCACGGCAAAGGCGTTAGGCATTGCCGTGCAACGTTGGCGCACGGCAAAGCAGCCTTTGCCTAGTGTTTTTAACAAACGCACGGCAAAGAAGGCTTTGCCTAGTGTAACGCACGGCGAAGATGTAAAACTGGATTTCTCCTCATCTCAAAAGGTGTGGCATGGTATAGTTATCAATAAATGAACACTTAGCCCTGTGGTAAGGTCACATGCTTTCCCTACTCTGCGTGCTAGGTTCAATTCCTAGACCAACCAATTTAGTCTTATTTTTAGAGAAAACATGTTTGACACACGGCAAAGAAGCGACCTTTGCCGTGCAACGTTGACGAGTCACACGGCAAAGGCTTGCCGTCAATGGCATTGCCGTGCGGCATTTGGGCAGATCATCACGTAGCTACGAGGTTGAAATCTGGGATTTGGCATCATCGCGTTGAGCCTGAGTGTGACACCCTGCCTTGCCTTTCACTGCTCTACCTCCGGCCCTGCCACGAGCCATAGAGTTGATCACTCAGCAGTTAGGATGCAAAATATGCACGGACATGGGGCAGCATGCTACCACGTGGCACGTTTTCGAGAGGGTTGCACAATCACATCGTTTCTCCCTTGCATATCTCTCTCTTACAATATGATACCTTTTTTATTCATTCATAATAGTTGTTATGTCTTTCACCAAATAAATTTA
The DNA here is from genome assembly GCA_030979885.1 of Lolium multiflorum. Classification (NCBI taxonomy): domain Eukaryota; kingdom Viridiplantae; phylum Streptophyta; class Magnoliopsida; order Poales; family Poaceae; genus Lolium; species Lolium multiflorum. The sequence continues at coordinate 118,208,052 of CM061750.1, forward strand.
TGGTACTAGTTTATCAACTATTGGATCCAATTAATTTTATTTTATTTTGTTAGGAAAGTCAAACTGAACTCTGGTACGTGCTGCCGCATTAAAATGTGTCCGGAGTACCGCGTGTAATCATGACACACAAAACACCATGTGCTAATCATGCAGTGCCATGTTTAAATCTTCTTTTTTTCCAGTACGAAAAAAACCACAACCAAATTTAAAAGGTTCTTCATTTGGAGTAACAGACTTAAAAATATCGCCGTATACTGAAATGCATAAATTTAAATTCAAAACTGAAGTAGAGAACATAGAGCCAAAGGGATGAGGACGATTACTTCTCACCTGCATCTCGTTAGCTACTACTTAGTTAGGCACGCATGTTACACATTCAAACATGGTTTCCTCAGTCCTAATCCTCCTTGAATACCCAAATTTGGCACATCCTCATGTTTTCCACAACCAGAAAGCGGCTAAGCGCCCGCATATAAAACTTGACGGCAAGTTCTTTTTTCCACGGATAATAGAGAGTGGACCCAAATTTGCGTGTTTTCGTAAGTACACACCTTATTCAAAGGAAAATTTGGATATGATTTTGCCTAATGTCGTAGGATGTTTTATTTTACCCTTTTTGTGTTTTAGAGCCTTTCAATGCGGCTTTCTTACCAAACAGCTAACATGCTTCCATTAGTAAAACCATTCTTCTCCTTTTCGGAGGGTCCTTTTGTACCCCTCATAGTCCACAAAGCCATGCTGCCCCGTTCGGCGCGAACCTGTCGAACCACGAGGGCCTAGAACTACAAGGAGACGCCTCCAACAAGGTAGTGACGCATCCACCACCACCGCCCGCTCCAACGGAGTTTAGGTTTACACCTAAGATCTTGGAACCACTCGCTCAGTCGGGATCGAAACTCCACAACGACGTAAACAAGAAGGAGAACAACGCCCACAGGCATTGTTGTCGTCCGCACCAACCAAACTTCGTGCAGGCCTTTCGCCCGGAGTTCGACCCGACCACAAATTAAGTTCAAGGATCTACAAGATGGTAGCATGACAATGTAGTCGACTGCCAAGCTCATCCGCACAATGCAGCCGCCTCGGCACCTCCGTCGGGAAGGTTGCCATGCCAGCCAGGCGGCCGCACCCATGTCGTAGCTACCTCTCCGGGGCCGCCGCCCCGGCTTCCTAGTCCCAGAGCGTGCCAGGCCGAAGTTGGAGGACCATGAAGCGTCTGCCTTCACGCAACCACGTTACTACGGACCACCATGCATCGCCCTCACCTCTTCCAACGAAGATCGTTGCCAGGTGAAAGGACACGGATGTCGCCTAGAGGGGGGGTGAATAGGCGATTTAAAACTTTTACGAGATGGGCTTAACAAATGCGGAATAAAACTAGTGTTTACTTTGTCAAGCCCAAAGCCTATATACTATGGTTCACCTATGTGCACCAACAACTTATTCTAAGCAATGGTTCACCTATGTGCACCAACAACTTATGCTAAGCAAGACAAGCAACTTATGTGATAGCAAGATATATATAACTTCAAGCACGATGGCTATCACAAGGTAAAGTGCATAAGTAAAGAGCTCGGGTATAGAGATAACCGAGGCACGCGGGAGACGATGATTTATCCCGGAGTTCACACTCTTGCGAGTGCTAATCTCCGGTGGAGAGGTGCGGTGGCTTAGTGCTCCCGAACGCCACAAGAGGCTCACCTTGAGGTGTGGTTGCTCGATGCACACCAACGCCACAAAGGCCTCACCCCAAGATGCGGTACTCACACCACACACCGAACGCCACGAAGGCGCCTCACCTAAATCTCCGGTGACCCTCGCCACAAAGGCCTAGGTCACGGTTCCACTAAGGGATTTCCTTCGAGGCGGAAACCGGGCCTTACACAAAGGTTGGGGCACACATCCACAACTTAATTGGAGGCTCCCAACAAATCACCACAAAGGTCTAGAATCCGTCTAGGGTTCCAAGAACCCAAGAGTAATAACCTTCTTGCTTTCACCACCACGAATCACCGTGGAGAACTCAAACCGATGCACCAAATGCAATGGCAAGAACACCACAAAGATGCTCAAGTCCTTCTCTCTCAAATTCCAACAAAGCTACAAAAGCTATTGGGGGAATAAGAGAGGAAGAACAAAGGGATTCACCAAGAACACCAAGATCAAGATCTAGAGAGTTCCACTCACAAAGAGATGGATTTGATTGGTAGAATTGTAGATCTAGATCTCCTCTTCCTTTTCCCTCAAATGGATTCAAGAATCATTGGAGGAGTAGAGGGATGTGGCAAGCTCTCAAGGTCAACAATGGTGGAGAGCAAAAGGAGGAAGAAGAAGTGGGGAGAAAGAGGAGGAAGAAGGGCTTAAATAGGGGTCTCAGATTTCTGCCCGTTGGGGCCAAAATCGCGACAGGCCGGCAGTGCCGGCCTTGTTCCACCGGCAGTGCCGGGGTGGCCGGCAGTGCTGGCCTTTTTCCACCGGCAGTGCCGGCCCGGCGGCAGTGCCGGGGTGTTCCCGGCGGCAGTTCCGGCCCCCCAGTTTTTGCCCAAACACCCGATACGAAAACCTTGATAACTTTTGCATCCGGACTCCGATTTCGATGATCTTGGGCTCGTTGAAATCACAACAACGAGCTCTACAACAATATGCATAGAAACATCATAGTCCAGCAAAGTAGGATAGAAACAAATGGATAAAGGTTTTACCTATCTATAAACAGCAAACCGGTAAAACCTCCAATATGGAAAATGCAACAACTTGAGTTAGGAAACTCGCATTTAGGTGAAACCAATTTTGTTGTAAAGAAGATGACAAGAGCTACCCCACAAAGATTGAAAAGCTTAAGAACAAGTGGGGTAGGTTTTTCTATGTATTTTAGAGTGAAACCTCTCAATACGAGAAACCGAGAAAAACTCCAATATCGAAAACGCAACAAGTGATTCATGCGGAATCCGTTTTCGATGAACTAGAGCTTGTCATGAGAATAAGCACAAGCTCTAAAACACCATATGGATAAGATCCAAATAACAACCAAGAAAGATGATGCAAGGATGCAAAGGTTTGAGCTCTCTCCGAACGATACGATCGAGTTACTCACTCGAGAGCCCTCTTGATAGTACGGCAACTAAACTATAAACCGGTCTCCAACTACACTATGAGACCGGTGAGAAAGAAACCCTATCAAGAGCAAACCTTATACTTGCGCATTCCACTTGAGCTCGATGATGACGATCTTGACCGCAACAAGATGGAACACCTTCCTTGATTGTGCTTGCTTGACGAAGTCTTGTGGATTGCTCCCCCATAATCCATCATGGGAGAGCTTCTTCTTCGGTGCATCTTCACATATCCATGAACACTATATGGAGAGCATGCTTCAAGCATATGATCTCTTCGAGTTGGCTCATCTTAAACTTGCACTTCATTTCTTCATGGTAAGCTTCAAGCATATGATCTCTTCGAGTTGGCTCATCTTGAACTTGCACTTCATTTCTTCATTCTTCATCATGTTGATGTCTTGAAGTAACTTGAGGGCTCACTTCATCTTCATCTTCAAGACATACTTGACACTTGATATCCTTCATCAATTTCTTCTTATTGCAACCTTGAAGCCAACATATGGTTCAAGCATTGCCTATGGACAACACCTACAAATATAACTCAATGCAAACATTAGTCCATAGGGATTGTCATTAATTACCAAAACCACACATGGGGGCTCCATGCACTTTCAATCTCCCCCATTTTGGTAATTGATGACAATCTCTTTGAGAGGGTTTATATAAGGAATTTAAGTAACAAACAAGTTGAATATATAGAGCAAACTCCCCCATAATATATGCATGTGTGAATGATCTTGACTTTCATTGCATATATTGGCATTCAAAGCCTAGTGGAGTTTCCTCTAAATATTCAACTATGCAAAGCAACAAGATGCAATGCAATAAAGGCACATGCTTAAGCACAAAGCAAAGACATAACCAAATTCCCTTAAACCCTCCAAACTTCTCCCCCATTGGCACCAATTGCCGAAATGGGTGAAAAATTTAGAAGGCCAATATAGTGAGAGTTCCTCCATAGCGTGTGCATTTCTCATAATTTGAGTGGAATCAAATGCACATATCCAATGACAAATATTCGGAAGGAATCACACTATAGATAGGATCAAAGATTGCAAAAAGATAACAACTTCAAGAAGCCTCAACAAATGAAGCAAGCAACCAAATGAACCACAAAGAAGATACCAAAAGAAAGATAGATATTATGATAAGGTCAAGAAAATTGCTCTAAATAATATGAGGAAGCTCCCCAAGGTTTGTGCACAAAACTAGACAATTTGCATTGGAGTATAAAGTGCACAAACATGGAATCATCACTCCCATAATATCATTCAAAACAAAAGATACCAAGTGAAATAAACTCTAATGATCACCACAAAATAGTGCCTTAAATAGAATGAGGAAGCTCCCCAAGGTACATGCATAAATTAAAATGTTGCATTTGAATACAATATGCATAACATGGAATCCTTACTCCCTCATTACCATTTAAAACACAAACATTTGCAATAGATCATAGATAGAAAATTAAGCTTAACACTTGCAACAAACAAATGGTTGAGCAACAAGTAGGAGGCACCATAATAAAAGGCTCAACCAAGAGGATATGTGAAAGGCATGATAAAGCATATTATAAGACTATTACAAGGATGAGAAAAAAGCATCATCATAGTCTTCAATGAATTATATTGCTTAGCATGACCAATCAACATGCAACAAATAAATAAGATATCAAATGGAGATGTATCATCTCTTATGTGTATAAGTTTCTCTAAGTGAGCAATATCACAAAGATATTTATCCACAAAGAAACATGCACACACAAAATAGATACTCAAGAAATATAGTATGATATCCCAAAATGAAGTCATGCAATATACCAATAAGAATTTTTGCTTAATAGCATGGCCAAAGGCTCAATTTTATCTTATTGTACATTCATGAAATTCAACCACAATCATCTAAAATACATCACAAATATCAACAAGGGATAGAAGATAGTTGGGATGCATTGAGATAGGCAACAAGTATCACAAACGAGGATACCAAAAGAAATAACTAAATTTGCACTTTCATCTATATTACACACGTGAGAGCCTTGAGGAATTGATATGCAATAAAATTGCTAGATGGGCATAGATGGGATGGGTGAATCATGAGCATGATTTTATATACTTCCCAACATATGTACTCATCTCAAATTACTCACATTCGCAATAAAGAGGTTTCGTTAAGACTTTAGCAAGAAGCACAATATTTGCAAATCAAGAGATTCATGCCAAGATGCAACCACATGGTTGGATGCTAGAAAAATATGCATGAGAAGATACTTGTTACCGAGATAGCATTGGTGTGGATGTAGTAGATATGTGTTCGTTGACCATCCTAGCTTGCCTCAAGTTACCATTGAGTCACCACTTCTTTCCAAGAGTGAGACAAGCATCCAATGCATATCCATTGTACCTAACACAAAGGTAAGTACAAAATGGTCCCCAAACTAATTGGGTCCGAAGTAGTTAGACACACTACAACATATAGGACAAACTCCACAATTCTATGTGCATATAGATATGAAATTGAATTTCATGCACATCTTAGCCAAATTAGGATTTGATGGAGTTTACCCTATATATTGGATCAAAGAAAGTGACACATGCCATAAGATATACATATATTAAATATGCATGCACAATACTTTCAAGAACCAAAGGAAGATACAATTTGGACAAAACACCAAATAAATCAAGAGACAATGGTTGTCCAAATTATATCAAAGAATCAAATCAACACAAGATTGACTCCAAAGACTTATCTCATTATAAGAAGCTAATTAAACCTAAACACAAAGGAATGAGATAACCAACTCCCAAGAGAGCAAGGTTCCAACAAATAAACCAAACCCTCGAAACTTTTTATGATGGCACAAAGTACCAAAAAGAAAATTTTATGTCTCCCAAAACCAAATTTTTGATAAAGATCAAGAGATGTTAAGCATTCTAATAATATAGAAGAGCTCCCCCAAGTTTGGTGCATTATCTAGGATTTTTTATATGAATACAAAATGCACAAAACTAGGATCATCACGCTACCTATATCTTCTAACAATGCTAAGAAAGTTTGAATAGACAACTTAGATCCATAAGATGCAAGGAAGACACATGGGAGTCAAAGCACAACAAATTCATGGCAATAAATAAGGCAATATAAATACAAGAGCCAATGTAGATATGATCAATAAATATCTACCTCATAATTGATTACCAATTGTCCTAGGACAAGAGGTATTAGGAAATATTTCCCGGTGGTAGTTTGTAAGTATACATAAGATCATATTTACAACGAACAAAGCATATGGTAAAAGATAAGAGTTAACCATCATGCAAAGATAGTTTCTTGATAGCTTCATTTAGTCATACCAACATGCAAGGCAATTAATAGTATTCATACCAACATGCAAAGCAATTAATAGTATGACTTGAAGCACATGGTTTTCCAAAAATGTATTGAGGGACACGTTGTGAAAAACCATGCCAAGAAAAACTTTCACAAATAAGATCCACAAAGATATTAGCAATGAAGCCATTTAAGCAAATTGGAGCTTGTTTGAGCAAACATGCCACATAGGAGAGAGATAATTTACGGTATCAATTCTATGTGACACAACCTCAAATGTTCACATTTTCTAGGCTTGTAATATGCACAAAGCTTATTACTCCCCCATAATGTGATAAGGAATTTATTTTCACAAGAGGCAAATAAGATCCAAGTAGAGATATTAATGGACATTAGAATTTGAATTTCTCATGAAGATGACATACCACATAGAGACTAGATAATCTTGCAATATCAATTCTAAGTGATATTCCTCATGTACACACATTGTTAGGATTGTGAAATTCCTAAAGGCATATCACTCCCCCAAAATGTTATAGTCCATTAATCTCTCATAAGAGCCATATAAGATACAACAAGATGCAAAGAGGCTCCAACACAAGCACAAATACATGGTGTGCAACCTAACATTCATAGACTTGATTTCTCAAGAAAAACAAGTAGGATGCACAACATATACAAACACATGTTAGGAACAAAACTAACACATGCAAAGGGGCGAGTAACTTTCAATATAAATGAGTTGAGAACATGTTACCGCAAGGAGGAACATTGGATATATGATAGTAGCAAGATAATCAAAAGACTTGGCTTGATATAATATAAATGATGAAGATCCCTTAATTCTTCATGATGTAGCCAAGTCTCCAATGCCCTCCAACAAGCACCTATTGATCAAATTTTGGATTGTTGGTCCCCAACTAAGTTGGGTCCTAAGAGGTTAGTCACAATAGGCTTGGCAACCCAAATGGTTCTTTTCTTGACACCACTTTGAGCACCAACATATTTGGCAAACACATTGCCACCCTCATCCTTACAAAGAGAATAAACATCATCAATGGTGATAGAGTTGGATGAGGTACCAATAGTGCACAAGGAGGAGATGTGGCCCTTCTCACGGCATATGTAGCAAGTTCTTTTCTTCTCCTTCTTCTCACTAGGTTTCTCCACAATGGGAGCATTGGCTTGTTTCTTCTTGGGAAGTGGTATTTCTTCAACTTGAGGTTGAATATGAGTTTGAGCTTGAGGCCGCTTCCCTTTTTGCTTCTTCTTCAAAGGGCAAGATCTAACATGGTGCCCTTCAATATTGCACTTGAAGCAAACAATCTTGGCCGGGTCTTTGACTTGTACTTGGCCCTTCTTCTTGTTGTTGTTCATGGACTTGTTCTTGTTGTTGGATTTGAATCCAAGTCCACTCTTGTCATTGGGGGATTGTTGCACACTCAACATCGTGTCAAGTTTGCATTTCCCTTCATGACCCTTTACCAAGTCATTCTTCAAAGAAGTGACTTGGGCCTTGAGCTCTGATACATCCCCGACGTATCCATCATTTCTGTCGTTCCATGCTTGTTTTATGACAATACTTACATGTTTTGCTTGCACTTTATGATGTTTTTATGCGTTTTCGGAACTAACCTATTAACAAGATGCCACAATGCCAGTTCCTGTTTTCTGCTGTTTTTGGTTCCAGAAAGGCTGTTCGGGCAATATTCTTGGAATTCGACGAAACGAAGACCAAACCTCCTATTTTTCCCGGAAGGCTCCAGAACACCGAAGAGAGGGAGAGGGCCAGAGGGCCACCACACCATAGGCGGCGCGGCCTGGCAGGCCCGCGGCCGTGTGGGGAGCCTGGTGCCCCCCGAGCCGCCTCTTCGCCTATAAGCCCTTTCACCTAAAAACACCGTACCACTTGACGAAACTCCAGAAAGACTCCAGGGCGCCGCCACCATCGCGAAACTCAAACTCTTGTCGGCACCCTGCCGGGACGGGGAAGTGCCCGGAAGCCATCTCCATCAACGCCATCGCCTCCATCATGCTCCGTGAGTAGTTCCCCCATGGACTACGGGTTCTAGCTGTAGCTAGTTGGTATTCTCTCCCCATGTACTTCAATACAATGATCTCATGAGCTGCCTTACATGATTGAGATTCATCTGATGTAATCGGTGTTGTGTTTGTTGGGATCCGATGGATGATACATTATGATTAGTCTATCTATAAAGTTTGTGAAGTTATTGTTGCTGCAATCTTGTTATGCTTAATGCTTGTCACTAGGGCCCGAGTGGCATGATCTTAGATTTGAGCTCTATAATTATTGCTTAGATTGTATCTACAAGTTGTATGCACATGTCACTGTCCGGAACCAAAGGCCCCGAAGTGACAGAAATCGGGACAACCGGAGGGGATGGCGGTGATGTGAGGGACACATGTTTTCACGGAGTGTTAATGCTTTGCTCCGGTGCTCTATTAAAAGGAGTACCTTAATATCCAGTAGTTTCCCTTGAGGCCCGGCTGCCACCGGCTGGTAGGACAATAGATGTTGTGCAAGTTTCTCATTGCGAGCACGTACGACTAAATATGGAAAACATGCCTACATGATTAATGAATTGATGTTCTTTCTTAATGCCTTATCAATCCTATCAATTGCCCAACTGTAATTTGTTCACCCAACACTTGTCACTTGTTATTGGAGAGTTACCACTAGTGTAGATAGCTGGGAACCCCGGTCCATCTTTCATCATCATATACTCGTTCTACATGTCAACTATTTTCTGGTACCATTGCTCTCATATTGCTATTACTGCTTTGTGTTATTACTACTGCTCTCATATTACCGCTGCTTTCACATCACCCCTGTTACTAGTGCTTTTCCAGGTGCAGCTGAATTGACAACTCATTTGTTAAGGCTTATAAGTATTCTTTACCTCCCCTTGTGTCGAATCAATAAATTTGGGTTTTACTTCCTCGAAGACTGTTGCGATCCCCTATACTTGTGGGTCATCAAGACTATTTTCTGGCGCCGTTGCCGGGGAGGCATAGCTCTACTCATAAGTTCACCTGGGGAGTACACTCTACCTCTCTCTCTGCTTTTATCTTATTTTGTCTTGCTAGTTTATTTCTGTCTAGTTTATTTGTGCTTAGTTTATTTCTGTCTAGTTTTACTTTGCTTAGTTTACTTTTGTCTAGTTTATTTTTGTCTTGTTTTATTTTCCCTATATACCCGAAAATCCATAAAAATTTGAAAAACCTAAAAATTAAAAACTGCTGTTATGGGAGAACCAACAACCTACTTGGAGCTTATAGAATGTTATAATAATTATAGAGAATCAAGAACTGGTAAAATAATGAGTGCTATGATAGAAAAATTGAATACAATTGCTGAAATCTTGCTTGAACGCCATAATATAAACTGTTGCTCTCAACAGGATACTAAACATCTTAAATTTCAATGTGGCTTTAGTGAGGAATTTTTAATTAAGAACTATAATCGGAATTGCTATATTCATTATGGGTTCGAAGAGGTAGAACAATTTGTCATATTTATGGGAGCCTCCGAGATAGAATCCTTCATGGTTGAGAATTATGAAACTTGTGTTGTTTGTAAGGGCCTTAAAGATTATGTCTCTACTATCCTTAATTCTTGCATAGAATGCTACAGTAGGAATCCTTATATCCTTGATTATAAAGAGAGACACATTAATGCACAAGAATGCACTCACAATTTGCAGGAACCGGTGGAAGAAGAAATTGATGAACCTGAAAGCTCATTGGATGAAAAAGAGGAGGAAATTGATGAACTTGAAAGCTCATTGGATGAAAAAGAAGAAGAGAGCGACGAACAAAAGGAGGAAGAATGGATTAGCTACCCATGTCAACCTTCTAATGAGAGTAACTCTTTATCTCTTACACTATTTGATTGTCCTCCATGCTTACCGAAAGAGGTTGAATGTTATGTTCCTGTGGATTCTCTTGAAATAGTACCTATGAGTAATACTTGTGAGAATGATTATGCTACTGTTATTTATGATAATCCATGCTACTTTGATAAATCTTATGATAATGCTTTGTTTGTGCCTGATGTCGAAATGCATGGTACTAAAGAATTTTGCTTGGCAAATGTTTATGATAAAGCTCTAGATGATGGTCCTATGTTACTTGATAATATTAATTGTACTACTAATGAAAATGGGATTGGAGAGTTCTTGACTTATTCTATGAGTCCCATATCTATTGAGATTGATCACCTACCTTGTTATATTATTAATAAAAGTAAGTTTGAAAGTTTTAATTCCACTATTCTTGAACTTGATAAAAATTATGTGTTTGGAAATCATGAAAAGTATGCTGCATGTGATAGTTATATTGTTGAGTTTATTCATGAAGCTACTGAAAATTATTATGAGAGAGGAAAATATGGTAGTAGAAATTTTCATGGTGCTAAAACACCTCTCTATATGCTTAAAATTTTGAAGTTACTCTTGTTTTATCTTCTTATGCTTATCACTTTGTTCTTCATGAATTTATTTGTGTACAAGATTCCTATGCATAGGAAGTGGGTTAGACTTAAATGTGTTTTGAATTTGCTTTTTGATGCTCTATTTTGCTTCAAATACTATTTCTTGCGAGTGCATCATTTAAAACTGCTGAGCCCATCTTAATGGCTATAAAGAAAAGAACTTCTTGGGAGATAACCCATGTGTTATTTTGCTTCAGTAATTTGTTTTATATTTGTGTCTTGGAAGTTGTTTACTACTGTAGCAACCTCTCCTTATCTTAGTTTTGTGTTTTGTTGTGCCAAGTGAAGCCTCTAATCGAAGGTTGATACTAGATTTGGATTTCTGCGCAGAAACAGATTTCTATCTGTCACGAATCTGGGCTTATTTCTCTGTAGGAAACTCAGAAAAATCTGCCAATTTACGTGCGTGATCCTCAGATATGTACGCAACTTTAATTAGTTTTGAGTTTTCTGATTTGAGCAACGGAAGTACCATTTTAAAATTCGTGTTTACTGGCTGTTCTGTTTTGGCAGATTCTGTCTCTGTTTTTTGCATTGTCTCTTGTGGACTTTAAGTGAGGCTTTCTAGACGTGGAGAGCTGTAGCTAATGTTTTATTGAGTTCTTGCAATGTGTCACTACAGGACCAAGGTGGATTAAAGTTTTTTGAGTACTAACCCCTCTAATGAAGTTTATGAGAAGTTTGGTGTGAAGGAAGTTTTCAAGGGTCAAGAGAGGAGGATGATATATGATCAAGAAGAGTGAAAAGTCAAAGCTTGGGGATGCCCCCGTGGTTCATCCCTGCATATTTCAAGGAGACTCAAGCGTCTAAGCTTGGGGATGCCCAAGGCATCCCCTTCTTCATCAACTTATCAGGTTCCTCCCTGAAACTATATTTTTATTCGGTCACATCTTATGTGCTTTACTTGGAGTGTCTGTGTGCTTTTATTTTTGTTTTGTTTGAATAAATTCGGATCCTAGCAATCCTTGTGTGGGAGAGATACACTCCGCTTTTTCATATGAACACTCGTGTTCTTCGTTTTACTTTTAATGTTCAATGATAAAAGTTGGAAGCTATTGCACTTATTTATATTTGGTTGAAAACAGAAAATGCCTCATCATGTCTTGGATAATCTGACACTTGGCAATTGTTTTGAGCTCTCAAGTAGATCATGATTAAGTTTTTTCATGTAGTCTAAGCCTATTAGTGGAGAGCTACTGTAGAGCTTGTTGAAATTGGTTTGCATAATTGATCTCTCTTAAGGTCTAGATATTTTCTGGTAAAAGTGTTTGAGCAACAAGGAAGACAGTGTAGAGTATTATAATGCTTGCGATATGTTCTTATGTAAGTTTTGCTGTACCGGTTCATACTTGTGTTTGCTTCAAACAACCTTGCTAGCCTAAGCCTTGTATCGAGAGGGAATACTTCTCGTGCATCCAAAACCTTGAGCCAAAACCTATGCCATTTGTGTCCACCATACCTACCTACTATGTGGTATTTTCTGCCATTCCAAAGTAAATTGCTTGAGTGCTACCTTTAAACAATTCAAAATTTATTACCTCTGATTTGTGTCAATGTTTTATAGCTCATGAGGAAGTATGTGGTGTTTATCTTTCAATCTTGTTGGGCAACTTTCACCAATGGACTAGTGGCTTCATCCGCTTATCCAATAATTTTGCAAAAAGAGCTGGCAATGGGATTCCCAGTCCCAAATTAATTAACAAAAATAGACACTCCTCCATGGTATGTGATTGTTGGACGGCACCCGAGGATTCGGTTAGCCATGGCTTGTGTAAGCAAAGGTGGGGAGGAGTGTCATCATAATAAAATTAAAATAAAAGGCACTCCTTCATGGTATGAGATTGTTGGCAGGCACCCGAGGATTCGGTTAGCCATGGTTTGTGAAAGAAAGGTTGGAAGGAGTGCCACCCAAAAATAAAAATAATTCATGGGAGCCGCTCTTGAAGGTTTGTCTAGCAAGGGGGTTAGAGTGCCCACTACCATTCGTTGACAACAACAAACACCTCTCAAAACTTTGCTTTTATGCTCTCTTTATGTTTTCAAAACCAAAGCTCTAGCACAAATATAGCAATCGATGCTTTCCTCTTTGAAGGGCCATTCTTTTACTTTATGTTGAGTCAGTTTACCTACTTCCTTCCATCTTAGAAGCAAACACTTGTGTCAACTGTGCATTGATTCTTACATACTTGCTTATTTGCATTCATCATATTACTTTGTGTTGACAATTATCCATGAGATATGCATGTTACAAGTTGAAAGCAACCGCTGAAACTTATATCTTCCCTTGTGTTGCTTCGATGCCTTTACTTTGAACTTATTGCTTTATGAGTTAACTCTTGTGCAAAACTTTTGATACTTGTCTTGAAAGTACTCTTCATGAAAAGTTTTGCTATATGTTATCTATTTGTTAGCAACTATAGATCATTGCCTTGAGTCACTTCATTCATTTCATATGCTTTGTAATAGTATGATCAAGGTTATGTAAGTAGCATGTCACTACAGAAATTATTCTTTTTATCGTTTACCTGCTCGGGACGAGCAGGAACTAAGCTTGGGATGCTGATACGTCCCCGACGTATCCATAATTTCTGTCGTTCCATGCTTGTTTTATGACAATACTTACATGTTTTGCTTGCACTTTATGATGTTTTTATGCGTTTTCCGGAACTAACCTATTAAAAAGATGCCACAGTGCCAGTTCATGTTTTCTGCTGTTTTTGGTTCCAGAAAGGCTGTTCGGGCAATATTCTCGGAATTCGACGAAACGAAGACCAAACCTCCTATTTTTCCCGGAAGGCTCCAGAACACCGAAGAAGTCGGAGAGGGCGGAGGGCCACCACACCATAGGGGCGCGGCCTGGCACGGGCCCGCGCCGGCCTGTGGTGGGGAGCCCCAGTGCCCTCTGAGCCTCTTCGCCTATATAAGCCCTTTCGACCTAAAAACACCGTACCACTTGACGAAACTCCAGAAAGACTCCGGGCGCCGCCACCATCGCGAAACTCAGAAAGTCTGTCGGCACCGGGGACGGGAAGTGCCCCGGAAGCCATCTCCATCAACGCCATCGCCTCCATCATGCTCCGTGAGTAGTTCCCCCATGGACTACGGGTTCTAGCTGTAGCTAGTTGGTATTCTCTCCCCCATGTACTTCAATACAATGATCTCATGAGCTGCCTTACATGATTGAGATTCATCTGATGTAATCGGTGTTGTGTTTGTTGGGATCCGATGGATGATACATTATGATTAGTCTATCTATAAAGTTTGTGAAGTTATTGTTGCTGCAATCTTGTTATGCTTAATGCTTGTCACTAGGGCCCGAGTGGCATGATCTTAGATTTGAGCTCTATAATTATTGCTTAGATTGTATCTACAAGTTGTATGCACATGTCACTGTCCGGAACCAAAGGCCCCGAAGTGACAGAAATCGGGACAACCGGAGGGGATGGCGGTGATGTGAGGGACACATGTTTTCACGGAGTGTTAATGCTTTGCTCCGGTGCTCTATTAAAAGGAGTACCTTAATATCCAGTAGTTTCCCTTGAGGCCCGGCTGCCACCGGCTGGTAGGACAATAGATGTTGTGCAAGTTTCTCATTGCGAGCACGTACGACTAAATATGGAAAACATGCCTACATGATTAATGAATTGATGTTCTTTCTTAATGCCTTATCAATCCTATCAATTGCCCAACTGTAATTTGTTCACCCAACACTTGTCACTTGTTATTGGAGAGTTACCACTAGTGTAGATAGCTGGGAACCCCGGTCCATCTTTCATCATCATATACTCGTTCTACATGTCAACTATTTTCTGGTACCATTGCTCTCATATTGCTATTACTGCTACTGTGTTACTGTTACTATTGCTCTCATATTACCGCTGCTTTCACATCACCCATGTTACTAGTGCTTTTCCAGGTGCAGCTGAATTGACACTGTTAAGGCTTATAAGTATTCTTTACCTCCTTGTGTCGAATCAATAAATTTGGGTTTTACTCAAGACTGTTCGATCTATACTTGGGCCTTGAGCTCTTTGATTTCCTCTACATGGTTAGTAACAACACAAGCACTAGAGGAAGTAGAATCTTCATTGTTAGAGCAACAAGGCAAGGAAGATAATTCATCACAAGATTTAGCAA
The DNA here is from genome assembly GCA_030979885.1 of Lolium multiflorum. Classification (NCBI taxonomy): domain Eukaryota; kingdom Viridiplantae; phylum Streptophyta; class Magnoliopsida; order Poales; family Poaceae; genus Lolium; species Lolium multiflorum. The sequence continues at coordinate 118,223,151 of CM061750.1, forward strand.
TATTATGAGTGGATGAATTACTAGGACTAGCACATGGCAATATAGCATTTTGAGTAGTAGTGCTAGTATCCACATGAGGCTCACAAGGTGTTGCCTTAGATATGATAGCCTCATGAGCTAACTTTAGCCTATCATGAGAGGCTAGAAGATCCTCATGGGAGCGAGAAAGCTTTCCATGATTTTCTTCCAATTTCCCATAATTGCAAGTTAGCAAATCAAGTTGAGCCCTTAGCTCAACATTCTCCTTCAAGATAGATGCTTCACAAGAAGTAGAGTTAGTAGCACAAGCATCATTATTAGTAGTAATAGGAGAAGGCAAGTTGGCATGCTCTTTTAGATAAGAAGCTTTAAGTTGCTCATGCGACTCGGTGAGTTTGGCGAGCGCACTCTCAATGACCCTTGAGCCCTTTTTGAGTTGCTCAAAATCCTCAAGGAGTTTAGCATTAACAAACACAAGCTTATCATTTTTTAGCTTTAGTTCATTTGCCATCTCAAGAGCTCTATCATGGTTTTCCTTTTCTCTAGACAATTCTAGAGCAAAGGTCTCCTCAAGAGCTTCCTTGATGGTTTGTTCTTCTTCAAGTTCATTCTTTAATGATGCTACATCATCGGCATACTCTCGTTCAAGAGCACCCTTTTTATCAATGGTGTTCTCATGCATCCAAATAAGTTTTTGGCTCTCAATAGCGGTAGTCAAGATTTCAAAGAAGTGAGTGCTAGCAATTTTATCTTTGCAAATAACCTTGAATACGCTCTTACCCTTATCGCGTAGAGAGACAACCCAATCCTCTTCTTCATATTCATCCTCATCCTTATCACCACGAGACATATTAGGTTCCATGGTAGGAGGTACCGTGGAACCCTTGGCCATAAGGCATATATGAGGACCGTGAGATAAAGATGAGGAGTTACTTGAGGCTCCTTTCAAGATCTTGTCTTGACCAATAGAATCTTTGGTTTCCTCTACATTGTTAGACACACAACAACTAGAGGAAATAGAAGCATTTTTATCATGGCCACAAGACAATGCAAGCATATCATCATTAGATTTATTCAAGCAACTTACACATGATATGCAAGGACTATCAACACAAGCATGTAAATCATTTCTAGTGCTAGATGTGTTTAAGTCCAAAGATGAAGCATTGCAATGAGATAGAGATGAAGAATCATCAATAGTAAGCTCAATATCAACATTGCAATTTTCATCACCACTCACCATATCATTACCTTGTGTCTTGACACACTTTGGTGAAGTGGAAGAAGATGAGACCTCATCACGGCCGGAAGTGGAAGCAATACAATCATCCTTAATAATATTGGACACATCATATTTATCTTGAATCTTTGTCCATAACTCATGAGCGCTCCAAAAAGGCAAGTATGGAAAAAGACCTACATCTCTCAAAGCATTCATAAGAACATAAGAAGCTTGAGAATTGAGATATAAATTTTTCTCATCCTCTAACGATAGATTTTGTGAATCCATAGGAGGAGAAAAACCTATATCTACAATTTTCTCCATATGAGGGTCAATGTCCCGAAAATGACTAAGCATGCAAATTTTCCAAACATCATAATTTGTGCCATCTAATATAAGAGTGTTATCGTGCACTAATCCTCTAGCCGACATCTTTACTCTCAAGGCGGTGAAGCCTAAGAATGAGAGACCTTGCTCTGATACCAATTGAAAGGACACGGATGTCGCCTAGAGGGGGGTGAATAGGCGATTTAAAACTTTTACGAGATGGGCTTAACAAATGCGGAATAAAACTAGTGTTTACTTTGTCAAGCCCAAAGCCTATATACTATGGTTCACCTATGTGCACCAACAACTTATTCTAAGCAATGGTTCACCTATGTGCACCAACAACTTATGCTAAACAAGACAAGCAACTTATGTGATAGCAAGATATATATAACTTCAAGCACGATGGCTATCACAAGGTAAAGTGCATAAGTAAAGAGCTCGGGTATAGAGATAACCGAGGCACGCGGGAGACGATGATTTATCCCGGAGTTCACACTCTTGCGAGTGCTAATCTCCGGTGGAGAGGTGCGGTGGCTTAGTGCTCCCGAACGCCACAAGAGGCTCACCTTGAGGTGTGGTTGCTCGATGCACACCAACGCCACAAAGGCCTCACCCCAAGATGCGGTACTCACACCACACACCGAACGCCACGAAGGCGCCTCACCTAAATCTCCGGTGACCCTCGCCACAAAGGCCTAGGTCACGGTTCCACTAAGGGATTTCCTTCGAGGCGGAAACCGGGCCTTACACAAAGGTTGGGGCACACATCCACAACTTAATTGGAGGCTCCCAACAAATCACCACAAAGGTCTAGAATCCGTCTAGGGTTCCAAGAACCCAAGAGTAATAACCTTCTTGCTTTCACCACCACGAATCACCGTGGAGAACTCAAACCGATGCACCAAATGCAATGGCAAGAACACCACAAAGATGCTCAAGTCCTTCTCTCTCAAATTCCAACAAAGCTACAAAAGCTATTGGGGGAATAAGAGAGGAAGAACAAAGGGATTCACCAAGAACACCAAGATCAAGATCTAGAGAGTTCCACTCACAAAGAGATGGATTTGATTGGTAGAATTGTAGATCTAGATCTCCTCTTCCTTTTCCCTCAAATGGATTCAAGAATCATTGGAGGAGTAGAGGGATTGGGCAAGCTCTCAAGGTCAACAATGGTGGAGAGCAAAAGGAGGAAGAAGAAGTGGGGAGAAAGAGGAGGAAGAAGGGCTTAAATAGGGGTCTCAGATTTCTGCCCGTTGGGGCCAAAATCGCGACAGGCCGGCAGTGCCGGCCTTGAGCCACCGGCAGTGCCGGGGTGGCCGGCAGTGCCGGCCTTGTTCCACCGGCAGTGCAGGGGTGGCCGGCAGTGCCGGCCTTGGCCACCGGCAGTTCCGGCCCCCCAGTTTTTGCCCAAACACCCGATACGAAAACCTTGATAACTTTTGCATCCGGACTCCGATTTCGATGATCTTGGGCTCGTTGAAATCACAACAACGAGCTCTACAAAAATGCATAGAAACATCATAGTCCAGCAAAGTAGGATAGAAACAAATGGATAAAGGTTTTACCTATCTATAAACAGCAAACCGGTAAAACCTCCAATATGGAAAATGCAACAACTTGAGTTAGGAAACTCGCATTTAGGTGAAACCAATTTTGTTGTAAAGAAGATGACAAGAGCTACCCCACAAAGATTGAAAAGCTTAAGAACAAGTGGGGTAGGTTTTTCTATGTATTTTAGAGTGAAACCTCTCAATACGAGAAACCGAGAAAAACTCCAATATCGAAAACGCAACAAGTGATTCATGCGGAATCCGTTTTCGATGAACTAGAGCTTGTCATGAGAATAAGCACAAGCTCTAAAACACCATATGGATAAGATCCAAATAACAACCAAGAAAGATGATGCAAGGATGCAAAGGTTTGAGCTCTCTCCGGACGATACGATCGAGTTACTCACTCGAGAGCCCTCTTGATAGTACGGCAACTAAACTATAAATCGGTCTCCAACTACACTATGAGACCGGTGAGAAAGAAACCCTATCAAGAGCAAACCTTATACTTGCGCATTCCACTTGAGCTCGATGATGACGATCTTGACCGCAACAAGATGGAACACCTTCCTTGATTGTGCTTGCTTGACGAAGTCTTGTGGATTGCTCCCCCATAATCCATCATGGGAGAGCTTCTTCTTCGGTGCATCTTCACATATCCATGAACACTATATGGAGAGCATGCTTCAAGCATATGATCTCTTCGAGTTGGCTCATCTTAAACTTGCACTTCATTTCTTCATGGCAAGCTTCAAGCATATGATCTCTTCGAGTTGGCTCATCTTGAACTTGCACTTCATTTCTTCATTCTTCATCATGTTGATGTCTTGAAGTAACTTGAGGGCTCACTTCATCTTCATCTTCAAGACATACTTGACACTTGATATCCTTCATCAATTTCTTCTTATTGCAACCTTGAAGCCAACATATGGTTCAAGCATTGCCTATGGACAACACCTACAAATATAACTCAATGCAAACATTAGTCCATAGGGATTGTCATTAATTACCAAAACCACACATGGGGGCTCCATGCACTTTCACCAGGTCCCCCACCTTATTACTCTTTACATGGGCGATGGGCTACATGAGGATTTGGAATTTGCTGCTTGTTGAAGCTTGATACGTTGCAAACGTATCTATAATTTTTGATGATCCATGCTTGTTTTACACCAATTGCTATATGTTCTGTTTACACTTCGTGGTATTTTTATGCATTTTCTGGAACTAACCTATTAATAAGATGCCATAGTGCGAGTTCCTGTTTTCTGTTGTTTTTGAATTTTAGAAAAGTTGTACATGAAATATTCTCGGAATTGGATGAAACAAAATCCAAACCTCCTATTTTCCGACACGGAGACGGAGTCCAAACCAGAGACAGAGGAGGGCACTGAGGTGGCCACACCATGCCATGGTGCGGGCCCAGCTCTAGCCGGGCCAGGCTATGGTGTGGGCCTCTCGGGCGCCCACCAACATCGTCCTTCCGCCTATATATTTCCTTCCTCGCGAAAACCCTAAAGGAATAAGGCTCCATCCACGAAAAGTTTCGTAGCTCCGCCGCCATCGAAGACAAGTTTCGGGGGACAAAAAGCTCTGTTCCGGCACCCTGTAAGGACGGGGAATTGCCCCCGGAGCCATCTCCATCAACTCCACCGCCATCTTCATCGTTGTTGCTGACTCCCATGATGAGGAGGGAGTAGTTATCCCCCGAGGCTGAGGGCTTTAATGGTAGCTATGTGGTCTATCTCTCTCCCCCATGGTGTGATCTTTATGTGATCATGAGCTTTGTGATCTAGTTGAATAATTAAGTAGATGTTACTCTTCATCTATTATGCTACTCAAGTGGTTTTATTATTGTGATCTCCGGAGACACCTTGTCCCACGGTGTGAAGGTGACAGTGTGCGCACCATGTGTGTGTCTCTTAGGCTAAAGATTACAGAAATACTTATCATGAGTTATAATTTGAGTTGGATGTCTCTATGAAATTGTGGTGTTTGTTAGTACTATCTTTGGATGCTCAAAGTGACAGAGTGGGGTGTCCCTAGGTTTGGAACGCGAACTTTAAGGAGTGCTTTTGCAGCCCTACGAGGTGAAGTGGTGTTCTTTATCCAACCGGAGAGTGGTTCGGAGTAGCATAGTGAAGAGATGATATTTATGTATTCAATTACGATATCATTGTTAAGAGTGTCCACTAGTAAAAGTAAGATCCCTAGGCCTTGTTTCTAAGCATTGAAACACCGTTTACAACCAGTTCTGCTACATATTTGCTTGCTGCCATTTTTAGTTTAGATTGCAATTACCACTTATATTCATCCATACTACTTGTATTTCACTATCTCTTCGCCGAACTAGTGCACCTATACACCTGACAAGTGTATTGGGTGTGTTGGGGACACAAGAGACTTCTTGTATCTTAATTGCGGGGTTGTTTGAGAGGGATATCTTTGACCTCTACCTCATGAGTTCGATAAACCTTGGGTGATTCACTTAAGAGAAACTTGTTGCTGTTCTACAAACCTCGGCACTTGGAGGCTCAACACTGTCTACAAGAATAGAAGCGTGCGTAGACATCATAACTTCTGTTGGGGTTACTCCTCTCTGGCCCGGCAGTGTTACGCTCAAGCTTCTGAAGATATGGGTCTTCATTCTGATGGCAAGCTTTCAGGCGTTACTTCTCCAAGCATGCCTTTCATCCAACGTTGTTGTTCCAGCTGCCATGAATGACATGCCTACTTCCTGATGTTGCATGAGGTTTATTGCCAGATCAAGTAGGAAGAAGTTGAGTATGTTGCTGCACATTACATACTGCACATGCTGGAAGGGGCTCTCCTCCGTTTCAATTTTTTCTGCTCAGCTTGTCGCTTGGCGCGGAATGTGCCAATCTGATAATGCAGACACCCATATACTTGCAGCTCTGCAGGTTTTTGTGCAAGGCTTTCTTGCCACCGTCTTGACGCCAATGCTCCCTCCATGAAGCTCGGGTGGCGTCCTAGTAATCTATGTTTGCTGAGCTATATGGTGTTCTTCATGCTTCAATTTCTATCTACACATCTGCTACTGTGATGTCTATGCAATCTTCGCACCGCTCGGGTTGATCCACTGGACACATGTGAGAACGTCTCCGAAGCCGCTCCTCAGATTCGGTGGAAAAGATATTTATGTATTGAGATCGGAGATACACCCTCTTGGTCGACAACTTAATCCCTTACCTCAGAGACGTCTCCCAACGTGATTGTTGGTTGAGCCGATGGCTCTACGGTTGGCGAGACCGCCAGAGCCCTAAAGAATGCAAATGTAGGTTATTTGCGTCCGAGTTCTCACGGCACCTGTTGATAGGCTCCTTTTGTATTCTACAATATGAAGCTCTTTATCAATGTGTGCATCTAGACACTATCTATGTGAACTCTGATTTTCATAGTACAAATTGTAGTTGGAGCTATGTTGTCATCGTGTTTCTATCGTAATGAAAGCTTTGGGTCCTTTGTGACTTTTTTTTTAAGAGGAGCACGATTTTGCTTCTGGACGCGCCCACCGTTGCACGGTGTAAGAGTGGTCTACAAACTTCTCGCCGACATCTCGTTTACTACTGCAAACTCAGTTAGGCGCGCACGTTACAGGTTCAAACACGGTTTCCTCCTCAGTCGTAGCCCTCCTCCAAGCCTCTGACCCAAATTTGACGCACCCTCCCGTTTTCCGCACGCCCCGTATAAAACCCTGCCCCCGCGCGCGCACACAAACAACGCGCAGCCGCACACACCCACTTCCTAAATTAAAACATGTCGCGCTCCACGCTCCTCCTCGTCTCGCTCTCGCTCCTCCTCTACGCCGGCGCGGCCGCGGCCACTGCCACGGCCGCCGTGCCAAGGTTCCGCGAGGCCCCGCACTTCACAAACTCCGCAGGCGGCGCGGCACGGTGCCCTCCCCCGCTGCCGCCCACCACCGGCGCGGACGCGGCGTGCTCGCCCAACGCGGCCGTGCACGTGGCTATGACGCTGGACGCGTCCTACCTGCGCGGCACCATGGCCGCGGTGCTCTCCGTCCTGCGCCACGCCTCCTGCCCGGAGTCCGTCCACTTCCACTTCCTCGCCGCCGCCGGCCCACCATCCAGCACCACCGCCGACCTCGCGGCCGCCATGCGGGGCTCCTTCCCGTCTCTCACCTTCCGCGTATACCCGTTCGACGAGTCGCGGGTGGCGGGGCTCATCTCGGCCTCCATCCGCGGCGCGCTCGACCGCCCGCTCAACTACGCGCGCTCCTACCTGGCCACCACGCTCCCGCCCTGCGTGCGCCGCGTCGTCTACCTCGACTCCGACGTCATCCTCACCGACGACGTCGCCTCCCTCGCCGCCACCCCGCTCCCAGACGGGACCGCCGTGGCCGCGCCGGAGTACTGCGGTGCCAACTTCACCTCCTACTTCACCCCGGGGTTCTGGGCCAGCCCGGCGCTCTCCTCCACCTTCCGCGGCCGCCGCGCCTGCTACTTCAACACGGGCGTCATGGTGCTCGACCTGCCCCGCTGGCGCCGCGCCGGCTACACGGCGCAGATCGAGGGCTGGATGCAGCTGCAGAAGCGGGTGCGCATCTACGACCTCGGATCCCTGCCGCCATTCCTCCTCGTGTTCGCTGGCCGGATCGCCGCGGTCGAGCACCGCTGGAACCAGCACGGCCTCGGCGGGGACAACTACCGTGGGCTCTGCCGCGGCCTGCACGCCGGACCCGTCAGCCTGCTGCACTGGAGCGGGAAGGGCAAGCCCTGGGACCGGCTCGACGCCGGCCGGCCCTGCCCGCTCGACGCCGTCTGGGCCAAGTACGACCTGCTACGGCCGGACGCCGGGATCGACAGCTTGTGATCGCGTTCGATCCGGTCACCGCCCGTTTTTGGTCAGTTAGATTATTAGGATTTAGGAGTGGATGATTTCCTTCGTTTGTTCATGTTCTCAACCTGTAATGTTTTGACACACTAGAATGTTTGCGACAGATGTACATAAAGTTTAGAAGAACATTATAAATGAGAGTGCAGTTTTGGCTCCCGGGTTGAGATGCACATGTTATCTGGGCCCTTATATTGTGCGTGGAGATCGACGACTGTGTCAGAATTCAATAGGTACGCGCGCTAGTAAATTGAGTATAGACCATGGTTATCACGTACGGTCAGGCGGAGGGCCCACCGTAGTAATGCGTCCGCGACGGAGAGAAAACAGGGACTGAACACGGCGGCTTAACCTGGTGTGATCTGGACCTGCGGAACAATCTGCTGGCGGCCTCCTGGACCACGGTCCAGGTATCGTGTCTGCGGTAGCCTCCAAATCTGACCGCTTGGAAGTCAGGCTGCCACATACCTCCGGGGAAAAATCAACTACCGAAGAGGATTTGACTCCGGCGATTCGACCGGCGCCTACGCGGGTGGCGCAAGCTGTAAACGGCATCGGGGCGGGAAGCAGAGCACGTTTCGCCGGGCGACCTCGGCCAAGTTCGCCGGAGTTCCAGCTGACGGGCAAGCAGACTCGGCACAGTCAACTGGGAAGCTGAATCCACAGTCTCCGCGGTGGACAAAAAGGTACGGTTCATGAGCTATGGCATTAGCAGATTAGTCGGTACTGTAGTCAGTACGGTTGGCTCTGAAATCGAATTAAATCTTGCTGCTATGGTTAGATTAAAGACCAATACGAGATCAGTAAGTTTGGGGCATGTGGTGCTGGGGGTAGCAGAAATCAAGTCTCGCTGTACGCTGTAGTTCTCGTCAGATCGAATACAAGGAGTAGTCACCCAGTTCAGTTCAGTTCATTTGTATTTGATTTTTTCCCTAAAAAATACATGTAGCACGCAGATTAAAATCGCACAGGTATAAATTTGGAAATTTGGGCGATGCAAAGTCCTTGTGGGTTCAGTCATGCTAGAACAGGACACTGCAGAATTTGGCAAAAAATTGATTGGGAATTTGTGTGTTGCAGTGGTATTTTGTCATGTACAATTATGACAGCCATTAATACGGTTGCGGATCATGTCGTTCAGCCATCACAAACTGCTTTCATGCAAGGAAGAAATATCCTTGATGGAGTGGCGGTTTTGCATGAGACGGTACATGAGATGCATACTAAGAAATTAAATGGGGTTATTTTAAAATTAGATTTTGAAAAGGCATATGACAAGGTCAAAGTGGTCTTTCCTTCAACAGACACTCAGGATGAAAGGTTTTTCTCCTGAATGGCGCGCTTTAATAAATGATTTCGTGTATGGAGGTAGTGTGGCTATTCGGGTTAATGATGACACCGGCCATTATTTCCAAACACGAAAAGGGTTACGCCAAGGGGATCCGTTATCACCAATGTTATTCAACATTGTGGCGGATATGCTGGCTATACTCATAGAGCGGGCCAAGTCTGATGGTCAGATTGAAGGTGTGATTCCACATCTGGTTGATGGTGGTTTATCTATCCTTCAATATGCCGACGATACAATTCTGTTTATGGATCATGATCTCGAAAAAGCTCACAACCTGAAATTAATTTTGGCGGCTTTTGAGCAGTTGTCGGGTTTGAAAATCAATTTCCATAAAAGTGAATTGTTCTGTTTCGGTGATGCCCAAGATGATACTGTAGGATAACGTAGCATAGAAAACAAAAATTTTCCTACGGCGAACACGCAATCCAAGCCAAGATGCAATCTAGAAGACGGTAGCAACGAAGGGATTGTCGAGACTCACCCTTGAAGAGATTCCAAAGCCTACAAGAGGAGGCTCTTGTTGCTGCGGTAGACGTTCACTTGCCGCTTGCAAAAGCGCGTAGAAGATCTTGATCACGATCGGTTCCGGCGCCACGAACGGGCACCTCCGTACTCGGTCACACGTTCGGTTGTTGATGAAGACGACGTCCACCTCCCGTTCCAGCGGGCAGCGGAAGTAGTAGCTCCTCTTGAATCCGACACACGACGGCGTGGTGTCGGTGGCGGTGGAGAAATCCGGCGGAGCTTCGCTAAGCGTGCGGGATATGGTGGAGGAGCGGGCGCTAGGGTTTGGGGAGAGGGGTGGCCGGCCACTATGGGGGCGGCCAAGCTTGTGGCTTTGGTGTGGCCGGCCCCTCCCTTGGCCCTCTATATATAGGTGGATCCCAGTGTTGGTGTCCAAATCTTCGAATAAGACCCGAAAAAAACCACTTAGAAACCTAGCCCAACTAGGACTCCCACCCAAAGGTGGGATTCACCTCCCATGTGGGGGTGGCCGGCCCCCTATGGTGGAGTCCACTTGGACTCCACCCCACAGGGCTGGCCGGGTGGGAGGTGAGTCCACGTGGACTCACCTTCCATGGACTCTAGACTTTAGAACCTTCTAGATGAGAACCTTCCGCATCATTTTATTCACAAAAATGACATCCTATATATGAATCTTATTCTCCGGACCATTCCGAAACCTCGTGATGTCCGGGATCACATCCAGGACTCCGAACAAATATTCGAACTCCATTCCATATTCAAGTTCTACCATTTCAACATCCAACTTTAAGTGTGTCACCCTACGGTTCGAGAACTATGCGGACATGGTTGAGTACTCACTCCGACCAATAACCAATAGCGGGATCGGGAGATCCATAATGGCTCCCACATATTCAACGATGACTTTAGTGATCGAATGAACCATTCACATACATTACCAATTCCCTTTGTCTCGCGATATTTTACTTGTCCGAGGTTTGATCTTCGGTATCACTCTATACCTTGTTCAACCTCGTCTCCTGACAAGTACTCTTTACTCGTACCGTGGTATGTGGTCTCTTATGAACTCATTCATATGCTTGCAAGACATTAGACGACATTCCACCGAGAGGGCCCAGAGTATATCTATCCGTCATCGGGATGGACAAATCCCACTGTTGATCCATATGCCTCAACTCATACTTTCGGATACTTAATCCCACCTTTATAGCCACCCATTTACGCGGTGGTGTTTGGTGTAATCAAAGTACCTTTCCGGTATAAGTGATTTGTATGATCTCATGGTCATAAGGACTAGGTAACTATGTATCGAAAGCTTATAGCAAATAACTTAATGACGAGATCTTATGCTACGCTTAATTGGGTGTGTCCATTACATCATTCACACAATGACATAACCTTGTTATTAATAACATCCAATGTTCATGATTATGAAACTAATCATCCATTAATCAACAAGCTAGTTTAGAGGCATACTAGGGACTTCTTGTTTGTCTACATATCACACATGTACTAATGTTTCAGTTAATACAATTCTAGCATGATATATAAACATTTATCATAAACATAAAGATATAAATAATAACCACTTTATTATTGCCTCTAGGGCATATCTCCTTCAGTCTCCCACTTGCACTAGAGTCAATAATCTAGATTACATTGTAATATACCTAACACCCATGGCATTCTGGTGTTGGTCATGTTTTGCCCTAGGGAGAGCTTTAGTCAACGGATCTGCTACATTCAGATCAGTGTGTACTTTGCAAATCTTTACTTCTCCATCTTCGATGTACTCGCGAATCGAGTGGTAACGCAGCTTGATATGCTTCAGCCTCTTGTGTGACCTTGGCTCTTGTGCATTGGCGATGGCACCCATGTTATCACAGTAGATGACAAATGGGTCCAATGCACTAGGAACCACACCGAGCTCTACAATGAACCTCTTCATCCATACCGCTTCTGATGAAGCCTCTGAAGCCGCTATGTACTCCGATTCTGTTGAGGATTTGCACCGTGAGCTTGCCCAGCTTACTGCAGCACCATTCAATATAAACACGTACCCAGATTGTGACTTAGAGTCATCGGGATCGGTGTTCCAACTTGCATCGGTGTAACTTGTTACAACGAGCTCTTGGTCACCTCCATAACAAAGAAACATATCCTTAGTTCTTTTCAAGTACTTCAGGATATTCTTGACCGCTGTCCAGTGTTCCATTCCTGGATCACTTTGATATCTGCTAGTCAAACTAACGGCATGTGCTATATCCGGTCTTGTACATAGCATGGCATACATGATAGAGCCTACTGCCGAGGCATAGGGGATCCGACTCATCCTTTCTCTTTCTTCTGCCGTAGCCGGTCCTTGAGTCTTTACTCAAGACCTTGCCTGGTAACATAGGTAAGAATCCTTTCTTACTTTCGTCCATTCTAAACTTTTTCAGAATCTTGTCCAGGTATGTACTCTGTGATAGCCCTATTAGACGTCTTGATCTATCTCTATAAATCTTGATGCCTAATATATATGATGCTTCACCAAGGTCTTTCATTGAAAAACTATTATTCAAATAACCCTTTACATTGCTTAATAGTTCTATATCATTCCCAATCAATAATATGTCATCTACATATAATATCAGGAATGCTACAGAGCTCCCACTCACTTTCTTGTAAATACAGGCCTCTCCATGACACTGTATAAACCCGAAGTCTTTGATCACCTTATCAAAGCGTCGGTTCCAACTTCTTGATGCTTGCTTCAGTCCATAGATTGAACGCTGAAGTTTGCTTTGTCAACATTTTTAGGATCGACAAAACCTTTGGGTTGTACCATATACAACTCTTCCTCAATATCTCCATTAAGGAACGCCGTTTTGACATCCATCTGCCAAATCTCATAATCGAAAAATGCAGCTATTGCTAACAAAATCCTCACAGATTTTAGCTTCGCTACAGGTGAGAAAGTCTCATCGTAGTCAACTCCTTGAATTTGTCGGAAACCCTTTGCGACAAGTCGAGCTTTATAGACAGTAATATTACCATCAGCATCTGTTTTTCTCTTGAAGATCCATTTATTCTCGACAGCCTTTCGGCTATCAGGTAAGTCTACCAAAGTCCATACTTTGTTATCATACATGGATCCTATTTCGGATTTCATGGCTTCTTGCCATTTGTTGGAATCTGGGCTCATCATCGCTTCTTCATACGTCGCGGGGTCCTCATCATTGTTATCCACAATCATGACATTTAGACAAGGATCATACCAATCAGGAGTGGCACGTTCCCTTGTCGATCTGCGAGGTTCAGTTGTTTCCTCGTTCGAAGTTTCATGATCATTATCATTAGCTTCCTCTGTTGCCGGTGTAGGCGGTACAGGAACATTTTCCGGTACTGCGCTACTCTGATCAACGAGTAGAGATTCTTCAATCTCATCGAGTTCTACTTTTCTTCCAGTCACTTCTTTAGTGAGAAATTCTTTCTCAAGAAAGGTTCCGTTTTTAGCAACAAAGATCTTGCCTTCGGATCTGTGATAGAAAGTGTACCCTATAGTTTCCTTAGGGTATCCTATGAAGACGCATTTCTCCGCTTTGGGTTCTAGCTTGTCCGGTTGTAACTTTTTTACATAGGCTTCGCAACCCCAAACTTTTAGGAACAGCACTTAGGTTTCTTATTAAACCATAATTCATACGGCGTCGTTTCAACGGATTTTGATGGTGCTCTATTTAAAGTGAATGCGGCTGTCTCTAATGCATAACTCCAAAATGATAACGGCAAATCAGTAAGAGACATCATACTACGAACCATATCTAAGAGAGTTCGATTACGACGTTCGGACACACCGTTTCGTTGTGGTGTTCCCGGCGGTGTCAATTGTGAAAGTATTCCGCATTTCTTTAAATGCATGCCAAACTCATAACTCAGATATTCACCTCCACGATCAGATCGTAGAAATTTGATCTTCTTGTTACGTTGATTTTCTACTTCACTTTGAAATTCCTTAAACTTCTAAAGTTTCGGATTTATGTTTCATGAAATAGATATACCCATATCTACTCAGATCATCTGTGAAGGTTAGAACATAACGATAACCACCGCGCGATGCTACACTCATTGGTCCACATACATCGGTATGTATGATTTCCAATAAGTCAGTAGCTCGCTCCATCATACCAGAGAATGGAGTCTTAGTCATTTTTCCCATCAGACATGCTTCGCATCTATCAAGTGACTCAAAGTCAAGTGATTCAAGTAATCCATCAGTATGGAGTTTCTTCATGCGTTTCACTCCAATATGACCAAGACGACAGTGCCACATATAAGTAGAATTATCATTCAATTTAATTCGCTTAGCATCAATGTTATGTATATGTGTATCACTACTATCGAGATCTAATAGAAATAAGCCATTCTTTTCAGGTGCTCGACCATAAAAGATATTATTCATAAAGATAGAACAACCATTATTCTCAGACTTGAATGAATAACCGTCTTGCATTAAACAAGATCCTGATATAATGTTCATGCTCAACGCGGGTACATAATAACAATTATTTAGGCTTAAAACTAATCCCGAAGGTAGATGTAGAGGAAGTGTCCCGACTGCGATCACATTGACCTTGGATCCGTTTCCAACGCGCATCGTCACTTCATCTTTCAGCAGTTGTCGTTTATTCTTTAGTTTCTGTTTCGAGTTACAAATATGAGCAACCGAACCAGTATCAAATACCCAGGTACTAGAACGAGAACCAGTGAAATGAACATCTATAACATGTATATCAGATATACCTTCTTTCTTCTTCTTGACAAGGCCGCTCTTCAGATCAGCCAAATACTTGGAGCAATTACGCTTCCAGTGTCCCTTCTCTTTGCAGTAATAGCAATCAGCATCAGGCTTAGGGCCGTTCTTAGGTTTCATAGGAGGTGTGGCAGCTTTCTTGCCACCCTTCTTGAATTTTCCCTTAGACTTGCCCTGTTTCTTGAAACTGGTGGTCTTGTTGACCATCAACACTTGGTGCTCTTTCTTAATCTCAATCTCAGCAGCTTTTAACATGCCAAAGAGTTCAGGAAACTCCTTGTTCATGTTCTGCATATTGTAATTCATCACAAAGTTCTTGTAACTTGGTGGCAGTGATTGAAGGACACGATTAATCCCCAGTCTGTTAGGAATCACTATTCCCAAGTCACTGAGTTTCTTCGCATGCCCGGTCATAACGAGCATGTGCTCACTAATGGAGCTGCCTTCTTCCATCATACAGCTGAAAAAATGTTTCGATGCTTCATAGCATTCCACGGCCGCATGAGTTTCAAAAATAGTCTTCAACTCTTTCATCAACTCATGAGGATCGTGGTGCTCAAAACGTTTTTGAAGATCGGATTCCAGACTGCATAAGATGGCACACTGAACTTGAGAGTACCGAGTTTTCCGAGTTGCGTAAACACTCTTTACTTCATCGGTTTCAGTTTCTGCTGGAGGGTCACCTAGCGGTGCATCAAGCACATATTGCAGATTTCCGCCATTGAGGAAGATCCTCACATGACGGAACCAGTCGGTGAAGTTGCTACCGTTGCTCTTAAGTTTTTCTTTCTCTAGGAACTGGTTAAAATTGATTGGGGACGCCATATCTACAACATATTTGCAATAGTTTAGACTAAGTTTATGACAAATTGAGTTCAAATTTTAATTCAACATAATTAAAAATCTAGGTGAACTCCCACTCAAAACAATATCCCTCGCATTGTCTTAGTGATCACACGAACCAAATCTACCGCACCTAAACCCGATCATCACGAGAAAAGGTGTGATTTCAATGGCGAACACTCAAAGTGTTCATCATATCAATCATATGATTCATGCTCTACCTTTCGGTATCACGTGTTCCGAGACCATGTCTGTACATGCTAGGCTCGTCAAGGCCACCTTAGTATCCGCATGTGCAAAACTGTCTTGCACCCGTTGTATGTACTTATTGAATCTATCACACCCGATCATCACGAGATGCTTCGAAACGACAAGACTTGATAACGGTGCTACTAAGGATGAACACTTTATTATCTTGAGATTTTAGTGAGAGGGATCATCTTATAATGCTACCGTCGCGATCTAAGCAAAATAAGATGCATAAAAGGATTAACATCACATGCAGTTCATATGTGATATGATATGGCCCTTTTTGTCTTTGCGCCTTTGATCTTGATCTCCAAAGCGTGGACATGATCTCCATCATCAACGGGCATGATCTCCATCATTGTCGTAGCACCAAGGTCAATGGCGCCGTCTTCATGATCGTCCTCCATGTAGCAACTATTACAACTACTTTGAAATACTACTCAACATGAAATTTAAAGACAACCATAAGGCTCCTGCCGGTTGCCACAATACAATAATGATCATCTCATACATATTCATCATCACATTATGGCCATATCACATCACCAAACCCTGCAAAAACAAGTTAGACGTTCTCTAATTTGGTTTGCATATTTTACGTGGTTTAGGGTTTTCGAGCAAGATCCAATCTACCTACGAACATGAACCACAACGGTGATACTAGTGTTGTCAATAGAAGAGTAAATTGAATCTTCACTATAGTAGGAGAGACAGACACCCGCAAAGCCACTTATGCAATACAAGTTGCATGTCAGCGTGGAGCAAATCTCATGAACGCGGTCATGTAAAGTTAGCCCGGGCCTCATCCCACTATGCCACAAAGATGCAAAGTACTCAACTAAAGATAACAAGAGCATCAACGCCCACAAACCATTGTGTTCTACTCGTGCAACCATCTATGCATAGACCTGGCTCTGATACCACTGTAGGATAACGTAGCATAGAAAACAAAAAATTTTCCTACGGCGAACACGCAATCCAAGCCAAGATGCAATCTAGAAGACGGTAGCAACGAAGGGATTGTCGAGACTCACCCTTGAAGAGATTCCAAAGCCTACAAGAGGAGGCTCTTGTTACTGCGGTGAACGTTCACTTGCCGCTTGCAAGCGCGTAGAAGATCTTGATCACGATCGGTTCAGGCGCCACGAACGGGCAGCACCTCCGTACTCGGTCACACGTTCGGTTGTTGATGAAGACGACGTCCACCTCCCCGTTCCAGCGGGCGGAAGTAGTAGCTCCTCTTGAATCCGACAGCACGACGGCGTGGTGTCGGTGGCGGTGGAGAAATCCGGCGGAGCTTCGCTAAGCGTGCGGGATATGGTGGAGGAGCGGGGCGCTAGGGTTTGGGGAGAGGGGGTGGCCGGCCACTATAGGGGGCGGCCAAGCTTGTGGCTTTGGTGTGGCCGGCCCCCTCCCCTTGGCCCTCTATATATAGGTGGATCCCAAGTGTTGGTGTCCAAATCTTCGAATAAGACCCGAAACCAAAACCTTCCATAGGAGGGGGGAAACCTAGCCCAACTAGGACTCCCACCCAAAGGTGGGATTCCCACCTCCCATGTGGGGGTGGCCGGCCCCCTATGGTGGAGTCCACTTGGGACTCCACCCCCACTAGGGCTGGCCGGCCATGGAGGTGGAGTCCCTTGTGGACTCCACCTTCCTTGGTGGTTTCTTCCGGACTTTTCTAGAACCTTCTAGAACCTTCCATAGAACCTTCCGCATCATTTTATTCACATGACATCCTATATATGAATCTTATTCTCCGGACCATTCGGAACTCCTCGTGATGTCGGGATCACATCCGGGACTCCGAACAAATATTCGAACTCCATTCCATATTCAAGTTCTACCATTTCAACATCCAACTTTAAGTGTGTCACCCTACGGTTCGAGAACTATGCGGACATGGTTGAGTACTCACTCCGACCAATAACCAATAGCGGGATCTGGAGATCCATAATGGCTCCCACATATTCAACGATGACTTTAGTGATCGAATGAACCATTCACATACATTACCAATTCCCTTTGTCTCGCGATATTTTACTTGTCCGAGGTTTGATCTTCGGTATCACTCTATACCTTGTTCAACCTCGTCTCTGACAAGTACTCTTTACTCGTACCGTGGTATGTGGTCTCTTATGAACTCATTCATATGCTTGCAAGACATTAGACGACATTCCACCGAGAGGGCCCAGTATATCTATCCGTCATCGGGATGGACAAATCCCATTGTTGATCCATATGCCTCAACTCATACTTTCGGATACTTAATCCCACCTTTATAGCCACCCATTTACGCGAGTGGTGTTTGGTGTAATCAAAGTACCTTTCCGGTATAAGTGATTTGTATGATCTCATGGTCATAAGGACTAGGTAACTATGTATCGAAAGCTTATAGCAAATAACTTAATGACGAGATCTTATGCTACGCTTAATTGGGTGTGTCCATTACATCATTCACACAATGACATAACCTTGTTATTAATAACATCCAATGTTCATGATTATGAAACTAATCATCCATTAATCAACAAGCTAGTTTAAGAGGCATACTAGGGACTTCTTGTTTGTCTACATATCACACATGTACTAATGTTTCAGTTAATACAATTCTAGCATGATATATAAACATTTATCATAAACATAAAGATATAAATAATAACCACTTTATTATTGCCTCTAGGGCATATCTCCTTCAGATACAGCTCTTTATACAGAGTTGTTTGGTTGTGGGCAAGGCCAATTTCCTATTCGCTATTTGGGTATTCCGATTCATTATCGGAGACTTACGATAGCTGAATGGAAAATAGTTGAAGAAAGATTACAGAAGCGCCTTAGTAGTTGGAAAGGTAAATTACTGTCCCTTGGAGGAAGATTGGTACTCATTAATTCGGTACTGACAAATATGGTACTGTATATGTTATCATTCTTCCTATTGCACTAGTAGGAAAACCATTATAGGTAGAAATGACATCTGTGGCGCACCTAAAAAATATGCTCCACAAAAATTATTTGTGGCGCACCAAAAATATGCGCCACAGAAAGTTGAAATTCTGTGGCGCATGGATGGACTGGTGTGCCACAGAATGTCGACTTTCTGTGGCGCATGTGGCTGGATGCGCCACAGAATTTTCATGGGCCCACGCGGGGTCCAGCACTGCACATGGGCGAAGAGAATTCTGTGGCGCATGGTGGCATGTGCGCCACAGAAGTTCAAAATTCTGTGGCGCATGGTGGCATGTGCGCCACAGAAGTTCAAAATTCTGTGGCGCATGGTGGCATGTGCGCCACAGAAGTTTAAAATTCTGTGGCGCACCAACAATATGCGCCACAGAATTCTGCAGGATTTTTTCTCCCCACGCAACTCCAACCCCCCCCCCCGATCGCCTTTTTTACCTTTGTAAAAAATAAAAAAATAGATAGAAATTTCAAAAAATAAAATCCTTCGAGATTCCCATATATTATGTCATCTAGCACCATTGAAATTTAACAAACATGAATTTTGACTTTTTTTGCAAAATTGCGTGGGAAAATCATCAAACTGGATTTCTGGTTGCATACGAACTCGAAAAAAAACAATATATCAAAATGTTCCCACGAAAATTCTACATTCGGAAATTCGGAAAGAGTAAAAAGTTACGGCCAGTTAAAGTATTTTTCCTGCAAAATAAAAAAATTGAAAAAAAATTTCTGTGGCGCACCACTGGTCCATGCGCCACAGAAGTTTGGCCCGAAAATTTTGAATTTGGCCGGCGCCAATCCACCTCTTCTCCTCACTCTCTCTCCACCACTTCTCCTCCACCACTTCTCCTCTAACACTTCTTCCATGTCCTCACTTTTCCTCCCACCACCACCACCTCCTCCTCCCTTCTCCGGCGACCACCACCACCACCTTCTCCTCCTCCTCCGGCGACCACCACCTCCTCCTCCGGTGAACACCTCCGGCGACCAACATCACCACCACCTCCGACCCACCACCACCTCCTCCTCCGGCCACCACCACCATCACCACCAACACCAACACCACCACCACCACCACCACCACCTCCTCCTCCGGCCACCACCACCACCACCACCACCTCCTCCACCGGCCATCACCACCACCTCCTCCACCGGCCATCACCACCACCACCACCACCACCACCACCACCACCACCTCCTCCTCCTCCACCGGCCATCACCACCACCACCACCACCACCTCCTCCTCCTCCACCGGCCATCACCACCACCACCACCACCTCCTCCACCGGCCACCACCACCTCCTCCACCGGCCACCACCACCTCCTCCACCGGCCACCACCACCTCCTCCACCGGCCACCACCACCTCCTCCACCGGCCAACACCACCACCACCACCAAAAAAAAATCGGCAAAATTCCGGCGGCCCAGATCTAGATCTTTTTTTTTGAAATTCGAAAAAAAAATTCTGTGGCGCATATTGGCATGGTGCGCCACAGAAGTTTGACAGACAATTATGTGGCGCATATTGGCATGGTGCGCCACAGAAGTTTCAAAATTCTGTGGCGCACGTACATATGCGCCACAGAAGTTTCAATACTAGTCGCGTGGTAACTGTGGCGACCTGGATATGCGCCACAGAATTTGATTTTGGTGCGCCACAGATAGCCTTTTTCCACTAGTGTTGTCAAAAGGTGCATAAACTCGATTATTATCGATCCAGATTCTTTTGGCAAGGGGACAGTGAGAAAAAGAAATATCGACTGGTTAAATGGAGTATAGTTTGTAGTCCCAAAGATCAAGGTGGGCTTGGAGTTCATGACCTGGAGGTCAAGAATTCAGCTCTGCTGGGTAAATGGCTTTTTAAGCTCCTTACCGAGGATGGGATTTGGCAAACTATTCTTCGGAGAAAATATATCGGCTCCAAGACGTTATCCCAAGTGGTTTGGAAACCAGGGGATTCACACTTTTGGGCTGGTCTAATGGCGACAAAAAATGTCTTTTTTCGTCATGGAACTTTCTCAATTAAGAATGGAACACAGATACGGTTCTGGGAAGATGCTTGGTTAGACAATGCACCTCTAAGTGAACAGTATCCTGCGTTGTATAGCATCGTTCATCGCAAAGGAGATACCATTGCTACAGTAATGGCTACCTCTCCACCGAATGTGACGTTCAGACGAGTTTTGCTAGGACAGAGGCTATTGGCATGGAATACCCTAATTCAAAGGCTGGGCGATATTAATCTATCACCTGGTCCAGATGAATTTCGGTGGAACCTACATGTAGATGGCTCTTTCTCGGTCAAATCTTTATACAATGCCATACTTCATTCTGATTTACCAGTTGATAATAATAAGAAAATTTGGAAGATCAAGATACCATTAAAAATAAAAATATTTGGATGGTATCTTCGTCGAGGTGTCATCCTCACCAAAGACAATCTTGTTAAGCGGAATTGGCAAGGAAGTAAGCGATGTGTTTTTTGTCATCATGATGAATCTATTAAACACCTCTTCTTCCAGTGCCAGTTCGCGAGATCTATTTGGTCGGTCATCCAAGTAGCATCTACCTTGTATCCTCCGACTAGTGTGGCTAATGTCTTTGGCAATTGGCTTCATGGTATAGATTCAAGGTTCAAGTTGCTACTTAGGGTGGGAGCGCTAGCAGTTATCTGGGCGCTGTGGCTGAGTAGGAATGACAAGATTTTTAATGATAAAAATTGCTCTTTGTTGCAGGTCATCTACAGATGTACATGTATTCTCCGTTTGTGGTTACCTCTTCAGCGCATGGAGAACAGACCTATTTACGGAGGTCTGTACACGGTTGGAGGCTACGGCGAGGGATACTTTTTCCCTACATGGGTGGCAGCATAGTCTACGGATTGAAGCCCCTCCCACACCTTAGGCGTTATATGATTCATCGTTCCGATATGTATTCCGCCTAGTTTACTTTTTTTTTATTTACATCTTTTCTGGACGTAAAGACTCATAAACGGCTGTGTGCATCCTGGTTATGCAGAGGCTGGATGTAATTGCTTATTATAAGTAATAAAGCATCCTTTATCGTTTTTTTAATTATGACAGCCATTCCGTTTAGTTTCTTCAGGACTGTCGGAATTCCTACAGGAAGTACACTAGACACTGATTTTTCTGATGCCTGCTTTGCCGCATTTGCAGGTTCCATGTCGGACGGGCAGCACCGGACAGGATACCGGGCGCATCTAGGAAGAGTGCCCTAGAAAAATCTATCTGTGGTTATGCAGAAAAGTTTGGGGATGAGGTCGTCGATCCTGGCCTGGCAACAATGTTCTATTCACTCGGTGATGCTTATGATTTCAACAACTTGTACTTGTGGGAGCATGGTTTCAGAATTAGGTGTGGAAAGAGCCACCTAAGTGTAGAGAAATCAAAATGAATGCAGGAAATTGTGTGCGGATGCTTGATAAGTGTCCATCACGTGAACATGCTGAACCGTGTATCCCTTTTGTGCATTGTGGTGACACTCAAAATGTTGATTTGCTGTTCTCTTTTTTGTTTAGGGGCGTCATCGGAGAACACTAAATTATGCCGAGGCGAATGCCCTGCAATGATCGGGTTGTTTGAAACAACGGACAATGGATGGTACATAATTGAGCAGGGAGTGAAACATAACCACACAATAGCTGAAAATTGTCGATAAAAGGTCTTATGGCCTTCACACAAGTACATAAATATGTACACAAGAGATCTAGTCCGCCAGCTAAGGGAAAACAATAAATGTTGTAAAAGCATACAACATAATTGCAGCATTCTTTGGGAATGAAGGGGATTTGGTGTTCGCAAAACGGTCACTTCAAGTTTGGGAACTAAGGAGCAGGCAAACGACGATGTCTGAAAACCGTCTAGGCATTCGATGAACTAGGAGCTAAGGACCCATACTTCATGTTTAGGGTGCAAACAGACGATAAAGTTCGAATCAAGAATCTTATGTGGACCACAGGGGCAATGCAATACAAGTTCTTTTGGTATGCTATAACTTTCGACATTACATACAAGACCAACTTGAATGACATGGCATTTGGTTTGTTTGTGAGGGGTAAATAACCACTTCAAAGAGCATTTGGCTGGTGTCATGTTTGTGAGGGGTAAATAACCACTTCAAAGAGCATTTGGCTAGTGTCATGTTCCGGGACAATCAGGTTGAGAACTTTGAAATGGGTTTTTGCAAAGTTTGTCTGAATGATGGGAGGAGTTCCACCTAAAAGTATAGTAACTTGTAAGTTGATGCCTGAAAACATTTTTGTTTTTTGCTACGGGGAAGAAGATGTGTCCGAGATGATCTGGGAGGAGATTCAGGTTAGTAACTTGCAATAGGCAATACTAGTGGTCCAGGTTAGTATGATGAATGTACATAAGAGATTCTTTGTCATGTACCGTTGGACCAAGGGTTCTGCAAAGCATTGATTATCTCTGCCCAACAGGGACCAAGCACTGTTCAGAAAGAGAGATACGAAGGGGATACGTTGTTGTATACACTGACAAATGGAGCAGCCGGCAGAACGTGATTGGTTCTGGAAACAGGAGCATCTACACCCCAGAGCCAAAACGAATTTCCAATTATAAATGAAGTATTAGTTACTTTATCGACTAAATTAAGCATCCAAAATTCCTCAACAGTTGGACTGTGATCAAAATCACATCTGAAGACTAATCTCATAACCGAAAAATATCACATGGAAAAAAAAAATTAGAGGTAAAGGTGGTCATATCTGCCATCCGAATAATAGAAGAAAGACATGGGTATAAGAGAAATCAGGATAAAAAACCATACAAACTATATGTTGCCCTATTTATAATCAAAATCGAAGACTCGTCCTTCACACTTGCGACCAAACATAATAAACACACACCTCCGCCTCTGGGTCCGTCGCTCCGACTTACACCACCCAGCACTAAAGCCGCAAGGCCGCATGATCGAGCCGTCTCGCAGCCTTCGCATGCCTAGTCGATAAGCCGCAGACCTCGAATGTTACGTCAAATCCGTGGACGCTTCCCCGATGTAGCAGCAAGTTCGACCTTCGCATGCCCAAAGACGAACAAGTTGGGTCGACCACCTCGTAGCACAAGCAGCACCAGGACGCTGCCCAAAAACCATGTATTGCGACGACGCAGCCCCATAGGACTAGCGCTGCGTAGGACACTGAGGTTGCTACTTCGACGTACCACTACCATCTGGGCCGTTTATATAATCAATTGACTACACTGAAACCATCTGGCTCCGCCACTGCCCGATGTCTGCCTTCCCCGACCATAGAGCCATGCTGCCATTCGCCGTGAACCTGTCGCACCATGAAGGCCCAGAACTCCAAGGCGACGCCTCCAACAAGGTAGTGACGTGTCATCATCGGCGCCCCCTCTGACGAAGGTTAGGTTTTCACCCAAGATCTTCCAACCATTCGCATTAGTCGAGATCGAAACACCATAAATGCATAAATCAGAATGAGAACAATGCCCACATGGGCCACTATCGTTGGCACCAACCGAAGTCCATGTAGGGCTTTCGCCCAGAGTTCGACCCGACAACAAATTGAGTTCAAGGAACTGCAAGATGGTAGCACTCCCAAGCTCATCCGCACGATGCAGCCACCTCGGCACCTCACGTTAGGAAGGATACCATGCCGGCCAGACGCCCACACCCATGTCGCAGCCACCTCTCCGAGGCTGCCGCCCCGGCTTCCTGGTCCCGGAGTGTGCCAAGCGAAGTTGGAGGAGCATGAAGCGCCTACCTTCACGCAACCATGACGCGCATAGCTCCCCTGCGTCGGCACACCTCATGATTTTGTGATCACACAAAACACAGATGAACACTAATCTGATAACCCGCAGAAATCACGTACTTCCTCCGGCCCACGAAAGTTGTCTAAGATTTATCGAAATTTGAATATATCTATCATGGGACGGAGGGAGTAGAAAATACTACTAGCACAAATCGATTGGTTTATTTGTTGTTAGATCACGGCTGGTCTTTTTTTCTAAGTATTGACTTCTCCCCCTTTAAACAAGCTGAAAACGGCGTCAAAAGGGGTTGCAGACTTGCAGTGCTGAAGCTGATCCGGATACTGTATGGTTGTATGCAACTTTGCCCACCCAGGCCTGATTGCCTACGACGACCGAGCCGTGTCGGGTGACATTCGGCCGTTCAGCCTGCACTTTTCCTACTAGCTACTCCTACCGTAGCGTCCACTTTTCCAATTACAGTGTCACCTCCACTTGTGAATTCCTCGCTTTTGCTACAGCTTTTCTTTTTGCCGAAAACTTAGAAGCTTCAGCACTCAAACTTGTCGTAAAATAATTCGGCCTGATCCGTTACTTATCCATGTGTGCAGTCTGCTGGTATCGCTCCACGGTCTCGGTTGGCCTGAGCTTCCTCATTGGCTCTCTACTTTCTGGTCACCATTTTCCGCCCCGTTGGCTCTTTGGGTCGAAATATTTTTAGATGAAGAAAAAAACATTCCAGTGTAAGAAGAAACTTTCAGTTATACCTTCTAGACTATACGATTGAATCAAATGAATTTCATAATGCACGTAATTTTGTTTAGGAGAAACCCAACCATATGGTCTTATGGAAAATATTCAACACACAAGTGTTTTTTTTCCTTCTCTCTAACAAAGGACGTGCTAGGCGTCAGATTTTTTTTCGTTCTTACACAACATCATTGCACCATTTCCCCATTACCCCAGAAAAACTCATTTCCAAACGACGCAACGTCGTCAACTGAACAAAAAATTACATGGCTAATAGAGATTGTGTGCATTGGCCTTATAGCGAAGATCGGCTTACTCTAAAAGATAATTAACCGACACAGTGAGGTTTTTGAAACTTGGTCCAAAGAGGGATTCAACCTGTCGGAGAGGAGAACACTCGGGTCATCGCAAACTTCCCAATTGTCGCCTCTAGACACACCTCTCGCCCTATGTTGTTCAGATTTTTCATTAACTTCACGGATCAAACACTATAGCTCTCCTGACCTTGGTCTTAGATCTCTATCCCTCTCCCCTTGAGTTGAATTCAAGCGGGAGTGAATAATTACACACCCCATGGAGGCTATTTATGAACTAGCGAAGCTTGGCAAATGACCAAAGATAACCTCCCACCTCTAAAATGGGAGTTTAACCGTGGTCGCTTGTGATTCACTAGGTCATTGTGAACTAGAGAGAAAGGAAGATGCATGTTCTATCATGGACTAGCCTACCTATCCATCCATTATCATAAAGCGATTATTTGGCACCTGCACTGCGGAATTACTCTGTCACTAAGTTAAATGGTTACCCGACCACTAAGTTATAATTTTTTTTGGAAAGGGGAGTTTCTTTAGACTATTAATCTGAAAATTATAATTTTTGCATAAGTGATGTCTACGCACGCTTCTATTCCTGTAGACAGTGTTGGGCCTCCAAGAGTAGAGGTTTGTAGAACAGCAGCAAGTTTCCCTCAAGTGGATCACCCAAGGTTTCAAACTCAAGGAAGTAGAGGTCAAAGATATCCCTCTCAAGCAACCCTGCAATTAAGATACAAGAAGTCTCTTGTGTCCCAACACACCTAATACACTTGTCAGATGTATAGGTGCACTAGTTCAGAAGAGATATTAAAACACGGGTGGTATAGATGGTGGTAAACGGTATTGCGATTTGAAATAAATATTGCAGGAAATAAAGATGCATAAAACATAAATAAGCGGTGTTTGCAGTATTTGGAAACAAGGCCTAGGGATCATACTTTCACTAGTGGCCACTCTCAACATTGCAATCATAATTGAATATAAATATAAGCACTTCATCATACTACTCTGAAAACACTCTCTTGTTGGATAAAGAACTCAAATTCATTGGGCAAGTGTGCAAAAGCACACCTCAAAGGCGTATTCCCAAGTACTAATAAACACCCCACACTGTCATCGTGAGCATTCATAGGAGGTACTAACACACCACAATTCATAAGGGAGTTACACACGGCGCACACACTGTACCTTTACACCGAGGTCACAGTAACCCCAAAGTTCACATAACAAAACACTTGAGTAACATATGACATCTAGATTGTAAAGCATATGATCACATAAAGATCACATCGTAAGAGAGAGAGAGAGAGATTGAACCACATAGCTACGGTAGAGCCCTCAGCCTCGGGGGAGAACTACTCCCTCCTCATCATGGGAGTCAGCAGCGGCGATGAAGATGGCGGTGGTGTCGATGGAGATGGATTCCGGGGGCACTTCCCCGTCCCGGCGGCGTGCCGGAACAGAGACTTCTGTCCCCCGAATTTGGCTTCACGATGGCGGCGGCTACGTAACTTTTCGTGGAGGAAGACCCATTCATTTAGGGTTTTCGCGACGGAAGGATTATATAGGCGAAGGGACAGCGTCGGGGGAGCCAGGGGGCTCCCTCACCATATATGGGCGCGGCCAGGGGCCTAGCCGCGCCGCCCTATGGGGTGGCCCCCTACTGCCCTTCCTCGACTCCTCTTCGGTGTTCTGGAAGACTCCGTGGAAAATAGGACCGTGGGCTTTTGTTTCGTCCAATTCCGAGAATATTTCCTATGTAGAATTTCTGAAACCAAAAACAGCAGAAAACAAGAACTGACGCTTCGGCATCTTGTTAATAGGTTAGTCCCGGAAAATGCATAAAAATGACATAAAGTGTGAACAAAACATGTAGGTATTGTCATAAAACTAACATGGAAGATCATAAATTATAGATACGTTGGAGACGTATCAAGCATCCCCAAGCTTAGTTCCTACTCGCCCTCGAGTAGGTAAACGATAAAAAGAATAATTTCTGAAGTGACATGCTACCAACATAATCTTAATCAATACTATTGTAAAGCATATGAGATGAATGAAGTGACTCAAAGCAATGGTCTATATTTTGCTAACAAAAAGATGATGACTAAACAACTGAATCATATAGCAAAAACTTTTCATGAATAGTACTTTCAAGACAAGCATCAAAAGTCTTGCATAAGAGTTAACTCATAAGGCAATAGATTCTTAATAAGAGGCTTTGAAGCAACACAAAGAACGATTTAAGTTTCAGCAATTGCTTTCAACTTGTAACATGTATATCTCATGGATAGTTGTCAACATAAAGCAACATAACAAGTGCAATAAGTAAACATGTAAGAATCAGTGCACACAGTTGACACAAGTGTTTGCTTTTAAGATAGAAAGAAGTAGGTAAACTGACTCAACATAAAGTAAAAGAAAGGCCCTTCGCGAGAGGGAGCAGGTTACTATGTGTGCTAGAGCTTTTATTTTGAAAACATGGAAACAATTGTGTCAACGGTATTCATATGGTTATGCATAAAACTTCCTATAAGTTGCAAGCCTCATGCATCGAATACTAATAGTGCCCGCACCTTGTCCTAATTAGCTCGGATTTCCATGGATTATCATTGCATTACATATGTTTCAACCAAGTGTCACAAAGGGTACCTCTATGCCACATGTACAAAGGTCCAAGGAGATAAATCGCATTTGATTTCTCGATTTTGATAGATCTCAACTTGAGGACATCCATACCGGGACAACATAGAAAAAAGATAATGGACTCCTCTTTTAATGCTTTAAGCATTCAATAACAATAATATTCTCATAAGAGATTCGAGGATTAATGTCCAAGCTGAAACTTCCACCATGATACATGGCTTTGGTTGGTGGCCCAATGTTCTTCTCTAACAACATGCATACTCAAACCATTTCAACTCATGGCAAATCTCCCTTACTTCAGACAAGACGAACATGCATAGCAACTCACATGATATTCAACAAAGGTGTGACAGGTTGATGGCGTCCCCAGAAAACATGGTTACCACTCAACAAGCAACTTATAGGAACTAAGATACATAAGCGACATATTCATTACCACAATAGTATTTAGGCTACTTTCCCATGAGCTATGTATTACAAAAACAATGAGGTTTTTAAAGGTAGCACACAAGCAATTTACTTTGGAATGGCAGAAAAATAACACATAGTAGGTAGTTATGGTGGACACAAATGGCATAGGTTTTGCCTCAAGGTTTTTGGATGCACGAGAAGCATTCCCTCTCAGTACAAGGCTTTGGCTAGCAAGGTTGTTTGAAGCAAAAACAAGTATAAACCGGTACAGCAAAACTTACACAAGAACATATTGCAAGCATTATAAGACTCTACGCATCTTCCTTGTTGTTCAAACACTTTTACCAGAAAATATCTAGACCTTAGAGAGATCAATCATGCAAACCAAATTTCAACAAGCTCTACGGTAGTTCTCCACTAATAGATTTAAACTACATGATGCAAGAGCTTAAACATGATCTACTTGAGAGCTCAAAACAATTGCCAAGTATCAAATTATTCAAGATAATATACCAATTACCATTTTCTGTTTCCAACCAAATAACAATCAATGCTGAGTCTTTCAGCTTTCGCCATTACTATTAAAGTAAAACGAAGAACACAAGTGTTCAAATGAAAAGCGGAGCGTGTCTCTCTCCCACACAAGCATGTTGAGATCTGAATTTATTCAAACACAAACAAAAATAAAAACACACAGATGCTCCAAGTAAAGCACATAAGATGTGAAAGAATTAAAATATAGTTTCACTAGAGATGACCTGATAAATTGTTGATGAAGAAGGGGATGCCTTGGGCATCCCCAAGCTTAGACGCTTGAGTCTTCTTGAAATATGCTTGGGTGACCCACGGGGCATCCCCAAGCTTAGGCTCTTCACTCTTCTTGATCAGATTATATCACCCTTCTCTCTTGACCCTTGAAAACTTCCTTCACACCAAACTCAAAGCAATCTCATTAGAGGGTTAGTGCATAATCAAAAATTCACATGTTTAGTAAGTACACAATCATTCCCAACACTTCTGGACATTACCCAAGGTTACTGAAATTTTTGCAGAATTTTTAGATTCTTCTACAGAGATAAAAACTCAAATTCGTGACAGCTAAAAATCTGTTTCTGCGCAGAAATCCAAATCTAGCATCAACTTTCTATTAGAGACTTTACTTGGCACAAAAGCAGAAATAAACATGATAAGGAGAAGTTGCTACGGTAGTAACAACTTCCAAGACACAACAAAGCAGTAGCAAAATAAAAACATGGGTTATCTCCCAAGAAGTGCTTTCTTTATAGCCATTAAGATGGGCTCAGCAATTTTAATGATGCTCACAAGAAATAAGAGTTGAAGCAAAAGAGAGCATCAAAAAGCAAATTCGAAACACATTTAAGTCTAACATGCTTCCTATGCATAGGAATCTTGTACACAAATAAATTCATGAAGAACAAAGTGACAAACATAGGAAGATAAAACAGAGTAACTTCAAAATTTTCAGCATGTAGAGAGGTAACTTAATATTATTAAGATGCATATACCCATGTTTCCCTCTCTCATAATAAATTTCAGTAGCATCATTGATGAAATCCATAATATAACCATCACTTAAAACATTCTTATCATGGTTCATATGTGTAAAAGTATCATTATTTTTGGCATAAGAAAAACTCTTCTCGTTAATAGTAATTGGAGCAGGATCATTATCAAGAATTTGAACATGGTAAACAAGTTGCATACTAAGGGAATGGTTTTTGGTAATCCCATCATAACTATGACAAGTTTCATAAGAATAATTATAACCTGTGTTATAGCCATCTCTATAACGATTATCTAAACCCGAAGATATAATATCATCATTTTGACTAAAAGTAAAGGTCTCAAATATAGGATCTTCAAGCACAACATCCCCAAGCTTAGGGCTTTCAATATCATCGTTTGAGGGGACATGAATAATGCTATCATCAGTGCAATAAGAAAGACACCCATGCAGGACACTATTAATATCAAGAGCACTCATATCCACCAAGGAAGTTTTTCTCAATAACTCTTCACACTTCAAAAATAAAGTAAGTTCATCATGCTGATTATCAGTGATCATGTTATCACAATACAAATTTGCAGCACTCATGAGGTTTGAATTATCATTGGAGGAGCATTGAAAATTAAAATGACCCACTGTATGGAAAAGTTCACAAATAAAAGGATAGAGGGCACAAACTTTTTCACCAAGATCATCTAGAGCCTTAGACCACTTTCTAGTTTTTTCATTCCTGTGATGGATACAATATTCTTCTTCAATTTTATTCTTTTCACAAGGTCTATTAACTCCACAAAAATTAACATTCTTGGAAATAGCATTTTCAGAAGTTTGAGCATGTTCATTGCAATCATTAATAACAGTTTCATCCTTCATGCTGATGTCTTTAAAAGGTTCATGATACTTATCAAAATTCTTCCTAGGCAATTCAAAATGAGAGGCAAAAGCTTTATAAAAAATTGCAACAACTTGAGAGTCAAGACCATAAGTAGCACTCATATTTCGAAATTTATCAGTATCCATAAAAGTTTCAATGCATTCATAATCATAATTTATACGACTCTCTACCTTTGTCATTCTCCCATCCTTCATATTCTCTGAATCCGATCAAGAAGGTCCCATTTAAACTCTTCTTTGTTGCGCGTGAATGATCCAGAACAAGCAGTATCTAGCAAGGTTTTATCTTGAAAATAAAGTCTTGCATAGAAATTATCAATGATAATATTACCAGGAAGCTCATGAATGGGGCATTTGAGCATTAAAGACTTCAATCTCTCCCATGCTTGGGCAATACTCTCTCCATCATGAGGCCAAAAATTATATATGCGGTTTCGGTCTTTGTGAATTTCACTTGGAGGATAGAATTTAGAATAAAATAGAGGCACAATATCCTTCCAATCAAGATAATGCCCATCCTTCAGCAGTTTATACCAATGCGCCGCTTTACCAGACAGCGACATAGAGAATAATTTCTTCTTAACTTCATCCATAGAAATACCTGCACACTTGAATAACCGCATAATTCATGTAAAAACAGTAAATGATCTCCGGATGGACAGTTCCATCACCTTCATAGCGGTTATCCACAACAAGTTCAATAATTTTCATAGGTATCTTGAAAGGAATATTTTCAGTGGTGGATTTGAAATATCACAAGCATCATTAGAGTTATCGCATATGGGAGATAAAGCATTATCAAGAGCAAATTTTCTCCCCTAAAACTGGAAGCTAGAAAGATCATAAAAACTAGCTTCCCCAAGCTTAGACTTTCCATAGTATTAGCAATAATTGCGTTCATACTAATAACGTTGCTACTAGCATGCAAATAAGGTTCCACAGGTTTTTTAATTTTCGCATCAAACAATTCATGTCTTAACTCAGGAAAAAGATTAAAAAGCTCACTAAATTTGTTGTCCATTATGCCTAACTAGTGAAAATAAAAACAAGAAACAAAAAGATGCAATTGCAGAACCTAAAGGAGATAGCTTCGAACACACACCGGCAACGGTGCTAGGAAATAGCTTAGTAGTCGGAGGATGTGAATACACCTGCCTCCCCGGCAACGCGCCAGAAAATAGCTCGATGTCTCGCCGCTTCTATTCCTGACAGGTGTTGGGCCTCTCAAGGAGAGGTTTGTAGAACGGCAGCAAGATTTCCCTCAAGTGGATCACCCAGGTTTATCGAACTCGGGAGGTAGAGGTCAGATATCCCTCTCAAGCAACCACAAATTAAGATACAAGAAGTCTCTTGTGTCCCCAACACACCTAATACACTTGTCGAGATGTATAGGTGCACTAGTTGGGCGAAGAGATATTAAAACGCAGTGGTATAGATGGTGGTAAACGGTAATTGCGATTTGAAATAAATATTGCAGAAAATAAAGATGCGATAAAACAGTAAATAAGCGGTGTTTGCGGTATTTGGAAACAAGGCATAGGGATCATACTTTCACTAGTGGCCACTCAACATTGCAATCATAATTGAATATAAATATAAGCACTTCATCATACTACTCTGAAAACACTCTCTTGTTGGATAAAGAACTCAAATTCATTGGGCAAGTGTGCAAAAGCACACCTCAAAGGCGTATTCCCAAGTACTAATAAACACCCCACACTGTCACCGTGAGCATTCATAGGAGGTACTAACACACCACAATTCATAAGGGAGTTACACACGGCGCACACACTGTACCTTTACACCAAGGTCACAGTAACCCCAAAGTTCACATAATAAAACACTTGAGTAACATATGGCATCTAGATTGTAAAGCATATGATCACATAAGATCACATCGTAAGAGAGAGAGAGAGAGAGAGATTGAGGCTAAGGTGGGGGCCTCAACTAGGAGAACTTCTCCTATCCTTGTGGGAGTCAGCGGCGATGAAGATGGCGGTGGTGTCGATGGAGATGGATTCAGGGCACTTCCCCATCCAGCGGCGTGTCGAACAGAGATTGTCCCCGGAACTTAGCCCGCGATGGCGGCGGCTACGTAACTTTTCGTGGAGGAAGACCCATTCCTTTAGGGTTTTCACGACGGAAGGAATATATAGGCGAAGGGGCAGCGTCGGGGGAGCCAGGGGGTGCTGGCGTGTAGTTGACGTGGGAGTTAGAATCTGCGTGGTGTAACTTTCTTCAGGTCCCCGGCAACGGCGCCAGAAATTTATGCTTGATGCGCGTAAATGTACAAGTCCGTTGGGAACCCCAAGAGGAAGGTATGATGCGCACAGCAGTAAGTTTCCCTCGGTATGAAACCAAGGTTATCGACCGGTAGGAGCCAAGAAGCACGTGAAGGTTGTTGGTGAAGGAGTGTAGTGCGCGCAACACGGTGAAACCGGCGCCAACGTGGAACACACAACACAATCAAAGTACTTTGCCCCAACGCAGTGGGGTTGTCAATCTCACCGGCTTGCGTGAAAACAAAGGATTAAACGTATCGAGTGGAAGATGGTGTTTGTTTGCAAAGAACAGTAAAACAGTAGAATGTATTCAGATGTAAAGAATGGACCGGGGTCCACAGTGGTGTCTCTCAATAAGATAACTAACATGCTAGGTGAACAAATTACAGCGGGCAATTGACAAATAAAGATTCAATACATATCAACGATGATTACTATGTGATTTAATCAGGGCATTACGACAAAGTACATAGACCGCTATCCGGCATGCATCTATTCCTAAATAATCCACCTTGGGTTATCATCCGAACCCCTTCAAGTATTAAGTTGCGAAACAACGGATAATTGCATTAAGTATGGTGCGTAATGTAATCAACACAAATATCCTTAGACAAAGCATCGATGTTTTATCCCTAGTAGCAACAGCACATCCACAACCTTAGAACTTTCTGTCACTGTCCCAGATTCAATGGAGGCATGAACCCACTATCGAGCATAATTACTCCCTCTTGGAGTTACAAGTATCAACTTGTGAGCCTCTACTAGCAACGGAGAGCATGCAAGAACATAAACAACACATATATGATAGAGTGATAATCAACTTAACATAGTATTCTATATTCATCATCCCAGCAAACACAACATGTAGCATTACAAATAGATGATCTTGATCATGTTAGGCAGCTCACAAGATCTAAACAATGATAGCACAAGCGGAGAAGACAGCCATCTAGCTACTGCTATGGACCCATAGTCCAAGGATGAACTACTCACGCATCAATCCGGAGGCGGGCATGATGATGTAGAGCCCCTCCGGTGATGATTCCCCTCTCCGGCAGGGTGCCGGAGGCGATCTCCTGAATCCCCGAGATGGGATTGGCAGCGGCGGCGTCTCAATAGTGTTTTCCGTATCGTGGCTCTCGTACAGGGGTTTCGCGACAAAGGCTATTTGTAGGCGCGGAAGGGTAGGTCAGGGGGCGGCGCGAGGCCCACACAGCAGGTCGGCGCGGCCGGGGCCGGCCCGCGCCGCCCTGTGTGGCCCCCTCGTGGCCCCACTTCGTCTCCCTTTCGGTCTTCTGGAAGCTTCGTGTAAAAATAGGCCCCTGGGCGTTGATTTCGTCAATTCCGAGAATATTTCCTTACTAGGATTTCTGAAACCAAAAACAGCAAACAGAACCGGCACTTCGGCATCTTGTTAATAGGTTAGTGCCGAAAAATGTATAATAATGCTGTAAAGTATGTATAAAACATTCAAGTATTGTAATAAAAGTAGCATGGAACATAAGAAATTATAGATACGTTTGAGACGTATCAAGATCCCTCAAGCAGGGGGGCGCGGGCCCAGCCGCGCCGCCCTATGGGGTGGCCCCCCTGCTGCCCTTCATCGACTCCTCTTCGGTGTTCTGGAAGACTCCGTGGAAAATAGGGCCGTGGGCTTTTGTTTCGTCGAATTCCGAGAATATTTCCTGCGTAGAATTTCTGAAACCAAAAACAGCAGAAAACAGGAACTGGCGCTTCGGCATCTTGTTAATAGGTTAGTCCCAAAAAAATGCATAAAAATGACATAAAGTGTGAACAAAACATGTAGGTATTGTCATAAAACTAACATGGAACATCAGAAATTATAGATATGTTGGAGACGTATCAATAAGCTACATACTTTTGAATTTGGGGATAAAAGTTGGCACACATACATACGTCATCCTCTACATGCAAAAAAATTATCTGAAAATTATAGAGGTTTAGAAATACGGATTTTGGGGCGCTATAGTAACTTGTGTTCCATTGAACGCAGTTTCCATCACGTATTTTCACTATTATCTTGGTTTCTTCCTTTTGGGCCATTATCCTTGACGGCTTCTTTTTCTTGTTCACTCTTTGACTTTTTGACTTTGAGCTAAAACTTGGACTTTTTTTGACCATGTTGACTATGCCTTACAGGACCACATAACGCCCCTTAGTAAGACTTAGCTATTTCTACTGAAATATTGTACTCCCTGACATAGGCATCCCCAATGGGCCTGCCAAAGATGGTACCCGGGGTTTATTGAAGGCCCAGTACTCGAAGAATAAGAAGACTCGGAAGCCCATTTAGTATTAAGGAAAGATAGTTTGTATTAGGAAAGATAGAGATTTGTAATCTTACGGGTTGGATACAAAACCCTCCCGAACTCGCAACTTGTGTATCACGAAACCTCGGCTCCGCCTCCTGAGGGGAGTCGAGGGGACAAAAGGATGAATTTACGTCCTTATAACTTTAGCTTTCATAATCGTCGTCTTTCGGCTGAAACATAGAGATCTACTTGCCCTCTACTTCTAACAAAACCTAGTCTACAATCGTAGGCATTGACAAGTTAATCCTTTGTCGGTGGCGCCGTAGGAATTAGAGGTTGCAAGGATCGATCGATAGCACGTTCAGATAAATCCGGCAAGTAGAGTGGCAGAGAAACAGCAACGATGGATCGAGTAACAAGGAAAAGCGGTCTAGTCAATTTTATTCCTCACCCGCCATCCCGTATGGATGCATGTGCCTATCTGGAGGAGCCCATCATCATGACGTTCGGAGAATTCCGATTTGGCGTCAACAGGGAAGGATCCTACCGTCTCGAAGTTCCGATCTCGTCGGAATTTTCAGTGGTCGATTCTAACTTTTTAGTCGAGTGACGAGGAGTTTTAAATGTGGCACGGCAAGTAAACGACAGGCAAAGCGAAAAAGCTTGCCAGATCTTCGACAACATCCTTGGTCGTCTGCGGACTCCTTTATAACGACGACTCCAAACAGCGTCGACAACTTCAACTTCATCGACAAATATGCTTGCCATCGGAAGGGTCTTCACCACTCTATATGATGGTGTCACAAAATCCTGACAAAAATCAATGCGCAAAATATCATCGGTTGTGCGATAGAGGCAGGCCGATCAGAGCCAGAAACGTCGGAGGCTTTCGACGATTTGGGGAAATCCCATACGTCGATCCCGGCGATCTCGAGCAGGCCTAGGCACAAAATATGGGATCTTCAACTCGCATAAAGTCCAACTCCACATAGCTTAGCGTGGGATGGGAATGAGAGCCATGGATAGATCAGAACCAATATGAATACTACGCTACCGTACAAGAGTTACAAGCATATCAATATAGACTTGCTCGGGTAGCGAGAGAGTTGGAAAGCGAGACGACATCCACTGAATGGGGAGAAAGGCGACACGCATCAAGCGGAACGCCGGCGATTAAGTACTTCTTCGGGGAACTTCGGAGAGATAGTCAGAAGCTGGGAGGAGAGCAATGTCTCGGCTGCAAAACATACCCGAAGCGGAGAGAGGAAACATAATCCTCGACATGTCCTTTATGTCGATTGATGAAAGAGGAAATATCATCCAAAAAACGCCAGAGGCAGGTTACATCAGCACAGGCTTACATCCTGACGTCTAGACCACCTCCTGGGGACCAGAGAGAACCATTGTTCAATATGGCGATGGCTGAGTAGGAGCAATGGGAACAACGTTTACAACAACGCCTCCAGAGAAAATCCTAGGCAAAATAGTCCCCGACCCACACAGCAGTTCAAGACCCCCAAGAACAAGTGGAGCAAAGAACTACGGCGGTCAGTAAGGGTGGACAGAGCGCAACAAGAAAGAAGGGAGCGTCAGCACTCACCAGGGTTGCCCGTGAAGATATGTGTGGGCTCCGTGTTTCACGAGAAGAAATTGAAACTCGAGTCCCAAAGGGTTCAAGCTGCCCGAGAATTTCAGAAATGACGGCCTGCAAGATCCCGAGGGTTGGCTCGTGGATTATCTCGGGATGGTGAAAAGCTTACAGGAGGAACCAGAGCAACAGCTATGCAAAGTATCCAAGTTCACTTGAGCGGCGCCCCAAGATCTTGGATAAAGAAACTCCCTTTAAATTCCATAGATAGCTGGGATAACTTTGAGGACATCTTAATGAAAATTTCCGATCCACACACCCAAAGAGCATAGTAGTGTTGAGAGCGTGTCGACCAAAACAGCGAGTCGATGAGGAATATATGCAAGCAGTGGAACATCATAAGAACTGTGGAAGATATATACGACGAGAGGGCAATAGATGCGTTCGTGGCAGGAATTCGACGAGGATTTGTCGAAGACTTAGGGAGAACTAACCCTAAGACCATATCAGCACTCATGGAATGGCCAATAAATGGGCGGAGATGGAAGACGCAATATACAATGACGGCTTTACAGGTAACGGGAGGAGGATCGTGGTCAAATTATCAAAATAGAGGCGATTTCTCGCAGGTTCTACAACAACGATGCTCCCGGCCATATATCGGCTGGTTTTCGAGGAAATCCTGGAGGAAACAATCGAGACGACTACCAAAGGAGTAACGAGCATCAAGGCGACAATAGAGGTGATTCTCGCGGCAGCAGACAAAACAATGGACCAAGGTTTCAAAGACCTTATGTGTCCCCCGAAGAGATGATGAACGGTCCGTGCCATGCATTTTTATCTTGACAACAATGGAAAGAGGCAGTCGGGCATCTCCAGAAAGATTGCCGAAACTTTAGGGCAATGTTGCGAACCGCAGGAATCGCAAATGCCCAGGCCACGAATAGAAACCCCCAGGGGCCAAGGAGCGAAATCCATCTCCCACCTCCTCCCGCAATTACGGACGAATCGGCACCAGCTCAGAATAGCGGCAGCACCACATCCACCTCCATACGTAGACCCCAACTCTAATGGTGCGGTCTCGATGATTCAGAAAGCTAGGCCATCAAACAGGGCACAGAAGGTAATCTCATGACGGTGTTCATGGCAGAGAAGATGCCTCCACCAACAGTACTTAAATTGGTCGGGGCAAGACATCGGCTTCACAATCGCACCATCCGCAGCAAGTTCCTCGACCAGGACAATCAGCACTCATCTTACCCGCGGTCCGGGTTTTGACGTGTCGAGAGTTTTCATAGATGGCGGCAGCAGCTTAAACCTCATGTATGCGGATACATTGAGGAAGATGAACATATCCCTAAAACTGAAACCAACTCGGTTTACACCAGAGAAGCCAAGTTACCCATTGGGCAAAATCAACCTCGACGTTCGGTTTGGAACCCGAGAAAACTACGGGATAGAGAATTTGGGTTCGAAGTTGTGGATTTCCCGTCGCAATATCATGCATTGTTGGGACGACCAGCATATGCCAGATTCATGGCAGTGCCGCATTATACATATTTGTTGTGGAGGTTGCCCGGCCCCAAGGGACCTATCACAATCAAAGGAAGTTTACGTTATCTGATAAATGCGACAAGGATTTTCATCGACTGTCAGAAACTTTGGGATGCAAGCAGAATATGCGGCCAAGGTTCACTGATTATGATGCTGCCAGAGGTAGGGAGATCTTCTAAGGAGCCAACTTTCAACACAACCAAGGATTCAAAAGAGGTACAGATCCACCCGACAGATCCAAAGAAAACGATCCATTGCCGCAAACATGGACGTCGCATAGGAAAGCGCGCTCGTCGAGTTCCTCAACATGGAAAATCTTCGCATGGTGTCCATGACATGCCAGGAGTACCCAGGGAACTCGCCGAGCACCACCTCAATTTGGATCCTCTCGCACGACCAGTCAAGCATTTGCGGCGTTTTTCGGAACCTAGCCGCAAAGCCATGTTATCAGAAATAGATCGACTCAAAGATGCCGGTTTCATCAGAGAAATATCTACAGAAGCCACATGGGTAGCTAACCAAGTGATGGTGCCGAAAAAACACACAATAGTCCTTCGCATGTGCGTCGACTTCACGTGTCTTAATAAACATTGTCCCAAGGATCACTTTCCCCTCCCGAGGATCGATCAAATCATCGACTCCACGGCAGGATGCGAGCGTCTTTCCTTCCTGGACGCATATTCTGGTTATAACCAGATAAGATTAAAAAAGAAGATGAAGCCAAGACAACGTTCATCACACCTTATGGCGTGTTTCTTTTACAAAAAATGCCCCCAATTCTGAAAAACGGGAGCAACATATCGGCGGATGATGCGAAGTGCTAACATACAAGTTGGAAAAAATATTTTAAGTCTCGGTGTGATGTCGTAATAACATCAAAGAAAGGGTCGACTCTGATCGAAGACTTGAAGGAAACCTCCGACAACCTCGACAAGTTCTGCATCAAGCTAAACCCGACGAAGTGCTCTTTTGGAGTTCCTGCAAGAGAACTTCTCGGGTTCTTAGTATCAGCAAGGGGGATTGAAGCTAATCCCGAAAAAATACAAGCCATCGTTACTATGAGAAAGCCAACAAAGCTGAAAGAGATACAACAGTTAACGGGGCGAGTCGCAGCTTTAAGCAGATTCGTCGCCAGGCTAGGAAAGGCGTTGCCGTTCTATGCATTGATCAAACAGGGGGGAAAATTTCAATGGGACGAGGAAGCAGATAGAGCCTTCGAGAACCTCAAGCGAGCAATTTCGACACCACCGATATTGGTGGCGCCCAAAGAGAAAGAACCTCTCCTCTTGTACATTGCAGCCACACCCCAGGTGGTCAGCACGGCCCTAGTAGTCGAGAGAGAAGAAGAAGGCAAGCTTCATGGAGTTCGAGAGAGCACATATATTTCATCGGTAATCTGTCGCCTTCAAAACGACGGTACCCGCAATATCGAAACTTGCATATGGAGTATTCACGACAACGAAAATTGCGACACTATTTTTAGGCGCACCCGATAATAGTGTCAACGAGGCCCCCTTATCAAATATACTAAACAACTTGAGAAGCTATTTAGACCGTGTCTCCCTTTGGGGAATAGAACTTTCCCCTCAGGACATCACATATGAAAAAAAGAAAAGCAATAAAATCATAGGTCTTACCAGATTTCATTGCCGAGTGGATGGAGCTACAAAACACGGGACCCCAGATTTATGAGAACTTGGACCATGAACTTCGACGGGTCCAAAAGACTGGAAGGTGCTGTTGGAGCAGGCGTGATATTGGTATCACACAGGCGACAAGTAAGTTGAAATACGTTTTGCGGATGACGTTCCCAAACGCGTCTAACAATGAAGCGAGAATATGAAGCTCTCATACCTTGCAGGATGGGGAGGAAGATGGCGAAGCTTGTGGTGCAACCCAGTGAAAATTTTAGGTGACTCACAATTGGTGACACGTGAAGTCATGAACCAATGCGATGCAGTCAACGTCTGATAGCATACAAAGAGGTGTACAATGAGGTGGAGAAATTATTTGATGGTTGTGAGGTAAACCACATCAACAGGATGAGCAACGA
This sequence comes from Lolium multiflorum, assembly GCA_030979885.1. Lineage (NCBI taxonomy): Eukaryota > Viridiplantae > Streptophyta > Magnoliopsida > Poales > Poaceae > Lolium > Lolium multiflorum. The sequence continues at coordinate 118,263,834 of CM061750.1, forward strand.
TGAAGCCAACGTTCTTGCAAACATCGGGTCACAGTGTCTCGCGATACCTCCAGGCGTGTTTTGGGAAGAGATAGCGAAAGATCAACAAAACCAGCAAAAACAAAGAAGGAGAAGAAAATGAAAATACCCAGCAGCGAGGAAGAAGAAGAAGAGCAAGAGCTAGTCATGATGGTGCAAATTCCATGGATGCATGTCGTGTCATATATCCTAAGGGAAACGATACCCGACGATCCGGTTAAACAAGGCGAATAATCGAGCGATCAAAAAGCTTTCTTGTGATAAAGGGGAGTTGTACAAACGAAATATTTCGGGAGTGTGCTACAGAGATGCGTCACACCCGAAGAAGGAAGAATTATCCTGAAAGATGTGCACGAAGGAATATGCGGGCACCATGCGAGCAGCCGGGCTATCGCGGCTAAGGTTTTCAGAGCAGGATTCTATTGGTTAACAGAAATCGAGGACGCAAAGGAAATAGTGAGAACTTACGACGCGTGCAAAGATTTGCCGCCAAACCTGACTCTCCGGCATGGAGAGACTCATGCCAATCACTATCTTGGCCCCTTGCTCAATGGGGTCTCGATATGGTGGGAAAACTACACAAAGCTTCGCCGGTTATGAGTATATGCTTGTTGCTGTCGACAAATTTACAAATGGATCGAAGCAAAGCCGATAAATTCACCGGATGGTGCGTCGGCATTGTTCGTGAAAAGCATCGTTTTCAGATTTGGAGTCCCTCATAGCATCGTCACAGACGGACAACGGCAGCAACTTTACGTCCAAGGAGTTCAAAGCATACTGCAGCAGTGAGCATTAAGTTGAGTTTTGCGTCATCGCATCCACGAACCAATGGACAAGTCGAAAAAGCCAATGGCATCATCTGCAATGGTATCAAGAAACGCCTGCTAGGCCCATTGGAAAAAGCTCGCCATACTTGGAGGGGGCTGCCAAGTGTGTTGTGGAGTATCCGAACAACACCAAATACGGCAACACAGGAAACGCCATTTTTTCGGGTCCATGGAGCCGAAGCAGTCCTGCCGATAGAAATCGAGCATGATTCCCCAAGAGTTACAGAATATAATGAAGAAATCTCGAAAGCCTTGGAGGACGACGTCGATGCACTTGACGAAGCTCGAGACGAAGTTCTGTCCCGAGTCGCTAAATATCAACAGGACATTACCACAGTCGAAGATTACGGCCAAGATCTTTTCAGGTTGGTGATTTAGTTTTGCGACTCAATCAAAATCACGAAAAACTCGAGTCACCATGGCTTGGACCCTACATCACAGAAGTCATCGAAGGAGGAGCATACAGAAATCAAGGACAAGAAGACGGGGAACGTTGAGCCAAATCCTTGGAACGTGGCGCAACTCGGGCGTTTTACGCCTAGATAGAGAAATATAGTCTCCTCGTAAACATACAATGTCTTTGGCGCTTGTGAGTTCCCGACACCTCTTTCCCTTTTCAGGGCACCGAGCGGGGCAGGAAAGGTTTTTAATGAGGCGGCTCGTGCTGCAATATAATAAAAATAGTAAAGATATACTTCTTATTCCTCGACACTCTCGGGGGCTCTATACCTTCAAATATCAAAACAGGCAAACTCGATTCACTGAAAAATATTTCGCCTTGGTACAATAATACATCGCCAAATACATAAATCGGACGCTGGTAACGATTAAATATAGTACACACATCAGAAAATCTCATCATTGTGGTCCAAAACCCAGACAAACAAAAATATAGAACTTCGACACCAAGATCCTGCAGTCCATCAAGGTGTTTTATTACAGCACAAGAAGAAATCTTGGGAAGAGAAAAAATAGTACAAACTCTAGCCAAAAGGCTCGGGGGCTCCAACAATATAGAGCATTCTGTGATATACAACAAATGTTTTCGACAAAGTTTTACAAATCAGTCAGAACCCAAAATAGTATCTATTGACAAGCCTCTGGTTGTTTTATGCTCAGCATAAGATCCCTTGACGAAGAATTCTGAATCCATCCGAAGAAGCTCGTCTATCATCGACTCGGCCACAGGAGTCACCATCTCGTTGATTGCATCAATATTATTCTTCCGCCGCGTCTTCTTCGCCATGCAATCAACGACAATCGTCGACAGGTCTAACTTTGGATGGCAAATATGTATCATAATCATGGCAAATCTTGCTCCAGCAGTCAGTTGGGCTCGTACGAAATTATGAATACGAGGAGCATCTCTGAAGGTCTCTAGCAATTCAGGAAGAGTCGCAGGAACCTCATTCCGAGGAAACAAAGTCTTGAAAACAAGGGTCAACGTTGTCGTGCAAAAATTTAGAAATTCGCGTACTTGGCAAGCACGATCTTGGAACCTGACAATCTGCTGGGTTCGTTCAGGAGTGGCCCAAAACAAAGAGCCATGGTTAAGGAAAGGTTGACAAGAAGATTCGTTCTCTCATTCACTCTTCGATCTTCGGCAGCAGCATCAAGAACTGAGCCTATTAGACAACAAGGCAAGAAACTTGGAAGAAGGCACAGCAAAATAAAGAGAAGGCATCATAAAGTTTGAGATACATACCTAACATATCCGTGCTAGCTTCCAACATCAGCTCGAGCATGCTATTTTCTCGGGTATTAGCTCCTTTTGCTTCCAATACAGCAGCATCCTTGGCAGCCATAGCCTCTTCGGCTTGTCGACGAGCAAGTCGTTCTTGTTCAGACGCTTTCCGAGATTGTTCCATCATTGCCAGAGTTTGTTTCTTCGTGGACTGAAGTTGTTGTCGAAGTTCCTGTAAATCTTCCGACAAAGGTGTGCTTGAAGAACCTTCAAGGAAATTGTCATCGGCTTTTACTTTCTTCGACAAGGAAGACGCGGGAGCAGCATCGGGAGAGCAAGGATTGGTTGAATAATTATCAAATATTAACTGGAAAAGAAAATCCCCGGATCAATGATAGCACCAAGAGGAATTTCATTGCTTCTAGAAAATTTACATGGTCATTACAAAAGAAGTTCTCCTAAAGGACTGGCAGGGAGTAATTGTCGCCAAGGCTAGAATGGCGACAACAGCAAAAGAAATAAAGAAAGCAAAAAATAGAAAAGACAAAGGCATTCAATTAGACCTCCGGCCTTGACGAGCTAGGAGTCGAAGATGGCTTGATCCCGAGATAGGCCAGGATTTTCTTCGTGTTCAGCTTTGCCGCCTTGATCAATGATCGCCACCTTGTTTGCTCTATCGCTCCGTGTCGCCAACTTTGGCCCAGTCAATAGTCTGTTGACTTGTCAGCAACTAGGGCAACGGTGCTTTCACGGCAACCTTCATGTTCTCATGGCGCATCTTCAGCCCAAGATCTTCGGGAGGATTAAAGCACTTGGCAAGACCAAGGAAAGTAGCGGGCTCTTCTTTCTTCGGGAAGAAGTAGGGGAAAAGCTTCGACAACCCCGCCCTGGCTTCATCCATGCCTTCACGTGCTTCCGTCCCATGAAACTCAAGGAATGAAACGGCGTCAAGAAGAGAATCATTGTCGGGATTTTCAAGTTCAAATTCTTGGGAGGTCCTATCTGTCAAAATAAAAATAGAAAATTTGGTCAACAAACAAGTGCAAAAAAGAAAAATCCAAAGGATATGAAATGGCGCAAATATTACTGACAAAGCGACGATTTTGTGTCCTTATACGTTTGGTGATCGCGCTTCGCGAGCAGATTGCGCAGTTATGTGCTCGCTTAGCGAAGTTTCGGCATCATGCAGACGTTTCCGAAGATCTTCGACACCAGCAGCATCGGCCTTAGCTTTGTCAGCTTCTTGCCTAGCTTCAACAGCATCCGACTCGGCCTTCTTACGAGCCTCCTCACATTGCTCTAATTTTTGAGCAAGCGTGTCAGCACGTTCATTGGCTTCTGCAGTTTTCTGAAAAAGGAAGACAAGATTAGCTACAAACGTCGACAATAACGCCGAAAGGAAGAAAAAAGTGGCCAGGCATTACCTTCAGTTTTGCTGGCGTAATCACGGTACCCAACGAATTGGGCACCGATGCGAAGAAGCTCTTTGATCATATGCTATCAAGGATAGACAAAAGAAAGAAAATGTCGGTATGGGAAAAATGACGACACATAGGAGCAAACGGAGAAAATATAAACAGCGACAAGAGCGTTAAGAACTTACATCATCCAAGAGAGGGTTAGAAGAGCTACTCGATTGAAGAGTAAGCTCCGGGATTGTTTCAACCCTTGCCCTTTTTGGTGAAGGGATGATGACCCACAAGTATAGGGGGTGTATCGTAGTACATTCGATAAATAAGAGTGTGAGGAGCAGAAGGTGTTGACAAGCAGTTTCGATGAAGGATTCAAAATGCTCACAGACAAGTATTCAGGGGGTTTTGATATTGCAGATAAATAAAGTACAAGTAAATAAAATGCGAGAGAAATAATTGCAGCGAGTGGCCCAATCCTTTTTAGCACAAAGGACAAGCCGGTTTGTTTACTTATAATGACCAAACGTTCCTGAGGACACACGGGGATTTTAGTCTAGTACTTTCGCTTCATGTAGCTAAATAATCTTCATTGTTTTGATAAGTGTTGTGTGGGTGAACCTATGCTAATGCACCGCCCTTCCTAGGACTAATACATACTTGTGATTATACCCCTTGCAAGCATCCGCAACTACAAGAAAGTAATTAAGATAAATCTAACCACAGCCTTAAACTCGAGATCCTGCGATCCCTCCTGCATCGATATACTAACGGGGGCTTAGGTTTCTGTCGCTCCGGCAACCCCGCAATTAGCAACCGAATACAAGATGCACTCCCCTAGGCCATAAATGGTGAAGTGTCGTGTAGTCGACGTTCACACGACACCACTAGAAGAATGACACCACAACTTAAATATCATAACATTGAATATTACTCAACCATAATTCACTACTAGCATTTAGACTTCACCCATGTCCTCAAGAACTAAACGAACTACTCACGAGACATCATATGGAACATAATCAGAGGTGATATGATGATGAATAAAAATCTGAACATAAACCTTGGTTCAATGGTTTCACTCAATAGCATCTACAACAAGTATAGAATAACACTGGAAGAGTTTCCCTATCAAACAATCAAGATTTAACCCGAATTGCTACAGCGATGACGAGGTGCAGCGGTGGTGATGGCGGTGTAGATGGTGGAGACAGATGATGATGATGATGATGGAGATGATGTCCCGCTCGATGACGATGGCGATGGCGTCGATTTCCCCTCCGGGAGGGAATTTCCCAGCGGATTCCCCCTTGAGGAGCTCTTTCTCTCTGGTGCTCTCCGAGAGGCGGGCTGTAACCCTTCGTGAGGTCCTCTCATGGCTTAGGTTTTCGGGACGAAGGAGTACGCGAAGAAAAGAGAGGCGAAGGGCTGTGGGCCCCCGTAGCACAGAAGTGGCGCGGCCGGGCCTTGGGCCGCCGCCCGTGGTCTGGGCCACAGTGGCTCCTCTCGCCTCCCCCTTTTGCTCCCTCCGTCATCTGAAAAATAGGAATTTACGTGAAATTCCCTTCCACAGTTGATCTTCCGAAATATTGCGTTCCGACGGTGCTTTTTCCAGCAGAATCCTAGCTCCGGTGCTTGATCCTCCAATGATGATGAAACATGCAAAATAGATGAAATAACATAAGTATTGTGTCCCAATATGAAATATATCAATGAATAACAGCAAATTATGATACAAAATAGTGATGCAAATTGGACGTATCAACTCCCCCAAGCTTAGACCTCGCTTGTCCCCAAGCGAAACTGGGCTCAATAAACAAGACCACATGTTTATGGAGTGAAGAGTCGATAAATAAAATACGGACAAGAAGCATCATATTCATTCACACAAGACATTCTAGTGAACAACTTCCTCATATAACTCATCTTGAAATAGGTAAAGAGAAATCACAAGTAAAGGTGCATAAGAAATCATAATTGGTGATGGCAAACTTCGTTCTTGGTCAGAGAACTACTTAACGGATTGTACTTCTAAGCAAAGCTTTCATATTAGAATTTATAGCTGAGCCTTCATATTTAAGCATAACAATCTTCATAATCATTGATAACTTCAAAGTCATATTCATTCGGATAAAATTGGTACTAAACAAGAAAGTATAAAAGACATGATCAACTGAATCATAGCATAAATGATTGGTTCACAACAACTCAATTGCTTGCTTGAGATAGAGAGAAATAGGTTTACTGACTCAACATAAAAGTAAAAGACAGGCCCTTCGCAGAGGGAAGCAGGGATTAAATCATGTGCTAGAGCTTTTCAAGTTTTGAAATCATATAAAGAGAATAAAAGTAAGATTTTGAGAGGTGTTTGTTGTTGTCAACGAATGGTAGCGGGCACTCTAACCCCCCGCAGCGAACCTTCAGAGCGGCTCCTATGAGGGACGGTATCTCTACCAGCAAGGTAGATCATCCCCTTCTCTTTTGTTTACACATGTATTTTAGTTTTATTAAGATGACACTCCCCCAACCTTGGCTTTCTCAATCCATGGCTAACCGAATCCTCGGGTGCCTTCCAACATTCACATACCATGGAGGAGTGTCTATTGCAAAATTAAATTGCTTACTGATGAATCAGAGCAAAACATGTGAAGAGAATTATTAATGAAAGTTATTAATTGGGGCTGGGAACCCCGTTGCCAGCTCTTATTGCAAAATTATTGGATAAGCGGATGTGCCGCTAGTCCATTGGTGAAAGTCCGCCCAACAAGATTGAAAGATAAAACACCATACTTCCTCATGAGCTATAAAACATTGACACAAATAAGGAGTAATAATTTGAATTATTTAAAGGTAGCACATGAAGTATTTACTTGGAATGGCGAAAAATACCATGTAGTAGGTAGGTATGGTGGACACAAATGGCATAGGTTTGGTCTAAGGTTATGGATGTAAGAAGCATTCCCTCTCGATACAGGTCTTTGGCTAGCAAGGTTTGATAGCAAGCATAAAGTTGAGGGAAACAAACAAATATACATATGATAGAACAATCATGCATCTTTCTCATAAGCACAAGCAATTTTAACTTTAGAATACTAAGCATAGAGATAATAGAGTAATGTATCTAAGTGTATTTCTCTCTTCTAATTAAACATCATGGTGTTGTTGCTATTGACCAATGCTAAGTTTGCCAAAACCAAATAGATTTACTTGATGCTCCCAAAGTGATATCAATACTCATGTCAAGAGTAATCATATAATGGAGATTGCAAACTAAAATAAGGTGTGCAAAAAGTAAATGATAAGACTTCTCATTAATATTCCATAACGATAACTCACACCAACGGATACATAGATAACTAACTAAGAGAGATACTTCCACATTGCATACTATTCCATATGATAACTTCCCTACTCATGATATGACACTACTTGATAGTAAAAGGTAAAAGTAGTGATGATGTGATACCGCGGCACTCCCCAAGCTTGGAACAAACCAAGGGGATGCCAATACCGATGATGAATTACTCCTTCGGTGATGATGGTGAATCTTTGTCGTCATCAGACTTCCATGGAAGAGGCCCTCCATCAACAAAAGACATCTTGGTTTCCGGAAACCTGAAACTAGCAGCATGACTTATGCGCTTAAACCTGTTTTCATACTCACAGTTTTGATTATGGACATCATAGAGTTGAGCTTGGAGTTTGTTGGTGGTGTCGTGAAGTGAGAAGATATCGTCCCACAGCTTTGCAGTCTCCTTCTTGTGTCCATCAATGAGTTCAGACACAATCTTGTGAAAGATATCCACTTCACGCTCAGCCATCTTCTTGTAGTTGAAAACCTCTTGTTCCAGCTTCTCCATCCTGTCTTCCAAGCTCCCTTCTCCCTTAGGACCCTGGACATCTTTGATCTGCAACTCTCCACCCACGAGCTGCAACTCTTTGGGGTGCATCTTCAGCTCGTTCATGTACGGGTTGACGACGTCCTCAAAGAAGCTGTCCTTCTGAGTTCCCGACGAAGACATGATGGATCAGATCCGAAGCAGATCCTGGCAGAAAACAGCTCGAAACAACACGACGAGAAAACGATATTACGGACCTCCAGGGGTCCGGGGATTATATAGCAAATATTTTTACGACAAAAGGAGGTTCCAGGCAGCAGTGGAAGCGGGACGCGAGACGCCGGACCATAGGTCGGCGCGGCGGGGTGGGGCCCGGCGGCCTATGGCACGCCCTCGTGCGTCCTTTCCACTCAGTTTCGGTTCCGTAATTTTTCATATTTTCTGAAAACAGCAGAAATAATGTTCGGAAAGGTAAACGGACTTTATTACCTATATTACCTATTCAAAGTCCAGTTCTGGCGGACTGTCAATTTGTCCTTTGATGAAGGCCTCCGGTGTTTCCACTGAATAATATCAACATCAATATTATAAGAATCGCCCGAGATATAATGCTTGAGTCTTTGTCCATTCACCACTTGTGTGGCATTGCCTTGGAGAGAGCTAATTTTAATTGCTCCTGAACGATACACCTCCTCGACAACATATGGTCCTTCCCACTTGAGAGTAATTTCCCTGCAAAGAATCTGAGACGAGACCGATACAATAGAACTTGATCTCCAACATTAAATTCTCTTTTAATGATCCTTCTATCATGCCACTTCTTAACTTTTTCTTTAAAGAGTTTAGCATTTTCATAAGCTTCATTTCTCCATTCATCTAGAGAACTTAATTGCAACAACCTCTTATTACCGGCTAATTTAGGATCTTTATTTAGTTCTCTAACAGCCCAATAAGCTTTGTGCTCTAGTTCTAAAGGTAAATGACAAGCTTTTCCATAAACCATTTTATAAGGTGACATTCCCATAGGATTTTTATAAGCAGTTCTATAAGCCCATAGTGCTTCTTTCAATTTACTAGCCCAATTCTTTAGATTTATTAACAGTCTTACCCAAGATAGCTTTAATCTCTCTATTTGATAATTCTACTTGACCACTAGTTTGAGGGTGATAAGCAGAAGCAATTCTATGATTAATACCATACTTAGCAAGAGTTTTTCTAAAACCTCCATGAATGAAATGGGAACCTCCATCAGTCATAATATATCTAGGTACTCCAAATCTAGGAAATATAATATCTACAAGCATTTTTATAGAGGTCTCACCATCAGCACTTTTTGTAGGTATAGCTTCTACCCATTTAGTAACATAATCAACAACAACAAGTATATGAGTGTTACCGTAAAGAAGGGAAAGGTCCCATAAGCGAATCCCCAACAATCGAATGGTTCAATAACAAGAGTATAATTCATAGGCATTTCATTGCGAGAGATATTACCAACTCTTTGACATTCATCACAAAGATAAAATAAATTTCCTTGCATCTTTGAAGAGAGTGTTGGCCAATAAAAACCTGATTGTAGAACCTTTTGCGCGTTCTATCTCCGACGTGATGTCCTCCATAAACAATACCATGACATTTACTCAATATCTCCTGTTGTTCATATTCAGGAACACATCTTCGCATAATACCATCCACTCCTTCTTTATATAAGTGTGGGTCATCCCAAAAATAATGCCTCAAGTCATAAAAGAATTTCCTCCTTTGCTGAGCTGAAAAGGTTGGAGGCAAATACTTGAAACAATAAAGTTAGCATAATCTGCATACCAAGGGCTCTCTCGCGAGCTCACCTTTATTACAGCCAATTGTTCATTTGGAAAACTATCATTAACAGGAACAGGATCATAAGCAATATTTTCCAATCTAGACAAATTATCAGCAACAGGATTATCAGCACCTTTCCTATCTATAATATGTAAATCAAATTCTTGCAACAGAAGTACCATCTGATAAGCCTTGGCTTAGCATCTTTCTTTGTCATAAGGTATCTAATAGCAACATGATCAGTATGAATTGTAACTTTGAATCAACAATATAGGGTCTAAACTTGTCACAAGCAAAGACTACAGCTAACAATTCTTTTTCAGTTGTAGCATAATTTCTTTGTGCAGCATCAAGAGTCTTACTAGCATAATGAATAACATTTAATTTTTATCTACATTTGTCCAAGAACAGGCGCCTACAGTAAAATCACTAGCATCACACATAATTTCAAAGGCAAATTCCAATCGGGAGGTTCAACTACAGGAGCAGTTGTTAATGCTTTCTTTAGAGTTTCAAAGCTTCCTTACAATCATCATCAAAAATAAAAGGTACATCTTTTGAAGAAGATTAGTAAGAGGCTTTGAAATTTTAGAGAAATCTTTAATAAATCTCCTATAAAACCCAACATGACCAAGAACACTACGAATACCTTTAACATCCCTCGGATAGGGCATCTTCTCAATTGCTTCAACTCTCTAAACTTCAATACCTCTTTCGGAAATTTTATGTCCCAATACAATTCCTTCATTAACCATAAAGTGGCATTTCTCCCAATTAAGAACAAGGTTAGTTTCTTCACATCTCCAAAACTTTATCAAGGTTTATAAGCAATTATCAAAAGAATTCCCATACAGAAAAATCATCCATGAACACCTCACAATACTTTCAAAAACCATGAAAAATAGCAGACATCATCTTTGAAAATGGCAGGAGCATTTACATAAACCAAAAAGGCATACGCCTATAAGCATAAGTTCCATAAGGACAAGTAAAAGTGGTTTTCTCTTGATCTTTAGCTTTAACAGCAATTTGTGAAAACCGAGAATAACCATCAAGAAAGCAAAAATGAGTATTTTTAGATAACCTTTCTAGCATTTGATCAATAAAGGGTAAAGGTAATGATCTTTCTTAGTAACTTTATTAACTTTTCGAAAATCAATACAATTCTACAACTATTCTTTGAGGAATAAGCTCATCATTATCATTAGGCACTTAGTCATTCCTCCTTCTTAGGAACACAATGCGAGTAACCATCTACTATCGGCAATAGGATATATAATACCAGCTTCAAGGAGTTTCAATACCTTGTTCCTTACCACTTCCTTCATCTTCGGAATTAGACGACGTTGATGTTCAACAACAGGCTTCGCATCATCTTCCATATTAATAGCATGTTGGCAAATAGAAGGAGAAATCCCTTTCAAATCATCAAGAGTATAGCCAATAGCTCCTCGGTGTTCTTCAATATTTCCAACCAACCTGAATCTAAGAAAGCAGACTAATGGATCTATTTTCTTATCATCAATATGAGCATGTTTAAGATTACCAGGTAAAGGCTTTAAATCAACGGGATCTTCCTTTGGTGGCCGGTGTTGTACCCAAATCTTTCCAAGTAAATGTGCTTGAGAATAGGTTGTGAAGAAAAATTTCCTCAGCTCTTCTCTTTCCTAAAAAAGCTTCTTTCACTATTCTCCAAATGTTCCTGCAAGGATTATTGGGAACAAGAACAATAGATGCACACTGCTCATTTAAAATCATTACTAGGCAAGTCGACTTTATAAGGAGTTTTGGTAAATTTAAGAAAAGTTAAATTCATAAGGTTAACCCAGCAAATCTAGTCAAATTTTCTCTTTCTTACAATCTATAATAGCTCCACAAGTATTTAGAAAAGGTCTACCAAAAATAATAGGACAATGATTGTGAAACCCAGAATAACCCATCAAGAAAAGCAAAATATTTTGGTAACCTTTTCAGCATTTGATCAATAAAGGGTAAAGGGTAATGATCTTTCTAGTAACTTTATTAACTTTTCAAATCAATGCACATTCTATAACCTACAACTATTCTTTGAGGTGAATAAGCTCATCATTATCATTAGGCACAACAGTCATTCCTCCCTTCTTAGGAACACAATGCATGTGGCTAACCCATCTACTATCAACAAATAGGATATATAATAACAGCTTCAAGGAGTTTCAATACCTTGTTCCTTACCACTTCCTTCTTCGGAATTAGAGGACGTTGATGTTCAACAACAGGTTTTCATCATCTTCCATGTTTTAATAGCATGTTAGTAAATAGAAGGAGAAATCCTTTCAATCATCAAGAGTATAGCCAATAGCTCGGTGTTTCTTCAATATTTCCAATAACCTTTCTTCCCCACTCCGAAAGTTTAGAACTAATAATAACAGAATATATTTTCTTCTCATCAATATGAGCATATTTAAGATATCAGGTAAAGGCTTTAAATCAAAACGGATCTTCCTTTGGTGGCGGTGTTGTAATTCAAATCTTCCAATCCCAGAATCATGTTTGAGAATAGGGTTACGGTTGAAAATTTCCTCAAGCTCATCTCTTTCTTCCTTAAAGCTTCACCTTCACTATTCTCCAAATGTTGCTGCAAAGGATTATTAGGAACAAGAACAATAGATGTACGACTGCTCCATTTTAAAATCATTAGGCAAGTCAGCTTTATAAGGAGTTTTGTAAAATTTAAAAGTCAAATTCATAAGGTTCACCAGCAAACCTAGTCAAAATTTTTTCTTACAATCTATATTAGCTCCACAAGTATTTAGAAAAGGTCTACCAAAATGAGGACAAGATCACTAGCAAACAGAACTGGCACCAAAAAGTCGCTAGATATTTAATCTACCACATAGAACTTCCACATCTCGAACAATGCCAATTGGAGAAATATTTCTATTAGCCAAATGAATAACTACATCAATATCTTCAAGTTCACAAGAACCAATTCATGCATGACGTGCAAAGCTCATAAGGAATAGCACTAACACTTGCACCAATATCACATAAACCATAATAGCAATGATCACCAATTCTAATGGATAGCATAGGCACTAACTTGTTTTGATTTATTAGGATGTGAAACAATATTAGAAGCATCTCCACGAAAACAATATGACCATCCTCCACATTTTCAAATACAAGATCTTTTAACTATTAAAAATAAGTAGGTCTACCTTAATTTGTTCTTCTGTGTTCCTTTAGGTTTCTTTTCACTATTAACTGCACTAGATATGACAGTGTACTCCTTCATTACTTTTCTTGTAGTGGAAAGGAGTTTTTTCAATATGCTTCTTGTGAATAACATTATCGTTAGCTTCAACTACACATTTGTTTGCGTATTGAATCAACTACCTTTATATGGTTCATGATAATATCAAAATTCTTCTTAGGCAAGTCTCATAATGAGGCAAAAGCTTTATAAAGATTATCAACTTGGGAATCAAGACCATGTGCACTCATATTTTGAAATTTATCAATATCCATAAAAAGCTTCAATGCACTTATAATCATAAATTATACCCTGATTCTCTATCTTTGTCGTTTCTCCATCCTTCAAAGATTTTCTTGGATCCATCATGAAGGTCCCTTTAAACCTTCATTCGCGTGTAAATGATCCTGTAACAAGAAGTATCCAAAGAAGGTCTTGTCTTGAAAGAGTCTTGCATAGAAATTATCAATAATAATATTACCAGAAGCTCATGAATGGGGCATTTGAGCAATTAAAGACTTCAATCTCCCCAAGCTTGGGCAATACTCTCTCCATCATGAGGCCAGAAATTATATATGTGGTTCCGATCTTTGTGAATTTCACTTGGGGGATAAAATTTGGAATAAAATAAAGGCACAATGTCCTCCCAATCAATAGAATCACCATTCTTCAGCAATTTATACCAGGGCGCCGCTACCAGACAGCGATACAGTGAATAGTTTCTTCCCACCTTATCTAGAGAATACCTCGTACATTTGAATAACCCATAATTGCAAAAATAATAACACCACCAGATGTGATGGGCCCATCCCCTTCATAATAGTTATCCATAACATGCCTAATAATTTTCATAGGTATTTTATATGGTACTACTTCCTCACCTGGCGCTTCATCCACTACCATTGCAGTAGTAGATTTCCAAATAGAAATTGAAGAGAAGATCTCTCCATAATGATTTGTAGCAGCAGGCAGAAATAAAATAAGTAGAAATTTCCCTTACCAACTCCACTTACCAATAGCGCTTCACTCCCGGCAACGGCGCGGGAAAATAGTCTTGATGACCCACAAGTTGTATACCTTCGATAAATAAGAGTGTCTAACCCAACGAGAAGCAGAAGGCTTGATGAAGGATTCACTCTAAATGCTCACAGACAAGTATTCGTGGGGTTTTGATATTGCAGATAAATAAAGTACAAGTAAATAAACTAGCTAGAGAAATAATTGCAGCGAGTCTCCACTTTTAGCACAAAGGACAAGCGGTTTGTTTACTTATAATAACTAAACTCCTCGAGGACACACGGGGATTTTAGTCTAGTACTTTCGCTCATGTAGCTAAATAATCTTTTGTTTTGATAAGTGTTGTGGGTGAACCTATGCTAATGCACCGCCCTTCCTAGGACTAATACATACTTGTGATTATACCCTTGCAAGCATCCGCACCATGCTACAGCAATTATGGTAAACATCAACAAATTTAAAATCCCGAGATTGTGGAACTGGCATCGATATATTAACGGGGGCTTAGGTTTCTGTCAGTCCGGAATCCCACAATTAGCAACCGAATACAAGATGCACTCCCTTAGGCCCATAAATGGTGAAGTGTCGTGTAGTCGACGTTCTCACACGACACCACCAGAAGAATGACACCACAACTTAAATATCATAACATTGAATATTACTCAACCATAATTCACTAATAGCATTTAGACTTCACTCCATGTCCTCAAGAACTAAAATAACTACTCACGAGACATCAAGTATGGAATATAATCAGAGGATATGATGATGAATAAATAATCTGAACATAAACCTCTTGGTTCAATGGTTTCACCAATAGCATCTACAACAAGTATAGAATAACACTGGAAGAGTTTCCTATCAAAACAATCAAGATTTAACCCTAATTGCTACACCGATGACGAGGTGCAGCGGTGGCGACGGCGTAGATGGTGGAGATGATGATGATGATGATGGAGATGATGTCCCGTCAAGGACGTTGTTTAAGGGCGTTGATTTCCCTCCGGGAGTGGAATTTCATGATTCTGCCCATTGAGAGCTCTTTCTCTCTGGTGCTCTCCGCCTTAGTAGGCGGGTCAGAACTTTCGGTGAGGTCCTCTCTCGTGGGCTAGGTTTTGGGATCTAAGGAGTACGCGGCTATGCTGATATGAAGGCTGGGCCCCGTAGCACTGTGCAGGCGCGCTGTGCTTTGGCCGCGCTCGCCCGTGGTCCTGGCCCACAAAGGGGTTCTCTCCGCTCCCCTGCTCCCTCCATTATCTGGAAAATAGGAATTTACGTGAAATTCCCTTCCTCAGTTGATCTTCAAATATTGCGTTCTCACGGTGCTTTTTCCAGCAGAATCAGTTCGGTGCTTGATCCTCCAATGATGATGAACATGCAAAATAGATGAAATAACATAAGTATTGTGTCCCAATATGAAATATATCAATGAATAACAAATAAATTATGATACAAAATAGTGATGCAAATTGGATCGGGACAAGGGGAGTTGGTGGGGTTTGACGATGAGTAGCAAATACGCTCTGTCGAGAGGCGAATGCTTTTCCTCCTTCAACTCGCGTTCGAGGCGACTAATGATGTGACGCACTGCTCAGCAGCCACATCAAATAGCTGGTACTTCTTCATCATCACTACGAGTAAATGTCGACAAGCAAAAGCAAGATAGACAAGAATCTTCAAGTACAAATAAATAGAGAAAGGGTACTTACGAACTGATGAGAGCCTCGAGGTATGGATCATAGCCCGCCTTCTGGTGAGAAGGGACAGCTTCTTCGACTTTGGAGGTGCCTAATCTTCTAAGATCATCCTTTCCTTTGTTCCTTGAGAAACAGAAAGCAGGAGGAGGGAGACGCTGACGCAAGGGTTTCGGCAGACATCCTCTGCTAGATCCCGTAGATTTTCTTGAGATTCTCCGCGGGTTCATTTGCAAAGAGGGGGCATCTTGCTATCATCTGAGATAACGTGCTCCTTTTCTTCACTTCCCCACCTTCGTAAAGAGGAGGAAGTGAAACAAGATTTGGTGGTCCTGTATAAAAAGATGGAAGGATGTCAGAACGGAGTAACACAATAGCAAGGCAATAACAAAATACGCGACAATAGCTTACCTTGGGAAGCGCATGGACGGCGCTGGATGGTTTTACGCGATAAGTGGAACGGATAGAGTCTTTCTTCTCTTGAGAGATGAAATCTTTCGAATAAGCCTATCCAAATCCTTGACTTCCACATTCGTCGACAAGCGATCTGTGTCTTTATCGCCATACCCGTAAAGGGCTTTGCGAGCCCAAGAGGCTGCACTCTAGTCCTAAGGAAATATGCCGTGATGTGATAATTCTTTTCCACGAGTATTTTGTAATCCTTCATGGATGCGATTATCAGGCCTCTGTTTAAGCTCTTTCTTCCTCAGAGTTTCTCATGTCCCAGAACGGCGGCGAAGGATTTTCTGCACCATCAAAAGGAGTGAATGTTGTCTTCGGCGTGATCCATGGTTTTGATATGCCTCCAACGTAGACGATAATTTCTTATGTTCCATGCTACTTTATTGATGATACCTACATGTTTTATGCACATTATATGTCATATTTATGCATTTTCTGGAAACTAACTCATTAACAAGATGCCGAAGAGCCAATAATATTCTGCTCGTTTTGGTTTCAGAAATCATAAAAAGGAAATATTCTCGGACGACGAAATCAACGCCCGTGGTCCTATTTTTGCACGAAGCTTCCAAAGACCGACAACGAGGCTGACGAGAGTGTTGTAGGGGGAGGCCGGCGCGTTCAAGCCCGGCCGCGCCACCCACCCCCTGGGCTCCTCGGTGGCCCCCCACAATCCACGGAAGCTCTCCGGGCCGCCAAAACCCCTGCACGAGAGCCACGACACGAAACTCCACAGAGACGCGCCGAATCCGCATCTCGGGGATCTGTGAGATCGTCCTGACCTCGGGCCGGGGAGAGGGGATTCATCTCCTGAGACTCTACACCGCCATGGTCGCTCCGGAGTGATGAGAGTAGCCCACCCCTCGACCATGGGTCCAGAGCAGTGGCTAGATGGTCGCCTTCTCCTTGTTGGGCGCTTCATTAATAGATCTTGTGAGCTGCCTAACATGATCAAGATCATCTATATGTAATTTATATGTTGTGTTTGTCGGGATCCGATGGATAGAGAGTACTATGATTATGGTGATTATCAATCTATTGTTTATGTTGTTTATGATCTTGTATGCTCTCCATTACTAGTAGAGGCTCTTTTACTCTTAACTCCAAGAGGGAGTATTTACGCTCGGTAGTGGTTCGCCCATTGAATCTGGGACAAGTGACAGAAAGTTCTAAGGTTGTGGACGTGTTGTTACACTAGGGATAAAACATTGATTCTATGTCAAGGATGTAGTTGATTACATTTACGCATCATACTTAATGCAATTGTTCTGCTGCTTAGCAACTTAATACTGAGGGGTTCGGAGATAACCCTAAGGTGATCTCTTCTGTGCATAGATGCATGATGGCTGCCCATGTACTTCTTGCCAGAATGCCCAATTAAATCTCACTATATTTATCATATCATGTATATGCAATTATGCCTTTCTCTATTTGTCAATTGCCCGACTGTAATTTGTTCACCCAACATGCTTTATCTTATGGGAGAGACACCTCTAGTGAACCGTGAACCCCGGTCCTATTCTAGCATACAATCTACCGCAATTGTGCTTACTGTTTTCAAAAACATCTTTCCACTGATACGTTTAATGTCCTTTGTTACAGCAAGTCGGGTGAGATTGACAACCCCACTGTTTCGTTGGACAAAGTACTTGGGTTGTGTTGTAAAGGTGTTCCACGTTGGCGCTGAATTTCGGTGTTGCTCGCATCACATTTCACACCATCAACCTTCAACTATTTGGTCTACTGTCTACTAAACCTGGTTTCTTCGAGGGAAAACTTGCCACCGTGCGCATCATACCTTCCTTGGGGTTCCCAACGGACTGTACATCTACGCGCATCAAGTACCTTTTTCTCGCGCTCACACGGGAGATCAAGACACGCCAAAAGGGGAGTCTCCAATTTCTCAATCTCTTTACTTTTGTTTTTGTCTCAGTTTATTTTATTTACTACTTTGTTTGCCGCACTTAAACATCAAAATACAAAAATTAGTTGCTAGTTTTACTTTATTTACTGCCTTTAAGTCATTTACATCAAAACACAAAAATTAGCATTTGCATTTCTCATTTTTATCTAGTTTGTTTTATTTACTGTTGCTAAAATGAATACCCTGAAAATACTAAGTTGTGTGATTTCACAAATGCAAATAATAATGATTTCCTATGCACACCTATTGCTCCACTCGCTACTACAGCAGAATCTTTTGAAATTAAACCTGCTTTACTAAATCTTGTTATGAGAGAACAATTTGTCGTCAAAGTAGTTCATGATGCTGCTGCCCATCTCAATAATTTTGTTGAAATTTCAACAGAAATGCAAAAGTATAAAGATGTAGATGAGATATTATTAATTTAGAAAGTGTTTCCTTTCTCATTAAGAGGAAGAGCTGAAGATTGGTTGCTATCTTTGCCTAAGAATAGTATTGACCACAGACTAAATGCAAGTGATGCTTTTATTGGTAGATGATGTCTACGGCTAAGATCATATCTTTGAGAAGTAGCATAATGAATTTTAAACAATTAGATACTGGACATGTTGCTTGGGGGAGAATGAAAACTTTGGTAAAGAATTGCCCAACCCAGGATCGATCTACTTGGATGCGTGATCATCCAAATCCTTCTATGACTCAAATTTTTCTTCGCGTATCTATTTGATTCAGCTGCTGGAGGTACCTTATGTCCATCACACACTGGGGGCGGCTACAAAACTTCTGATGATAAGGATGATAAATTACTCTTAATGGCACACGGAAAGAGCTCCACAAGGTGTATGTAAATTCTCAAGGAAGAAACCTCTTCCTTGAGTGATAAGGATTACGTGATTATGTCTATGCTTGTGGAATGGTAGATCTAATGTAGATCCAAATAATGTTCCTTTAGCTTCATTGGTTGTTTAAGGAGGAAATGTTGATGTGAATTTCTATTAAAAACAATAATTTCAACAACAATGCTTATAGGAACAAATTTGGTAATAACTATAGGCCATATCTTCTAATAATGTAATGGTTATGGTAATTCTTATGGGAATTTTTACAACAATAATAGGAGTGTACCTCTGGTCTTGATATGTTTAAAGAATTTATTAGCACACAACCTGCTTGTAGTGAAATCTGTTGAGGAAAAGCTTGATAAAATTGATATTATTGCTTCTAGAGTTGATAGACTGGCCTCCGGTGTTAATCTTTTAAGATTGAAAGTTATGGCTAATAAGGATATTGATAATAAGATTGCCTAATACAGCAAATGCCATCCAAGAATTAAAGAGAATATAAGATTAATGGCTGAATTAAGTGGGCTGGGTGGGATAGAGAAGAAAATGAAAACTAGCTAAAGAGAACAATGTAGCCAAAGTTTGGACTATTACCACCATCAGTAATGATAATGATTCACATGTTATCGCGACCTCCTATTATCAATGGTAAAATAATTGGTGTTGGCAATGTTTCTACTCCTAGTGCAAAGCGACCAAACTGTCCGAAATTGCTAAAACTGCTGAAACTGCTTGTGATAAAACTGGTGTTTTTCCAACCTTGGGGAACAATGATCCCATTGCTGTAGCTCATAATGATTGAGATTTGTTGTAGTGATCTCTGAAGTTATAAAGTTCTACAAAACTTGCTAAAAGTCCCAATGCTAGTGCTATAAATTTAGCCTTTACAAAACATACAAATTGCTTTCATAAAAGCTAGAGAAGAGAAACTAAACCTTGAAACTTCTATCCCTAGAAAGTTAGAAGATGGTTGGGAGCCCACTATTAAAATGAAATTCAATGACTTTGAAATGTAATGTTTTTATGATCTCGGTGCAAGTATTTCTCATATGCCTAAAAAGATTTGATATGTTTGATCATGCCACCATTGGAAGAATTGTTATTTGATAAAAGAACTTGGCCGACAATGTTAAAAAGAAACCTTTGGGGAGGATTGATATGTGTATATTACGGTTAACAATAACCTTGTCCCCGTTGATTTTGTTGTCTGGATATATGTAATGCAATGCATCTTGTCCTATTGTGTTGGAGACCTTTTCTAACCGTTATGCTATTATTGATGAGGGAAGGTAATACAACATCAATTTCCTAAGAAAGGTGTATGAACACTTCCCAGAAAGAGAATGAAGGCTTTTGATCTTATTATTAGAACAAATTATGATGTTGATGTTACTCTGATGTTACTTGATTTGCACTTTCGCGCCTAGCTGAAAGGCAAAGAAAAGCGCTTATGGAGACAACCCATGTTTTTACCTACAGCAATTTTTTGTTTTGTTGAGTCTTGAAGTTGTTTACTACTGTAGCAACCTCTCCTTAATTATCTTTGTGCAAGGTAAAGTTTCTATGTCAAAGTTGATGTTATATTTGGGATCGCTGCGAGAAACACCATTGTTGTCTGTTACGAATCTGGGCACAGTCCTCTCTAGTAGAAAATTCAAAAAAAATCTGCCAATTTACGAGCGTGATCTCAGACATGTACGCAACTTTCATTAGTTTTGAGTTTCTCCGTTTGAGCAAGTCTGGTGCCCCAGCTTTAAATTCGTCTTTGACTGTTCTGTTTTTGACAGATTCTGCTTTATTTCAGACGTCTTCTTTTGCTATGCTGATTTATTTCTTGAATTTATTAATGTCCAGTAGCATTACAATGTCCAGAAGCTAAATAATGATCAGTCACCTCCGAATGATTAATTATTAATTGTGCACAATCTCTAATGAGCTCACAAGTTCAGGCAAGGAGTTTCAAGGTCAAGAGAGGCGATATACTATGACTGAAGAGGAGTGAAAGTCAAGTCAGATGCTTCCTGTTCACCCCCTGCATATTCTACACATCTGTTGGTTTAAGTTTGGGACATTTGCCCAAGGCATCCTCTTCACCACAACACCATCAGGTTCCTCCCCTAACTACATTTTTATTCAATCACATCTTGTGTTCTTTACTTGGAGCCGGCCTGGCTTGTTTTCTGCTTATTTTTGTTTGGATATGATGATCTTGCATTCACTTTGTGGAGAGAGACACGTTCCGCTGTTGCATATGGACATGTATGTAGTCCTGCAGGGCTTTACTCATACGTTCAAGGTTTCTCCTTCAGCAATTGTTATATATTGGAATTGGAAAATGCTATATGTGTAATTCTAAAATGTTCTGGATAATGTGATACTTGGCAAATTGTTGTGCCTATGTTTAAGCTCTTGCATCATATGCTTTTGTACCCATTAATGAAGAAATACATAGAGCTTGCTAAAATTTGATTTGTATATTTGGTCTCTCTAAGGTTCAGATAATATAGTAATGAGTTTGAACAACAAGGAAGACGTGTAGAGTCTTATAATGTTTACAATATGTCCCTTATGTGAGTTTTGCTGTACTGTTCATCCTTGTGTTTTGTTTCAAATAATTCATAGCCTAAACCTTGTATCGAGAGGGAATACTTCCCATGCATCCAAAACATTGAGCCAACCACTATGCCATTTGTGTCCACCATACCTAATTACTACATGGTATTTTCCTCCATTCACCCAAAGTAAATTGCTTGAGTGCTACCTTTAAATTCCATCATTCATTTTTACAAGCTATGCCTTAAGGGACAAAATAGCCTAAAAATCATCGTAGCATTGAATAATATGTACTATGCACTTTATCTTTTATTGAGTTGCTTAACCATGTTCGTGGGGACGCCATCAACTACTCCTTGCTGAATATCATGAGCTGCTGGGTGCATGTTCGTCTTGTCCTAAGTAAGGGAGACCTACCACCATATGGTTAAGCACATATTGTTAGAGAAGAACATTGGGTCACTAACTAAAGCCATTGAATCATGGCGGAAGTTTCAGTTTTGGACACATATCCTCAATCACAGAGAATAATAATTGTTGTTACATGCTTATACTAAAAGAGGAGTCTATTATCTGTTGTTCATGTTGTCCTGCATGGGTGTCTAAGTTGAAGAATGATCAAAAGCGAGAAATCCAATGCGAACTTTCCTTAGACCTTTGTACGGCGTGGAGGTACCCCATTGTGACACTTGGTTGAAACATGTGCATCGGCGATGATCCAGTAGTCCAAGCTAAGTAGGACAAGGTGCGGGCACTATTAGTGTACTATCGGTCCTAAGATTTTGGGGGCCCTAGGAGGCTAAAATTTTGGGCCTTAATATAGACACCACGATAGTAACAATGAATATACAAAAAAAAATCCTTAATAACATTTAAATGCATCCAAAAACAATAGCATATGTAATAATTTACATACTACCTTAAAATTTTCTTGCAACATTTCATGATGCGAAGTCACTAATGATGGGATCGATGTCGATGCCATCCAATAATTTCTTCTCAATGCATAATGTTGCCAAACCATTTAACCTCTGTTGAGTCATTGTTAACCTCAAATAATTCTTCAATAATTTCAACTTTGAAAAACTCCTTTTAGCAGATGCGACAGTCACGGGCATAGTAAATAAGATGTGATAAGTAATGGAGATATTAGGATAACAATCCACTTCTCTAATATGCTCAAAAATATCCATGATAGGCATTACACCATCGGGATAAGATGCGATAAGCAATGGAGATATTAGGATAACAATTGTGTTACATGAGTAGTCGCGAACTGTTACCGACGGACGGCGGACGACGATTGAATTTGGATCTCTAAATTGTGCGGGCAGCCAAACTGTGCTGTGCGTGGGAGATCGCTGATCGGTCGCACCCTCGCAGGAAGATGGCGTCGGAGAAAGAAAGAGAACAAGCAGCGGGACTGCAGTCTGCAGGAGATCGATCCCTCCCGGCTGCCGACGAAGCGACGAGGCGTCGAGGCGGAGTCGTGAAGAAAAGGCCGTCAATCAAGGCTGCGTCCTATGTGGAATACGAAGCGAAGTATGGAAGTATAGCTAATTAATCGTCTCTCAGATCGATGGACGATGGATCAATTCCTGACGTCTTCTAGTCTGGCACGTTCACGTCAAGGTCTTCTGGTCTGCCCATGGGCCTTTTTCTTTCAGCTGAGCATAGTTAGATATGCAAGTATATATAGGTACATGTATTTAGGATTGGGCCCCCATATTTTTAGGGCCCTGGGCGGCCGCACACCCTGCCCACCCACTAGGGCCGGCCCTGAGTATACTATGCATGAGGCTTGCAACTTGTAAGATATAATTTACATAACTCATATGCTTTATTACTACCGTTGACAAAATTGTTTCATGTTTTCAAATCTAGCACAAACACAGCAATCGATGCTTTCCTTGAAGGGACCTTTCTTTTACTTTTTATTGTTGAGTCACTTCACCTATTCCTTCCACCTTAAGAAGCAAACACTTGTGAATTAGGCATTGATTCCTACATACTTTTGCATATTGTACTTGTTATATTACTTTATGTTGACAATATCCATGAGATATACATGTTATAAGTTGAAAGCAACCGCTGGAAACTTAATCTTCCTTTGTGTTGCTTCAACACCTTTACTTTGATTTATTGCTTTATGAGTTAACTCTTATGCAAGACTTATTGATGCTTGTCTTAAAGTACTATTCATGAAAAGTCTTTGCTATATGATTCAGTTGTTTACTCATGTCATTACCTTTGTTTTGATCGCTGTATTCATTATATATTTTACAAATAATAGGATCAAGATTATGATGGCATGTCACTTCTAGAAATTATCTTTGTTATCGCTATGCGCTGGACGAGCAGAACTAAGCTTGGGGATGCCGACACGTCTCCAACGGATTTATAATTTCTTATGTTCCATGCTACTTTATTGATGATACCTAAATGTTTATGCACATTATATGTCATATTTATGCATTTTCTCCGAACTAACCTATTAAATAAGATGTCAAGAGCCATGCCTGTCAAGTCATTGTTTCAGAAAATCCTGAAAGAAATATCTCTGGAATTGGACTAAACTTTCGCCCAGTGGTCCGGCTTGCACTAAGCCTGTGAAGACCGAAGAGATAATCTAAGTGGGCCACGAGGCGGCTGCAGGGAGGTCAAGCGCCAAGCCTCGGCCGCGCTCGACCTACTTCTGGGCCCCTCGTGTGGCCCTCGCGCTGACCCTCCGCCACTAAAGCCTCCGTCGCGAAACCCCCAGTACCGAGAGTCACGATATGGAAAACCTGAGAGGCCGCCGCGCGAATCCCATCTCGGGATTCAGGAGATCGCCTCGGCACCCTGCCGAGAGGGGATTCATCTCCGAGACTCGCATACGCCATGGTCGCGCCCGGAGTGATGAGTGAGTAAACCCTGACGCCTGGGTCCATAGCCGTAGCTGGATGGTCGTCTTCTCCCCATTGTGCTTCTTGTGAGTCGCCTAACATGATCAAGATCATCTATATGTAATTCTATATGTTGTGTTTGTTTCGGGATCCGATGGATAGAGAGGCCTATGATTATGGTGATTATCAACTTATTGTTTATGTGTTGTTTATGATCTCGCATGCTCTCCGCTATATTAGTAGAGGCTCGCCAAGTTTTTACCTACCCAAGAGGGAGACGATGTCACGATAGGTTCATGCCTCCATTGAATCTCGGGACAAAAGTGATAAAAAGTTCTAAGGTTGTGATGTCATGGGTACTAGGGATAAAACATTGATTCTATGTCTAAGGATGTAGTTGTTGATTATACTACGCACCATACTTACTGCAACTGTCTGTTGCTTTGCAACTTAATACTGGAGGGGGTCTGGATGATAACCTAAGGTGGACTTTTTAGGCATATGCTGGATGGCGGTCTATACTTTGTCGTAATGCCTAATTAAATCTCACTATATTTATCATATCATGTATATGCATTGTTATGCTCTTTCATTTGTCAATTGCCCGACCGTAATTTGTTCACCCAACATGCTTTATCTTATGGGAGACACACTTCTAGTGAACCGTGGACCCCGGGTCCTGCCCTTATATAGCATACCCCACTGTAAATCAGGCTACTGCTTTGAAACATCTTCCACTGACACGCTTAACTTTGTTGTTAAGTCATGAGATTGACAACTCCCACTGCTTGCTGGGACAAAGTACTTGGGCTGTGTTAGTAAATGACGCTGGCGCCGGAATCCCTGAAGTTGCGCCGCATCACATTTCGCGACCATCAACCTTCAACGTGCTTCTTGCCTCATCCTGTTCAACCTTGGTTTCTTTCGAGGGAAAACTTGCCACTGTGCGCATCATACTTCCTCTTGGGGGTTCCAAATTCAGATGTACATCTACGCGCATCAAGCACTTTTTCCGGCGCAACACGGGGAGATCAAGACACGCTGCAAGGGGAGTCTCCACTTCTCAATCTCTTTACTTTGTTTTTGTCTTGCTTTTTATTTTATTTACTACTTTGTTTCTGCTGCACTAAATCAAAATACAAAAAATTTGTTGGCTAGTTTTACTTTATTACTGTCTTGTCACTATATCTAAAACACAAAAAAATTAGTTACTGCATTTTCTATCTAGTTTGTTTTATTTATTTTTTGCTAAAATGAATACCCTGAAAATACTAAGTTGTGTGATTTCACAATGCAAATATAATGATTTCATGC
Organism: Lolium multiflorum; assembly: GCA_030979885.1. Lineage (NCBI taxonomy): Eukaryota > Viridiplantae > Streptophyta > Magnoliopsida > Poales > Poaceae > Lolium > Lolium multiflorum. Next base: position 118,289,358 of record CM061750.1, read on the forward strand.
ACCTATTGCTCCACCTCATGCACACGAATTCTTTTGAAATTAAACTCCTTACTAAATCTTGTTAATGAGAACAATTTTTAAGTGCTAGTTAGATGATGCGCTGCCCAATAATTTTGTTGAACTTTGTGGTAAAAGTATAAAGATGTAGATGGCGTAGTTAAATTGAAAGTGTTTCCTCTCTCATTAAGAGGCAAAACCCTCGACTCCACCGCCCATATAAGGGGGAGTCGAGGGACAAGAAAGATCGAAACCTTGTCAACATAACCCTAGCTTGTCCGCCGAGTACTTTTCTCCGAAACCTTCGAGATCTACTTGCCCTACTTTCTACAAAACCCTAGTCACAATCTGTAGGCATTCATGTTAATCCTTTGTCACTCCCTCCGCTCCTTTCTATAATGCCTATGGCACGGAATCAGCGCAATCATTTTGAAAACCCCCTACCGATCTGAGAGAAAAAAGGAATAGAAATCAGATCCGAGGAAATCGTGTTGTTGCCATAATCGTGAGAGAGAGAAGCAGCGCGCCTGGGAGAGATGAGATCGATCAAGAATCTGTTTCCAGATTTTCAGGAGTTAAGTTGATCGTTTCCTTATTTCTAGCACTTGAGCAAATCGATGGAAGGGGTTTTTTGCAAAATAAACACAGCTTTACCTTACAATCTGAAACAAATACGAAAAAACAATAGGCATTATAGAAAGGAACGGAGGGAGTATTATAAAACCCAAAAATGCTAGAATCCATTTTACATAAATTTATACACATTATTTCCAAGTTAAACATCTTAAGCTATATGGACTTATAAATATGTGCTCCAATGCCCCGCAATTTTAAATACACATTTCTTCACAATATATATATATAGTCATATAATTTGTAGGACAAGTAATTCATCGTTACCGATGACAACAAATTTGTAAATTTTATCAATGACGCCAGCTGGCAAGCATATCGGTGCACAAGCGCCCGGTGTAGGCAGCCAGCCACACCGGCTGGACCAGGGCGTCGACCTTGCTTCACGTTTTTTTTAGGGAAAAAAGAGGAACTTTAGATTAGGGAATTGCTTACTGACAAACGAGCCCACGAGTTTCACTAGGTATTGGGCCACCTTACAACAAAACTTATGAAACGCCGACAGGCCATCTGCCCGACCAGCCCAGGCCTCAAGCAGCCGAGCGGCCCAGGAAGCCTCGTCTCGCGAGGCGCCGCCGCTTAGCCCCTACCCCTCGTCGTCTCCTCCCGCGACCAACCCCGCTGCGCCTACACTCGCACCGCCGCCGCCGCCCATGGCATGGATCCCCGGCCGGCCGCTGCCTACATTCGATCGCCGCCCGCCTCGTCGCAGACATGCACTGATCCTAGCGCGGTGATCCGCCGGCGACTGCACCCCACTCGTCAGCCATTGCCTCTGTGGACAGAAATATCTGCTGCCAGCCACTGTTGTTGCCATCGTCTGTCCTGTCTGGCTGTCTCTGTGTGCGATTTTGCGTATCTGGGCGTGCGTGTCATCGTCTATCATGTAGCACCTTTTGTCGAGAGGTGGACGTGCACACTGGAATATCTGGGCCGGCGGCCACAAATATCTGGCGCCACTGGTACTGCCGTCGGTTTCCCATAATTTGGGTTTTGGCCACACGCGCCGGCTGTCCTCTTCTGCGGCGAGGAGGAGTGGCCACCCGTGCTCTATCCACCCCTCGCCGGCCAGGCCCAGGCCCAGCTCCGCGATCGCCTCCCCCTATAAAAAATCTCACCAGGTGTGCGCAGCACTGCACTGCCATCCCCTCTACCCCAGGCAACCAAGGCTTCCGCCTTCCCACCGCACCCTCGCGGGATCCGCCGCCTCGCGTCAGGTGAGCGTCCTCCCTACCTCTCATGACCGGATCCAGTCCATCGTGCTTGCTGCTATAGTGTTTAGGCCCTCATGATTCATTTTCGGAATTGGATTGGTTATGGTGTTTGCCGGGTTCGGCTCGCAATTGTGCTGCTATAATCCATTTTGTGCAATCAATCCAGTTTCGTAGTGGGAATTGGGACTTCACAATTGAGTACTACGATTTTGTCCCTATATAAACGTGGAGATGAGTGTGCTGTTGCAGAATTCGCAGAAAGAAAAAAGAGTGTGTCGTCGTTGCATACCAGATTGACAGTAGGACGTGTATGGTTCAGACTTCACAAGTTCAGATACAGCCAACCTCCCCGGAATGTTAAAAAATTACATCAAGTGTGTCATTATAATAGGCTGCTGCCAGATACTGTAATTCTCGGCATTCACAGATATAAAGTATGCGGGTGTGGTATCCCCTGCTTCATTTTCAATAAAATGGAGCTGGGGGGGGCTTTGGCTCCCCTGTTTTTCTAAAAAAAAAAAGTATGCGGGTGTGTTTCAATTGCTACCAAAGAATACCCTTACCAATGTTCTGTCATGACCAAAAGTTTGGTTCTTGTTTGGATAGTTGCCAACCTTTTGGCTTGCCAATGCTCCACTACCAACTTCTAGTTCATTTTCTTTAGCGAATGCTGGCCAACTTGTGGGCAAGGAATAGCTCAGCCAAATATTGGCTAACCAAAATACTGGTAGAGCAATCTTTGGCACAAACCAAACACATCCTGCATGATTTTATACTGGATACTGGGACCTCACAGTTGAGTACTACGACAGTGTCCTGTATGAACGTGGAGATCGCTGCGTAGTTGCACAGACTCACACCAGATTGGCACTAGGACTTGCATATTTTTCAAACTTCAGATACATCTAACCTCTTGTAATGTTACAGAAATTAGGACTACTTGTCATCATAATAGCTGTAGCTGAATAAATGTAGTACTGCCTGCACTTTTTGGCATTTGCACATATATAAATATATACTCCTATGTTTTGTCTACAGCAACTAATTTGCACCTTAAACAGGAAATGGCTGCGCTGCAACCCTCGTTCTCGCCGTCGACGATGGCTATGAACAACAGCTGCGGCACCATGAAGTTCCCCAAAACTGCACTTCTGCCCGGTTTCGGTGGTATTTCGCGCACGCAAGATGCGCAGGACAGGAACGCTAGCCTCACTCTTTCAAGGCCCAAGGCAGCTTCAGTGACTGACCAGTCTGTAGCTGAACCAGCAAAGCCCAGGCAGAAGAAACAGACCGTCGATCCTGCTGCTCCCGAGTTTCTGCCGCTCCCGGCGTTTGAAGAATGCTTTCCACGCAGCACCAAGGAATCCAGGCACGCTTCCTGTTTTTACTTCATGTAGCAGCTATATCTGGATTGCCAACATGTTTGTGTTCCAGTATACTGATTATACCTTGTGTTTGCTATCGTTGTGTTTTGCAGTGAAATTGTTCACGAGGAATCAGGCCACTCCCTCAAGGTTCCGTTTCGGAGAATCCATTTGACTGGAGATAGTGGGCACTTCGATACGTATGACACCAGTGGTCCCCAGAACATAAGCCCAAGGATTGGTAACTCACCGACCTCATCTTTCTTGTCATGTTTTTATTTTAACCCATTTAAACTGCTTTTACTCTGTGAGTCCTAACATCTAGATCAGCTGTTGCATAGAAACATAGATGCTGTGAACGCTCTCATGCAACTATGCATTTGTGCTTACTGCATGTGCCTTGATCTAATCTTTGTGGGAATAAGTTAATTTTATACTAGTTAAATAATAGACGGTTTAATCTTTATGGTAACATAGTATGGAGTTGAGGGTTGATTTCGGACTTGCAAAATAGTTGAAGAGGCCAAGTAGACTTATCACATTTTTCTGGTCATATATCGGATATCTCACTAGATGTCTAACTAACTGAATCTGATGTTTTTCTAAGGACACAATAATCGTATCGCCCTAGTTACCACATTAAGTCATCGTCACCAGGGTTGGTTTTCTCCATGTTTTCGTCATCATTTGGGCGGAGGTGTTTCATTTCCCTAACCCTTTTGTAGATATATTGTTGGAGATGAATGGATGAATGTATTTCCACTTCTAACTTTGATAGTAGTAAATATAAAGATAGATGCAGTTAAAAAATGACAGAAATGTTGGCAGCGCACATGGTTATAGTTGTCGATGTCTTGGATTGTCGTTCAGGAAAAAAATAAGTTAATCTTGCATACTATTGTATAAAGTCTTCTACAAGAAAGCAGTAATGTTAGATGATTTAGTATCCTGGGAAATTTGCTATATAAGTTCCATCAGTTAGATATCATCAGAATAGCAATACAGTTCTTTTGTTCATCTGAATAATTCAAATCAGTTTTGTTGCCCCAAACTTGAAATTCCAGACATATCAGTTTGTTTGTAGTAACTATTCATTCAATTCTTGCAGGGCTCCCAAAGATAAGGAAGGAATGGATTGACAGGAGGGAGAAGCTAGGTAGTCCTCGATACACGCAAATGTACTATGCTAAGCAGGGAATCATAACAGAGGAGATGTTGTACTGTGCCAAACGTGAGAACCTCACTCCTGAATTTGTCCGGTCTGAGGTCGCCCGTGGACGAGCCATTATTCCTTCCAACAAGAGGCACCTGGAATTGGAACCCATGATTGTTGGCAGAAATTTCCTGGTAAAGATTAATGCAAACATTGGAAATTCAGCTGTTGTGAGCTCCATTGAGGAGGAAGTCCACAAGCTCCAGTGGGCCACAATGTGGGGAGCTGATACCGTCATGGACCTTTCAACAGGGCGCCATATCCATGAGACCCGTGAATGGATTATTCGTAACTCTTCAGTTCCTATTGGGACTGTTCCTATTTACCAAGCACTTGAAAAGGTTAATGGTATTGCGGAAGATTTGAGCTGGGAAGTCTTTAGAGAAACTTTAATTGAACAGGCTGAGCAGGGTGTTGATTATTTCACCATCCATGCTGGTGTGTTGCTCCGTTATATTCCTCTTACAGCAAAAAGAATGACTGGCATTGTTTCTCGTGGTGGATCAATCCATGCAAAGTGGTGCTTAACGTATCACAAGGAGAACTTTGCTTATGAGCATTGGGATGACATTCTTGACATATGCAACCAGTATGATGTGGCATTATCAATTGGTGATGGTTTGAGGCCTGGTTCTATTTATGATGCAAATGACAGTGCTCAGTTTGCAGAACTGCTGACTCAAGGGGAGCTAACACGCCGAGCATGGGAGAAAGATGTGCAGGTAAGAATAAATATGAGTAAAGTTTAACCAAATAGAGTTCTTTCCTCTACAATATCAATATATTCGAATATATGCTATCTTGGTTGTATGTGTTTTTCATATTCCATTGATCAATAACAAGATGTTCTGAATAAGCTTTGATTATTGCGATCAAACTTTGATATAAATTCTAAGGACAAGATTATTAACTATGTTATCCGTTCAAAAAGTTATTATTGTTAACATGAAATTGAAGTGAATATTTAAAGTAACAGGTAATAAGTAGAAAAAACATTTTGTTTTGCACTAAAATTGAATATGTGCCATGTTGGCAGATTGCACATTGAGCATAAAAGACACCATATTAAATAGGACAGATATTAACTGTTTTCATCTGATCTTTTCTGCGCCCATGACTAATGTGCACATTGTCATTTTTATTTGGAACAGTGTATATGCAATGATATTCATTAATAGTGCAATGTAGCTTAAGCTTACCTAGAAATTAGTTCTCGGAAGAACAACAAGTGACAAAATATTAAAGATCGAATTTTCAAACTCTTGATTTGCAAAGTGCCCTGAATGACAAATCATTTTTATTTTCCCTAGTGGCTCAGTAGTTGAACTTGCAGCTGTATTTCTATCTGCTATATAATTTAGTCTTGCTGATATTCCTTCACTTCTAGGTGATGAATGAAGGTCCAGGGCATATTCCGATGCATAAAATTCCTGAAAACATGCAGAAACAGCTGGAGTGGTGCAATGAAGCACCTTTCTACACATTGGGTCCTTTGACAACTGATATTGCACCTGGTTATGATCACATCACCTCAGCCATTGGTGCTGCCAATATTGGGGCTCTTGGCACTGCACTTCTTTGTTATGTAACACCAAAGGAGCACCTTGGGTTGCCTAACCGTGATGATGTGAAGACAGGTGTCATATCCTATAAAATTGCTGCTCATGCTGCTGATTTGGCAAAGCGTCACCCCTACGCACAAGCATGGGACGATGCACTAAGCAAGGCAAGGTTTGAGTTTAGATGGTTAGACCAGTTTGCTTTATCTCTGGATCCAGTAACTGCTATGTCTTTCCATGACGAGACATTACCATCTGATGGTGCCAAAGTAGCACATTTCTGCTCGATGTGTGGTCCCAAATTTTGTTCGATGAAAATCACGGAGGATATAAGGAAGTATGCTGATGAACATGGTTATGGGACAGTAGAGGAAGCTGTAAGACAAGGAATGAGTGATATGAGTGCTGAATTTACGGCTGCAAGGAAAACAATTAGTGGTGAACAACATGGCGAAGCTGGAGGGGAAATCTATGTTCCAGAAAGCTACCTAGCTAAAAAATAAGGTCAGTTAGTTTTTTTATCATGTAAAAGAACAAACATGAAGCTTTTTTTATTCGAAATAGTATACATGATAATAAGAATTTAACCATACCAGTAATCCTTAAACATGATCACAAAACACAATTCATAGTTTGAGCCATATGTGTTTTTCTTTCCTCCAGTTAATTTTTTAAACCATGGATACTCCATTTTTACCTTATTAGGTTGATCATAATTACATTTGCATAATCTGCTTGATGATAGTTCTAAATTGCCATGTCATACAATGTGGTTAATTTCCTGTCCACACAATATGAAACTTTTGCAGCATTGAACAAGCTTTAACTTCCATTAGAAAGTGTCGTAAACCAACAGTTTGTTGGATTGGCTGTACAGAGGCATACATTTAGTAGCCCGATTAATTTGATTGAATGATCCATTGATTATTGTACCAACTAAATGCAGGAATACTTTAATATCATAATGTAATTCTACTGAAGTGAATTATTCCTTTGTTTCTGTTAGGTAACATAAACATTTTAATTGTATGCTGTATGGATGTGAATACACATGTGTTTGTATATCTTTGGTATTTTATCATAATTCAGAAATACAAACTTTGTGCAGATCTCCTTGGCAGCATCTGTTCCAGGTGATGCAGATCTGATGGCTAGGCTGTTTGTCAACAGCACTTCTACCATCCTTTGTTAGGAGGTGGTAAGCAGGATATCTGCCTCAATAAAGCTGGTGTCGCTTAGCTTCAGTTTTTCTTATGTCGTTATGGATTGTAATAAAGAAAACTCTGTTGTGCTATGTTTGCTATATTTCTCTTTTCGTATCATTATGGGATTGTTAGTGATGAAAGTAGCACCAGGGGTGCCTGTATTCTCAACAATCTGAAGGGCCCTTGGCCTGGATTGTTGTGATATGGGCTGAGAAAGTCCCTTTGAACCTGATCAGGATAATGCCTGCGAAGGGAGTGTGCATTTCTATTTTCATGTTTCCCAGGACACACCCAATCCTCAACCTTTCGGAAATCGAGGGATCATATTTTCCTGAATGTCTGGAGCGCACCAACTGGATATGCATGTTTCTTACCTCGGAGGTTACATGGTAATGTATATGATTTCTTGAATCTGTTTGCATATTGGCATTTTTCCCGGAGAGAATCTTAGGTATTTATCATGGCATGCATGTAATTTAGTCATGTGTGTGATCAATAGTCAAACTACAGTGTGCCCGTTACATCTTGCAAAGCATTCACCATGTCCTATATAATCTACTTCTACACCTATCCATCTATATCTTTCATACTAGAAGTATGCAAACTCTGGCTGGACTCCGAGTGTCATATAGATTGGAAATTTTAGTCGCGTGCTAACTGCCATTTGTAGAACAAAGGTACTAATAAAATTTGGCTCGACTTGATTATTTGAAAATGTCTATTAGGAATTGATTTTTAGAATGGCTAAGATACAGTTGTATCATCAACTATCTTTTTGTGTTTCCCATTGGAATTATCAAATGTAGCAAGTGCGTCATAGGTTCAGTACACCATTGTTTCTCCATGGACAGTTAATTCATGTTAATCTTTCATGCATAAAACTGTGTACATTGTAGAACTTGGAAGTATTTTTTAGTGCTCAAATGGTTTATAGCCACAAATCTCCTCCCATAAGTTAAGGCGTTCCCTACATGCTTAGTTCTCGATGTCAGTTAAGCACACTACAGAAATACATATCTATCAGCCATACAAGCGTGGCAAAAAAAAAAAAAAAAAACTCCCTACATAAGTCTGTGGTAGGTATCAATTCGAAAAGTGTCTTTGTCTCCCAAGATCCAGTGATCCATTCACTTTAAAATATTCAAAAACCATATTTACAAGTTCAAAAAAATCTGAACATAGCAAATGATGTATCCTACAAGCATGCAAAATCGCAATGAGAAATTCTTTATATTGTGGGCTATGTAAAAATAAAAAAATCTGATAAAAGTTGGAGATTTGAAAATATGCATGCTCATATCCACTCTTTTTTCATTTTTGTGTAGCTCAGAACACAAAATATGTGAATTGATATTTTACACGTTTGTGGGATACATCATTTGGCTACATTCGGATTTTTTTTTTCATTTTTTTGAATCTCGTAAATATTGTTTTGGATTTTATTTTCTAAAAAAATAACAGGATCACTGGAGCTGGGACCCAAAAATTTCCCCTCCTATGAACTATCTATCAACCATAGGGCCCCATACTCTTATCCTTGCGACGTCACTTTTTGTATCGGTGGAGAACGTAACTTTATTTTTACCTTCGGTCATTTAGGCACATGTTTCATAGTTGACTTAGTTGCCACTCTACCATTTTGGTTCATGATCCAAATACATTTGCTGACACGAAACATCGAGAGACATTATGGGTGAAATATGTCAGAAAGGTGCTAGTGTTTGGGGTCTTTCTAAGAGATGGCAAAGAGCTTCGTTTCTGTTCTGATTGTGCACGTTTTATGTGATGTTGCGGCCTGTGGGTTTTGTGGCTCCGGTTATCACACTGTTCTTATTTCGTCATTTAAGTTCTGTACTTCTGTTCACTGTATAAATGAACTCCTTACAAGTTCGGATGTCAACTTGTAAACAATTATTTGTCTAATACATGCGGATATATGTCTTGCTTATTTCGATGCGGAACAAGATCATGCCGCTTCATCGTTTTTTCTACTTCACGATGCTTTATGTTTTGATGTTTGCTTCACTCAAGCTTCATACTACGTGGAAATAACATGACCATGTTTGAGAATTTGCACGCTTGGCCTGAAATTATGCACTGATTTTGTGAATAAAATATCTGATTGCATAATTTCTGTGGAAATTCATACGCTGATTTTTCTGAATAAAATAGCTGATTACATAACTCATGCTCCAACAAACCATGATTTTGTGTGTTAACCACGACTCTGTCCTTTTCATGTCCGTGTAAGGACGATACCAATGCAATGACATAATTAATCTGTGTATAAAATATGTCAAGATGGCAAAATACTGACATAAAAGCATAATTTTGAAAGGAGAGATAACGTGTATAAAATATGTCAATCTAGATATGCCACTTATGTGGCATTCAAGATGGTATACATTTTCACCCACTCCAAGCTAATCATCGCGCATGTGCCACGGCTTAAAACGAGAAGTCTAATAGAAGAGCTTTTGTGGAGCCGGAGCGGTTGTCCGAGAAAGGAAATTATGAGAGCTTTGTTGAATTCCAAGTTAATTCCTGGAGTTTCAAAGCGATGTATGTAGGGAAAACTCCCATCAAATGGAATCATACGAAATTCATATGAAATCCCAGCCCATTTTTCTTGCACCGGTGCAAAGTCAAGTACCAATACCAAGCTAAAAAAAGGGGGCTTTTGTGGCGAGCGGATACCTGGTTTCAGGCTCATGTGCTTCCCTGCTGGTAAGGGCCTCTTTGGTCCGTATTCCACAGAAATTAGATGACCTCAATCCTACGAATTAAAGGGTTTCCATACAAAAACTTCTTGCAATTCCAAATTTGTATGATCTTCCTTCAGTCCAGAGAGGCCTTAGCGAAATGAAAGTTCACACTTTTTTTGCAAATGTTTGAGTTCTTCGTATACTTTTACAATTTGCTGAAGTCAAGCATTGGTGTGCCCTAAAAATTTAGTTGCAGTCATGTGATAGAGAAAAAAGTTACTGTGTGATGCCAAAAAAAATGTTTATTTTCATTTTGAAAAGTATACATATGAAGGGCTAGGGCATTTTCATGTGTGACACTTTTATATCGAAAATGGGGAACCGGTCTCGCCTCTGCATCGAGTGATGCGCACATCCTTTCTTATCCTTAATACAAAATCTAGCAGCCAAACGTGTCCAACTCACGTAAAGAAAACCCTGGGCCGTATGCTTTGCGGTAGTAACTCCACCAGGCATCACTAACCCTATGGTGAAAGGACAAACAAACAAAATACACAAATCCTAGGCTAATCCTTCAAGAAGAAAACTCGGCATGTGCGTAGCTGATGACAAGTCGAATCATAGGTCGATCTCGGGATTTTCATCCCAAAAACCGAGCTTTGGTCCACTACCTTCAGCATGGACATGACGCAGGAGTGCGTCAACATAACTAGAGTGCACATACTCGATGTTGAAGGCGCTTGCACCCTCATCACATGCCCGTCTAACGACTCCTTGCTGACAAGCTGCCGTTGGAGGAGAAACTGAAAGGCGATAACGTCCCATATCACCGCACCTGTAGCCACTATTGCGCCGCCTTCGATTGAGCAACAACAAGCATTCCACTGGAAGAGATATCGTGCATTGCACCTTTGATCATGCATGACTTGACGTCTCCTCATGAAACACACAGACATGACTTCACAGCTTCATCGAAGACATCGATTGTAGCACCTGCTGAGTCAAATCTAACTCGATATGGAAGTCAAGGGGGCATACAACCGCCGCTGGCCTTAAAACTCCATGGTCTCAAAGGAGTACGTCCCATACCAACACCGACCACGATACACGGTGGTCGAGACCATCACCAAATCGAAGATCCGAACACTATTTCATCCCCGGCCACGATGTCTGTCGTTGTCGAAAGACAAGAGCTTCCGCCCCAAGCGTTGAACTCCGGCACCAATGGCCGATGTCACAACGAACATATCATGGCTAGATCGGTGCCTCTTGACTCACTGTCAGCTACCGCGCTGCCACACGGCAATAGGCACCAATAACACCAATAACCATCTCTTCTCTGCCGCAAGCCTCGCCCCGTAGGCCCTATGGCTAGAGGAGCCTGGCTGCAACCTCAGCACCGCTGTCGGGGGAACGCCGACTGCCCTCGCAACCTCGTTCGCCCAACCACCATCATCGGTCCACTACCCTAGACACCCTGCTCCACCTCGCACGTCTTCCGTCCAGGGTCAAGCACCGCGCTCCGACTGGATGTCGCCACGACAAGAGGCGAGAAGATCTAGACACGCCAACCGATGTTCGTATCATGGGGCTCCGCCACCGGCTTCCTCTGGTGGTGGTGAGAGGTTGGGGGAGAGAGAGAGAGAGGATTTTAACCTGGTTTTAACATCTAGGGTTTCGATAGAGCCGTCCTAGGAGCCCGCGCGCGTGGATTTTAACCAAACACGTGCACTTCGGTGCACCTTTGAATCGTTAGAGTCTCATATGTGGGGGTGTAAACAGATATGATAATTTCCACACGGTATTCGTTTCAAATCTGTTTTAGAGAGTCCATATCTGGTTTGAAGGAATTCGACGGATAAGGATATCCGATTGTGAACTTGACACCCGGATACGGTATAGGATATGGTATGCCAGTTAGCACCCAGATATGTGTATCCAAAAATTATTTAGGATTATAACCTGGTTTTTTAGTTTTCTTTAATCTTTAAAAGTTCAAAATGTTCATCAATTTTCCACAAATCACATAAAAAATCATGCAACTTTTAAACGGGAATGTCAATTCTTTCACATATTTTGAAAGGCTTGAAAACACATCATCATTGCCTAGTGGGGCCTGGTTATCAAATTTTTAGTTATAACTAACTTAATCCAAAATTTAGACTTTTTTTTTTAGTTAGACTTCTCTGTGTATACATAAAGTGAGCATTTTAAGCTTCTGCAATTTTATGGTGGGATCGGCATGGCAATGGGCCTGGCGCGCCCCGTATCATTTGCCTCCTGGTATCATCACACGTCTCCCGGATTTTCCGTCGTCAACTATGGTCCGCGGCACGCACGTCCCACTCCCACGTCCCATCTCATCCGTCCGCGACGGCGCCCGCCCTTCTCTCCCACGTCCTCGCTTCCTTCTCCCTTGCGCTGCCATTAAATCTCCACTTTCCTACGAAGGAACGCCGTACACCGACGCTTCCTTTCCCTAGACCAGAAGCAACCGGCCCCACTATCAAACCCATCCGCCTGCTGCTTCCGGAGTGTTTCTCGAGTTCGCCATGGGTAAGGGCAGCCGTCGGGGCGTCGGCGGCGGAGGGGGAAGGGGACGCGGGGCGGTGAGCGAGAACGACGTCCAGCGAGTTGCGGCGACTATTACCGACCTCGCCACCCAACTCGGGTTCGTCATAACCGACGTGGGCACGCGTGCACCCACTCCGACCCCAACGCCGCCTCGCCACTCTGGGCGAGGTTTTGCTGGCCGCGGCGGCGGCGGAGGGGGAAGGGGACGAGGCCCGGTGAGCGGGAACAGCGTCGAGCGAGTCGGTACGTGTGCAGCAGCCATCCCGATCGACCCCTTTGTTGCCTCGCCATTCTTGGCGAGGTTTTGCTCTACGATCGAGGTCTCTTAACTAATGGCGGCACGCGCGCGGTGTGTCCTTCCTCCTCTTCGCGCGTGTAGGCACCGGCCGCTTGACGTCGCCGCAGAGGAAGTTCATCTTGGCATGTTCGGATGGCGACGTCGACCGCATAAAGGGTAAAGATCCTCCCCCTCTAATGGCGTTGCTCTTGGATTGGGTTTTAGCCGTGGCGGGCTCCGTGTAGGTTTTGAGTGTGCGGTGTCGGTGTGCCCGTTTCGTGTGCCCTTGTGCGCGCGCACTGAGAGCGAATTGTCATCCGTAGTTGTTGGTCTTATCTGATAATTGCTGGAGGGTCGTAGTTTTTTTCTTAATTTAGTTTACTGTTGCTGTGTATATATGACTAAATGTTAATGATGCATGCTACTATTTGGTGGACTGTTTGCTTTAACTGATATATGCTCCAACACTCAAGACAGCTAGTTTTTGTAATGTTGCTTTCAACATTGCAAGATACTCCCTCCGTTCCATATAATTATACTGTACTGTTTTGGTGAGCTAAAATAGCTTGCTAAAACGTTTTATATTTCGATTTACCCTATTGATACTCAAGTACTTCGATTTATTTTTGTGCATCAAACTTTGGTGGAAACTGAAATGTTTGCAAGTTTGCGTCTCACCATTCTTCTTTTCAAAATTGGGCCCTGAAGCCGTGGTGGATAGCTTGGATGAGGATGACAGGGCGTCACTCCCCTCTCTGAGGATGGAGGGTTGTGGGCCATTGCATTCGGTGGCAGGCTCAGGTAATATGGCGGTCTGCAAGTACTTGGTGGAGCAACTCGGATTTGATGTAGATTTTGAAGCTATTAATCATGGTTCCGGTACATGCGCTCTTTCCAACTCTAAATTAAGTGATTTCAACTTATGAGTTTTGTTTGTGGGATTCAATGCAAAATAGTATGGTACTCCATCCGTTCCATATTAGTTGCCGCTGATTTGGTACAAAGTTGCGACAACTAAATGGAACGGAGGGAGTAATATTGTACATGATGATTTTCATAGATGAGATGTGAATTATTGGTATTATATTCGCAGGCATTTCATTATTTGTTTCAGCACTGTATCTTTGTTTTCTTGTACTCTATTGATTTATTGTGTAGACTGGATATGTTATAACTGAAACTTTTCAAAATTTGTTTGTCAGCCCTAATGGAAACCTTTGCTCAAAATTTGCATATCAACCCCAACTCGAAATCCGACTCTTTGTTAGTCATCTATGCATTCTTTTTGTAAATAGATGGTAGGCGTTTTTCTTCTGTAAATCCGACTCTTTGTTAGTCATCTAAACAAAGGCGTTGTATAACAGATTCAGTTAAAAACCTGAAAGGATGTTGATATTGATATTTATTTTAATATTAGTAATAAACATATATAAGCCTGTAGCAACAGGTGACACATTACGTTATATCAAAAGATTTTTTTCTCATTGTAAGCACCATTTATTCCACCTGTTTGTGTACTTACTTTTCATAATTTTCCGCTCCTCCAATTTTCTGCACTTCATCAATTTTGACGTTCTCAACATTTAGTATTACATACATCCCTAAGTATGTTGAAGTGGGCCTTTTATGTTTTGTCACAATAGGTAAGGGTGTTGATGTTTGACTAAACTGATTTATTGTGATCCTCTTGGCAGGTATCACACCTTTGGCTTTTGCAGCGGCACATGGGCGAGTGATTGCTGCAAGGTATTTTCTTGACAAAGGTGCTAATCCAAATAAGAAGAACTCCTCTAGTGGCACAACTCCTCTACATGAGGCAGCAGAAGCAGGTGCCATGTCTACATTCATGTATATATTTGGAACTCTCATAAAAAAGAATTACCAACTTCCGCTACAGAAAAACGTACTCCCTCCTTGCCATAATATAGTGCATATAAGTTTTTTGAAAAGTCAAACAATGTAAAGTTTGACCAAGTATGTAGATAAATTATCAAATCAATACCATTAGATTAATCATGATGTATATTTTCTTATGGTATACGACATTTGGTATTGTAGATATAGATAGTTTTCTCAATAAACTCGGTTAAACTTTTTACGTTGTTTGACTTCTTAAAAATCTTATATGCACTACATTGTGGCAAGGAGGCCGGGAGTACTTAGCACATTCTATCCTATTTTTTCACTCCCAAATTGTATTCCAAATATGTTATGAGGTTTGGCCCTCCCTATATTGTGTTTATGATTGCGCTGCAGCTCACATAAACAGGGAGAGGTGATAATAAATAAGTGGAGGTTGTGCTACATAACATTTGGTATTATTGTCCAAACGAACTTTTATCGTGAGTGAAAACTATTTGTTGACCAGTTTGTGTATTCTAACATGACAGATCGACTCGAAACTGCAATGGCTGCCTTCTTTTACTGAACAAATTATTTTACTTGACACTACATTAATTGTACACACCAGATTCGTGACTATACGGGAATGATGGTTATCCAACATACACATAACTAGGATTTTATTTCGTATTTCGGTTCTACAATTACATATATTTTTTTCTGTCTAGGGCATGATGAAATAGCACGGCTTTTGCTATCGAAAGGAGCTAGTGTTGACGCATCTTCTTCTTACGGGGATCCTCTAGTTGCTGCTGGTGTTCGTGGGAAGTTCAGTGTTATGAAGATTTTGTTAGAGAATAATGCAGATGTAATTAGTAAATGATGTTCTTTCACTTGAGTTTACCCCTTTTTGCATAGTTCAAGGTTTGATTTGATATTGCTCAGCATCGTCTAATTTCATTGATTCTTTTACACAATCTGGGTTTAGTATGTGTCCTTACGCCCCAGCTGCATCCTTTCTGGGGGACTTATCACCATCATAAGCTGATGCCGAATGCATACCAAACATGGTCTAGTGTCCTTCATACTTGCTTTCTTTGCTACTTTTCTTAAGTTTTTTACATGTACAAATGTCCTGCTTGTTGGTCTTCCATCATTTATCTTTTATGTTTCTGACTACTACTGGTTCAAAGTGCACGCGGGGATGGTTATCATGCATGGCATATATTTGTTTCTATTCTCAAGTAGTCAACTTGGATGGCGCCACCGTACATTTGTTGCATCTTCTTTTTTTCCGAAGTGCCATACTTTTATTCTGATAATGCCAGAAACCTTGAAATATGATTTTTATGCACAAATCGATGGATTGTTCAAGGTTTACGAATAGAAATTCATAAATGTTTTCTTTTTTCATTTGCAAAATTTATAGTGGAACGTGCCCTTTCTAAAGTTTAACAGGTCATGATATATTTTTATCTTTACTTCTTAATTTATATAAGTATGTTAATTCTACATGGGAACTTGTGAGTGACTATTTTCAAAACTATTGCAGCCAAACAAGGTCTCATGGGATTTTGGTACACCCCTGACTTCAACTCTTTATGGTGCTCCTGAAAGAATGAGTGAATCCACTTGCTTAAAGTGTGTGAAACTTCTTGTCGAGGTTTGGTACCCAGTTCACTTTCTCTATTATTTTTGTTGCTGGAGGGGATCTCATGTAAAAAAATATTATTTGTAATGTGCATATGTTTGTTTTGTATATGTTCATCCATAGGCTGGTGCTGATGTCAATTGTACAAACCCTGAGACTCCACTGGCGATAGCAACTTTCAAAGGCTTAACTAGTTGTGTTGAGTACTTGTTGGAGGTTAGCAGAAATGCTAATCTTCCAGGAAACCATGTGAGTGTATTTTCTTAAGTAAGTCATGTTAGTTCATAAACCTTGATACTTGATATATCCTAAGGTCATTGTTGTTATGCTCGGCTCTTGTTAGATAAACTTGTTGGGGGTGATGAATGCTATGTGTTCAATCTTTCAGAGCAAACAGAAACCATAATTTGTTAATAATGTTGCTTCAGTGCATCTTGTTTTAATGCTTTTATATGTGAGGTGATACAAAGAGAATAGGAGAAAATTGGATTGTAGGCCCCAGTAGTTGTATCCATAAAATAGGTGCTATGAACTCCACCCATGGGGTTAACGTTGTTTTGGATTTCCTCTGCTGACCTCTCGCAGGAGGCCTTAGGAGTCATAATCTTGCTTTCTTCAGGAACAAAGGGAAAGGCCTAGGAAAAGGATGTAGAATTCTCATCCAAGTTTTACGTTTACATTTGCCGAGAGCTCTTCTCATTCGTTTGGATGTGAGTATGTCTAGGCATGTCTCCTGATGTTAGAAGAAAACCATCTTAGTTGTGTTCTACTAATGCTTCGTCAGTTGATATTCCCACATTTCTACTGCTTGACATCTATCTTTTCTACGACCTCTATTCCCTTTTCTAAGACGATTTGGGAAAGACTAATTGTCTTTGCCAAAACGTCTTATAAAAAATAATGGAGGCAGTATTATATATTGGCATAAATTTTCTTAACCATTTAGGATAAGTCAAGTGACAAAGATAGCAAGGCCCAGCTGAAATCACAAGGTGCAAAAGAAGTTGAGGGGAAGAACTATGCCACCGCATTAAAATTATATAGTGAGGTAAATTGTTGTGCAATCCAAAATTGTTGTTACTGAAAAAAGATTGGAGAGTGATTTCATTTTCTGTATTTTGATACATCATTATATCGTTGAATTTAGCCGTGATGAGAAAGAAGTAAGAAATTAAAGGGAGACTTGTCCAAAATGGATTTCATACTCCAGTACTCCACCAAAAGGAACCTGTTATGTTTCATTCATCTGTTTTGACTTGAAGTTTATGTTTTTTGTAATCACGGTCATCATTATTTGTTTAAATAAAATTGGTTAGCATATAACTGATAAAATCTGCATCTCTTGTGTAACACATTCCATTTGACGCGTCAGTTTGCCAAGTAAGCCTTTTTCCGAGTGTTTTTGTAACTATGTTCAGTTAGTTATAAAATTTTAACTGTGTCACTTAGGTTTCCATTCAAATGCTAGTTTAGATTCACCTGTACACCAATCATCAGCCACTCAGATGGTCTGGACACAATGGAGCAGAGCATGATTATTGTTTGATTCTGGAATAACAGGTTGTGTTTCTTGGCCCTTAACATTTGGTTTGGTGCAGGCAATCAAGCTGGATCCTGTAGATGCAGTGTTGTATTCAAACAAGAGCCTGTGCCATCTGAAGTGTGGAGAAGCACATGACGCTTTGCTTGATGCCAATGCTTGCATAAGTCTGCGGCCTGAGTGGCATAAGGGTTACTATAGGAAAGGAGCTGCCCTCATGCTGCTCCTGGTAAGATAAAAGAAAAACAATCTTCTAGTCTTCTGCTATAAAGATCACTTCCTTTCATATAATCCTACTCCATATTCTTATTCTTAGGATTACAAAGAGGCATCTGATACATTCTTGGCTGGAGTGAAACTGGATCCAAAAAATATGGAGATGCAGCAAGCGTTTTGGTACTGCATTTCTTCACCACAGTTTTTCAACGATTGCATGCTTAATTTACCTTTTTACACTGGTGTTTTCGTGGGACCTTGGTACTTTTATGATATCACGATGCTACTGTTAACTTCTTTTATATATTGTACATATTTCATGCAAATGTAACAATCTTAAGTGACGAATTATTGGTAGCCTTACTTAACGGACGAGGAAATTTAAAATGTTTTTCTTCTGTCTTTCTGAGTTCTTGCAGATTGCAGACAAGGTGTAATATTTCTAAATTCATTTCGTTGGCATTTGCAGGGAGGCAGTTGAGGCGATGCGGAAGGAACATTCTTGAACCAAGTCATTACACAGTGGATTAGTTCGGGGATGTCCATGCTGGTTCGGGTTCCTGTATTTTCCTTCAGAATTCTCGTTCTGTATATCTGGAAAAGATAAAAACACATCCATAGTACGTTTGGTGGACACGGCGGCAAATCCGTTGGGATTTGGAGCAAGCTTCGATACCTCGGATTGTTAGTACTTCCATAGACGTATGCTACTTTTCATGTCCCCTCCGTGTGGTATTGGCCTCCAGCCTCCCGTAACCCTCCAGCCTCCCCAGCCCTAAACGCCGCCGCCGCCGCCGGCGGTAGCGCCGCCGGGGCAAAGACCCTCGGGGCGTGGTGGCGGCGGGGGCCCTTCCTCGTCGACGCCTGGTGGACGGCGGCCGGATCTCCTTCCTCGACGCATGGCGGGCGCGCGGATGGATGGGCGGCGGCGGCCGCGCTGCGGCCTCCCGTCGGCTCCCCCTGGTGGATCAGCCGGCGCGGTGGGCGGCGGCGGCCAGCGCTGCGGCCTCCCTCCTCCCGTCGGCTCTCCGCAGCACTCCGACAGGGGCTGGTGGTGGGCGGCGGTTTCCCCCCGCCTCTCGCCGGTGAGTGGAGGCGATCTCGGGCTTCACCCGCGACACGAGGTCGCCCGGGGCTGCAGCCTTGGGTACGACGGTGGAGGTGGCCCTCTTCTTCGCCGGAGAGGGTCGGCCTGCAGTTGGTGGTGGTGGATCTATCGATCTATCACCGCGTTCCGGCGGCGAGATGGAGATGCTTGGAAGCCGGCGAAGGGTTGGAGTGGCCAGCCCGGGATGGTCGCCGACGTGGGGTCCGACCTGAATAAAGGCGGTGGTCCTAGGGTCTCTCTTGCGTGAAGAGGAAGACCTACCGGAGGCCTGGACTCGTGATCTAGCTGGAGTGTTGAGTTCGGAAGGCTCCGCCGGCGAATGTAACAGTGCTTTTTGCCTGGAGTTTGCTGGATCGGTGGTATTCGGTCGTGCGCACCCATGCTTTTATTCCGACCGATTGGTTCTGGAGGGAGCGGCGCGAAGCTCTTTTTCTATGTTGACATCAAGTGACTATGGATCCATGATGAAAGTCGGAAGAAGAGAAGTTCATGAAGGCGGAGGGGACTAGCTAGGGAGGTTCAAGTCTCCACTGTTGAGGGACTTGCTTGGTGTTCCGGCTTCACAGCGGTATGAAAGTGGGCAACACAGTGAAGTTCGAGTCCGACCTTTCGGGTGAAAACCCAGTCTGCCTTTGGTTGTGTCTGCAATATCTTTGTTGGAGGCATTGTTTTGAGAGCGGGACTATCTTCAGGGTGAAAACCTAAGATCGTTGATCGGGCGACGATGGTGTTAGCGCACTGTTCCCTTGGAGGCGTTTTTGGAGATTCTGTATTTCAGGTGTTGTCTTGGCTGGATGTATTGCTGTTGTTAGCCCGAGATAAGCGGGACTTTTGTTTCTTAGTTTTCTTTTCCTTTTTTGGCTATGTGCATCCGTAGTGCCATTAGGGTGGTGCGTTGTTGCAGAGGCAGGGTGTAATTGGTATCGTTTTGATATTAATATATTCCCTTTAAAAAAATGTCCCCTCCGTGTGCTTAAACACAGTATTTCAGTATTGGTTTTGAAAGCTTAAAGAGCATCTCAACTAGACAAAAAAAATTAAGAAGCGGCCTCTAAATACTTCAGTATTTAGGGCATGTTCGGTGGCGTGTGCACGATCATGTATATCTTCCATTATGGTAGAAATTTCTTATGCTAGCTTGGTGTTCTAGCCAAAGTAGTTAAGAAGTTTTAACACGATCAAGTTTTCGCTAGATCCATGAACACTTTCTTCAAACTACAATAATCACTAGATTAATTTCCAGTGCCTCCCATCATTCTGTTGGACATCATTTACCTGATGTGCATAATAATACAAACAATCAATCCTTGGCTTTAAGACTTTCAATAAACGGCCACCATCGAATAGGTTCTGATAGTGAGATAGATCAGTAAACACCACGTGACAACCATGCTAAGCATATCTTAATTGAAAAGAAGACATACAATTGTGCATTTCCGTCCGTACAGGTGCCTTGTCCCTATCCACCCTGATTTGCCAACAGTGACTTTTTGGTCGGCTTAATCACGAGTAAGTGCAGGTTAGGTCGCGCCAGCTCGCAGAAGATCCGGTCTGAAATGCTTGCGGCGAGGCACATGTGCCATGTTTCACCTGCTGGCTATTCCCAAATCCTCTCATTCCCATTTAGAGGCATTGGACTTTGAGACCTGGCAAGCAATGGCATGCCCGCACATATGCAGAAAACTTTCTTATAGGGTTTGGCGTCATAAGTAGCTCATGGCGTAGCACTGTCACATTTGGTTAACTTCTTTAGAATGTCTAGTCGGAGTTCTCGCCTAACTGTATTCAGTGTTTGGGGCCTGCATTTTCTCTCATTGGAGCTAGCTAGAATCTTGTGCCTCATGTTCTCTTTATCGAGCATAAAAGGTACTCTTTTTGGAGTAGTAGCTAGCTAGGACCACTGAAATGAATTATCAGAAGTAAAGTAGATTAGTCTGTTAAATATCGGCAAATGAAAGTATTCTTTTTTCAGCAAGCTTAATCACTTTGTACACCTAGGCCGACGTGTCAGCTCGTAGAGGTCAAGATGTGGTGGCTATCGCGTTGGCTGTGGTCCGAGGGCAAGGGATTTGGGATTTTTCTGATAGGACATATAATTCGCAGACACAATTTATGGAGGTGTTTTTTTGCAAAAAAAAATGATAGCCACATCAGCTTGCGGGTGGCCCACCCATCAAAGTTAGTGTCAAACGGACCAAATCGTTGGATCAGTGCTATCTGCAACAATTAGAGGGACGGATGGTGATTTTTAAAAAAAATCTTGAATATTTTAAGTTCTTAAGCACTAGCCTGAATTATGGTGGTTTTATGCTATTTTCTTGTTTAATGGCGTCATTGTCTCTGACTGAGGTCACTCTAGGCTTTCACCTAAGTGCATCCACTATATTATCCACAAGGATGTCGACAAGCAAAATATAGTACTTTTAAATGACCATATACATAGTGGAGCATATCCATAAGTTCTGCAGCAACTCTTATGGGTAACCCGCAAGTGTGGTTACCCATACGGAATATAATAATATTACTTATACAGTTTTGGTACACAAAGTGATAAAATAGTAATATTCAATAGAACTCTATTAGCTGCTTTCCTAACGAATGGGGTCTACCTTAAGATGTATTTTTATAACATGCATAGTGGTAAAATCTGTTAGCCAAAAGGCTGCTCAGTGGATCCCAATCTAATACATAGATGGTGCCTAAGAGCATCTCCAGCAGCCCAACACAAACGGAAAACTCGGATCTGTTTGTGTCTGAACGAACAACGACACATTTGTGGACCAAATTTGGTTCAGTTTCGGGCACACATTTATGGCACAAGGGGGCAGTCAATTTTTGCACCCATTTATGGATGTAACATTTGAGAGTCAGATAGTCTACTCAATATCGAACTTTTTGCATTCAGAACAGTACTAAATTCCATCTTGCTTGCACCTTCGAAGCAAACAAATGCGAATATTAAACAGGTTGACAACGCGCAACAAACTCAAGGTGCGGTAGTGAGATATCGGTGCCTTCGTTCTCTCTAAGATGTTCTCGGTAATTCATGTTGAGTGTCCGGTCCATTGCAGGCCAGTCTGCTTCGGCAACTCGAGCCACCGCATCGTAGGCATCTCTTGTGACATGCTGAAATTCTGTAGCCTCCCATTCCCATTTTTTGGCGCTAGAAAATGAATTAATTAAGCACTACAAAGCATCAGTATCTTGGCTCTCGTCTCTATTCTTTGCTACTACACTCTACTTGAAGTTTTGTCACCCTTTTCTTTTGCTCCTTGGATCGGAGTCTTCTTTCATTTGTCTGAAGGAGCGGGGTGTAACTTGTAAGCTATGGCTGTTGGTGTGCTCTTTCTTTTGCCAATTACTCATATGCTCGTGTGCTATTTATCCTCTTCTTGTTGGAAGAGTATCACACCTTCTATTTATCAGATGCACGTGAAGAAGAGATAAATGACAATCGACACGGAGAGTGTAGTTTTGAGCATGCCATTGGCTTGAATACTCGGCTCAGTAGTAAATCATTTTTTGGTGGCCAACGCACCTACTGACATCACGTTCCAAGAAAAAAAAATTATCTTCGTTCATTTTTTGAAAGATCCAACAACTTGTTGGCTTTCGATTTTCATCACTGGTGGAAAAAGGGCCATTGGTCGCGGTTCGCAACTGCCATTAGTCGCGCTTAATAAAGCCCCCCCTTAGTCGCGGTTGTTTACGAACCGCGACTAAAGGCCCATCCACGTGGGCGCAGCGACCGTCGGGCGGAGGACCTTTAGTCGCGATTCTCACCAACCGCGACTAAAGGCCGCCGCAGGTTTAGGGTTTTAGCCCCCCCCCCTAAACCTGTTTTCTTTTTAATTTGTATTGTTTTATTTCTTTTGTGTTTTATTTTAATTTTGAAGGAGTTTCACATATTCTACGGTCCTACATACATGCATATGAATGTACAATTTCAAACAAATTTGAAATTAGAACCAAAGAGAATTCAAGAGGAATATACAATATATATTTAATATCGGATGACCAGCATATACAATTTTGAACAAGTTTCCATACATAATTTAGTGCATATGAAGTTCTACGTCCTCTACATAGTGTTCTTCTTTAGGATCGACGACTTCCCTCGCGATCCATCCAGCTAGTTCCTCTTGAAGTGGTCGGAAGCGAGCTTCTGGACTAAGCATCTTCCGGAGGTTATTCCTCTTGATATTGTTCTCACACGAAACCCGCTCAGAGGTGTATCTCCGAATCATCTCACAAACATAGTATCCACATAGATTGGTCCCCGGTGGCTGAATATCCCCAGTCCCACTCTCACTGACCGCATAAATGTAGCTCTTTTTTGAACTCACCGACCTTGGCATCTACGAACCGTCTCCAAACCCTACGAGGCAAAGAAAATTAAATGAACAAGAGAGTTATTAGTTACTTGATATTAGGAAATGAACGAAATAGGCCGATCGATATAGAGCGCAAATGAATGAAAATAATTACTTCTGCATCATTTTTCTCATGTCGGCCCAAAGCTTTGAATCCATATTCAGAGAGTCGGGACGAGAACTATGGAGTCGTGAAATTTAATTACTAGCAGAATCCAGTGGAACTCGGACACGATACATGCACAGTCATGCATAACTCATCGATTAGCCACATACCATGCATGGAGTAAACAAAAGAGAATGTGCTCAAGACAGAAACACTCACCCAAAATGGTAAGAAAATAGAATATCACTTTTGAGTTCCTGCTTTTCAAGAAACCGCCACAGGTCTTCCTCCACGTCGGCGGGGTGATGTTTTAACACATATCCATTAACGATTTGTGGGTCAATGAATCCAACATCATGGATGTTCCTTACTTCGCATTCCTTAATCTTCATTCTGCATAATAGCGTACAGAACAATATAGTTAGGATATATATATAGTGCAGGCAATGAACGAGATGGGGTAGAAATAAATCACTTACAGAACGTAGCAACTGATGATAGATTTGTCGAGCTCGCGCAGATTGAGAAGCTGGAACAATTCACTCAGATGAATTGTTACATAGTAATGTTTGAAGTGATGCTCATGACTTCCGCATAAATATATTCTTTGGCGTTTTTATTTTTTATGTAACCATTGTACCAATTTAGCAGATTTTTCATTTGTTGAGGTAGATCCTCTTCCTGCGCAGGCTCGACGAGGGGCCCATTCCGCACATATGTAATTAGAAGGTAGAATATTTACATCACGGCCGTAGGCCAAGGTATAAAGGGAAAAAGAAAGAGAGAGAAGTTAAAGAGCAAGGGCATGGGAGGGCAAGATCTCAGGGAGGTTCCCAAATCATGCGCTGAATTTTCTTTGCACCTGCAAAAGCCCAGCCATTTGCTTCGTCTTGGATCCGGTGTGCCAGCTGCCGCAGGGTGCTGGCCTTCTCTTTGAAAATCCTAGCGGTTCTCTCGGTCCACAATTCTCATAGTACAAGGATGATGATTGATCGAATTCCATCCTGATGGTCGATGTGTGTTGCAGCTATCATTGTATTCCATGCATCTTGCATGTTGTCACATGTACTCCATGCTCTTGGGCGAGGTCGCTGCAGTGTGGCCAGGATGCAATGGACGCCCAAAGAATCCTCGCGAAGGGGCAGTCAAAAAATAAGTGCTGCGGTGTTTCTAGGTTCCTGATGCACATGGGGCAAAAATAGCAGTTGGGCCAGCCTCTCTACATCAGGCGATCGGCAGTCCATACTCGTTTCTGAATCAGCAGTCACCCAAAGAGTTTGCACTTGGCCGGTGCCCAGGTTTCCCAGATCAGGTCTTGGGCGATGGAGATGATGCGACCAGCGAATTGAGCTTGGTATGTTGTCTTGGCCGAGTAGCAGCCGTCAGCGGAGAGGATCCAGACTATCGAGTCGTCGACATCCGGTTGAAGGGAGATCGTAGACAGTTCTCGCCAGAGCGCGAGGAAATCTGCTGCGATGATGCGGTGCGGCGCGCCTCGCAGGTCAAGGACCCATCGATTGCCAGCTAACGCTTCAACCACAGTACGGTGTTTGCGGATGGAGTGCTTGTAGAGCAGAGGGAAGCGGCAGCGCAAAGTTTCTCCACCGTGCCAGTTAGACCACCAGAAGCTCGCCCGTGCACCATTGCCGACAGTGGCCCTGGTTGCGGCAGCAAAGAGCCCATGATCAAGAGCGTTGCAAGGTGTGCCAAGATGCGTCCATGGTCGCTCTGGATGGTGCCACTGGAGCCAAAGCCATTTGAGCCGGAGCGCACGCGCGAAGCGATCCAAGTCTAGGATGCCCAAACCACCGAAAACCGTTGGAGATCAAACAGTTGGCCAGTTCACTTTGCATTTGCCACCAACTGTGCTAGTCTCATCGATGTCCCAAGTGAAGCGCATGCGAGTTTGATCGAAAGCCAGGATGAATTTCTTGGGCAGCTGCATGGCAGTTAGCGCATAGGTGGTGAGAGCGTCGAGGACGGAGCGGGTTAGGGCACGCCGTCCACCGGCATTAAGCAGCTTTCCTTTCCAAGTTGCAAGCTTGGCACGGCTCCGATCGAGCAGCGGCTGCAGGTTTGCAAGACGCAGTCTTCCCAAGGTCAGCGGCAATCCCAGGTATGTGATAGGGAATTGCGTTATTTGGCCGTTGAAGCCAGAGAGAACGTGTTCCAGGTCGATGTCGCTGCAGCGTATTGGGGATACCGTGCACTTGGCCAGATTTATCCTAAGGCCTGACGCATTATCTTCGTTCATGATGTTGTGATTGGTTGACTGGAGCCCTGGAGCATGGGCATATCATATGTCCCATCTGAACACCATTGAGCTCATTTTTTCGATAAGGGACGCTTTATTACTCAAAAAGTTTTAAGCATTACATCCAGCCTCTGCATAACCAGGATGCACACAGCCATTCAGTAGTCTAGGATCCATCAAAGAGCGATACAAAAAAGAGAAAAGCCAACTACTATGACGCTCCATTGGCTTCAATCCTCCGACTATGCAGCCACCCATGTTGGGAGATAAACTCCGTGGCCGTGTTCTCCAATCGTGTAGACACCTCCATAAAGAGGTCGTGATCCTCCAAACGCTGAAGTGGTGACCATGAACGGAGCAAAGCCGCACACCGGTAGATGACCTGCATAAGAGAAGAATTTTTGTCATTAAAAACCTTGTCATTTCTACATAGCCAAAGAGACCATGCAACCGCAATCGCTCCCACTCTGATAATCGTTTTGTACCTAGAATCCACCCCATTAAGCCAATTTCCAAAAATATTTGCAATGCTACGGGGAGCGTATAAGGTAGAACCTATCTGAATGATTGACCATATAGATCTAGCAACTCGACAGTTGAATAAAAGGTGTTTTATTGTCTCTTCCTCGTGACAAAACACACATTTCGTACAACCTTGCCAGTTGCGCTTTACAAGGTTATCTTTAGTAAGAATCACACCTCGACGAAGATACCATGCAAAGATCTTTGTTTTTAGAGGTATCTTCATCTTCCAGATGGATTTATTATTTAAAACCGGTGTTCAGATAGGCATAATGCCTTGTACATGGAGCTGACCGAAAATATGCCATTTTTTGTGAGACTCCAACGGAATTCATCCGTCCCCTGAACCAGCTGGATAGAACCTAACCGCTGAAGCAGTTCATTCCAGGAAGCTAGTCGAGGACCGACAAGATCACGCCTGAATGTCATAGAGGGGGGAGAATGTTCCATCACCTTCTAAAGTATCCCCTTTGTGATGAACAATACGTACAAAGCCGGATACTGTCACGGAGAGTGGTTGTTCCCAACCAGCGATCCTCCCAGAACCGTATCTCCGCCCCATTCTTAATGGAGAATGAACCAAATGGGAAAAAGTACTTCTTAGTTGCCATGATGCCGGCCCAAAAATGAGAATCTCCTGGTTTCCAAAGGACCTGAGAGATCGCCTTTGAGCCCACATACTTTTTCCGCAAAAGTTGTTGCCATACCCCATCCTCCGTTAATAACCTGGCTAGCCATTTACCGAGCAAAGCCCTATTCTTAACTTCAAGATCATGAACACCAAGTCCACCTTGATCTTTGGGACGGCATACCACACTCCATTTAGTTAACCGGTATTTTTTCTTCTCACCTTGCCAAAAGAATCTTGATCGGAAATAATCCAATCTATGCAAGACTCCTTTCGGTAACTGGAAGAAAGAAATCATATACAGTACCATATTTGTGAGTACCGAGTTAATGAGAACTAATCTTCCACCAAGGGATAGTAACTTTCCTTTCCAACTAGTAAGACGTTTTTGAAGTCTTTCTTCAACAATTTTCCATTCAGCCAAAGTGAGTCTCCGATAGTGTATCGGAATCCCCAGGTAGCTAATTGGAAAAGAACCAATCCCACAGCCAAATATTTCAGCATATGAGTTGGCAACATCGACGGCTTCACCGAAACAAAACAATTCGCTCTTATGGAAATTAATCTTAAGCCCGGACAACTGCTCGAATGCTGAAAGAATTAATTTTAGGTTTCGTGCCTTTTCCAAGTCATGATCCATAAATAGAATTGTGTCATCAGCGTACTGAAGAATGGATAAGCCGCCATCAACTAAGTGGGGGACTACACCTTCAATTTGACCATCGATTTTTGCACGCTCTATTATAATTGCAAGCATATCCGCCACAATGTTAAATAACATTGGGGATAGCGGATCACCTTGCCTCAACCCTTTTTTGGTCTGGAAGTATTTGCCAATGTCATCATTGACCTTAATGGCAACACTCCCACCAAAAACAAAGTTATTAATAAGAGCACGCCAATCGTCAGAAAAACCTTTCATCCTAAGGGTCTGTTGAAGAAAGGACCACTTGACTTTATCATAGGCTTTTTCAAAGTCGATCTTGAGTATTACCCCGTTCAACTTTTTGTGGTGTATCTCATGAATTGTTTCATGTAAGGTGACCACCCCATCTAGGATGTTTCTACCTTGCATAAAAGCGGTCTGAGAAGGTCGCACCACTTTATCTGCCAGTGAATTGAGTCGAATGGTAGCAACTTTTGTGAAAATCTTGAAACAAACATTTAGAAGGCATATTGGTCTGTATTGCTGGATCCGTTCAGCGTCAGTAACTTTTGGTAAAGAATAATTTCACCAAAATTGATACGGAACAGATCCATTGGCCATTATGTAATTCTAACAGGTCCAATAGGTCTAGCTTTATAATGTCCCAAAAGGTTTGGTAGAACTCAGCCGGGAAACCATCGGGCCCTGGCGCCTTGTTGTGTTCCATTTGAAAAACAGCTTTTCTTATCTCCTCCTCGGAATAAGGGGCGGTAAGAAGGCGTTTTCTTCAGGAGACACTGGGGGATATCATCAATCCTGGATTCATCCATGGATACATCTGAATCCTCCGGGGCACTAAAAAGGCCTTTATAGTAAGAAGTAATATAGGACTTTAATTGCTCCTGACCTTCGATCAGCCCCTCATCTTGAACCAGAGAGTGAATGAGTTTCTTTCTATGTCGACCATTGGCAACACTATGAAAGTATCTCGTATTCGAATCTCCTTCTAGCAAGAACTGGGATTTAGATCTCTGGTACCATTTGAGTTCCTCCTCATGAAGTAAGCCTACCAACTTAGCATTGTACTGACTTTTAAGTTCAATCTCATGCGTTGTCAGTGGACGTACTTCAGCAAGAGCCTATAATGCATCAATATCTGATGATAGAGTGAGTTTCTCTTTTTTGAGCTGCCCCGACATTTGCCTAGCCCACCCTCCAAGGTATCTACGCATAGAGCGTAATTTATTATTCCACCTTTGGATTGGGGTGTTCCCAGTGACGGGTTTGTCCCAGATAGATTTAACCATATTTGAAAAGCCATCACGATTAAGCCATCCAAGTTCAAATTTGAACGAACGTTTACGTGACGGCAAGGGTGTACCAGTAGACAACAGAATTGGGGCGTGATCTGACAAAGCTTCAATCCGAGGAAGAACCCGTACTGATACTAGTGGGAATTAAATTCCCGAGTCCATCAATACGCGATCCAACTTCTCGTAAGTAGGCTCGGGGAGACTATTCGCCCAAGTGAATTGTCTCCCGCCCATTGAAACCTCTCTCAAATCTAAACTGTCAATGACAGCATTGAATAAGAAAGGCCAGTGGGTGTTAAATCTTCCCCTACTCTTCTCATGAGGGTATCTAAGCAAATTAAAATCCCCGCCTATGATAATAGGGTGTGGATTCTCGTTCGCTAGATTAACCAACTCCCGGAGAAAAGCAGGCTTATGAACATCCTGGGCGGCTCCATAGACCGACACCAAACTCCATATGAAATTATCGGACTTATTCCTGATGTGAAGCTTAATATGAAAGTCACCTCCGGAATTATCCAAAATTTCCATGGTTGTAGTTCGAATGCCAACTAATAGGCCACCAGAACGTCCCCGAGGCGGGCGGGATACCCAAGCAAAGTCTTCCCCGCCTGACAGGCGATTTAGAAAACTTGTCGAGTAATTCCGTTTGCCCGTCTCAGAAATGGCAACAAAATCTAAAACATGTTCCCTAATGCTTTCAGCGATATGTAAGTGTTTAGCCAAGTCTTTCAGACCTCTGCTATTCTCAAACATGTCATTCATTTGGAAACAATTGGAGATTTAGTCACCTTAGCCTTTTTATTAGGCCATGCATTACGTTTAATGGATGAAAGTCTTGATTTACGCTCAGCCGTTTGTAATTCAATACAAGAGCCCAGAGCGGTATCATCTAGACCGACCTCTGATACCTCTCCAACTAGGTGTGAAAGAAGCTGTCCGTCTGAGATGGCATACGCTTCCTCCTCATCCTCGTCAGAAAAAGAGGTATCCGACTTACTCGAAAGCGTTGGAGTAAATTTGAGTCTATCAAACTCCATACGCCTCAGAGCGTTAGCCGAAACAGAAATAGAACTAATAGAAGAACCCAACGAAAGACCCACATTATGCAACTTGGAAGCCATAAGCGGTGTTGGGAAAGTTAAAAAAGACTAAGAACTATTAATAGTACCTGAGAAGTCAAGGTTTGACTCCGCCTTGCGACGCATGGCTCTTGCCATGGATTCTTCATCCGTTGTCGTCGCCCACCATTGAGCTCATATTGTTCATTTTATTTGCTTGCATATAATCCACTTTCTTGCATTATGAGAGAGGAACGGGAGACCTGGTGTTTGGTTGGATGTTTTTTTTTCATTCTAGACAAGACAAATGCAGGTGATTGGCCGCAAGCAGGTAGCCGATGTGGTAACCTTTTACATTTGAGTGGTGAGGCTATCCAACACTCCATTATTTCATACTAAAGAGCAAATAAGGAGTTACCATAATAAATTTGTCAAAAGGAGGTGATACTATAGCCAGTACGTTCTCTCGTACCCCCTCGGGTCGTCCTCTCTAGGCGACTCGGGGGCAGAACCCTACCCCCCCCCGCCGCCTTCCCCACTCCCCTCCCCTCTCCTCGCCGTCCCCTGAGGCTGCCACCGACGAAGCCTCGCACAGCCGGTATGGGGGCGGCGGGGATCTTCTCGCGGGTCCCCTGATGCGGTGGTATGGAGGCAAGCCTCGTGCTGGGGGGATGGCCCCGGATCCTGGCGGCGCGGCCCTCCTCTCCCTTCCATGCCTCGCTTGGTTGGCTGCGGGCGGTTGCTCCTCGTCCAGGTCTAGGACCACGGTATCAGGGCGGCGGCCCTGGATGGCGGAACGGCGTCGACCTGGCGGCGGGTGGCGGGCGTCCGGTGCTGCTGACAGTGGCACCGCGGTGGTGGTCTTCTCTTTCGCCGGAGGAGATCGGCTAGTTTGTGTGGCTAGCTTTGGCGGATCTCGCGATCCGTCGTCTAGCTTCCGATGGCGAGGCGTAGCTACCGGTGAAAGCCGGCCCTGACTTCGGTCATGGCGGATGATGGCGGCGCATCTTCGTCGTTAACTTGTTGAAGGCATTGTCGCTGCAGTCTGTGTTTCTTCACCTGGGCTGCTCCAGGGGAAACCCTAGACCCGGATCTCCTGGATCGGACGATGGTAGCGTGCAGCGCCGTTCTACCTGCTGGGGGCATCGTTTTGGTGCAGACAACGGATGGTGATGGTGCTGAGGTGGAGTGGTGTTCTTTGATGTGTCGGCGTCGTCGAGTCTCCGCGGCGTGGTGCAGCGATGTCTCGGAGACGGACGCAATGTGATGGACGCGCATAGGATGGTGGTTTCGTCTGGCGCCGTGGCGGCATCGGTGGCAAGCCTAGCAAGGTCAATGCGATGATCCCTCTTGAAGATGGAGTCGAGGAAGACGGCGATAGCAGCTTCTGTGGCGTGGGCATTGGCGTGCGCTGAGAGTTTGCTTGAGTGGATGTGCTTATCATCTGCTATTGGGCGGCCTGGGAAGACATTTGGTTTTTTTGGATGATGCGAGTTGGTGTATTGTCACCCCCTTCATCCCACTGTAGGTTTAGCGAGGTGGCTTCGAGTTTGATTATTTGTATCGCTTCTTGTAAGGTGTTGTGAATAATCTAATAAAAAAGCCGTGTGCATCCCTTGGATGCAGAAGCTAGGGTGATTTCGAAAAAACTAGGCAGTACGTACCGCCCAAACTAACAATTATATTAATTACTGGTGCACCACAAAATAAGCAACTATAGCTTCTAATGCATCACAAGTTCATCATCCGACTGGTTAATATATAACACCTCCACAATATTACAGACGTGACATCAGTTTTCATCACATCCTAACTAATGCAAACATATCCGAGTTTCTCCCAAAATATACATGACCTCATCAACAGATCATGACCACCATCAAACAACATATGAGCAGCAAACCAGTTGCTCTAACAATAGTGGTTTCGCAGCCAGGACCTTCTACCAGTTATTGTCATCTCAGTATAGTTGCTACCTTCATCTTTGTTGTCCACAAGGTAGTCTATAGCTTGGATCGGTAAGCGCGGATCGAAGAGTTGGTCGGCATTAACATACTTAGGCATGAGAATCGCCTTCATCCGAGCATAGTTCACAATGGGATTGTTCAGGGAGTCGTCGTGCTTTGGGTACATCTAATATTGACAAGATAGGGTGCTAAATATAGCTCAATATGTAGACTATGAACAAGTGCAAATTTTTTTTTTTTGAAAGGGGGAACAAGTCCCAGCCTCTGCATCAAAGTGATGCATACGGCCTTTATTTCATTATTGAAAAATATAGCCACGGACCCTACAACCAAGAGTGCTTATTACAAATCATGGATCACACAAAGTCTCAATGTGGATCAGCCAACTAAAGAGCGCACCGGCTGAATAAATCCCGAGCGACCGTCTCCAAACGGTTGCACCCAAAATCCATGTCCTGGCGCTGCGCCACCGGCTGGAGACATAACCACAAACGGGTCCAGTGGGTAGCAAGAGGAATAACCTGCAAAAATGAAACATTCTTTGTTTTGTTAAAAGTAAGATCATTTCTCACATGCCACATGGCCCATAAAAGAGCAAATATGCCAACTCTCAGCTGACTCTTCACTCTCTTGTCAACACCTTGCAACCAATTCCCAAAAAGATTGGTGATATTTTTAGGGGCCGAAACACCAAAGGCCATATGCACTGTACGCCAAATAACTTTTGCAAAAGGACATTGGAAGAAAAGATGCTGAATTGTTTCATCTTGATCACAAAAACAACACGTCTTAGGGCCCTGCCAATTCCTTCTAGCGAGGTTATCCTTTGTTAGAATGACTTTTCTATGAAGAAACCACATAAAAATCCTAATTTTCAGTGGCACTTTAATTTTCCAAATATATTTGCGAAGGTACCTCGTGTGGCCATTCATATAATCAAGATACATGGACTTAACAGTAAACTCCTTTGATGCCGTTAAGTTCCAAACAAAATTATCTTTAGTGTCCGTTAAATTTACTTCAATTAACCGACCCACTAAATGCATCCATCTTGTCCATTTATACTCATCAAGATTTCTCCTAAATGCTATATTCATGTGAGAACCTTGCAGCACATTAGCAACTAGCACATCTTTATGTTGCACAATGCGATATAGAGAGGGATATTGTTCAGCAAGTGGTCTGTCCCCTAACCAACAATCCTCCCAAAACCGCGTATCCAACCCATTACCTAATTCAAAAGAACCTTTTGAAAAGAAGTCATCTTTCACTTTCAATAACCCCTTCCAAAAAGGCGAGTCATTAGGTTTGGCTTTAACCTGGGACAACGTTTTAGAATGAAGGTATTTATTTTGAATGAGTTCTTGCCAAACCCCTTCCTCATTTAACAATTTGAACAACCATTTACTAAGCAAGCACTTATTCTTTAACTCAAGGACCTCAACCCCAAGACCCCCTTGATCTTTCGGGCGGCAAATAATACTCCACTTAGTTAGC
Source organism: Lolium multiflorum (assembly GCA_030979885.1). Taxonomy (NCBI): domain Eukaryota; kingdom Viridiplantae; phylum Streptophyta; class Magnoliopsida; order Poales; family Poaceae; genus Lolium; species Lolium multiflorum. The sequence goes on from CM061750.1 coordinate 118,322,823, forward strand.
CTATACTTCCTTTTGTGGTTATCAAATTGCCAAAAGAAACGAGATCTAAAGAAGTCCAGCCTTTTACATACCCCTTTAGGTATTTCAAAGAAAGACAACATAAACATAGGTAAACTAGTAAGAACAGAGTTGATGAGAAAGACATGAACAAGTGCAAATAGAATAGTGCAATGTTATCGAATTAATTATGAGGTATTTCATGAGCTTCTCATCATCATACATCCTAATGGTCATGGTGTCCTTACAAAATATGATTTTTTTACTCTCTTATCTTGCATATCATGTTCCACTTTCTAAGGTGGTTGTAGAGCTGAGTAGTGGTGATTATGATCCTAGTGATGTCAAGAACATCATCGCAAACACGCTGCATGAGTCTTTCTCGGAAACCAATCGTCACACTTGATCCCGGTGTTGAAGAGCTCAACCATTTCATTCAGGACAAACTCTCATAGAGAAGGTTCCCTTATCATATTGGGTTTAAGCGTATACAACAACACTGAGGGAGCAGATAAATCGAGAGAGCTAGCTAGCATGATATCATACAATAGGTTAACATCGTAAGCATGAATCTGAAATCCTACATCGATCATCGGTAATCATGGCAATCACTAGAATGTGAGCTAAATCGCTAGAAAGATCAATGGTAAGCATCAAAAATTGTTTGCATATAACCTAAATCGCTAGCGAGAACAATGTTAAGCATAGAAATTTCTTGCGTATCACCTAAATATACACTCACTAGCAACAAGCACCATCAAATCCATACAGGTCTACCAACATCTAGCATGTGCTTATAGATCTACCAACATCTAGCACATGCTTATAGGTCAAGCAAGAGGGAGAAGTCGACCGTTGCTAATTTACTCGTGGGTGCAGCTGGTGAAGAAGTTCCCGCCATTTCCATGAAATTCTGAGGGTGGAGAAGCTCGCTTGGGTGAAATGGTCGATTTGGAATTCTGAGGGTGGAGAAGCTCGCATGGGTGAGAGTGAAGGGTACAAATAGAGGGCTGATTTTAGGTGGACGGTGACCAAAGTTCTCCCACCGCAATTTCAATGCAGCACCCTAGCTTGTGCTACCTCCATGGTTTGCATCAGCTCGTACGCTACATTCTCAATTTTAGCTTTTGCGATGGTGGCTCCACGAAAATGGTTGATTTAGTTGTTCCTAGCAGGCCTGGCTGCAGGGTGCTTTAAGCTTCAGGATAGCGCGGCCAAGTAAGATGTGCATGCATCCAATCACCCCGATTTTGGCTTCGCTAGGCATAGCTGGACTCCATGCAGGCTACCAATCACGTCCTTGAGTTTTTAAGAAATTAGTAAAACGTCTCTTTGTGGTAAAATGATTCTCCATAGCTATGAGGACCACTGAAATCGATGTAGGTAATAATCTTTCATTTGTATCTAAAATAGGGGAATATGCAAACTGAACAAAGTCGGACATAATTTTAACACCAGCCACACAACTCACGAATCATCACTTTGATAAGGTTTGTTTGATAGGAACAACTGACCGATTGCTTATAGAGGTTTAAAGAGTGAACATGCAACGGTGTGCATACAACTATTAGTGTGAGTAATGTTACTACTCCCGACAAATATTCAGGGCCGAAGCGAGTAGCTAATTTTACCTCCGTGAAAGATCCGTTGAAATTTTTTGTTTTGGAGATGCAATTTCAGGCTAGTGATTCCTATTACAAGAACTTTGTAAATAGTCAATTTATGTCATCAATTGCTGCATGTAACAGTTGACGAAAAAGAAAAGAAGTTACACGATAGTGAAGCGCTGTCAACTCCAGTGATTCGCTGTCTCGATGTGCCAACTAGACTATAGTAATTTTTCGTCATCACCTCACAACCAACGATCCGAGGATATCAAACAACTTGACAACACACAGATTAGAGAGCAGTGATTTCCTTCTCTCCACGATATTCTGAGTAAGAAATACCTCGTTCATCGCAAGCCAAGGCGCCGCTTGGTCAATTTGACTTCCTACAGACATAATTTCTGTTGCGTCCCATTTCCATGTTTGGCTCTCGTTTAGTCTTTGCTACTACCATCCTTTGTTTCGCTACTTGGAATCTTCTTTCATTTGTCTAAGGGAGAGATGTGTAATGTATGGCTGGTCATGTGCTCTTTATATATCCTCCTCTTTTTTTTTGAAGAATATCACATCGATCTTCTATTTATCAAGTGCGTGCTGAAGGAGAGATAAATGACAATCCCATGTGAAAGCTTTGTTTTTTTTCCAGGTCATTGTCTTGAGTAGTTCGCAGCAGAGTAAAGCATGTTCTATGGCAATACCTGCTCATATCACTTTCAAAGACAAATATATACTTCTCTTGGTTCTCTAAATATTCAAGAAACTACTCCCTCCATACCGTTTTATGGGCCTATGTGTATCGCTACATCAACAATTTAACCGACGTAATATAAATTTTATAATGTAAAATTATGTCATTAGAAAATATAATATCCAAAGTTTCTAATGATATTTTTTGTAATATATAAATATGGAAATATTAAGTTGGTCAAATTTATGATCTATACATAGTGCAGGATTAATAAACCGGTATAGTGGTAGTAGCAAGAGAACCTTTGTGCAGTAAAGTCATCTTTTATCTCTAAATAGGAATCCCCCACTATCTCATTTTCCTGCACTCTGGTGAAGCCACGTCATCACTTTTGTACGACTGCATACGTGCCGCCTGCTTCTCCTTGCTTCGTCGCTGGACCCTTACGTGGGCTTGAACGATGTGGGCTGGACGTGGGCTCGCATCCTTCATTTTCCGGCTTGCCCGCCGTTCACCACTTCAGTTATTAAAAAAAAGCCAGATCCGCTGTTCGTCTTCCTCAGCGGGGGCGACCTTCCGTCCTCCACCCCCAAATGAATGATCCACCTGCGACCTGTAGCCTCCTCCTCACAAATGCTGATGAAAACGCCTCATAAATCCTATCAATCACGGCTGGTAACTGCTTGAAGAACCTCATCCGCCGCCACTGCCCGGCCCCAACTTAAAAAGAAGGCCATGCTGCCATACGCTTCAATCAAGAAACCCTGCTCGCCCCGTCACCATTGCCACCTGCCTCAATGCTGGTACTGCCCGCTCCCAATTCTAATTTCTTCTCTACTTTGTTTTCAGTCCCTCATTGTGTATTCCCAATCTGGCAGGTTGAACTACGGCTGGCAAATCCGCTCCACCTTTTGGCCCTGCAACCCATTTTCTTGGATCGATTCTGACCATTGCTACCTCACCGCCACCGGATTTCTTTCGATTTTTGGAATTATCGATCTGCTCTCTGAAGAATTCATCCGATTTATTGACTTCGTGGACCGCGGTCTGCTCGCCGAATCTAGGAAACACCATCTATCATCACGTGTACTAACTGCAGGCACTACAGAACACCTACTTTCATTGGTACGCAAATCTAATCTCCTCTCCTACTCGCGAATCTTACCTCATGTTCTTAAGTTTGTATTTACATTGGCTGAGCACATAGTAACTTTTATTTGTTACCTCCCCTGAATTAGTTATTTAGTTCCATTGTAATTTGCTCTCCTGCAATCTTCCGTCAATGCACGTGTTCAGATATATGTTGTCTACAATCTACAGGCCACAAGAACAGTACCTCTTATTCTCAATTCGCCCGTGTGTGGCTGCAAAGATGGATGCCCCTGAAAGTTCTGAAAATCCTCCGAACCATCATGTTAGTCATTCCATCTCACGCAGGCGTGGACGACCAGATTGCCTAGAGGTCAGAACAACAATACCTGACTGGTAGGTGTATATATAGCTCTGAAGATTTCTCTGTCTATTTTACCTTCATGTTAATAGCAATCAATCAGAAGCAGGACTAGCAAAAGCTATGCTCTCTCTCTGTCGATCCATTATACTGGGCTATGGTTCTCATCATATTTGTACAAGTGAATGCCAGCCACCGTGTGGTTGCCTAATAGTTATGGTCTAGCATGTTACTGTTCTGTTATGGTCCAAAATGTTTTAGTCATCTGGTCAGTAATTTTTTAAGTTATGCCTGTATGGATTATCAGCTTTTTGGGCAAATTCAATTAGGTGGTGCTGCATTATTTGACCAATTTTCTTATAGCTTTCCACTCATGTTCAATATTTCTCCATAATTTGAAAAAATAACTTATTAAATGTAGGAAGAGTGGAAACAAGACACAACGAAGGGTGATGTATTTCCAAATGCTTGCAAGTGCAGGGTCTTCAATTTCTACGGCCTGAATAAATAGACTATGTCAATCAAATCTATATAGATGAGTGTCTCGACCTAATTGTTCAACCTAACTGCATGAATTGGCTTCAAGTAGGTAGGTGAACAACCAAATGACCTAAAGTCAGAAACATCTTTCTTTTTGGAACATAGGTTTGGTCTTTATTCTGAAAGATGAAAGGTATCACTATGAATGCCTCATCCTGATTTCTCTATTGTCGATATAATATAGCTTTTATTTTTTTCTGAAAATCCTTTGTTTGTTTGGCAATAATGAGGATTTTCTTGAAGTGGAAATGCAGATATTGGTGATTTGTGATTCATGTATGCATATGGTACAATGATGCCCTCTCTAAAGGTATAATTGAGTATTTATGGATTATTTGGTAGTTCACCTTACTTTTTTGTTTCACCTATTGAAATAAAGTTAAAGCAAATGCTATGAAGGGTATGAATAATATTTATTATCCATTTTCTCAAACCTTTGTGCCCAACAGATTAGAATGCCTGGAGCATCCTCAGTGTATGGGATGGGTAAGGCTATTCACTCACTAATGTCATGCAAGAAAAGACGACCTCTTAAAACAATGAATAACTTAATCAATACAATTCAATTTCATAATACATTTCTATTTATATTTCATAATGCTACATATGTGGTGCTTTGTGTCCAACACACCAACGAGGCCAACTGCATATGTGCTTCCACCTTCAACTCAAGCAAGATGTATACCGAGGAAATACAAAGACTCAGGGACACCGAACGACCTTTGCATCTAATGTTACAAGAAGGGAGCCAAGACGAACATTCACGTGTGGACATTGCAAGTATACTTGGATAGTTTGGATCTGATTATCCGTTCTTCACAATTGAAAAAGACATGTCACGGCTATCCTCTATGGCTTGAAAATCTAGAAAGACACTTAATAGTTATTGGTGCACTCATCGAGTACTCAAATAATGTAGTAAAGCTGTTTATTTACTTTCCAAATCATGAAATGCCATATTTTCCAAGAAAGTTTTCACAAAGCTCAATGAATTGTGTTCTTAGGTTTTCCGCAGCAACGCGCGGGGTATCATCTAGTTTTTGTTAGTGACAGGCACCGCTCACATCTAATTGATAATCATTTCCGTATGTTGTGCATCATAGTTTACATGCATCTCTTGAGAGTTGAGATTAAGAATCATATTATAGTTTAGGTCTCGTTTCTTTTGGTAAAGCGATGGACATAAAAAGAAGTATAGATTGATAAAGTGGAATATTATATGTCTGCTAAAAGATCAAGGGGGCTTACGTATCGAGGTTCTAGAGTTAAATAACAAGAGCTTACTTAGCAAGTGGTTATATAAGCTCTTGAATGAAAATGGCATGTGGCAAGAGCTGCTGCATAAGAAATAACTACATTCTAAAACTTTATCTCAGATTTCAGCAAAGCCAACCGACTCTCCATTTTTGAAAGGATTAATGAATATTAAAGAAGACTTCTTCGCTAGAGAATCTTTTGTTATCGGTAATGGTCGTAATACTCGGTTCTGGGAGGATATCTGGTTAGGGAATAAATCGCTCGCTGATGAATACCCAACCCTGTATAATATTGTGTACCATAAGCAGGTAGCGGTTGCAAGTGTCATGGACTCAATCCCACTAAATATAGGATTTAGAAGTACGTTGGGTGGTAATAAGTGGGATAGGTGGATCCATCTTTTACAGCGACTCATTTTAGTTCAGCTAACTAATGTTGATGATGTATTTAGATGGAACTTGACTACTTCGGGGTCTTTTTCTGTCAAATCAATGTATCATGACTTGCTCAATGACCATACTGTTTATCTTAGAAAATATATTTAGAAGATGAAAGTCCCATTAAAGATTAAGATATTCATGTGGTTCCTTCATAAGAAAGTGATCCTTACAAAAGATAATTTGCATAAAAGAAATTGGCAAGGACGTACTACATGTTGCTTTTGTGATCAAGAGGAAACAATACAACATCTCTTTATATCTTGTCCGTTCGCAAAAATGATATGGAGGATTGTGTTTATGACTTTTAATATACCACCACCTTTGAATATTACAAATATGTTTGGGAATTGGATAAAAGGGGTGGTTAAAAAAGATAAAGGACACATTAGAGTCGGTGTGTGCGCTGTTCTTTGGACGATATGGAAGGCCAGGAATGACTTTGTGTTTAACAGGAAAAGTTTCCTGATACGTCTCAAACGTATCTATAATTTCTTATGTTCCATGCTACTTTTATGATGATACTCACATGTTTTATACACACTTTATGTCATTATTATGCATTTTCCGGCAGTAACCTATTGATGAGATGCCGAAGAGCCAGTTGCTGTTTTCTTTGGTTTCAGAAATCCTACAAAGGAAATATTCTCGAATTGGAAGAAATCAACGCCCAGGGTCTTATTTTTCCACGAAGCTTCCAAGACCGAAAGGGATACGAAGGGGACGAGGCGCCGCCACCATAGGGCCGCGCGGCCGAGGGGCCCGCGCCGCCCTATGGTGTGGGCCCCTCGCGCCGCCTCCAACCCTGCCCTTCCGCCTACTTAAAGCCTTCGTCGCGAAACCCCGTACCGAGAGCCACGATACGGAAACCTTCCAGACGCCGCCGCCAATCCCATCTCGGGGATTCGAGGAGATCGCCTCGCACCCTGCCGAGAGGGAATCATCTCCCGAGGACTCTTCATCACCATGATCACCCCCGGATTAATGTGTGAGTAGTTCACCCCTGGACTATGGGTCCATAGCAGTAGCTAGATGGTTGTCTTCTCCTCTTGTGCTATCATGTTGGATCTTGTGAGCTGTCTATCATGATCAAGATCATCTATTTGTAATGCTACATGTTGTGTTTGTTGGGATCCGATGAATATGGAATACTATGTCAAGTTGATTATCAATCTATCATATATGTTATTTATGTTCTTGCATGCTCTCCGTTGCTAGTAGAGGCTCTGGCCAAGTTGATACTTGTGACTCCAAGAGGGAGTATTTATGCTCGATAGTGGGTTCATGCCTCCATTGAATCTGGGACAGTGACAGAAAGTTCTAAGGTTGTGGATGTGCTGTTGCCACTAGGGATAAAACATCAATGCTTTGTCTAAGGATATTTGTGTTGATTACATTACGCACCATACTTAATGCAATTGTCTGTTGTTTGCAACTTAATACCGGAAGGGTTCGGATGATAACCTGAAGGTGGACTTTTAGGCATAGATGCATGCTGGATAGCGGTCTATGTACTTTGTCGTAATGCCCTGATTAAATCTCATAGTAGTCATCGTGATATATGTATGTGCATTGTTATGCCTTCTCTATTTGCCAATTGCCCAACTGTAATTTGTTCACCCAACATGCTATTTATCTTATGGGAGAGACACCACTAGTGAATTGTGGACCCCGATCCATTCTTTACATCTGAAATACAATCTACTGCAATACTGTTCTTTACTGTTCTTCGCAAACAAACATCATCTTCCACACTATACATTTAATCCTTTGTTTACAGCAAGCCGGTGAGATTGACAACCTCACGTTACGTTGGGGCAAAGTACTTTGATTGTGTTGTGCAGGTTCCACATTGGCGCCGGAATCCCTGTGTTGCGCCGCACTACACTCCGCCACCAACAACCTTCACGTGTTCCTTGACTCCTACTGGTTCAATAACCTTGGTTTCTTACTAAGGGAAAACTTGCTGCTGTGCGCATCACACCTTCCTCTTGGGGTTCCCAACGGACGTGTGTCTTACACTCCATCAAGCTCTTTTTCTGGCGCCGTTGCCGGGGAGATCAAGAAACGCTGCAAGGGGAGTATCCCACATCCAATCTCTTTACTTTGTTTTTGTCTTGCTTTACTTTATTTTATTTACTGCTTTGTTTGCTCTTTATATCAAAAATACAAAAAAATTAGTTGCTAGCTTTACTTTATTTACTGTCTTGTTTGCGTTCTCTATATCAAAAACACAAAAATTAGTTACTTGCATTTACTTTATTTAGTTTGCTTTATTTACTACTGCTAAAATGGGTACTCCTGAGAATACTAAGTTGTGTGACTTCACTAGCACAAATAATAATGATTTCCTATGCACACCTATTGCTCCACCTGCTACTACAGCAGAATTTTTTGAAATTAAACCTGCTTTACTAAATCTTGTTATGAGAGAGCAATTTTCTGGTGTTAGTTCTGATGATGCTGCTGCCCATCTTAATAATTTTGTTGAACTTTGTGAAATGCAAAAGTATAAGGATGTAGATGGTGACATTATAAAATTAAAATTGTTTCCTTTCTCCTTAAGAGGAAGAGCTAAAGATTGGTTGCTATCTTTGCCTAAAAATAGTATTGATTCATGGACTAAATGTAAGGATGCTTTTATTGGTAGATATTATCCTCCCGCTAAAATTATATCTTTGAGAAGTAGCATAATGAATTTTAAGCAATTGGATAATGAACATGTTGCTCAAGCATGGGAAAGAATGAAATCTTTGGTGAAGAATTGCCCTACCCATGGACTAACTACTTAGATGATCATCCAAACCTTTTATGCAGGATTGAATTTTTCTTCGCGGAACCTATTGGATTCAGCTGCTGGAGGTACTTTTATGTCCATCACTTTAGGGGCGACAACAAAGCTTCTTGATAATATGATGATCAACTACTCTGAATGGCACACTGAAAGGGCTCCACAAGGTAAGAAGGTAAATTCTGTTGAAGAAACCTCTTCCTTGAGTGATAAGATTGATGTGATTATGTCTATGCTTGTGAATGGTAGATCTAATGTTGATCCTAATAATGTTCCTTTAGCTTCATTGGTTGCCCAATAAGAACATGTTGATGTGAACTTCATTAAAAATAATAATTTCAACAACAATGCTTATAGGAATAATTCTGGTAACAACTATAGGCCATATCCTTCTAATAATGGTAATGGTTATGGTAATTCTTATGGTAATTCTTACAACAATAATAGGAGTGTACCCCTGGTCTTGAAGCCATGCTTAAAGAATTTATTAGTACACAAAGTGCTTTTAACAAATCTGTTGAGGAAAAGCTTGGTAAAATTGATATTCTTGCTTCTAAGGTTGATAGTCTTGCTGCTGATGTTGATCTTTTAAAATTGGAAGTTATGCCTAATGAAGATAAAGATATTAAGTCATTTGCTACAGCAAACGCCATCCAAGTTCGAATTAATGAAAATATTAGATTGATGGATGAATTGCATACTAGGTGGGAAACAGAAGAAAACGAAAAACTTGCTAAAGAGAATAATGTAGCTAAAGTTTGGACTATTACCACCACTAGTAATGTTAATGCTTCACATGTTGCTAAACCTCCTACTATCAATGATAAAATAATTGGTGTTGGCAATGTTTATACTCCTAGTGCAAAGCGCAAAATTGCCTGAAACTGCTTGTGATTAATAAACTGAAATTTTTCAAAATATTAGGGACAATGATCCCATTGCTGTAGATCATAATGGTTTAGATTTTGATGATTGTCACATCTCTGAAGTTATAAAGTTCTTACAAAAACTTGCTAAAAGTCCCAATGCTAGTGCTATAAATTTCGCATTTACAAAACATATTACAAATGCTCTCATAAAAGCTAGAGAAGAGAAATTAAAACTTGAAACTTCTATTCCTAGGAAGTTAGAAGATGGTTGGGAGCCCATCATTAGGATGAAGGTCAATGATTTTGATTGTAATGCTTTATGTGATCTTGGTGCAAGTATTTCTATTATGCCTAAGAAAATCTATGATATGCTTGACTTGCCACCATTGAAAAATTATTATTTGGATGTTAATCTTGCTGATCATGCTATAAAGAAACCTTTTGGGAGGATTGATAATGTTCGCATTATGGTTAATAATAACCTTGTACCCGTTGATTTTGTTGTCTTGGATATTGAATGCAATGCATCTTGTCCCATTATATTGGGAAGACCTTTTCTTCGAACTGTTGGTGCTATCATTGATACGAAGGAAGGTAATATTAAATATCAATTTCCTCTCAAGAAAGGTATGGAACACTTACCTAGAAAGAGAATGAAGTTACCTTATGATTCTATTATTAGAACAAATTATGATGTTGATGCTTCATCTCTTGATAATACTTGATTCACACTTTCTGCGCCTAGCTGAAAGGCGTTAAAGCGCTTATGGGAGACAACCCATTATTTTACTTCTGCACTTTTATTTTATATTTGAGTCTTGGAAGTTTTTACTACTGTAGCAGCCTCTCCTTATCTTTATTTTATTGCATTTTTGTGCCAAGTAAAGTCTTCGATAGTAAAGTCAATACTAGATTTGGATTACTGCGCAGAAACAGATTTCTTGCTGTCACGAAATTTAGCAGCCCCTTCTGTAGGAAATTTAGAAAAATCTGCCAATTTACGTGTGTGGTCCTCAGATATGTACGCAACTTTCATTCAATTTGAGAATTTTCATCTGAGCAAGTTAAGTGCCCCATAAAAATTCGTCTTTACGGACTGTTCTGTTTTGACAGATTCTGCCTTTTATTTCGCATTGCCTGTTTTGCTATGTTTGATGGATTTCTTTGTTCCATTAACTTTCAGTAGCTTTGTGCAATGTCCAGAAGTGTTAAGAATGATTATGTCACCTCTGAATATATGAATTTTCAATTATGCACTAACCCTCTAATGAGTTTGTTTTGAGTTTGGTGTGGAGGAAGTTTTCAAGGGTCAAGAGAGGAGGATGATACAATATGATCAAGAAGAGTGAAAAGTCTAAGCTTGGGGATGCCCCGTGGTTCATCCCTGCATATTTTAAGAAGACTCAAGCATCTAAGCTTGGGGATGCCCAAGACATCCCTTCTTCATCGACAACTTATCAGGTCACCTCTGGTGAAACTATATTTTTATTCCGTCACATCTTATGTGCTTTACTTGGAGCGTCTGTTTGTTTTTGTTTTTGTTTTTGTTTGAATAAAATCGGATCCTGGCATTCTTTGTGTGGGAGAGAGACACGCTCTGCTGTTTCGTATGAACACATGTGTTCTTAGCTTTACATTTAATGTTCATGGCGAAGGTTGAAACTGCTTCGTTCATTGTTATATGGTTGGAAACAGAAAATGCTTCATGTGGTAATTGGTATAATGTCTTGAATAATTTGATACTTGGCAATTGTTGTGCTCATATAGATCATGTTTAAACTCTTGCATCATGTACTTTTCACCTATTAATGAAGAACTACATAGAGCTTGTTAAAATTTGGTTTGCATGATTGGTCTCTCTAGAGTCTAGATATTTTCTGGTTAAGGTGTTTGAACAACAAGGAGACAATGTAGAGTCTTATAATGCTTGCAATATGTTCTTATGTAAGTTTTGCTGTATTATACTTGAGTTTGCTTCAAACAACCTTGCTAGCCTAAGCCTTGTATTGAGAGGGATTTCTTCTCGTGCATCCAAATCCTTGAGCCAAAAACTATGCCATTTGTGTCCACCATACCTACCTACTACATGGTATTTCTCTGCCATTCCAAAGTAAATTACTTGAGTGCTACCTTTAAAATTCTATTCTTTGTCTTTGCAATATATAGCTCATGGGAAAATAGCCTTAAAAACTATTGTGGTGAAGAATATGTAGCTATGTATCTTATTTCTTATAAGTTGCTTGTTGAGCGGTAACCATGTTTCTGGGGACGCCACCAACTATTACACCTTTGTTGAATATCATGTGAGTTGCTATGCATGTTCGTCTTGTCTGAAGTAAGGGTGATTTATCATGATCAAATGGTTTGAGTATGCATATTGTTAGAGAAGAACATTGGGCCGCTAACTAAAGCCATGATCCATGGTGGAAGTTTCAGTTTGGACAATTAATCCTCAATCTCTTATGAGAATATTTTCTGTTGTTGAATGCTGATGCATTAAAGAGGAGTCCATTATCTGTTGTCTATGTTGTCACGGTATGGATGTCTAAGTTGAGAATAATCAAAAACGAGAAATCAAATGCGATCTTTCTCCTTAGACCTTTGTACAGGCGACATAGAGGTACCCCTTTGTGACACTTGGTTGAAACATATGTTATGCAATGATAATCCATGTAAATCCAAGCTAATTAGGACAAGGTGCGAGCACTATTGGTAATCTATGCATGAGGCTTGCAACTTATAGGATGTCTTATACATAACACATATGATTTATTACTACCGTTGACAAAATTGTTTCTATGTTTTCAAAATGAAAAGCTCTAGCACAAAAATAGTAATCCATGCTTCCCTCTGCGAAGGGCCTATCTTCTACTTTATTGTTGAGTTAGTCTACCTACTTCTTTGTATCTTAGAAGCAAACACTTGTATCAACTGTGTGCATTGATTCTTACATGTTCACCTATTGCACTTGTTATATTACTTTGTGTTGACAATTATCCATGAGATAAACATGTTGAAGTTGAAAGCAACTGCTGAAACTTATATCTTCCTTTGTGTTGTTTCAAAGCTTTCTACTAAGAATTTATTGCTTTATGAGTTAACTCTTATGCAAGTCTTATTGATGCTTGTCTTGAAAGTACTATTCATGAAAAGTCTTTGCTATATGATTCAGTTGTTTAATCATTGTCTTTACCATTGCTTCGAATCGCTGCATTCATCTCGTATGCTTTACAATAGTATTGATCAAGATTATGATAGCATGTCACTTCAGAAATTATCCTTGTTATCGTTTACCTACTCGAGGCGAGTAGGAACTAAGCTTGGGGATGCTTGCTACGTCTCAAACGTATCTATAATTTCTTATGTTCCATGCTACTTTTATGATGATACTCACATGTTTTATACACACTTTATGTCATTATTATGCATTTTTCGGCACTAACCTATTGACGAGATGCCGAAGAGCCAGTTGTTGTTTTCCGTTGTTTTTGGTTTCAGAAATCCTACAAAGGAAATATTCTCGGAATTGGACGAAATCAACGCCCAGGGTCTTATTTTGCCACGAAGCTTCCAGAAGACCGGGATACGAAGTGGGGCGACGAGGCGCCGCCACCATAGGGCCGCGCGGCTAGAGGGGGGCCCGCACCGCCCTATGGTGTGGGCCCCTCGCGCCGCCTCTAACCCTGCCCTTCCGCCTACTTAAAGCCTTTGTCGCGAAAACCCCAGTACCGAGAGCCACGATACGGAAAACCTTCCAGAGACGCCGCCGCCGCCAATCCCATCTCGGGGGATTCAGGAGATCGCCTCCGGCACCCTGCCGGAGAGGGGAATCATCTCCGGAGGACTCTTCATCACCATGATCGCCTCCGGATTGATGTGTGAGTAGTTCACCCTGGACTATGGGTCCATAGCTAGATGGTTGTCTTCTCCTCTTGTGCTATCATGTTGGATCTTGTGAGCTGCCTATCATGATCAAGATCATCTATTTGTAATGCTACATGTTGTGTTTGTTGGGATCCGATGAATATGGAATACTATGTCAAGTTGATTATCAATCTATCATATATGTTGTTTATGTTCTTGCATGCTCTCCGTTGCTAGTAGAGGCTCTGGCCAAGTTGATACTTGTGACTCCAAGAGGGAGTATTTATGCTCGATAGTGGGTTCATGCCTCCATTGAATCTGGGATAGTGACAGAAGTTCTAAGGTTGTGGATGTGATGTTGCCACTAGGGATAAAACATCAATGCTTTGTCTAAGGATATTTGTGTTGATTACATTACGCACCATACTTAATGCAATTGTCTGTTTTTGCAACTTAATACTGAAGGGGTTCGGATGATAACCGAAGGTGGACTTTTAGGCATAGATGCATGCTGGATAGCGGTCTATGTACTTTGTCGTAATGCCTGATTAAATCTCATAGTAGTCATCGTGATATATGTATGTGCATTGTTATGCCTTCTCTATTTGTCAATTGCCCAACTGTAATTTGTTCACCCAACATGCTATTTATCTTATGGGAGAGACACCACTAGTGAACCGTGGACCCCGGTCCATTCTTTACATCTGAAATACAATCTACGCAAACTCTGTTTACAAGCGGTGAGATTGACAACCTCACCGTTACGTTGGGGCAAAGTACTTTGATTGTGTTGTGCAGGTTCCACGTTGGCGCCGGAATCCCTGGTGTTGCGCCGCACTACACTCCGCCACCAACAACCTTCACGTGTTCCTTGACTCCTACTGGTTCGATAACCTTGGTTTCTTACTGAGGGAAAACTTGCTGCTGTGCGCATCACACCTTCCTCTTGGGGTTATACCTATGGCTACCCATTGGATCCATATATGATCCTATCTACAGCCGGCAGAAGAGCGACAAGCTATGGATATTGGATGCAACCGATTGGCAAAGGTAGCACGGGATTTCTACAGCCAGTGCGGTTGGTGTGCAGATAGACGGCTATCATGTTAATGCAGAGGCGCTCCATGTTGCTGGTTTTTTTTAGATGGCTCATTTTTGGTGAGACCTTATGTGATCCAAAATGCTCTGAGATAATATGTTGTACTGCTGAGTTATTAATAAAATAAAATTGTATGCATCAATTGATGCAGAGGCTGGGATGCCCCATTTCGAAAAAAAAGAGTGAAGCAGGCGACCACGAGGCACATACCTGCACGGACGTGGTCGTGGAGGCGGGAGGGGTTGACCTGGGCAAGAATTTTTTTTAGAGAGAAGGCGGCTGACCTGGGCAAGATGGGCGGGGCGTAAGCTGGGTGGGCTATGGGGCTGGGTGGCCTGCCGACGTGGCCGGGGTCGCGCGTTGGCTTGGACAGGAGCCGTCGCATACACAAAAATAAATGGGAAAGTGATTTCCATATTGAGATACACAAGTTATGATCCCTATCTAGTCTTCTGAGTTTTCTTCGTGTGTTTTCCTTTCTTCTGATTGCGACGCAACCATGGACAATCTTCATTATTTAACATGATGCTTGAGTCAGTTTTCACTTTGAAGGGTCTGTTTTTTTTTAATCAGAGACCCGCTTTTGTTGTATTAATGTTACCGGGGGATGCGAATCCAGGATAAGCCATTGAGCCGTTATTCGGCTTTGAATATAATCTGAACTGTTATGTGTGTTTTGTTTCAACCTGAATAAATTGATCCTGGGCCTAGTAATTTTCTCTGCGTATCTTGTTTCAACCTGAATAAATTGGAATTGGGCCAAGTAATTTAGGTCCAGTAATTTCCTCTGCGTGTCTTGTTTCGACCTCAATAAATTGGCCTTTGGCCTAGTAATTTCCTCTGCATGCCTTGTTTCGACCTGAATAAATTGGCCTTGGGCCTTTAGTCAGCCAATCTGGCCCAAGGACACCACGTGTCAACACCCGGATTTTTACTTCCACATGCCTATTATGTCATACCTCGCAATCCCAGGAATATTACTTTTGCGAGACATAATAGATTGATATCACAGAACATTATTCATTACAAACCATAATAGTCTTACATCAAAGGATCACATGATCCAGTCTTAATACAACAATTGATCTAAGGATCAAATACATAGCACATAGCGGAAGAAACGTAGTAGTGGTCCATCTGTTCCACAGGCAACGCTTGACGTCAGGAAGTAGTCCTAGTTATCATAGAAGTCCTGATGTCCATCTTCCTGGTAGTGGTGCTCCTCTTCATAGTCTGGCCATTTGAATAGCCAGGGACAAAGCCATGAGTACTTTTAAAGTACTCGCAAACCATTACTAATAGAAGTACTAAAATCTCTAATGGATTCTAAGCTCTAGTTTCATTTGCACAAAGCCAGTTTTATTTCTCAAACACTGTAATAGTCAAAGACTCTTTATTTCTCAAAACCTACTCAAGTGGGAACATTAGTGTCATTCCCACAACTCTGTTGTGATTAAAGTCAAAGTCACAATTCAAGTTCTAGTCACAAGTCACCAGTCATATGTCGCATTTTGAGAAGTTCTGATGACGGAACAGTATGGCCTTTCCAACTGTCCATGACCGAGGACGCGGCTATTCGAATAGTTTTACACTCTGCAGAGGTCGCACACTTTTGCCGCAATAATTGCAATAATCCATCAAGGGTAAGTGGCCCTGATTTATCACACTCATTGTGCAGACTTCCAATCATAACCTTTCATTTACATACCCTAGTACAGGCACCTCTCCCTATGAGTTTGGCCTCCCAGCCATGGCAAACCGCCATCCTGGGAACTGCAAAGGGCTTGGGTCGGATATTCACCTCATTTCACGTCATTTTACTTTCAACGGAGGCAGCCTCGGCATAACCCCTATGACGCTTGTTCAGAGGGAACCCATACTAAAATACATAAGTTTCCAGTTAAGCCCTACCCAGATTCAGGTATTGTGGGGGTACTATAGAATTGGAATGGTATCGCATCCGAACCCAACCATCAGTTTTTGTCAAAGAGTCACCTTGTTCACAAAAAGTCATATTCACCTTCAAAACTTTCAATAGAATGACTCATCATTCTAAGGTTTTCAAAGTCAATTGCTTCACAAGTTCCCATCTAGAGTAGTCAATTTTAGTTTTAGCACTAGCAACTAAGCATGAGGGGTGCTAACTAAATTTCAGCTCTTTAGGCTAAGTTTGAGGCTCTTGTAACATTCTATCTCTAGACCAATACCAAATATAAGAAAGCTTTGGTAAACAAAGTAAAGAGTGCAAGATAAAAAAAATGGGCTTGGACTATCCTTAATCAAAAGAATATTGCATGGGTGGCTTGCTCTAGTAGAGCTTCGCTCATAGTAATATCTTGTATTGGTAAAAGCTTGCCTTGAGTGGTATAGTTGTCAAAGTGTTCTTCTTCTTCCTCGTAGAAGATCTCCTCCTCCTCGTAGCCTTCCGTACTAGGGTCTATAAACGGATACAAGGTAACAATCACCAAACAATACTTAAGGAGGCTATTTAGCCTTAATGGCCCACTCAAGATGATCTAGCATCGTCACAATCATCACTCAACATAACACTAGGGTTTTCTTCTTTAGTGTTAGGAAAATAATTTCCTCTCATTGAAATTACTATGATTTAATTTCCTCAAATAAGTAAGTATGAGATCATGTTGACCAAAGTCAACACTTCATATTTACCATTTGGGAAAATGATTTAAATGAGATACTACATCTCATACAATTTAAATGCTACTTTGGAAATATTTAACATCTCAAGTAATAACATATGGGGTCATGAAGACTAATGTCATCACCTCACATTGAATTACTTGTGAAAGTGATTTAAATGAGATGCTACACCTCATAGATTTGAAATACTAAATTTGAAATAATTTAAATGGGCTAGAAATGACTACATAGCCATTATTTGAATCTAGCCCCTGATCATATTAAGCAACCATGTCCTATTTTTGCATAAACAATTAGAGTTTTTGAAATGTGATTTTTGAGAGTTGGAAACAACTCAAAATGAATTATGGTTGATTTTTAATAATTGTTTGAAATCAGAAAATCTACTAAATTGTTATTTTTAGTGTAAGTGATCTACAATGAAACAAGGGTTGAGACCCGTGGGGTTGGATAGAGAATTTCATAAGATTTCCAACAAAATTGAAATCACTCAATTTGGTTTTGTAGATTTGAAGTTATTCAATTTCTGGCAAAGCACTAGTATTGAATTTGGGTTAAAAAGGATTTAAACGAAATAAACGAATTCAAATTTGTGGGCTCGTGCGGGAAACTGAAATGGGCCAGAGAGAGAAGCAGGCCGGCCCAGTAGCACGTCTCGCACGCCCGGGCCGCCTGACAAAGGGACCCACTGTCAGCGTGTCTTAACCAGCCCGAAGCGGTACGTGCACCGTGGCCGTAGGATTAGATCCCGATCGGACGGTCGACGCTCGTCATCATCGACGACGAGCACAACCCTACTGGCGGCGAGCACCAGGGCGTCGGCGGCTCACCTGAGCTCTGGCGAGGGTTGGCATTGGCGGTGTTTGACATGGAAGACGATGGCGAGGTCAGCGAGGGTCGTGGGAGCGGCGGAGGTGGACGGGAGTGTCTCCTCCGTCTGGCTACTGCCGTGGTGGAATCCGGCGAAATTGGGGCAGCTCCGGCGATAATGTGGAGGGGGAAGGGGTCAAGGGGGTTCAGTGAAGAGTGGGGAGTGAGATGGTGTGAAGAAACAGCAAGGGGGAGGCCTCCTTTTATAGGGTTGTCGAGGTGTTGCGGCTCATGGGCGGGTCATCGTCATCGACGATGCTACGTCGGCGCAAAGGCGTGGGCGAGGGCAGGGGACGGTGCAGCGTGGCCTGACGGTCCTTGCGAGCATCACCGCATAGCAGGAGGGAGACGGGATGGCTCGGGCGACGATGATGTCTGTCACGGGTCCGGCGGGTCTCGTCGACGGTGGCGAGGGCTACAGTCGTCTAGAGGGCAGGTGAGCATGTCTGGGCGGTTGCTGGCATCGTGGCAAAGCTGCTGGCGAGCGCTGAAGGCAAGGTGAGGTCGAGGTCAACGGGGCGACGTCGTGCACTGACGTGTCCAGGGGCATGTATGTGCACGCTCTGGCGCGTCCTGGCATCCCTGGGCACGTCCTGTGCTGAGCTGTGCAGTGCTCTCCTTAGCCAATAGCGAGCATGAGCAGGTGCAGGGAAGTGAGGGCAAGTTGAAGGACATTGTGAGGTCAACCAGAGGTGAGTGGAAAGAGAGGGGCATGGAGGAGTGGCATGGTACATGATATATGCAAGGTTTGGTCAATTTCTCCTTTGAACAGTAGGGCAAAAGCATGGCATGGTCCAGAGGGGAGTGGGATGAGTGTGTGGTGACATAGGCATGGATGGTTTAGGCCAAAATCCATTAGATTATAGCATGTATGCTCAAAGTCAAATAGTGCTCACCAAGTGTTTCATGAAATGGCCGAAAGAGAAATATTTTTGAATTTTGGCATAAAATTTTATGGGTGTGACTCACACAATGTTTGGCACCTCCTGGTGGTCTTGGTTTGAAATTTGGGAAAATTTGGTGAAAATCCAAAATGGGGATGATCTATAATCTGTTTCAATGTTGCCACTTGGCATGCTTATAATAAGCAATTGAAAAAGAACTTGCATGGATGGTCAACACCAAAAGTGATCACCTTGATGTGCTCTTGGATGTGGTGCAAAGAGTTGAGAAAGTTTGGTTTAGGTTTTGATTAAAACAGGGGCTCAAAGTAGGTAACATGTTAAAATTGTCACATCTGACCATTATCATATGTGACTTGCATTTTTCATTTTCTTTTCTTTTGTTTTGATTTTCTTTGACCAAAAGGTATTCTTTTGAGTTTAGAAAGGTTTTCAAACCATTTACACAAGGTAAGATGGCCTAGGTTAGGATTTTTCAAAAATGGCCAAAGCTCACATATGGTTATCGTTTCATTTGATTTTTCTTTGTTGGTTTCTCTTTGATATTGAAAAGGTGTAGGGTTTAGGGTTTTGATCTTGTTCAACACTTCAAACAAACATTCATGGCAAGAATCCCACATACATGCATGAACACTATGCACATAGGGGAAAGTAATTCAAAAAATTTGTTGGCTCCAAATTTTGGAAAAAGGGAAATTGTGTTTTCTTTGCTTTGAAAATTTGGGGTGTTACAAACCTTCCCCTCTTAAACAAAATCTTGTCCCGAGATTTAAGAAAAGTTAGGAACCTAAGAGAGATTGGGCAATTGGGTTAACAGGAAAACATACTCTCATGGCATTGGGCGCTTCCTGGGCTTCTGTTGCACTCATGTGGTAGAGACGGCCGTTGCGGTTGTTCGGGTTCCTTCCAGTTGCGAAACGGCGCTGTTGCTGGGCAGGTGTAGCGGTATTGGGGGCTGTCTTTGCCAGTTTCTTGGGGCACTCATTGGAGTAATGACCCGTAACTCCACATTCATAGCAGGTCACTGTTGATTTGTCCTTTGGGGCGATGGGTACAGTATTGCTTCCAGTCCTTGGGACAGTGTTGGTGTTGTTGTTGTTACCATTGTGGTGGTTGTTGTTGTTGTTGTTGGGGTTGTTGTTGTTGTTGTTGCCTCCGGGCTTCGGGTGTCCTCCATTGTTGTTGGTGTAGTTTGGACGGAACGTCTGAGCAGGTGGCTTGTTGTGTCTTGAGGAAAATCCTCCAGGTGAATTGTTGCGGTACTTCTGTGCATTGCTGGATCCATTCTGGTGCATCATACGACGCTTGCGGTTCTCATTGGTTTGGTGCAGCTTTCCTTCCATCTGGATGGCAAAGTCCACCAGGGTTTCCAGGTCAGCAAACGGAATATTCACTAGCACTGTCTCCATCTCATCATGCAGTCCATTCAGGAATCTCTCTTTCTTCTTCTCATTGGTGTCTCCTCATCCGGGGCGTACCTAGACAGAGAGTAAGGAATCACACGTATTCCACCACGGACATCCTTCCTTGCTTGAGTTCGCGGAACTCATCCCTCATCTTCTTGATCAGACCCGGGGGCACATGGTATCTGCTGAACTTGAGCTTGAAGTCTTCCCAAGTCATCATCTGTCCTCTATACATGGCACGGGCACTGTTCCACCTGGCTGGCAGGTCCTGACAGGTAGTGGGTGGCAAACAGCACTTTCTCGAAGGATTCACTCCGTAACTTCCAGGTTGTTCTCCATTGATTGGAGCCAGTCATCTGCATCTAAGGGCTCTTCTGTTTTGCTAAACATCGGGGGATTAGTATTCTGGAAATTCTTCAACTTGCATCCAGGATGATCCTGATGTCTGATGGCGTGTAAGACACACGTCCGTTGGGAACCCCTAGAGGAAGGTGTGATGCATACAGCAGCAAGTTTTCCCTCAGTAAGAAACCAAGGTTATCGAACCAGTAGGAGCCAAGAAGCACGTTGAAGGTTGTTGGTGGCGGAGTGTAGTGCGGCGCAACACCAGGATTCCGGCGCCAACGTGGAACCTGCACAACACAATCAAAATACTTTGCCCCAACGTAAGTGAGGTTGTCAATCTCACCGGCTTGCTGTAAACAAAGGATTAGATGTATAGTGTGGATGATGATGATTGTTTGCAAAGAACAATAAAGAACAATTGCAAGTAGATTGTATTTCAGATGTAAAGAATAGGACCGGGGTCCACAGCTCACTAGTGGTGTCTCTCCCATAAGATAAACAGATGTTGGGTGAACAAATTACTTGGGCAATTGACAAATAAAGAAGGCATAACAATGCACATACATATATCATGATGAGTACTATGAGATTTAATCAGGGCATTACGACAAAGTACATAGACCGCTATCCAGCATGCATCTATGCCTAAAAAGTCCACCTTCAGTTATCATCCGAACCCCCTCCAGTATTAAGTTGTAAACAATGGACAATTGCATTAAGTATGGTGCGTAATGTAATCAACACAAATATCCTTAGACAAAGCATCGATGTTTTATCCCTAGTGGCAACAGACATCCACAACCTTAGAACTTTCTGTCACTGTCCCAGATTTAATGGAGGCATGAACCCACTATCGAGCATAAATACTCCCTCTTGGAGCCACAAGTATCAACTTGGCCAGAGCCTCTACTAGCAACGGAGAGCATGCAAGAACATAAATAACATATATGATAGATTGATAATCAACTTGACATAGTATTCAATATTCATCGGATCCCAACAAACACAACATGTAGCATTACAAATAGATGATCTTGATCATGATAGGCAGCTCACAAGATCTAACATGATAGCACAATGAGGAGAAGACGACCATCTAGCTACTGCTATGGACCCATAGTCCAGGTGGACTACTCACACATCGATCCGAGGCGATCATGGCGATGAAGAGACCTCCGGGAGATGATTCCCCTCTCCGGCAGGGTGCCGGAGGCGATCTCCCGAATCCCCCGAGATGGGATTGGCGGCGGCGGCGTCTCGGAAGGTTTTCCGTATCGTGGCTCTCGCACTGGGATTTTCGCGACGAAGGCTTTAAGTAGGCGGAAGGGCAGCGGGGGCCACACGAGGGCCCCACACAACAGCCGCGCGGCCAAGGCCCGTGCCGCGCCGCCCCTATGGTGGGGCACCTCGTGGCCCCACTTCGTTTCTCTTCGGACTTCGGAAGCTTCGTGGAAAAATAGGACCCTGGGCCTTGATTTCGTCCAATTCCGAGAATATTTCCTTACTAGGATTTCTGAAACCAAAACAGCAGAAAACAAGAATCGCTCTTCGGCATCTCGTCAATAGGTTAGTGCCGTAAAATGCATAATAATGACATATAATGTATATAAAACATGTGAGTATCATCATAAAAGTAGCATGGAACATAAGAAATTATAGATACGTTTGAGACGTATCACATCCCCAAGCTTAGCCCTCGAGTAGGTAAACGATAACAAAGATAATTTCAAGTGACATGCTATCATAATCTTGATCATACTATTGTAAAGCATATGAGATGAATGCAGCGATTCGAAGCAATGATGAAGATAATGAGTAAACAAATGAATCATATAGCAAAGACTTTTCATGATTAATACTTTCAAGACAAGCATCAATAAGACTTGCATAAGAGTTACTCATAAAGCAATAAGTTCAAAGTAAAGGCATTGAAGCAACACAAAGGAAGATGTAAGTTTTAGCGGTTGCTTTCAACTTCAACATATATATCTCATGGATAATTGTCAACACAAAGTAATATAACAAGTGCAATAGGTAAACATGTAAGAATCAATGCACACAGTTGACACAAGTGTTTGCTTCTGGGATAGAAAGAATAGGTAAACTGACTCAACAATAAAGTAAAAGATAGGCCCTTCGCAGAGGGAAGCATTGATTACTATATTTGTGCTAGAGCTTTTCATTTTGAAAACAAGAAACAATTTTGTCAACGGTAGTAATAAAGCATATGTGTTATGTATAAGATGTCTTATAAGTTGCAAGCCTCATGAATAGTATACTAATAGTGCTCGCACCTTGTCCTAATTAGCTTGGATTAACACGGATTATCATTGCATAGCATATGTTTCAACCAAGTGTCACAAAGGGGTACCTCTATGCCGCCTGTACAAAGGTCTAAGGAGAAAGCTCGCATTGGATTTCTCTTTGTGATTATTCTCAACTTAGACATCCATACTGGACAACATAGACAACAGATAATGGACTCCTCTTTTAATGCATAAGCATTCAACAACAATTAATTTTCTCATAAGAGATTGAGGATTAGTTGTCCCAACCGAAACTTCCACCATGAATCATGGCTTTAGTTAGCGGCCCAATGTTCTTCTCTACAGTATGCATACTCAAACCATTTGATCATGAAAATCTCCCTTACTTCAGACAAGACGAACATGCATAGCAACTCACATGATATTCAACAAAGGTAAAGGTTGATGGCGTCCCCAGAAACATGGTTACCGCTCAACAAGCAACGTATTAAGAAAAAAGACACATAAGTACATATTCTTCACCACGATAGTTTTTAAGGCTATTTGTCCCATGAGCTATATATTGTAAAGGCAAAGAATAGAATTTTAAAGGTAGCACTCAAGTAATGTACTTTGGAATGGCGGAGAAATACCATGTAGTAGGTAGGTATGGTGGACACAAATGGCATAGTGGTTGGCTCAAGGATTTGGATGCACGAGAAGAATTCCTCTCAATACAAGGCTAGGCTAGCAAGGTTGTTTGAAGCAAACTCAAGTATAAAAGGTGCAGCAAGACTCACATATGAACATATTGTAACTATTATAAGACTTTACATTGTCTCCTTGTTGTTCAAACACTTTAACCAGAAAATATCTAGACTCTAGAGATCAATCATGCAAACCAAATTTTAACAAGCTCTATGTAGTTATTCATTAATGAGTACAAGGTACATGATGCAAGAGCTTAAACATGATCTATATGAGCACAACAATTGCCAAGTATCACATTATTCAAGACATTAAACCATTTACCACATGCAGAATTTTCCGTTTCCAACCATATAACAATGAATGAAATAGTCCAACTTTCGCAATGAACATTAAAGATACAGCTAAGAACACATGTGTTCATAGGAAACAGCGGAGCGTGTCTCTCTCCCACACAAAGAATGCTAGGATCCGATCTTATTCAAACAAAAACAAAAGCAAACAGACGCTCGAAGTAAAGCACATAAGATGTGACGGAATAAAAATATAGTTTCACTAGAGGTGACCTGATAAGTTGTCGATGAAGAAGGGATGCCTTGGGCATCCCAAAGATTATACGCTTGGGTCTTTTTAAAATATGCAGGGATGAACCACGGGGGCATCCCCAAGCTTTGACCTTTCACTCTTCTTGATCATATTGTATCATCCTCCTCTCTTGACCCTTGAAAACTTCCTCCACACCAAACTCGAAACAACTCATTAGAGGGTTAGTGCATAATCAAAAATTCACATGTTCAGAGGTGAAATAATCATTCTTAACACTTCGGACATTGCACAAAGCTACGAAAGTTAATGGAACAAAAATCCATCCAACACAAAGAAGAGTGCACGAAAAGCGACCGGAATCCCCAGATGGGATTGGCGGCGGCGTCTCGGAAGGTTTTCCGTATCGTGGCTCTCACCGGGGTTTTCGCGACGAAGACTTTAAGTAGGCGGAAGGGCAGGTCAGGGGCCACACGAGGCCCCACACAACAGGCCGGCGCGGCCAAGGCCTGGCCGCGCCGCCCTACGTGTGGGCACTCGTGGCCCCACTTCTTCCTCTTCGGACTGAAGCTTCGTGGAAAAA
The DNA here is from genome assembly GCA_030979885.1 of Lolium multiflorum. Classification (NCBI taxonomy): domain Eukaryota; kingdom Viridiplantae; phylum Streptophyta; class Magnoliopsida; order Poales; family Poaceae; genus Lolium; species Lolium multiflorum. The sequence goes on from CM061750.1 coordinate 118,347,686, forward strand.
TAGGACCGGGCGTTGATTTCGTCCAATTCGAGAATATTTCCTTACTAGGATTTCTGAAACCAAAACAACAAAAAGAAAGCGGCTCTTCGGCATCTCGTCAATTGGTTAGTGCCGGAAAATGCATAATAATGACATATAATGTATATAAAACATGTGAGTATCATCATAAAAGTAGCATGGAACATAAGAAATTATAGATACGTTTGAGACGTATCAATGTCCATGTCCTTGGTTGTTCTGGGTTATCTGCTGCAGTGCAGGAAGGTTGGCTTGTCGCTCAGCTCTTTCAACCTCCCTATCTGCTACCATCATCTATAGCATCTGCATTAGTGCATCTTGGTTGGTGCTGCGGGTTGGAGGGGCCATCTGAACATGGAGGTAGATCATAAGATAAGAGGGAATTTTCTAAGGCTTGTTTTTTTTTAAGTTTGAAAAGTTCAAAACTTGAGTAGTGCTGGGGTGGTAAAAACCAACAACACTTTTTTTATTCATTCCAAACAACACACATTACAAACTAACACACCAATGGTTTTAGGAACCATTTCCTCGTTCTACGATACAAAGGGGACGGATACAAACTCACGCCTACGCAAGTGTTTTAGTGATACTACTCATCCGGAATGGTGGGTTCCTCGTCTTCATGGGTAATGTGCTTGACGAAAAGTGCGGGCGTTGTCCAACTCCTTGGGGTCTTGTACAACATGAAGTCCAGGTAGGCAACATAGTGGTTCATCTCCGGGTGCGGTGGTATGGTTATTGGTCTTCCCATGGTGTCATGTCTTGGGTAGTAGAAAAAGTGAGTGTTCTTGATCTTGTTCACATTCTGTCCACACAGACTGGCAATTGCTTCTTGCATGGCTTTGGCTATTCCATCCTTCCAAGTGTTCCCCCTTACAGAAAACCATATGGTTTCCCAAATTGGGGCTCCCAGCTTTCCTCTCAGATCTGCAGTAACTTCCCACTGAGCTTGTCTTCCCGCTTGATTATTGAGTGGCACTCCAAAGAACTCGGGATACGGGCGTCCTAGATATTCAACTAGTTGTTCCAAATCCTTCTCAAACATTAGGTCTCCTCCGTGGCCAAGCTGATAGGACTCATAGTGGTACTCCATCTGTGGGCAATTAGGATGAGTAAGTTAGAGAAGTGATCAAGTGTGCAAAATTTTATGTAGGATTACAAGGAAAAGTAGAGCATGGATTTCTCTTTTGAAAAGATCTCAAGGATAAGAGTGAGAATAAGTTTTCATAAATATTCACTTCATTTGTTTTGAAACTAAGTTTTTCAGACGTCCATTCTAACTAGGGCCTCCTAAGGTCAAACACTGGCTCTGATACCAACTTGTCAACACCCAGATTTTTACTTCCAGATGCCTATTATGTCATACCTCGCAATCCCAGGAATATTGTTTTTGCGAGACATAATAGATTGATATCACAGAACATTATTCATTACAAACCATATTAGCCTTACATCAAAGGATCACATGATCCAGTCTTAATACAACAATTGATCTACGGATCAAATACATAGCACATAGCGGAAGAAACGTAGTAGCAGTCCATCTGTTCCACAGGCAACGCTTGACGTCAGGAAGTAGTCCTAGTTATCATAGACATCCTGCTGTCCATCTTCCTGGTAGTGGTGCTCCTCTTCATAGTCTGGCCATTTGAATAGCCAGACAAAGCCATGAGTACTTTTAAAGTACTCGCAAACCATTACTAATAGAAGTACTAAAATCTCTAATGGATTCTAAGCTCTAGTTTCATTTGCACAAAGCCAGTTTTCTCAAACACTCTAATAGTCAAAGACTCTTTATTTCTCAAAACCTACTCAAGTGGGAACATTAGTGTCATTCCCACAACTCTGTTGTGATTCAAGTCAAAGTCACAATTCAAGTTCTAGTCACAAGTCACCAGTCATATGTCGCGTTTTGAGAAGTTCTGATGACGGAACAGTATGGCCTTTCCAACTGTCCATGACCGAGACGCGGCTATTCGAATAGTTTTACACTGCAGAGGTCGCACACTTTTGCCACAATAATTGCAATAATCCGTCAGGGTAACTGGCTCGATTTATCACACTCGTGTGCGGACTACCAGTCATAACCTTTCATTTACATACCCTAGTACAGGCACCTCTCCCTATGAGTTTGGCCTCCCAGCCATGACAAACCGCCATCCTGGGAACTGCAAAGGGCTTGGGTCGGACATTCACCTCATTTCACGTCATTTTACTTTCAGCGGAGGCAGCCTCGGCATGACCCCTATGATGCTTGTTCAGAGGGAACCCATACTAAAATACATAAGTTTCCAGTTAAGCCCTACCCAGATTCAGGTATTGTGGGGGTACTATAGAATTGGAATGGTATCGCATCCGAACCCAACCATCAGTTTTTGTCAAAGAGTCACCTTGTTCACAAAAAGTCATATTCACCTTCAAAACTTTCAATAGAATGACTCGTCATTCTAAGGTTTTCAAAGTCAATTGCTTCACAAGTTCCCATCTAGAGTAGTCAATTTTAGTTTTAGCACTAGCAACTAAGCATGAGGAGTGCTAACTAAATTTCAGCTCTCTAGGCTAAGTTTGAGGCTCTTGTAACATTCTATCTCTAGACCAATACCAAATATAAGAAAAGCTTTGGTAAACAAAGTAAAGAGTGCAAGATAAAAACTGGGCTTGGACAATCCTTAAGCAAAAGAATATTGCATGGGTGGCTTGCTCTAGTAGAGCTTTGCTCATAGTAATATCTTGTATTGATAAAAGCTTGCCTTGAGTGGTATAGTTGTCAAAGTGTTTTTCTTCTTCCTCGTAGAAGACCTCCTCCTCCTCGTAGCCTTCGGTACTAGCGTCTATAAACGGATACGATGTAACAATCACCAAACAATACTTAAGGAGGCTATTTAGCCTTAATGGCCCACTCAAGATGATCTAGCATCATCACAATCATCACTCAACATAACACTAGGGTTTTCTTTAGTGTTAGGAAAATAATTTCCTCTCATTGAAATTACTATGATTTAATTCCCTCAAATAAGTAAGTATGAGATCATGTTGACCAAAGTCAGCACTTCATATTTACCATTTGGGAAAATGATTTAAATGAGATACTACATCTCATACAATTTAAATGCTACTTTGGAAATATTTAATACCTCAAGTAATAACATATGGGGTCATGAAGACTAATGTCATCACCTCACATTGAATTACTTGTGAAAGTGATTTAAATGAGATGCTACACCTCATAGATTTGAAATACTAAATTTGAAATAATTTAAATGGGCTAGAAATGACTACATAGCCATTATTTGAATCTAGCCCCTGATCATATGAAGCAACCATGTCCTATTTTTGCATAAACAATTAGAGTTTTTGAAATGTGATTTTTGAGAGTTGGAAACAACTCAAAATGAATTATGGTTAGTTTTTAATAATTGTTTGAAATCAGAAAACCTACTGCCTTGTTATTTTTAGTGTAAGTGATCTACAATGAAACAAGGGTTGAAACCCGTGGGTTGGATAGAGAATTTCATAATCTTTCCAATAAAATTGGAATCACTCAATTTGGTTTTGTAGATTTGAAGTTATTCAATTTCTGGCAAAGCACCAGTATTGAATTTGGGTTAAAAAGGATTTAAACGAAATAAACGAATTCAAATTTGTGGGCTCGCGCGGGAAACTGAAATGGGCCAGAGAGAGAGAAGCAGGCCGGCCCAGTAGCGCGTCTTGCACGCCCGGGCCGCCTGACAAAGGGACCTACTGTCAGCGTGTCTTAACCAGCCCGAAGCGATACGCGCACTGTGGCCGTAGGATTAGATCCCGATCGGATGGTCGTAGGATTAGATCGACGACGAGCACAACCCTACTGGCGGCGAGCACCAGTGGGTCGGCGGCTCACCTGAGCTCCGGCGAGGGTTGGCGTTGGCGGCGTTCGACGTGGAAGACGATGGCGAGGTCAGCGAGGGTCGAGGGAGCGGCGGAGGTGGACGGGAGCGTTTCCTCCGTCTGGCTACTGCCGCGGCGGACTCCGGCGAAATTGGGGCGGCTCCGGCGATAATGTGGATGGGGAAGGGGTCAAGGAGGCTCAGTGAAGAGTGGGGAGTGAGATGGTGTGAAGAAACAGCAAGGGGGAGGCCTCCTTTTATAGGGTTGTCGAGGTGATGCGGCTCACGGGGGTCGTCGTCATCGACGATGCTACAGCGGCGCAAAGGCGTGGGTGAGGGCAGGGGACGGTGCAGCGTGGCCTGACGGTCCTTGCGAGCGTCACCGCGTAGCAGGAGGGAGACGGGATGGCTCGGGCGACGATGATGTCTGTCACGGGTCCGGCGGGTCTCGTCAACGGTGGCGAGGGCTACAGTCGTCGAGAGGGCAGGTGAGCATGTCTGGGCGGTTGCTGGCATCGTGGCGAAGCTGCTGGCGAGCGCTGAAGGCAAGGTGAGGTCGAGGTCAACTGGGCGACGTCGTGCACTGACGTGTCCAGGGGCATGTATGTGCACGCTCTGGCGCGTCCTGGCATCCCTGGGCACGTCTTGTGCTGAGCTGTGCAGTGCTCTCCTTAGCCAATAGCGAGCATGAGCAGGTGCAGGGAAGTGAGGGCAAGTTGAAGGACATGGTGAGGTCAACCAGAGGTGAGTGGAAAGAGAGGGGCATGGAGGAGTGGCATGGTACATGACATATGCAAGGTTTGGTCAATTTCGCCTTTGAACAGTAGGGCAAAAGCATGGCATGGTCCAGAGGGGAGTAGGAGGAGGGTGTGGTGACATAGGCATGGATGGTTTAGGCCAAAATCCATTGGATTATAGCATGTATGCTCAAAGTCAAATAGTTCTCACCAAGTGTTTGATGAAATGGCCGAAAGAGAAATATTTTTGAATTTTGGCATAAAATTTTATGGGTGTGACTCACACAATGTTTGGCACCTCCTGGTGATCTTGGTTTGAAATTTGGGAAAATTTGGTAAAAATCCAAAATGGGGATGATCTATGATCTGTTTCAATGTTGCCACTTGGCATGCTTATAATAAGCAATTGAAAAAGAACTTGCATGGATGGTCAACACCAAAAGTGATCACCTTGATGTGCTCTTGGATGAGGTGCAAAGAGTTGAGAAAGTTTGGTTTAGGTTTTACTTAAAACAAGGGCTCAAAGTAGGTAACATGTTAAAATTGTCACATATGACCATTATCATATGTGACTTGCATTTTTCATTTTCTTTTCTTTTGTTTTGATTTTCTTTGACCAAAAGGTATTCTTTTGAGTTTAGAAAGGTTTTCAAACCATTTACACAAGGTAAGATGGCCTAGGTTAGGATTTGTCAAAAATGGCCAAAGCTCACATGTGGTTCTCTTTTTATTTGATTTTTCTTTGTTGGTTTATCTTTGATATTCAAAAGGGGTAGGGTTTAGGGTTTTGATCTTGTTCAACACTTCAAACAAACATTCATGGCAAGAATCCCACATACATGCATGAACACTATGCACATAGGGGAAAGTAATTCAAAAAAATTGTGGCTCCAAATTTTGGAAAAAGGGAAATTGTGTTTTCTTTGTTTTGAAAATTTGGGGTGTTACACCACGACGCGTAGCTGACAGGTGGGACACCTAGTGAATCCAGTAGGTCCCACGGCTACATATGGGCCCGACGGGAATGGGACCAGGGACCCACCAAGCTCTGACATACGGGCCCTACAAGTTCTGACATATTAGGTCCACACTCTGGCATGTTGGGTGATACGCGTAGATGCACACGTCCGTTGGGAACCCCAAGTGGAAGGTATGATGCGTATAGAAGCAAGTTTCCCTCAGTATGAAACCAAGGTTTAATCGAACCAGTAGGAGCCAAGAAGCACGTTGAAGGTTGATGGTCGCGAAATGTGATGCGGCGCAACACCGGGATTCCGGCGCCAACTAGGAACCTGCACAACACAACCCAAGTACTTTGTCCCAACGAAACGTGAGGTTGTCAATCTCACCGGCTTGCTGTAACAAAGGATTAAACGTATCGAGTGGAAGATGTTTGCAAAGAAAACAGTAAAACAAGTAGATTGTATGCTATGTAAAGAATAGGACCGGGGTCCACAGTTCACTAGAGGTGTCTCTCCCATAAGATAAAGCATGTTGGGTGAACAAATTACAGTGGGCAATTGACAAATAGAGAAAGGCATAACAATGCATATACATGACATGGTAAATATAGTGAGATTTAATCCGGGCATTACGACAAAGAACATAGACCGCCATCCAACTGCATCTATGCCTAAAAAGTCCACCTTCGGTTATCATCCGAACCCCCTCCGGTATTAAGTTGCAAAGCAATGACAATTGCATTAAGTATGGTGCGTAATGTAATCAATAACTACATCCTTAGACATAGCATCAATGTTTTATCCCTAGTGGCAACAACACATCCACAACCTTAGAACTTTCTCTCACTGTCCCAGATTCAATGGAGGCATGAACCCACTATCGAGCATAAATACTCCCTCTGGAGTTAAGAGTAAAAACTTGGCCAGAGCCTCTACTAATAACGGAGAGCATGCAAGATCATAAACAACACATGAACAATAGATTGATAATCACCATAATCATAGTACTCTCTATCCATCGGATCCCGACAAACACAACATATAGAATTACATATAGATGATCTTGATCATGTTAGGCAGCTCACAAGATCTAACAATTAAGCACAACAAGGAGAAGACGACCATCTAGCTACTGCTATGGACCCATGGTCCAGGGGTGAACTACTCACTCATCACTCCGGAGGCGATCATGGCGATGAAGAGTCCTCCGGAGATGAATCCCCTCCCACAGGTGCCGGAGGCGATCTCCGATCCCCGAGATGGGATTCGCGGCGGCGGCGTCTCTGTAAGGTTTTCCGTATCGTGGCTCTCGGTACTGGGGGTTTCGCGACGGAAGCTTTAAGTAGGCGGAGGGTCAACGCGAGGCCACACGAGGGGCCCAGGGGGGTCGGCGCGGCCAGGGCCTGGGGCGCCGCCACCCCCTGGCTCCTCGTGGCCCCACTTCGTTAGGTCTTCGGTCTTCTGAAGCTTCGTGCAAAAATAGGACCCCGGGCGAAAGTTTCGTCCAATTCCGAGAATATTTCTTTACTAGGATTTAAAACCAAAAACAGAAAAAGAATCGTCTTCGGCATCTTGTTAATAGGTTAGTTCCAGAAAATGCATAAATATGACATATAATGTGCATAAAACATGTAGATATCATCAATAAAGTAGCATGGAACATAAGAAATTATCGATACGTTGGAGACGTATCAGCATCCCCAAGCTTAGTTCTGCTCGTCCCGAGCAGTAAAACGATAACAAAGATAATTTCTGAAGTGACATGCCATCATAATCTTGATCATACTATTTGTAAACATATGTAATGAATGCAGCGATCAAAGCAAAGGTAATGACATGAGTAAACAATGAATCATAAAGCAAAGACTTTTCATGAATAGTACTTCAAGACAAGCATCAATAAGTCTTGCATAAGAGTTAACTCATAAAGCAATAAATCAAAGTAAAGGTGTTGAAGCAACACATAGGAAGATTAAGTTTCAGCGGTTGCTTTCAACTTGTAACATGTATATCTCATGGATATTGTCAACATAAAGTAATATAACAAGTGCAATATGCAAGTATGTAGGAATCAATGCACAGTCACACAAGTGTTTGCTTCTTAAGGTGGAAGGAGATAGGTAAACTGACTCAACAATAAAAGTAAAAGAATGGTCCTTCAATGAGGAAAGCATCGATTGCTGTATTTGTGCTAGAGCTTTTATTTTGAAAACATGAAACAATTTTGTCAACGGTAGTAATAAAGCATATGAGTTATGAAAATTATATTTTACAAGTTGCAAGCCTCACGCATAGTATACTAATAGTGCCCGCACCTCGTCCTACTTAACTTGGACTACCGGATCTTCGCATGCCATGTTTCAACCAAGTGTCACAAAGGGGTACCTCCATGCCGCCTGTACAAAGGTCCAAGGAGAATGCTCGCATTTCGGATTTCTCGCTTTTGATTATTCTCAACTTAGACATCCATACCGGGACAACATGGACAACAGATAATGGACTCCTCTTAAATGCATAAGCATGTAGCAAAGATTATTGTTCTCATATGAGATTGAGGATATATGTCCAAAACTGAAACTTCCACCATGGTTCATGGCTTTAGTTAGCGGCCCAATGTTCTTCTCTAACAATTTTGCATGCTCCAACCACTAAAATGATAGACCTTCAGACAAGACGGACATGCATAGCAACTCACATGATATTCAACAATAGTTGATGGCGTTCCCCAGAAACTTGGTTATCGCACAACAGGCAACTTAATAAAATATAAAGTGCATAAGTACATATTCAATACTACGATAGTTTTTAAGGCTATTTTGTCCCATGAGCTATATATTGCAAAGGTGAATGATGGAATTTTAAAGGTAGCACTCAAGCAATTTACTTTGGAATGGCGGAGAAATACCATGTAGTAGGTAGGTATGGTGGACACAAATGGCATAGTAGTTGGCTCAAGGATTTTGGATGCATGAGAAGTATTCCCTCTCGATACAAGGTTTAGGCTAGCAAGGTTATTTGAAGCAAACTCAAGGATGAACAAGTGCAGCAAAACTCACATAAAAGACATATTGTAAACATTATAAGACTCTACACTGTCTTCCTTGTTGTTCAAAACTCAATACTAGATATTATCTAGACCTTAGAGAAACCAAATATGCAAATCAGATTTTAGCAAGCTCTATGTATTTCTTCATTAATGGGTGCAAAGCATATGATGCAAGAGCTTAAACATGAGCACAACAATTGCCAAGTATCACATTATCCAAGACATTTTTAGAATTACTACATGTAGCATTTTCCAATTCCAACCATGTAACAATTTAACGAAGAAGAAACTTCGCCTTGAACATTATGAGTAAAGCCTAAGGACACATGTGTCCATATGCAACAGCGGAGCGTGTCTCTCTCCCACAAAGTGAATGCTAGGATCCATCTTATTCAAACAAAAACAAAACGAAAACAAACCGACGCTCCAGTAAAGAACACTATGTGATGAATAAAAATATAGTTTCAGGGAGGAACCTGATGATGTTGTCGATGAAGAAGGGGCCCTTGGGCATCCCCAAGCTTAGACGCTGAGTCTTCTTAAAATATGCAGGGGTGAACCACGGGGGCATCCCCAAGCTTAGAGCTTTCACTCCTCTTGATCATAGTATATCATTCTCCTCTCTTGACCCTTGAAAACTTCCTTCACACCAAACTTCAAGCAAACTCATTAGAGGGTTAGTGCATCATTAATAATTCACTCATTCAGAGGTGACACAATCATTATTTTCACTTCTGGACATTGCATAATGCTACTGGACATTAGTGGATCAAAGAAATAAATCCAACATAGCAAAAGAGGCAATGCGAAATAAAAGGCAGAATCTGTCAAAAACAGAACAGTCCGTAAAGACGAATTTATAAATGGCACCAGACTTGCTCAAATGGAAAAACTCAAAACTAATGAAAGTTGCGTACATATCTGAGGATCACGCTCGTAAATTGGCAGATTTTTTCGAATTTTCTACAGAGAATTATGCCCAGATTCGTGACAGACAGCAATGCTGTTTCTGCGCAGCGATCCCAAATATAACATCAACTTTGACATAGAAACTTTACTTGGCACAAAAACATGATAAGGAGAGGTTGCTACAGTAGTAAACAACTTCCAATACTCAACAAAACAAAAATTGCTGTAGGTAAAAACATGGGTTGTCTCCCATAAGCGCTTTTCTTTAACGCCAGGCGCAGAAAGTGCAAATCAAGTAACGTCGAGAGTAGAAGCATCAACATCATAGCTTGTTCTAATAATAGAATCAAAAGGCAACTTCATTCTCTTTCTAGGGAAGTGTTCCATACCTTTCTTGAGAGGAAATTGATATTTAATATTACCTTCCTCATATCAATAACAGCACCAACAGTTGAAGAAAAGGTCTTCCCAACACAATAGGACAAGATGCATTGCATTCGATATCCAAGACAACAAAATCAACGGGGACAAGGTTATTGTTAACCGTAATATGCACATTATCAATCCTCCCCAAAGGTTTCTTTTTAACATTATCGGCAAGATTAACATCCAAATAACAATTCTTCAATGGTGGCAAGTCAAGCATATCATAAATCTTTTTAGGCATAACAGAAATACTTGCACCAAGATCACATAAGGCATTACATTCAAAGTCATTGAATTTCATTTTAATGATGGGCTCCCAACCATCTTCTAACTTTCTAGGAATAGAAGTTTCAAGTTTTAGTTTCTCTTCTCTAGCTTTTATGAGAGCATTTGTAATATGTTTTGTAAAGGCTAAATTTATAGCACTAGCATTAGGACTTTTAGCAAGTTTTTGTAAGAACTTTATAACTTCAGAGATGTGGCAATCATCAAAATCTAAATCATTATGAGCTACAGCAATGGGATCATTGTTCCCAGGTTGGAAAAAATTTCAGCAGTTTTATCACAAGCAGTTTCAGCAGTTTTAGCAATTTCAGGCAGTTTTGTTCGCTTTGCACTAGGAGTAGAAACATTGCCAACACCAATTATATTACCATTGATAGTAGAAGGTGCAGCAACATGTGAAGAATTAGCATTACTAGTGGTGGTAATAGTCCAAACTTTAGCTACATTATTCTCTTTAGCTAGTTTTTCATTTTCTTCTCTATCCCACCTAGCACGCATTCAGCCATTAATCTTATATTCTCATTAATTCTAACTTGGATGGCATTTGCTGTAGTAGTAATCTTACTATCAATATCATTATTAGGCATAACTTTCAATTTTAAAAGATTAACATCGGAGGCAAGTCTATCAACTCTAGAAGCGATAGTATCAATTTTATCAAGCTTTTCCTCAACAGATTTGTTAAAAGCAGTTTGTGTACTAATAAATTCTTTAAGCATGGCTTCAAGACCAGAGGGTACATTCCTATTATTATTGTAAGAATTCCCATAAAAATTACCATAACCATTACAGAAGGATATGGCCTATAGTTATTACCAGAGTTGTTCCTATAAGCATTGTTGTTGAAATTATTATTTTTAATGAAATTCACATCAACATTTTCTTCTTGAGCAACCAATGAAGCTAAAGGAACATTATTTAGATCAACATTAGATCTACCATTCACAAGCATAGACATAATCACATCAATCTTATCACTCAAGGAAGAGGTTTCCTCAACAGAATTTACCTTCTTACCTTGTGGAGCTCTTTCCGTGTGCCATTCAGAGTAATTTATCATCATATCATCAAGAAGTTTTGTAGCCGCCCCCAATGTGATGGACATAAAGGTACCTCCAGCAGCTGAATCCAATAAATTCCGCGAAGAAAAATTTAGTCCTGCATAGAAGGTTTGGATGATCATCCAAGTAGTCAGTCCATGGGTTGGGCAATTCTTTACCAAAGTTTTCATTCTCTCCCAAGCTTGAGCAACATGTTCAGTATCTAATTGTTTAAAATTCATTATGCTACTTCTCAAAGATATAATTTTAGCGGGAGGATAATATCTACCAATAAAAGCATCCTTGCATTTAGTCCAGGAATCAATACTATTCTTAGGCAAAGATAGCAACCAATCTTTAGCTCTTCCTCTTAATGAGAAAGGAAACACTTTCAATTTAATAATATCACCATCTACATCTTTATACTTTTGCATTTCACAAAGTTCAACAAAATTATTGAGATGGGCAGCAGCATCATCAGAACTAGCACCAGAAAATTGTTCTCTCATGACAAGATTTAGTAAAGCAGGTTTAATTTCAAAGAATTCTGCTGTAGTAGCAGGTGGAGCAATAGGTGTGCATAGGAAATCATTATTATTTGCATTTGTGAAGTCACACAACTTAGTATTTTCAGGGGTATTCATTTTAGCAACGGTAAATAAAACAAACTAGATAAAGTAAATGCAAGTAACTAATTTTTTTGTGTTTTCGATATAGAGAGCAAGACAGCAAAATAAAGTAAAACTAGCAACTAATTTTTTTGTATTTTGTTTTAGTGCAGCAAACAAAGTAGTAAATAAAATAAAGCAAGACAAAAACAAAGTAAAGAGATTGAGAAGTGGAGACTCCCCTTGCAGCGTGTCTTGATCTCCCCGCAACGGCGCCAGAAATTTACTTGCGGGCGTGTAGTTGACGTGGGAGTTAGAAATCTTGTGGTGTAACTTTTCTCGTTCCCCGCAACGGCGCCAGAAATTTAGCTTGATACGCGTAGATGCACACGTCCGTTGGGAACCCCAAGTGGAAGGTATGATGCGTATAGAAGCAAGTTTCCCTCAGTATGAAACCAAGGTTTAATCGAACCAGTAGGAGCCAAGAAGCACGTTGAAGGTTGATGGTCGCGAAATGTGATGCGGCGCAACACCAGGGATTCCGGCGCCAACTAGAAACCTGCACAACACAACCCAAGTACTTTGTCCCAACGAAACAGTGAGGTTGTCAATCTCACCGGCTTGCTGTAACAAAGGATTAAACGTATCGAGTGGAAGATGTTTGCAAAGAAAACAGTAAAACAAGTAGATTGTATGCTATGTAAAGAATAGGACCGGGGTCCACAGTTCACTAGAGGTGTCTCTCCCATAAGATAAAGCATGTTGGGTGAACAAATTACAGTCGGGCAATTGACAAATAGAGAAAGGCATAACAATGCATATACATGACATGGTAAATATAGTGAGATTTAATCCGGGCATTACGACAAAGAACATAGACCGCCATCCAACCGCATCTATGCCTAAAAAGTCCACCTTCAGGTTATCATCCGAACCCCCTCCAGTATTAAGTTGCAAAGCAACAGACAATTGCATTAAGTATGGTGCGTAATGTAATCAATAACTACATCCTTAGACATAGCATCAATGTTTTATCCCTAGTGGCAACAGCACATCCACAACCTTAGAACTTTCTCACTGTCCCACATTCAATGGAGGCATGAACCCACTATCGAGCATAAATACTCCCTCTTGGAGTTAAGAGTAAAAACTTGGCCAGAGCCTCTACTAATAACGGAGAGCATGCAAGATCATAAACAACACATGAACAATAGATTGATAATCACCATAATCATAGTACTCTCTATCCATCGGATCCCGACAAACACAACATATAGAATTACATATAGATGATCTTGATCATGTTAGGCAGCTCACAAGATCTAACAATTAAGCACAACAAGGAGAAGACGACCATCTAGCTACTGCTATGGACCCATGGTCCAGGGGTGAACTACTCACTCATCACTCCGGAGGCGATCATGGCGATGAAGAGTCCTCCGGGAGATGAATCCCCTCTCCGGCAGGGTGCCGGAGGCGATCTCCTGAATCCCCCGAGATGGGATTCGCGGCGGCGTCTCAGTAAGGTTTTCCGTATCGTGGCTCTCGGTACCGGGGTTTCGCGACGGAAGCTTTAAGTAGGCGGAGGGTCAACGCGAGGGGCCACACGAGGGGCCCAGGGGCTAGGTCGGCGCGGCCAGGGCCTCGCCGCGCCGGCCACCCCCCGGCCTCCTCGTGGCCCCACTTCGTTAGGTCTTCGGTCTTCTGGAAGCTTCGTGCAAAAATAGGACCCCGGGCGAAAGTTTCGTCCAATTCCGAGAATATTTCTTTACTAGGATTTCTGAAACCAAAACAGCAGAAAACAGAACTGGCTCTTCGGCATCTTGTTAATAGGTTAGTTCCAGAAAATGCATAAATATGACATATAATGTGCATAAAACATGTAGATATCATCAATAAAGTAGCATGGAACATAAGAAATTATCGATACGTTGGAGACGTATCATTGGGCCCACCAAGCTCGGGCATGCTGGGACCCACCAGGCTCTGACATGCGGACCCCACAGATCTCTGGCATGCTGGACCCACTAAAATTGACATCCGTGGGTCCCACCAGGCTCTAACATGCACCCCCACGGATCTATGGCTTACCGGACCCACCAAAACTCTCAGAGAAGGGTCCCAACAGGCTCTGACATGCAGCCCCCACAGATTTCTGGCATGCCAGACCCACCAAAACTCTCAGAGAAGGGTCCCAGCAGGCTCTGACCTGCGGGGCCATGCGTCCAGAATTGACGGCAGGCAGACAGTTGTGCTATTCGCATGCTCGGAGGCTGTCGGAACGGGCGGCCCCACGCAGGTGGGTCGTGTCGGTACCTAACATGCGCGCCAGAGTGCTGCAGGCCAGGTGCATGTATGCAGACAGTGGTTGTCTCCCCTTACAAATATGGGTCCAAGTGCTGCAGGTCTTGGACTGTTGTGCGGGCAGGCAGAAAAGTACATGAACAGAAGCGTGCAGAGTGTGGGTTGATGTCTACGCACGCTTCTATTCATGTAGACAGTGTTGAGCCTCCAAGAGCAGAGGTTTGTAGAACAGCAGCAAGTTTCACTGAAGTGAATCACCCAAGGTTTATCGAACTCAGGAGGTAGAGGTCAAAGTTATCCCTCTCAAGCAACCCTGCAATTAAGATACAAGAAGTCTCTTGTGTCCCCAACACACCTAATACACTTGTCGATGTATAGGTGCACTAGTTCGGCGAAGAGATAGTGAAATACAAGTAATATGGATGATTGTAAGTAGTAATTGCAATCTGAAATAAAAATGGCAGCAAACATGTAACAGAATTGTTGGAAATGGTGTTTCAATGCTTAGAAACAAGGCCTAGGGATCATACTTTCACTAGTGGACACTCTCAACAATGATCACATAACTGAATAAATAAATGCTAATCTCAAACACTCTCTTGTTGGATAACAAACACCATTCATTGTGTAGGGCTACAAGAGCACCCTCAAGCCGGAGTAAACAAGCTCCACAACTTCATAAAGGAATCACACACGATGCGCACACTGTCACCATCACACCGTGGAGAGTGAATCCGGAGTTCATATTAAAGTAACCTCTAGAGTGCATAATAGACCGTTGCAATTTAGACCGAGTACTAACATAGCATACACACTGTCAACAATAGCTATGAAAGGGGGAATAGATCACATCAATACTATCATAGTAATAATTAACTTCATAATCTACAAGAGATTACAATCATAACCTACGCCAAGTACGTCATGATGCACACACTGTCAACTTTACATCATGGAGGAGGAATAGACTACTTTAATAACATCACTAGAGTAGCGCATAGATTAATAGTGATACAAAGCTCATGATCACATAAATATCACACCATGGGAGAGAGAGATGAACCACATAGCTACCGGTAGAGCCCTCAGCCTCGGTGGAGAACTACTCCCTCCTCATCATGGGAGACAACAACGGCGATGAAGATGGTGGTGGTGTCGATGGAGATGACTCCGGGGGCAATTCCCCGTCCCGCGGCGTGCCGGAACAGAGACTTGTCCCCCGAAACTTGTCTTCGCGATGGCGGCGGCTACGGAACTCTTCGTGGAATATGACTGGATGCTTTAGGGTTTTTGCGACGGGGAGAATATATAGGCGAAGGGGCGATGTCGGTGGAGTCCCAAGGGGCCCACACCACATGGCGGCGCGACCAGGGGTGGGGCCGCGCCCCCCTAGGGTGTGTCCGCCTCGGAGCTCCTCTTCGTCTCCTCTTCGGTGTTCTGGAAGGCTCCGTGGAAAATAAGACCGTGGGCTTTTGTTTCGTCCAATTCCGAGAAATTCCTGTGTAGAATTTCTGAAACCAAAACACAGAAAACAACTGCGCTTCGGCATCTTGTTAATAGGTTAGTGCCGGAAAATGCATCAAAATGATATAAAGTATGAATAAAACATGTAGGTATTATCATAAAACTAGCATGGAACATAAGAAATTATAGATACGTTGGAGACGTATCAAGCATCCCCAAGCTTAGTTCCTACTCGCCCTTGAGTAGGTAAACGATAACAAGGATAATTTCTTAAATGACATGCTACCAACATGATCTTGATCAATACTATTGTAAAGCATATGAGATGAATGAAGTGATTCAAAGCAATGGTAAAGATAATGACTAAACAACTGAATCATATAGGACTTTTCATGAATAGTACTTTCAAGACAAGCATCAATAAGTCTTGCATAAGAGTTAACTCATAAAGCAATAGATTCTTAATAGAAGGTTTTGAAGCAACACAAAGGAAGATTTAAGTTTCAGCAGTTGCTTTCAACTTTCAACATGTATATCTCATGGATAATTGTCAACACAAAGTAATATGATGAGTGCAATAAGAAAGCATGTAAGAATCAATGCACGCAGTTGACACAAGTGTTTGCTTCTAAGATGGAAAGAAGTAGGTAAACTGACTCAACATAAAGTAAAAGAAAGGCCCTTCGCAGAGGGAAGCAGGGATTACTCATGTGCTAGAGCTTTTTATTTTGAAAACATGGAAACAATTTTGTCAACGGTAGTGATAATTCATATGTGTTATGCATAAAACCTCCTATAAGTTGCAAGCCTCATGCATCGAATACCAATAGTGCTCGCACCTTGTCCTAGTTAGCTTGGATTTCCATGGATTATCATGGCATTACATATGTTTCAACCAAGTGTCACAAAGGGGTACCTCTATGCCACATGTACAAAGGTCCAAGGAGATAGATCGCATTTGATCTCTCAATTTTGATAGATCTCAACTTAAGGACATCCATACCGGGACAACATAGAAAACATATAATGGACTCCTCTTTTATGCTTTAAGCATTCAACAACAGATAATATTCTCATAAGAGATTTGAGGATTAATGTCCAAGCTGAAACTTCCACCATGATACATGGCTTTGGTTGGCGGCCCAATGTTCTTCTCTAACAATATGCATACTCAAACCATTTAATCATGGCAAATCTCCCTTACTTCAGACAAGACGAACATGCATAGCAACTCACATGATATTCAACAAAGGTGTAACAAGTTGATGGCGTCCCCAAACATGGTTACCGCTCAACATGCAACTTATAAGAAATAAGATACATAAGCGACATATTCATCACCACAATAGTTTTTTAGGCTACTTTCCCATGAGCTATGTATTGCAAAGACAAGGAATGAAATTTTAAAGGTAGCACGCAAGCAATTTACTTTGGAATGGCAGAAAAATACCACATAGTAGGTAGATATGGTGGACACAAATGGCATAAGTTTTGGCTCAATGTTTTGGATGCACGAGAAGCATTCCCTCTCAGTACAAGGCTTTGGCTAGCAAGGTTGTTTGAAGCAAACACAAGTATGAACCGGTACAGCAAAACTTACATAAGAACATATTGCAAGCATTATAAGACTCTACACTGTCTTCCTTGTTGTTCAAACACTTTTACCAGAAAATATCTAGACTTTAGAGAGACCAATCATGCAAACCAAATTTCAACAAGCTCTATGGTAGTTCTTCATTAATTCATAGGTTTAAACTACATGATGCAAGAGCTTAAACATGATCTACTTGAGAGCTCAAAACAATTGTCAAGTATCAAATTATTCAAGACAATATACCAATTACCACATGAAGCATTTTCTGTTTCCAACCAAATAGCAATAACTGCAGCAGCTTTTAACTATTGCCATGAATATTAAAAGTAAAACGAAGAACACAAGTGTCAAATGAAAAAGCGGAGAGTGTCTCTCTCCCACACATGGATTGCTAGGATCCGAATTTATTCAGAGAACTAAGATAACAAAACAAAAATAAAAGCACACAGACGCTCCAAGTAAAGCACATAAGATGTGACGGAATAAAAATATAGTTTCACTAGAGGTGACCTGATAAGTTGTTGATGAAGAAGGATGCCTTGGGCATCCCCAAGCTTAGATGCTTGAGTCTTCTTGAAATATGCAGGGATGAACCATGGGGGCATCCCCAAGCTTAGACTTTTCACTCTTCTTGAATATATCATATCATCCTCCTCTCTTGACCCTTGAAAACTTCCTTCACACCAGACTCAAAACAATCTCATTAGAGGGTTAGTGCATAATAAAAAATTCACATGTTCAGAGAGGACACAATCATTCCCAACACTTCTGGACATTACCCAAAGTTACCGAAATTTAACGGAGCAAAGAAACCCATTCAAACACAGTAAAAGAGGCAATGCGAAATAAAAGGCAGAATCTGTCAAACAGAACAGTCAGTAAAGACGAATTTTTCGAGGAACTTACATGCTCGATGAAGAAGCTCAAATTGAATGAAAGTTGCGTACATATCTGAGAACACGCATGAATTTTTAATGTTTAGAGTCTCCTACAGAGAGATCTACTCAAATTCGTGACAGCAAAAATCTGTTCCTGCGCAGAAATCCAAATCTAGTATCAACTTTACTATCAAAGACTTTACTTGGCACAACAATGCAATAAAATAAAGATAAGGAGAGGTTGCTACAGTAGTAACAACTTCCAAGACACAACAAAATAGTAGCAAAATAAAAACATGGGTTATCTCCCAAGAAGTGCTTTCTTTATAGCCATTAAGATGGGCTCAGTAATTTAAATGATGCACTCGCAAGAAATAAGAGTTGAAGCAAAAGAGAACATCAAAAGCAAATAAGAAACACTTTTAAGTCTAACCCACTTCCTATGAAAAGGAATCTTGTAAATAAACAAGTCATGTAAGCATAATGCAATAAGCATAGAAAGGCAACACAAGCACAACTTCAAGATTCTCAACATAAAGAGGGGAAACTTAATATTATTAAGATGCATATAACCATGTTTCCCTCTCTAATAATAACTTTCAGTAGCATCATGAACAAACTCAACAATATAACTATCACATAAAGCATTCTTATTCACATGCATAAAAGTATCATTACTCTCCACATAAGCATAATCAATTTTATTAGTAATAGTGGGAGTAAAACTATCACAACCATCATTGTAATCATCATAAATTGCAGGCATGGTATAATCATAATAAACTTTATCCTCCATAGTAGGTGGCACTGATACGTCTCCGATGTATCGATAATTTCTTATGTTCCATGCCACATTATTGATGATATCTACATGTTTTATACACATTATATGTCGTATTTATGCATTTTCCGGCACTAACCTATTAACAAGATGCCGAAGAGCCGGTTGCTGTTTTTGGTTTCAGAAATCCTAGTAAGGAAATATTCTCGGAATTGGACGAAATCAACGCCCAGGGTCCTATTTTTGCACGAAGTTTCCGTAAGACCGAAGAGGAAACGAGTGGCCACGAGGCGACGACACGCTAGGGCGGCGTGGCCCGTGTGCCGCGCCTGTTGTGTCGCCACCTCGTGACGCCCGACCTACCCTTTTCGCCTACTTAAAGCCTCCGTCGCGAAACCCCCACGAGAGCCACGATACGGAAAACCTTCCGAGCCGCCGCCATCGCGAAGCCAAGATCTGGGGGACAGGAGTCTCTGTTCCGGCACGCCGGACGGGGAAGTGCCCGGAAGGCTCCTCCATCGACACCACCGCCATCTTCATCGCCATTGTCTCCCATGAGGAGGGAGTAGTTCTCCATCGAGGCTCGGGGCTGTACCGGTAGCTATGTGGTTCATCTCTCTCCTATGTGCTTCAATACAATAATCTCATGAGCTGCCTTACATGATTGAGATTCATATGATGATGCTTGTAATCTAGATGTCATTATGCTAGTCAAGTGGATTTTACTTATGTGATCTCCGGAGACTCCTTGTTCCACGTGTGTAAAGGTGACAATGTGCACCGTGTGGGTCTCTTAGGCTATATTTCACGAATACTTATTCACTGTTATGAATGGCATAGTGAAGTGCTTATTTACATCTCTTTATGATTGCAATGTGTTTTGTATCACAATTTATCCGTGTGCTACTCTAGTGATGTTATTAAAGTAGTTTATTCCTCCTGCACGGTGTAATGGTGACAGTGTGTGCATCGTGTAGTACTTGGCGTAGGCTATGATTGTGATCTCTTGTAGATTATGAAGTTAACTATTGCTATGATAGTGTTGATGTGATCTATTCCTCCTTTCGTAGTGTGAAGGTGACAGTGTGCATGCTATGTTAGTACTTGGTTTGGTTATGTTGATATGTTATGCACTCTAAGGTTATTTAAATATGAACATTGAATATTGTGGAGCTTGTTAACTCCGGCATTGAGGGTTCGTGTAATCCTACACAGCTAGTGGTGTTCATCATCCAACAAGAGGGTGTAGAGTCTAGCATCTATCTATTTATTCTGTTATGTGATCAATGTTGAGAGTGTCCACTAGTAAAAGTATGATCCCTAGGCCTTGTTCCTAAATACGCTATCGCCGCTTGTTTACTGTTTACGCATGTTTACTTCCGCAATATTACTACCATCAACGCACGCCAGCAAGCACTTTTCTGGCGCCGTACTACTGTTCATATTCATTCATACCACTTGTATTTCACTATCTCTTCGCCGAACTAGTGCACCTATTAGGTGTGTTGGGGACACAAGAGACTTCTTGCTTTGTGGTTGCAGGTTGCATGAGAGGGATATCTTTGACCTCTTCCTCCCGAGTTCGATAAACCTTGGGTGATCCACTTAAGGGAAACTTGTCGCTGTTCTACAAACCTCTGCTCTTGGAGGCCCAACACTGTCTACAAGAATAGAAGCACCGTAGACATCAAGCACTTTTCTCGGCGCCGCTTGGGGGGAGGAAGGTAAAGGCACTCATACTCCGGTCCAGGTAAAGTACTTTTCTGTTGCCGTTGTGTGTGTGCTCGAAGCTATTTCCTTTAGATCCCGCAATTGCATCTTTTTGTTTCTTGTTTACACTAGTTAGGCATAATGGACAACAATGAGCTTTATTCTATTTCCTGATTTAAGACATGGATGGTTTGATGCGAAAATTAAAAAACCTATGGAACATATTAGTATGAACGCTTTGAACACCATTGTTGCTAATGATATGGAAAATTCTAAGCTTGGGGAAGCTGGCTTTGATGAGCATGATATTTTTAGTCCCCCAAGCATTGAGGAGAAAATTTACTTTGATGATATTTTGCCTCCTATTTATGATGATTATAATGATATTGGTCTTTTAGTACCGCCATGGAGGATAAATTTGATTATGATTACAATATGCCTCCTATATTTGATAATGAGAATAATAATGATAGCTACTTTGTTGAATTTGCTCCCACTACAACTAATAAAATTGATTATGCTTATGTGGAGAGTAATGATACTTTTATGCATGTGAATAAGAATGCATTATGTGATACTTATATTGTTGAGTTTGTTCATGATGCCTCTGAAAATTATTATGAGAGAGGAAAATATGGTTGTAGAAATTTTCATGTTACTAAAACACCTCTCTATATGCTGAAATTTTTGAAGTTACACTTGTTTTATCTTCCTATGCTTGTTACTTTGCTCTTCATGAACTTGTTTATTTACAAGATTCCTATGCATAGGAAGCATGTTAGACTTAAATGTGTTTTGAATTTGCTTTTTGATGCTCTCTTTTGCTTCAACTCTTATTTCTTGCGAGTACATCATTAAAACTGCTGAGCCCATCTTAATGGCTATAAAGAAAGAACTTCTTGGGAGATAACCCATGTGTCTATTTTACTACAGCAATTTTTGTTTTGTTGAGTCTTGGAAGTTGTTTACTACTGTAGCAACCTCTCCTTATCTTATTTTATTGCATTGTTGTGCCAAGTAAAGTCTTTGATAGTAAGGTTCATACTAGATTTGGATTACTGCGCAGAAACAGATTTCTTGCTGTCACGAATCTGGGCCTAATTCTCTGTAGGTAACTCAGAAAATTATGCCAATTTACGTGAGTGATCCTCAGATACGTACGCAACTTTCATTCAATTTGGGCATTTTCATATGAGCAAGTTTGGTGCCACTTTAAAATTAGTCTTTACGGACTGTTCTGTTTTGACAGATTCTGCCTTTTATTTCGCATTGCCTCTTTTGCTATGTTTGATGGATTTCTTTGTTCCATTAACTTTCAGAAGCTTTGGGCAATGTCCAGAAGTGTTAAGAATGATTGTGTCACCTCTGAATATGTGAATTTTTAATTATGCACTAACCCTCTAATGAGTTTGTTTCGAGTTTGGTGTGGAGGAAGTTTTCAAGGGTCAAGAGAGGAGGATGATACAACGTGATCAAGAAGAGTGAAAAGTCTAAGCTTGGGGATGCCCCGGTGGTTCATCCCTGCATATTTCAAGAAGACTCAAGCATCTAAGCTTGGGGATGCCCAAGGCATCCCCTTCTTCATCGACAAATTATCAGGTTCCTTCTCTTGAAACTATATTTTTATTCGGTCACATCTTATGTGCTTTGCTTGGAGCGTCGGTTTGTTTTTGTTTTTGTTTGAATAAAATGGATCCTAGCATTCATTGTGTGGGAGAGAGACACGCTCCGCTGTTGCATATGGACAAATATGTCCTTAGGCTTTACTCATAGTATTCATGGCGAAGGTTGAATCTTCTTCGTTAAATTGTTATATGGTTGGAATCGGAAATGCTACATGTAGTAATTCTAAAATGTCTTGAATAATTTGATACTTGGCAATTGTTGTGCTCATGTTTAAGCTCTTGCATCATATACTTTGCACCCATTAATGAAGAAATACATAGAGCTTGCTAAAATTTGGTTTGCATATTTGGTCTCTAAAGTCTAGATAATTTCTAGTAAAGAGTTTGAACAACAAGGAAGACGGTGTAGAGTCTTATAATGTTTACAATATGTCTTTTATGTAAGTTTTGCTGCACCGGTTCATCCTTGTGTTTGTTTCAAATAACTTTGCTAGCCTAAACCTTGTATCGAGAGGGAATACTTCTCATGCATCCAAAATCCTTGAGCCAACCACTATGCCATTTGTGTCCACCATACCTACCTACTACATGGTATTTCTCCGCCATTCCAAGAAAATACTTCATGTGCTACCTTTAAACAATTCAAAAGCTATTATCTCTTATTTGTGTCAATGTTTTATAGCTCATGAGGAAGTATGTGGTGTTTATCTTTCGATCTTGTCATTTACTTCTTTCACAATGGACTAGTGGCTTCATCCGCTTATCCAATAACTTTGCAAAAAGAGCTGGCAATGGGGTTCTAGCCCCTATTAATTAACTTGCATTAATAATTCTCTTCACATGTTTTGATTCATCAGTAAGCAACTTAATTTTGCAAATAGACACTCCTCCATGGTATGAGATTGTTGGAAGGCACCCGAGGATTCGGTTAGCCATGGCTTGAGAAAGAAAAGGTGGGGAGGAGTGTCATCCATAAAATAAATAAAAAACTAAACTAAAGTACATGTGTAAACAAAAGAGAAGAGGGATGATCTACCTTGCTGGTAGAGATAACGTCCTTCATGGGAGCCGCTCTTGAAAGTCTGGTTGATAAGGTAGTTAGAGTACCCGCTACCATTCGTTGACAACAACAAACACCTCTCAAAACTTTACTTTTATGCTCTCTATATGATTTCAAAACTTAAAAAGCTCTAGCACATGATTTAATCCCTGCTTCCCTCTGCGAAGGGCCTTTCTTTTACTTTTATGTTGAGTCAGTTCACCTATCTCTCTCCACCTCAAGAACAAACTGTGCATTGATTCCTACATACTTGCATATTGCACTTGTTATATTACTTTACATTGACAATACCCATGAGATATACATGTTACAAGTTGAAAGCAACCGCTGAAACTCAATCTTCCTTTGTGTTGCTTCAATACCTTTACTTTGATTTATTGCTTTATGAGTTAACTCTTATGCAAGACTTATTGATGCTTGTCTTCAAAGTACTATTCATGAAAAGTCTTTGCTTTATGATTCATTTGTTTACTCATGTCATTACCATTGTTTTGATCGCTGCATTCATTACATATGCTTACAATAGTATGATCAAGGTTATGATGGCATGTCACTCCAGAAATTATCTTTGTTATCGTTTACCTGCTCGACGAGCAGGAACTAAGCTTGGGGATGCTGATACGTCTCCACGTATCGATAATTTCTTATGTTCCATGCCACATTATTGATGATATCTACATGTTTTATACACATTATATGTCGTATTTATGCATTTTCCGCACTAACCTATTAACAAGATGCCGAAGAGCCAGTTGCTGTTGCTGTTTTTGGTTTCAGAAATCCTAGTAAGGAAATATTCTCGAATTGGACGAAATCAACGCCAGGGTCCTATTTTTTGCACGAAGCTTCCGTAAGACCGAAGAGGAAACGGTGGGGCCACGAGGCGACGACACGCTAGGGCGGCGCGGCCTGGTGCTGGCCGCACGGCCCGCTGTGTCGCCACCTCGTGACGCCCGACCTACCCTTTCGCCTACTTAAAGCCTCCGTCGCGAAACCCCCAGTACCGAGAGCCACGATACGGAAAACCTTCCAGAGCCGCCGCCATCGCGAAGCCAAGATCTGGGGGACAGGAGTCTCTGTTCCGGCATGCCGCCGGGACGGGGAAGTGCCCCCGGAAGGCTCCTCCATCGACACCACCGCCATCTTCATCAACGCCGCTGTCTCCCATGAGGAGGGAGTAGTTCTCCATCGAGGCTCGGGGCTGTACCGGTAGCCATGTGGTTCATCTCTCCTATGTGCTTCAATACAATAATCTCATGAGCTGCCTTACATGATTGAGATTCATATGATGATGCTTGTAATCTAGATGTCATTATGCTAGTCAAGTGGATTTTACTTATGTGATCTCCGGAGACTCCTTGTTCCACGTGTGTAAAGGTGACAGTGTGTGCACCGTGTGGGTCTCTTAGGCTATATTTCACAGAATACTTATTCACTGTTATGAATGGCATAGTGAAGTGCTTATTTACATCTCTTTATGATTGCAATGTGTTTTGTATCACAATTTATCTGTGTACTACTCTAGTGATGTTATTAAAGTAGTTTATTCCTCCTGCACGGTGTAATGGTGACAGTGTGGGCATCGTGTAGTACTTGGCGTAGGCTATGATTGTGATCTCTTGTAGATTATGAAGTTAACTATTGCTATGATAGTATTGATGTGATCTATTCCTCCTTTTAGTGTGAAGGTGACAGTGTGCATGCTATGTTAGTACTTGGTTTGGTTATGTTGATATGTTATGCACTCTAAGGTTATTTAAATATGAACATTGAATATTGTGGAGCTTGTTAACTCCGGCATTGAGGGTTCGTGTAATCCTACACAGTTAGTGGTGTTCATCATCCAACAAGAGGGTGTAGAGTCTAGCATCTATCTATTTATTCTGTTATGTGATCAATGTTGAGAGTGTCCACTAGTAAAAGTATGATCCCTAGGCCTTGTTCCTAAATACTGCTATCGCCGCTTGTTTACTGTTATGCATGTTTACTTCCGCAATATTACTACCATCAACCGCACGCCAAGCAAGCTTTTCTCGCCGTACTGCCATATTCATTCATACCACTTGTATTTCACTATCTCTTCGCCGAACTAGTGCACCTATTAGGTGTGTTGGGGACACAAGAGACTTCTTGCTTTGTGGTTGCAGGGTTGCATGAGAGGGATATCTTTGACCTCTTCCTCCCTGAGTTTGATAAACCTTGGGTGATCCACTTAAGGGAAACTTGCTGCTGTTCTACAAACCTCTGCTCTTGGAGGCCCAACACTGTCTACAAGAATAGAAGCACCCGTAGACATCAGGCACCAAAATACCACTATCATTATAATCATCATAAATGGGAGGTAAAGTATCATCAAAGAAAATTTTCTCCTCAAAACTTGGGGGACTAAAAATATCACAACCAGCTTCCCCAAGATTAAATTCTTCCATAGCATTAGCAATAATAGTGTTCAAAGAGTTCATGCTAATAACATTGCTACAACTATTTTGCAAACAAAGTTCCATGGGTTTTTTAATTCTCTCTTCAAACACATCATGTCCTAATTCAATATAAAGTTCATAAAGATCTCTAATTTTTTTGTTGTTTTCCATTAAGCCTAACTAGTGAAAATAAAAACAAGAAACAAAAAGATATAATTGCAGGATCTAAAGGAAATACCTTCGAGCACTCACACACCGGCAACAATGCTAGGAAATAGCTTAGCAGTCGGAGGATGTGAATACCTTTTACCTTACCTCCCCGGCAATGGCGCCAGAAAATAGCTTTGTGTCTATGCACGCTTCTATTCCTGTAGACAGTGTTGGGCCTCCAAGAGCAGAGGTTTGTAGAACAGCAGCAAGTTTCCCTTAAGTGTATCACCCAAGGTTTATCGAACTCAGGAGGTAGAGGTCAAAGATATCCCTCTCAAGCAACCCTGCAATTAAGATACAAGAAGTCTCTTCTGTCCCCAACACACCTAATACACTAGTCAGATGTATAGGTGCACTAGTTAGGCGAAGAGATAGTGAAATACAAGTAATATGGATGATTGTAAGTAGTAATTGCAATATGAAATAAAAATGGCAGCAAGCAAACATGTAACAGAACTTATTGGAAATGGTGTTTCAATGCTTAGAAACAAGGCCTAGGGATCATACTTTCACTAGTGGACACTCTCAACAATGATCACATACCTGAATAAATAAATGCTAATCTCAAACACTCTCTTGTTGGATAACAAACACCATTCATTGTGTAGGGCTACAAGAGCACCCTCAAGCCGGAGTAAACAAGCTCCACAACTTCATGAAGGAATCACACACGATGCGCACACTGTCACCGTCACACCGTGGTGAGTGAATCCGGAGTTCATATTAAAGTAACCTCTAGAGTGCATAATAGACCGTTGCAATTTAGACCGAGTACTAACATAGCATACACACCGTCAACGATAGCTAAAGGGGGAATAGATCACATCAATACTATCATAGTAATAGTTAACTTCATAATCTACAAGAGATTACAATCATAACCTACGCCAAGTACTACATGATGCACACACCGTCAACTTTACATCATGGAGGAGGAATAGACTACTTTAATAACATCACTAGAGTAGCGCATAGATTAATAGTGATACAAAGCTCATGATCACATAAAGATCACACCATGGGAGAGAGATGAACCACATAGCTACCGGTAGAGCCCTCGGCCTCGGGGAGAACTACTCCCTCCTCATCATGGGAGACAACAACGGCGATGAAGATGGCGGTGGTGTCGATGGAGATGACTCCGGGGGCACCCCGTCCCGGCGGCGTGTCGGAACAGAGACTTCTGTCCCCCGAAACATGTCTTCGCGATGGCGGCGGCTACGGAACTCTTCGTGGAATATGACTGGATGCTTTAGGGTTTTCGCGACGGGGAGAATATATAGGCGAAGGGGCGATGTTGGTGGAGTCCCGAGGGCCCACACCACAGTGGTGGGCTGGGGGTGGGGCCGCGCCCCCCTAGAGTGTGGCCGGCTCGTAGCTCCTCTTCGTCTCCTCTTCGGTGTTCTGGAAGGCTCCGTGGAAAATAAGACCGTGGGCTTTTGTTTCGTCCAATTCCGAGAAATTCCTGTGTAGGATTTCTGAAACCAAAACAACAAAAAAAGAACTGCGCCGGCATCTTGTTAATAGGTTAGTGCCGGAAAATGCATCAAAATGATATAAAGTATGAATAAAACATGTAGGTATTGTCATAAAACTAGCATGGAACATAAGAAATTATAGATACGTTGGAGCATGGGTGTGTCCACCGGCCCGAAGCCCGCTTGTTGTGACGCTCCCCGCGACTCGGCAGTTCGGGCCGCCAACCACCCGCGATGCTCATTTCTGCACAATAGCTGACATTTAGACCTCGCCCGTCACTAATATTTCGGGCCGAGCGGCCTAAATCGCCATCTGTCACGCGAAAATGCCCTATCGTCATAGAAAAAAGACAATCTCTTATGGATTTCTCACTCGTCAGTATCATACCGTCATTGAAGACCCATATGTTACTAGTGTTGGACGAGCACCGGGCCTAGGCTTGGCCGCGAGCAGGCGCATTGTGCAGAGCTTCTCGTACGCGAGCATCGGGGCTATGCTCGGCTGCGAGCAGGGGGTGGCGGTGCTCGGCCACGAGTAGGAGGTAGCGTTGTGGCGGTGCTCCGATCCTGGTCCATGTCATCAAAATACAGCCGTGAATCGTATCTTGGACTGTATGTGGACATCGAGAGCAAAATTAGGGATTGTTTTAGCACATTTTCTGATTTCAAGGACCATTTTAGACATAGCCAATAAGTTTATGGACCGCAGATGCATTTCACTTTCTCGTCGAGATCTTTCAATCCCGACCAATGTCGCATCTTTTCGTCCACCGTACACTGAGAATTTCGCATCCAAGCCGTCAGGTCTGACAAAGGGAATTCCAAATTCATTCGCGCTCATTCCATGAAATCTAAATTCCTTTAGTAAAAGGTAGATCCGATCATTCTCTACAACTTTCATGTTGTAACTTTTCAATTTGATGTACCGATTTGTCTCTCAACCATAGATCTATTTTCGAGGTTATGTGGAGCAAAGAAAATCAATTAGAAACCGGTGATTAAATTTCAGCCATCCGATCAAGATCCGAGGATCCGCGTCAGATCACTTAAACGAACAGGTACGGTCGAATCAGAACATGCCACGTGTCGGTACAGTCAGCAGTACAGTCAGCGTCCTAGTCAAACTCGTTTTAAACTTAATTTTAAATGTCAGATTATGTGTCTAACTTAGAAATATAATATAAAAACATCTAGACGTCCAAAATTTATAAATTTTATATCCCAGGAAAGCTGATAACATGTAGAATCCAAATATATAGAAATATTTCATATGTATTGTGTTAATTTTTTAATCATAATTTAAATGGTGTAATTGACCCTTTTCATAATAAAAATTATATCAAATGATCTACTAATTCAAAATTAACAAATTTGTATTCTCTAGAATCCTTCGAACATGTAGAACATCATGGAACAAGAAAACATCAAAGTTGTTATGTGCACAAACTTGGTGCGTTCAAATTCACTCAAATCACTACTCTGATCATAACTTGAGTTCTAAAAATAATTTTGGAGTGAACCCAATTACATAAGTCTTGTTTTACAGTACTCCATCCAGTAGCACCACTTTCCAAAATATTTAATCACTTTGAAAATATTCAAATTCAAATATGAGGATTTGAGTAATTTTGGCATAACTTAAAATCTATAAATCATTTTAAGTTCATTCCTTTGACAAATAAATCATATTGATACTCCATATCCAGTAGAACTTCTGTTTAGTTTAGTTGAGCACATTCATCATGCTCCATGTTCACATCTCTCCAACTCATATTATCCTAGTCCACAATATTCAAATAACAATTTAAGATAATCATTTCCTTTCCAAGTATTTGACCCATCCATTCAATATCTCCAATTCATATCTCAGGCCATATTTTCCTCTATCCTTTGAGCACTAAGATAAATAAAAAATAAAATAAAGTGAACAACAAATGTTTCTAAATTGATGTCTTGCTTGATTGTGTTGTTGTTGAATGGTGTGTTTATGTTGTGTTATATTTTATCTTATAGTTCGTGTGAAGAGCAACGTATTTTTGTTGATAGAAGTGAACACATTTCGACTACCAAAAAGGCAAGTGAAATTCAAATCATATCTATTTTATATTATGCATTAGTGTTTTAAACTAGTATGCATGGTAGGATTTTGATTTCAAAAGTAAAAGATCATGCTATGCTTAGCAAACCCTAGTAGTGTGTAGCTACTCCTGAACCCATTGCTAGGATGATTTAATTTTGCTTTGCAACATCAAATGCCAAATGTTGTTTCGATTATTCTGGATTGTGAGTGTTTGAAAATTTAAAATTAACAACCTTAATGAAATATCTGGGTGGAATGGTTGATTGGTGGGCGGCTGCTCAGGTCCACGTGCCCTAGTCGTTTAACTAGTGGACTGAAGTGGTGAATCCTTGAGAGTTCGTGTGATGTAGAGTGGTCTCTTTTGACAACATACCTGGTGTTTTCACCAGGGGATCGTGTGGGGGTTTACTACTTGTGAGAGGTTTTAAGGTTGTAAGTTCCACTTGTGGTTGGCCACCCAGGATTAAAGAGATTATTATGTCATCCATGTTTTAGATAGCTTCCAGTGCAGCCTTATGGTATTATGGGCTCTGTCGGGATTAAGTAAGTTGTGAGGTCCAACTTGTTTGCTAGACATGTGGATGTTGCGACGGCTAGTGGGAACAGGTCTAGCTAGTATGGTTGAAACCTCCTTCTGAAAGATCTTGTCTCATTCTTCTCTTGGGAAGAGTGTGTCGTAAGGTGAAAGTGCACAACCTCTCGAGAGTTAAACCTAACATCATTGTACTGACCTCCATTCGTGGGGCTGCATATTCAAACGTGCAGGTTCGTCTGAAGAAGAATACTAGGTATGATCTCGAGTCTACATTCCAACATGCCTGCCTGTGGCACATGAAGATGATGAAGGGTCATTGATGATTTACTTTCGTTGTGTTTGTTCTGCATTTTATTGAGCTAGTCCATGTGACTATGCAATTTGTAAGGTTATACTTTACCCTTTGGATCAACGATGTAGTAATTTTGATACTATTTCAATGATTACTATATTTTGTAATGTGTGTGCTATCAGTGATTCCGGAAATAGCACGATACACAGGTATCTTACCTTTATTAAAAGGTAGGGTGCTACACCATCTCTAAATGTTAATATTTTTTTCAACTAACAAAGTACGAGGCATTTATTTAGTTGATCCTACTTGGCTCGTATTTGAGTTGGCCTTCTTCGTTTATTTTGGTCCTTCTTCCAGAGACTGCCGGTGATTAGAATGTTTGGTCACTACACTCACGGGCGGTGCAAGTGAGCCTGGTGTGATGGTACAAATATCAATGTCTTGTGCATCCTACCTGGCCTCGCTTACACCGTCTCTGAATGTTAATATTTGTTTCGACCAACAAAGTATGAGGCATGCTATTTAGTTCATACTACTTGGCTCTTATTTGAGTTGGCACTTCTTAATTAATTGCATTGGCCGATGATTACAACTAGAACCATCTAATGACAAAAGGATAGCATAAGACCGTTTCATATGTCCATGCAAATATCTTGCAAATTTGATTTGGTCTTGCGATTCTCCTTTTTCTCTATGTGTGTCATTATTTGATAACCTTGTCATTCCATTTACTTTGGTCTTTCAGAGTGCCGATGATTAATGTTTGTTCACTACACTCGGGGGTGGAGCCAGGTGTGATGGCACAAATATCAATCTCTTGTTTATCCTACTTGGTCTCACTGACTCCATCCCTGAATATTAATATTTGTTTCGACTAACAAAGTATGAGGCATCCTATTTAGTTGATACAACTTGGCTCGTATTTGGAGTTCGCCGATGATTAAAATGTTTAGTCGCCCATACACTCGGGGGTGGAGCTAGTGAGCCTGGTGTGATGGCACAAATATCAATATCTTGTGCATCCTACTTAGCCTCGCTGACTCCATCCTTGAATGTTAATATTTGTTTCGACAAACAAAGTATGAGGCATTGAGTTATATTTGTAGGTGTTTTCCATAGGCAAGGCTTGAACCATATGTTGGCTTCAAGGCTGCAATAAGAAAAAAATTGATGAAGATCAAATACAAGTATGTATTGAAGAAGAAGATTAAGTCAGCACTCATGCGTATCTTCAAGACATCAACATAATGAAGAAAGAAGAAATGGTATGCAAGTTCAAGAAGAGACATATCCCAATGAGATCATGAGCTTCATCTTGCCATCCATATGACGTTCATCGATATGTGAAGATGCGCCGTATAAGACGCTTCCTCATAGTGGATTATGGTGGAGAAATTAGCAAGTCTTCATCAAGCAAGCACAATCAAAAAAGGCATTCCATCTTGTTGCGGTCAAGATCTTCATCATCTAGCTCAAGTGAAATGCGCAAGGTTAAGGTTTGCTCTTGGTAGGGTTTCTCTCTTACTAGTCTTGTGGTGTAGTTGCGAGACCGGTTTATAGGTTAGTTGTCGTACTATCAAGAGGCTCTCGAGTGAGTAACTCGGTCGCATCATTTGGAGTGAGCTCAAACCTTTGCATCCTTGCATCATATTTCTTGGTTGTTATTTGGATCTTATCCATATGGTGTATTATAGCTTGTGGTTATTTCCATGACAAGCTCTAGTTCATCGAAAACGGATTCCGCATGAATCACTTGTTGCATTTTTTATATTGGAGTTTTCCCCGGTTCTTTGTATTGAGAGGTTTCGCCTCTATATTCTTGGAAGAATCTACCCCGCTTTTTCTTAAGATTTTAAATATTTGTGGGGTAGCTCTTGTCATAATCTTACCAACAAAATTGGTCTCACCTAAACCCAAGTTTCCTAACTCAAATTGTTGCACTTTCCCTTTTGGAGGCGTTACCGCTTTGTCTCTCATAGATAGATTAAAAATTTCCCCATTTGTTTATATCCTACCTTATTGGACTATGATGTTTCTCTACATGAACTACTAGAGCTTGTTCCTAGCTTCAAAACGAGCCCAAGATCATCAAAATTGGAGTCGGGATACTCTAATTATGGTCGTTTAGTTTCAGCTGCATTTTCCAGTGACGGAGACTCCGGTAGGGTAGGCGATCCGGTCCAGGGCCGGAGATTCCGGTCCTGGGGGGTCCGGAGACTCTGGGAAAGTCCCTGTAGCCTCACGTTCTAGTGGGAAGGGGAGAGGGGGCGGAGACTCCGGTCGTAGACCAGACTCTGGTCTAAAAAGTTGTAACGGTCATATTTCGTGGGTCGAACCTATCGCGCCATGGATCCCATCGCGCCCCTGTGGCTGAGCGGAGCGCCGACACCAGTGATAGGATGTTTCTCAACCTCATCTCCCGCCCGACCACCCGACCCCATCATCGTGTTGTACATTGGACCAATGTGAGCAGAGGTCTCCAGTAGTAGGCTCGTATTTTCTGGCTATCTTAGTCGTATGGGTGGTCTTCGTTGATGACCTACTGATCTGGTGCATTTTTTCCCCGACAGAACAATAATATTGATGTTGGATGTCGAGTATTAAGTGCATATATACAAACGGAGCCAGTCATGGAGAGAGGAGAGAAAGGCTGCTCCACCATGAACTTCTTGCCTGCATTCTCCACCAATATTTGTTAGAAGGCTGCTCCACCATGAACTTCTTGCCTGCATTCTCCACCAATATTTGTTAGAACACTACCTTTTTTACCTGTCCAACCTCAATAAACCACTGTAATTTGTAGATATATTTTTGTCTAACATATTCTGCTGGCTCGCTGCGAAATATATAAATCGTGACATTTTCCTTGGTGCATCGTCGCATAATTAGCATTTATGTCAGTAGTTTACCTGAAGTTAGTAGATTCCACTTGGTTTTGCAGCTTCCCTGTCACTCCACAACAAATCTTCAGTGCATCATCCAACACAGTGAGTAGGGTGGCATTGTCACTGGTGGCTACAAATCCACACTCTTTGTGGCATACACTTAATTTGTAGCATGATGTAGAAATCCTCCGTCGAGGGGACGTGAACCTAAGTAAATCGTCGATTGACACGGACATGAACATCCTGTCACCTAGTTCCACTACTAACCCCCAGCCTTGAGGACCTCGTCATGGCACTATCGTTGCGCTTGGCAACGACACAGTTGAGCACCAACTTCCCACCGTAAATCTACGTAAGTTGGCAACGTATGATGTCCGGCGAGCTAACACCATGCTCTCTACCGTGGTAAAATAGGGCCAACAATATTTGCAGTCGCAGAGCATTCATGTTGTCAAGGTCTGACAAACTCTTTTGTCTCCCGGGCTGTCTGGCCTGACAAGCTAGCTAGCGGCCTCTTATCCAAGATTTTCGGTAACAGGTCGGACCCAAATATTTTCATTCCTTTCGAGAAAGGTGGCTACTGGCCAAAAAAAGGGAACAATTTAAATTTCAATTAATAGGGATAAATAGTATCCATATGCTACCCCCTCCTCCCTAAACTAGGATACCTACACTATTTGGATAAAGTCAAACTTACCAAAATTTGACCAACTATATAGAAAAATGTGTCAATATTTATAATTTCAAATTAATATTTTTGGAACAATCATGAAATATATTTTCATTTTATGTGCATTTAAATTTTAGATGTTGATATTTTTCTATATAGTTCCTTAAACTGTAAAAAGGTTTACTTTGACAAAAAAACTATAAGCATCCTAATTTGAAAAGGAGGAAGTATTTGTGTCCTAAAGGAAGCCAGAACTGTTAGAAAAACTCAAGTATATGGTTTTGAACCCACGACCAGTTGGGTAAAATCTTTACTATTAAATTGCAGTTGGGGATGGTTTGCACTTTGACATCAAATATTCGGAACATCCTAACCGTCAATCATCTCAAAATCGCCCATCATATCATGCCACCGTCAAACACACATCAATAAGGAAACCGACATCAATCAAGGAAATTCCCACTAGACGGAAGGAAATACACTGCATATAAGGAAACATACATCTTTACTATTAAATTACAGTTGGGGATGGTTTGCACTTTAACATCAAACATTCGGAACATCCTAACCGTCAATCATCTCAAAATCGCCCATCATATCATGCCACCGTCAAACACACATCGATAAGGAAACCGACATCAATCAATGAAATTCCCGCTAGACGGAAGGAAATACACTGCATATAAGGAAACATACATCAATCATTGAAATTCGCTGGAGCACTGCGTATAAGAAAACAGACATCAATCAATGAAATTCCGCTGGAGCTCTATGACACACACGGAAGGAAATTCCAGGAAATTGGTATACTGCATGTGTCAATCAAGGACAGCTTCAGCGCAAACACGTGCAGAAGGATTGGTATACTGCATCAATCAAGGACAGCTCCATCATAAATACGTTCAGAAGGATTGGTATACTTTCAACCATCGATCGCCGTCGCTGTAATCTTCCGCCACTGCTGTGATCTTCCGCCGCCGTGATCTTCCGCCGCCGTGATCTGCAAAAAAAACTTCACTGATCCATCGCTTATCTCTGTCGCCTTCTTCGAGCCAAGCATCGATCGCCGCTGCCGTGCTCTGCTGACGCTCCAAGTTCATGTTCTCCTGCTGGTAAAAATGAGGAAACAGATGAATGTTGATAAATCTTCTAAGGGGGAACGTATCCCATTTCAAGATATAACCGAAGAATCTGCAAATGAAAATAATGGAGCAAAACAAGGCAGTGGCAAGAAGCTGAGTTGGTATGCTCGATTGTCTCCTGAGGCAAAGCAAGAACACCTAAAGAAGCTGCGGATAGCTCGTGAACAAAAAAAAACGCAGCTACAAGCATTGGTAATCTTTATCATCAAATTTTATTATCTGATGCATCTACAATGATCACTGAGCATGCTCTTTTATCAGGAGAGCATACCACTTTTAAAGATAGGACAAACAGATATACTGATGAAAATGAAGAGCCCACACAAGGTATAGGACCATGCATCTTATTTATCATCTTATTTTATCATCAGCCGCATCTAGGTTGATCACTGAGCATGCTATTTTATCAGGAGATCATACCCCTTTCAGACATGACAAACAGATATACTGATGAAAATGGAGAGCCGGCACAAGGTATAAGACCATGCTCTTTTAAACTCACCGTTTTGTATTCACAATTACCATTGACCATGCTAAACTTAACACGTCGGGGGGCATGCAAAACGGTGCGGCGAGCTTGGTTGACGGAGTTTCGCCATCTCGGATAATACAGGTGGTCCCTTGATCATCTAAACAAACACAAAATTCTTAGAATATTGTCAGTCTTTTATATGTTTTGACCTTCCTTGTCTCCTTCCCAATATTTCTACCAGATGAGGAGTCTAGATCATGCATCTGAGTCAACCAGCTCGGAGCTTACCCCAGTTACAAACAAAACCAGTGAACAAATGGGAGTTCTAGGAAGCAGTCAATTATCTGGAGAGAATAATACTTTCAAAGACCGGACAAAGATATATAATTATGACAACCCGGAACTAGCACAAGATAATTATGAGTGGACCATGCCAGATTTAGATGCACCATTTTATATTTACAATGACCATTGACCATGTAAAACTGAAAACATCAGGGAGCATCCAAAAAGGTCAAACATGTTCTGAGAACAATGCTTCAAGATTTATGGACATAGTTTCACCATCTCTGATGCAGGTAGGTCAGAATAACACTGATATGTCAAGTCTCTTTATAACATACTGTAACACTTACCTTCTTTGTCTTCTTCACTGTATTCCTACTAGATGAGGGGTCAAGATAATGCATCTGAATATCCTCTGGCAGAGCTTACCCCAATTAGAGATCAAACCAACAGTTGTGCAAATACAAATAGCAGTGTCACGAAGCAAAGTTGGTATGGTCGATTGTTTGCGAAGAAGAAACAAGAATACATGTTGAAGCAACACAGATACCGCCAACTAAAAAAGATTTCACCCCTAAATTTTGGCAGTTTAGAAGAACCAAAACATCTTCCAGAGCAAGGTAATAAACATACTATCCAAATCTTCGGAAATTCAATTCGGCTCCTGGGTGCGTATGCTCCCTCTACCAACAAAACATATTTCGAACTGTGGAAAAATTTTGACAAAAAATTCTACATGTACATCTCCATAATATATGTGTATGCGTCAAGTTTCACGAAAAAATAATATTTTTTGTGGCCTATGTAAAAAAGAGAAAACTTATCCCGTGAAAAGCATTGTTTTCAGCACTGAATTTTGTCTTTTTTACACACATGATAAGTTCATTTTTTATGAAACAACTTTGTGAGCGCGTAGCACGTGAAGATGTACGTGCGAATTTTTTGTTTCAATTTTTTTGAAATTTAAAATATGTGTAAGATGCATTTCAAAATATAGGGAGCATATGCTCCCATGTTCCAAAACACCACTCCCATTGCTTTCTTTATAATAATGCCCCTATGAACCTGAATATACTAATAATATATACCTACTAGGATGTACTGCAATGAAACTAAATCAATAACCACGTGGGCATTCTTTTAG
Organism: Lolium multiflorum; assembly: GCA_030979885.1. Lineage (NCBI taxonomy): Eukaryota > Viridiplantae > Streptophyta > Magnoliopsida > Poales > Poaceae > Lolium > Lolium multiflorum. The sequence goes on from CM061750.1 coordinate 118,384,615, forward strand.
GTACGGCATGCTCTCACGAGATTGTGGCGAGCTTTGAGAACGGAGTTTCACCATCTCCGACTCACACCGAAAGTGACACAATTCGGGCAAGGCAGCTGACATAGCACGTCGGAATATGCTCACACCTGATGAAAGAGACGTCATGAATGCCCAAAGAAGAGCTGACAGGCAAGAGTTAACTATTGATCAAAGGAATGCTAGCCAAAGAGCTCGAAGACAGAGGGATAGGACGACTTTACTAGCTAAGCGGAATGCAAAAGCCTTGGCTAAACGGAAGACCCCATGCGCTGAATCCATCGCAATGATGTGTCCACTTGGGGTATCCTCCATATCGACATATCCAGCTGTACCAAACACATCACCCGCCATGGATGCAGACGATTCACCTCATTCCTCGCCATTTTCATCAGTCACACATAACTACGCCATGGAGACAGACGGTAATTATTCATCTTTGCTTCACTTCCTATTTTCCAGTCAACTACTTACCGGCACCATACTGTTGCAGGTGAATACCTTAGCAGGACATTTGACAATAACCTCATTCACGATGACTTGATCAACGACACACAGCAGACCAACGAGCAAGGTAAGGAGAGTAGATCTCGTCGAAGGTCTCGAGAACGAGCACAAAAAAATGGGTGGATGGGAACGAGACGCGAGAAAGTAGTGCACATCGAAGAGCAAACAGACAAAACATACCACATGGCCACATGGGGAGAGGCATGCACATCAGCAACGTTCTAATGCTCGGTTTGCAACTAAGCAGACCAGCCCATGCGCACAGTCAATAACAATGTCATGCCCCGACGCATCTACCTCGTCTGCAAGCCCTTTGAAAATTCTTTGAAAATCATATAAATATTGAAAGCAGCAAACAAAGCAAAATCTTGTATAACAAAACAACTATAATTCCAGACTATTGAGAATATGTACCAGTTAAACAATAATATTATATGTCCTAAACTAGATATCTGAATTAGAGAGAAGGGTACTAAAGGATTTTACCCGAGGAAACTGAAAATGGATAGATGCTGCAAGCTGGAGTCCTTATAATGATTTTGGAGTGCCAATAATGCTACAGATTTTGTAAATTTGATCTGCTTCACTGAGGAACAGAGAACATAGTTAAAAAAATGTCCGTGCTTAAGCAATTATTTGAAAGAACATACCACCAAAGAATTAAAAAACTTAAATTCTGCGCTGCTTGTTAGCATAAAAATCATTCTTATTTGTTAAATGCAATCGAAAAATTAGTGCCATATCTACACAGACAACGAGCTCCACATCTGTGGGTGGAAATTAAGAAATTAAAAAGGTTGACATGAGAGGCTTTTTTGCTTTGCTTCCTTTTGCGTAAGATAAGAGGTACATTTCTTCCTTACAATAAAAATACTTTGAAGTTTTATATTCGACCTGTGTATTGGCATGATGTACAACCAAGAATTTGAATATTGCACCATATATACTCATACATACATGATACGGTGAACTTTAAGAAAATCTAATTAAATAAATCTAAAAAGGCATGAAAAATTCTACCAGGGTGCATGAAAAATTCTACCAGGGTGTCTCAACAAATTTGAGATTCAATTCTATTTATAAGTTTAACAAAGATGGAAGCTACAAATACATTATAGGCTACCAAAATAAACAGGAAGTACTCAGGATCAATCACCTTAAAAGAACATGATCCTACACCAAAATAAACAGGAAATATTCTGTGCTACAATACCTACCAAATTTCGATCATATGTACTCCCTCCGTTCCTTTCTATAGTGGCTACAGATTTTTGGCATTTGTTTCAGAATATAAGGTTGTACCTTGGCTTTTTTTCAATTACCCCCTTCCCCGTTCAGCTCCCACACAACATGCGTGAGAAAAAATCCATACAAAATTGGCAACAATTAATTGAGATTCCTATTGCATGGCCCAACGATTCCTTAAAATTAGGCTGCAATGTTTTACTTTCCTTAATTGCATTTGGCTGCACATATATGGAAAATCAACAAGAGAGTTTTGTGGGATTTGTTATGGTAAGATAGGAAGATATGGATTTCCCAAATTTTACATTGACCTCAAATCGTTCAGCTAGGGGGTCTTGTGTAAAAATACTCTTGCGCTAATTTCTGTGCCAAAAAACCATAGGCACTATAGAATGTAACAAGGGAGTATCAAGTAAAACAAAAGAGATTACCTATTACTCTCCTCCCTGATCAACCTTCACCAGCGGCGTCGGTACCATGAATCCTCATCGGCAAGCATGGACGAGAGGTGCACCGCCAAATCCCTGTACCATCAACGCCGCGCCCTCGAATTCGTCTGTCAGCGCCGCGCACCTAGGCCTTCCTCTCGGCTAGGTTACCAACAGCTCCCGTTGCGGCATAATGCGACAGGGGGGATTGGGCAGCGCAGGGGAGCGGGCGCGTCTGGCACCGCGAGACCAGGGTGGGCGGGTTCAGAGAGGGCTCCGGCGTGCAGGCGCTGAGCAGGCGAGGAGGAGGACGGCCGCGCTGGCACCGAGGTGCAAGCGCCAAGCAGGCGAGGAGGAGGACGGCCGCGCTGGCACCGGCGTGCAGGCGCCGCGCAGGCGAGGCGGAGGACGGCCGCAAGTGCTCCGGCGTGCGGGCGCCGCACACGCGTAGCGGGAGACGGCCGTGCGGGCGCCGCACACGCGAGGCGGGAGACGGCCGCGCGGGCTCCGGCGTGCAGGGGACGCGGTGGCGAGGTGGAAGACTGCCGCGCGGGCTCCGGCGACGGGACGCGGGCTCGATGATTGGGTCGGCGGGGTTGAGGGGAAGGGAGGAAGAGGAGGACGGTCGGGCGGGCGGGCTCGGGAGTGGTGGCGCGGAGGACTGTCGGCCGGCCGGCCGGGCTCAGGCGTGGCGGCGCGGAGGATGGCCGGGCGGCTAGAGGATTTGGGCAGGGGAGGGAATAGGATAGACAGTGAGAGGGTTTTTTTTTGAAGAGATTCTCACATGTATACTTGTCATTTATTTCAGCTATTTCTATTTTCTAACTCTGTTATATGTTTTTTTAGATCACATAAACACATGGAGACAATAAATCCCGACCGGATGATGTTTGACGGAAACAAAAGCTCACCGAATTTGACACATTCAAATGAGGTGCAATGAAAATTTGTGTTTAAATGCATTTTTCATGTTTCGATATGTAGAGTTTTTATTTGATGATATGTTTCACCTTTGTAGATCATGGCCGGGGCCAAAACAGATATTATCGATACTCTGAAAGAACACACCGCCATAGGGACGGATGCAATGGTAGAAGAGATAGAAAACTCATCGACTATTAAACAACCGAATAAGGTGATTGTCTTTATTTTCTACGCATGTTTCCATATGCCAATGTTTTAAGTTTAATTTTGTTCCATAAATTTTGCACATAAAAATGTTCCACTTTCGCAGGTCATGAATAATATAGATATGGATGTCATCAGTGTTCCAGAACAAGGTATCATCAAAGAGCCAAACACGTTGTTTTTGGAAGAGACTTCACATGCTTTTACACAGTCAAAGGAGATACCTGAAGGTACTTAGTTCCGCTCGGTTGTCCTCATTTCATTTATGCTTGATTATTTTTACCGAACTTATATATCATGGCAGACTACGTCTGCACCAGTGAGGATTTTGCTATTATTGAATCAATCATGTGCGCGCCTAAAGATACTAAGTTTGTCGACATCGGTGATTCTTTATTATCTAATGACGACTTGAGATGTCTTACATGTGATGATGCATTCTTGCCAGGCGACCTAAGTCAACAACACAGAGACCACTACTTACACATTATCTAAAATTGTCTTGAACTTAAATATCTTTTATGTGTTCGATTATAGGTTATAAATGCATATATTTATTGTATAAGCGCATGCGATCATCTGCGGGAGAGATCGGGTGGAAAGGTATATCTCGATACCACATTCGCAGTTGTCGTACTGAAAAAATCAGAACATCGCCGTGTCATGAAACGGGTGCATCTTTATCTAAAGCATGACATGGTAAGAATTAACTCACAGCCTATGGATCTCATTCATGTGTTTTGAATATGTGTGTTTCTTAGTCTTATACAATATTTACTTTAGGTTTTATTTCTTGTAAATATAAGTAAGACGCACTGGTATTTATTGGTCGTAAATGCAAAAAACGTGTGATACAAATATTGGACTCCCTTGGTGATTCAATGGGGCAGAGTGACATCGGTGTTATGGTAAATAACAATTGATTTTGATTCGCTCTTTACATTTTGTTTCCCTCAATATCTAATACCTTTTGTCTCATATAAAAGTTGCAGGGACTTGAGAAGCATTTGAAAATCGCATCCCAAATGAAAGATTTTGACAAAGGTGATAGGTGGATGGATCTCAATGTCACAACATGACCAGTAGTAAAACTGTTTCAACAACGTATGCAAACTGATGGGTATGTTGACTTTCTTTTTTAGATGGATGGGTTTATACGTGTATCAATAGCGCATTGGTACAATTAATTTTATGCATTCCAAATGTTATTTACGTTGATTTTTCTATATGAATTACTAAATTGGTGTCTAATAATCTTGTAGCGCATCGTGCGGATTATTCATGCTTAATTATATGGAATATTGCACAGGTGATGTGTTGTCCGATCAGTTCACTCAGGTGTGTTAGTATTTTTGAGGATAACATTAGTAGCCGCTTACATTTTCAATAGTTGTCTTAAGGAGAAGTTTTTAAATATTATATTTTGCAGAAGGATATGAAAGAATTTCGCCAAAAATTAATCGTTGTACTCGTGGAGTCCGAATTGAATAAGATAAAAGGAAAGCCAATATACTATAAACCTACTAGTGAAAAAAATGTGTCTACTTCTGATTGTGTGATTGTGGAGGGTCCGAAGCAACTATACTTGAGTGATAAAGTCCACATCATACCCACAAACCCACGCAAGTTAGTTGACGAGCTTTTCCAATACATCATGTCGATTCAAGATCCCAAATTATTGGAGTAAGTAGTATGTTAGAAAAATACGATAATATGCATTGCTATGGTTTTATCATTTTTAACATTTTCCTCATAGGCAGGAATGGGTGCGGAGTTCCAAACCGTATCCAATAGGCTTAAGTCTTAAGAAAATCCAGGACATACTTAAGATGGACCAACATATGGACAATGACTGCTTCAACTTGGGAATTCGTATAGTGGCATGCGACGAGATCCTACAGATAGCAGAGACTGATGTGCACTACATGGATCTACGCTTTTGTGTAAGTTACTACAATCTGGCATTTTCATTGTTGTCACTATGTTTCTAAACATTTTTTTTCTCAGACGGCAATGGTGGATTCCACACGAGGTAAAAAATACCGAGTAAAGCCAAATATATAGTCCCTAGCAACATTGTTCAATAATTAGCCTGGGATAGACTACAAAATCTCATCACGCAACTTGGTAAATATATTCACTTATCCAACGGTGTCACATTACATGTGTTTCTAATGGTTGTCCTTTTGCAGGTTTTTCTTCCTTATGCATTCGAGGGTCACTTTAACTTGTTCTCCATCGATATGCATTAATGTACTGTGTTTGTTATTGATCCTTGGTCCATGTCGCCATCATCGGAGGGTAAAATGGTTCAATCGCATAAGATGAAATTGATTTTACAAAGAATTGCAATCTACGTAACCGACGCACTTGCATTAACACAACCTGATTGGGATGCCGATATATTTTTCTGGCCACGCACGTCGCCAACAGGTATTCCGCAAAGTTCAAGCACGTGAGTATCTCTAAAATAAAACCCATATGTTTTACTTTCTTCGGTAATTAAGATAGTAACGAGACATATTTATCTACAGGAAAGCGTCTGGTTATTTCATTTTTTATATTATGTTCTCATGGAATGGTAAAGAGTTGGTTCATCCAATATGCACGGTGGGTACTTTACGCTGCACTTTCTATTTTTTCACTAAAACTATACATGCTAATGACAAGTATTGTTGTACAGAATGTTATCGATCTGAGGAAGAATTTTTTGGTGCACTTGCTCAAGTACCATCAAAATGAAGCACTCAAAAATATTCCATACATTGTACGACATACTCTAAGGAGTATCGAGGAGGACATTTATTTAATATAAAGTAGTTAATTATTGGAGTACTTATTGCATATTCAAACGATGACAAATATATGGTTGTTAAATATATTTCAGACGGGTTAGAATCTTATTAGTTTTTCTGAATATCTTGTGATTTTGATACACGTGATTTTTTACAACTATTGTATTGACGCAATGTGAAAAAAAAAGCCGTAGCAACGCACGAGAATTCAACTAGTAAGTAGAATTGGACACTAGGCCCCATGCACTATACAAATTGAGGGTTTGGTAGCGCAGCTCTTTTATTTACTCTGAAGGTAATGTACTGAGAATTTTGGTAGAAAGTAGAAACAGGAAATTCGGGTCACCTCCGGTAAAAAAAAAGCTACCGAGGAAAAGAAAATACGGGATATGGCTGCCCTTTGTCTGTGCATCCACCGACCACTTCCGGCGTTCCTTCGTGATTGGGGATCTTCATCTCAAAGGATTTTACGGTTTTGCAGGTTCTAGACTTGATAAAACCACACCGCCTCACATCCTCACGGGTTGAATCAACAAACCAGGTCCGATGCAGATTGGATTAGCAGTTTGACCGGGTTCTGTAAGAAACAGTAATCACATCCGAGGCCGACAAGGCTCTGTTTCGTGTGTCGAGTAGTGTCGGAGAAATAGCTTGGGTTTGTTTTTGAGTCTAAACTGGCTATGTAAGCTTGTGGGCGTCGTTATGCGTGCTTGTTTTATTACTTGTTTAGATAGAGACAGTTCTCGCTAGGTTTTAGCAAAACTCGTTTTTGGATTATTTTTTCCGGATTGCTAACTCCCGGTTAGCAGGAAACTAAGTTAGAGCCCGATCAACTTAACGACCGTTAGATTTGCAAGTGATAGAATTACACATGGATGTGTATGTGCAATTACATATCTGTTGCTCTAGTTACACGTGAATTACACATAGGACGGAGCTGGAAAAAGCCCATAGCTGGTACTAAACATGGCTTAGTGGTGCTAAGTACCTAAGATTTTTATAATATAGCCTTGTTGGATTGCCGCTTCTAGGCTGGTGCTACAGCACCGGCAGCACCAGACTTAGCTCTGCCCCTGATTAGACATGAAATCAGGTTGATCAGGAGTTAAGCTAATTACCGGTCGACCGGAAATTAGCCACGTCCTCATGTTTTACAAAAATCAGTTATTATGACTAAATAATTATGTTATAATAATAAGTAGGAATACAGAAAATCTATTTCGAGAAGTTCGTTGAGCAACAAGCGAGTCACTACTTTTGGTTCGTGAAGATCAAGGTTTCTGTTATTCGCGTTTAAAGAGCCGCATCCCAACAGAGTTCTAGTTGTTATTAAGTTAATAAATCAACAAGGCTCCGCACGAGCCTTAGATTCCCAGCGTTTTTGCCAGGTAAAGTACTAGTTCGTTGCGTTCTGAGCCAGATTAGCTTCCGACGCTAGCGCATCTCGCCGGGTTCGATCGGCTCTACACACGTGGAACCCATCTTCGCTTCGTTCTCAAGTCGCCCGAAAGTACTCAGAATCAAAGAACTAGGCCATCAACGGAGCGGGGGTAGAATTGGATCGATTGCACTAGGCAACTCGCCAAGGAAATTGCAAACCATGGACCTGCTAGCAGCGGTGCAGCTGCTTCCCGACGACGTGCTTGCTTGCATCCTCCGCCGCCTCAACTCACGCAGCCTCGCGGCGTCGCGCTGCGTCTGCAAGGCTTGGTGCGCCCTCGTCGACACCCGGAGCCTGCTGCGTGCAGACCTCCTCCCGATCTCGGTCTATGGGATCTTCTTCGTAGAGGAGGTCAACCTGGGCAGGCTGGGATTCTTCGCCCGTCCCCTGATGGAGCACAAAATCGCCGACAAGTTTGACTACCTGGACGTCCCCTACAATGGCCATCTGGATATATTGGATCACCGCAACGGTCTACTCTTGCTCATGGACTGGGTGGTTAATCCCGGAACACGGCAATGCATGCCCTTGCCCCCGCCCCCGCCTATGTGCGTGGGAATGGAGGGTTTCTATGACAGTAGATACCTTGTGTTTGATCCAACCGTGTCACCGCACTACCATGTGCTTTCGATTCCTGTAGTACCTCTTAATCAAACCAAATTCACCAAGGAAACGGAATGGCCACCATCTCCATATACGATCAACGTGTTTTCATCAACAACACGGAGGTGGGAGAATTGGTCTTTTGTTCGAGAAGGAGGAGCTAGAGGGACCATAGCTGACATAAAGTTCTCTTGGAAGCACCGCTACGCCGTCTACTGGCGGGATGCGCTTTATGTGCATTGCCAAGATGATTCCATTATACGGTACATGTTCAAGCTCTCCTAACTACATTTTTTTCGATAAAGAGCATATATATTAATCTCGACCTACATAACTTTTATTATTTAGATTTTTCATTGGACTTTTTCCTTTGTGAGAAACATCTTACTACGGTTAACATGATTGATTCTCTTTCTCTTGTCTATATGATGATCTGTGCAGCATAACCTTGTCGACTCAAAAGTACCAACTGATTACACCTCCAACGGGCTGGGAAGTGTCTCATTATGGTCATCTTTACTTGGGGAAATCGACAAACGGTGTGTACTGTGCACTAACTTGTAATAAGGAGAAACGACTACGGATTTGGCTACTTCGTGTGTTATGCAGTCAACCCGAGTGGGTGCTGAGGAATGACGTGAGCATTCAACCACTTGTGCGAATAAGGCATCAACACTTCAACCACCAACACTGCGGGATGTGGAGTTTGCAAAATGTTAAGCCCGGTGGATATTTTGCCAATGAAGCCACAGTGAAGCTGCATTTTGAATGGGATCTTGACCAAGGCGTTACCCTTGAAACTGAAGCCAAGGTTAAAGAAGATACCTACCATGCTGATATAAGTATCCTTGGATTTCATCCTTACAAAGAGATTATCTTCCTGTGGACAAATTCCAGAAGAGTAGTAGCTTACCATTTGAATAGTTCCAGGGTTCAAGACTTGGGAGAGTTAGGTGTGCGGTGTGTAGAAACGTCTTTTGTATACACTCCGTTGTTCGAGACGTGAATAATTAGAAAGCATTAACATAGTAGTCAGTGTCGTAGTGGTATCACAAATACTTTTTTATTCGGTAGAGAGTGTAAGCGTGGGATGCAGGGCCGGGCGGACAGGAGTGCGGTTGGTGCGGCCGCACGGGGCCCCAAATTTTCGGTTTGGCACTTCAATGCAGGTAGAGAATTAGAAACGAACAGCAGCAGCCGTCCTGGTTCTCCCGCGGCCGAGAATGGTACCTCGCCCTTACCTAGCCTCTGGCGGCAGCCGAGTAAGAAGAAGCGCCATGGACGAGTGGCCTGAAGCTTTTTGCTCCAGGTCGAAGGGGTGCGGCTGTATGGGGAGCAGAAGATGGCCTTTTGACGCTTGGGCTAGCTGCTTAAGTTGAAAAGCCCATAAATAAGGCCTGAATTGGGAATAGCCTAGGCACTGCTTCAGCTCGGCTCAAGCTTATCCTTAAAGAAAACAATCGGCTAAAAAAGATCCATGTACACGTTTTGCTTCTCCTAAAAAAATCAAGTTTTACCCAGCCGAAGTTTTTCAAGCGCTAGGGGTCCATTAATAAAAAAAATTGTTCTTTCATCCTCTTGGCACTTGGCAGTTGTGTTATTTGTATCATGAAATTAGAATATATTGTGCACCATTTTTAAGACTAAACTTACACTACGTATTACAAATTTATGATCTAACATTTATGTCCCACAAATATTTATTCTTGAGTCTGCCATTGGCCATTAGCATTTTAAAAAATCAGGATATACAAATATATGCGTTTCAGAAATTAAGATCTGACACATGAACAATCAATTACACATTGTATTGTTCGTTAGTTCGAGTTTTTTAGTGAAATTTGGGGCTCATTTTAAATTTCCGCACAGGGCTTCAAATTTTCCCGGCCCGGCCCTGGTGGGATGCCATATTAAACGTACATCTCTACTACTTAAAAAGACTAAAGTGGTTCCTTATTCTGCCCAATACGTTTGGTAGTTTTGGTCGTCCCACCTACCTACATCCTACCTTCGTCGCGCATCGCTCCTATGGGCCTGGCCCAAAATCTTGGCTACTCGTCCGCCCCGCCTGGCGACCTCCACCCCTGGTCGTCCGAAACAAGCAAGAGCGAGGAGATGTGCGTCTGGGCTAGGGTTACACCCTGCCGTCCCCCGTCCTCGGTCCCCGGCCTGCCACCCCCAAATCTCCAAGCACAACGACGGCAACGGCGGGCGCTGGCCCTCGCTCGCCCCCGCCCTACACCACCCTCACCGCCAAGACGCCGCCACGACGACTGGTAGCCAGCAGCTCGAGATCAAGGTCAGCACGGAGAACCCCCAACGGCGCATCACGGCCGATTTCAGCGGCTGGGGCGACCCCAAGCAGGAGGTGGCGGCTGGCGAGGAAGGCGGCGAAGGGGAGAAGGGGCCGACGTTTGCTGATCTTGGAGGCGGTGCTTGGCGAGCTCATGGCGCACGGGATGAAACTTGCGGCACCGATGCCCTTCATCTCCAGCTCGCAGCAGCTGATGACCTTAACTTCAGGTGATAACATGACGGCTTTGCCTCCAAAATTTTCTGTTGATGCGCTATAGGAGTTGTTCTCTAAGTCTGTACATATGTTGGATTCCCCAGGAAGGAGGATGCTATGTCTAAAAATGGATCAATCTACAAATCTCAAGAATCTGCCGTGAAAGCTCATGGAGCCCCAAATTGCAAGGTATGAAATTTTGGCAGCAGCATAGTGCATTCAGTGGCAATAGATTTTTCGTTGAATGTGCCATGTTGTGAAAATAAAATAGATTTCTCCTAGGTTATATGATTTAATTGGACACTCCACTCTTATTTATGTATTTGCATTGATGCATTGAGAATTACCTAAACAAATTCAGGCTTCTTACAGGAAAAAACTGCCATAAAGGTCCATTTTGTACTGAACCTGAACTAGGATCTGGGCAACAACTCCAACTCATGATGGTTCATTTGCTATTTCTTTTTATGATTTCATATGAATTATTGATACATGTTCTTGTTTCAGGGAAGTGGCTTTAGATTGCGTAATGGACAATATGCTACTTGAATGGAAGCTTAAGAAAATTCCAATCTAAGTATGACTGTAGTTGGAGGTGCCTTTGCCTATCAGCTCATTTTTCATTCTTTGTCCTCTCCATTTCTGCTCTTGCTCATTTTCTACCACCTTCAGCTTAATGTTTTCACAATTCACTTTGAATAATTTTTGCTCCTCCCATTTTTTCAATGGCGATGGATTTCCAGGTTGTACAAAGGTCTGAGTTACTCAAAGGTATTCATGTCAAAAGAGTTGGTTTTTGCTCCTCCCGTTTGGTTTTCATGTCCTGGTTGTACAAAGGTATTCATGTCAAAAAGTACCGTGATCAGTTCATAACTGTGTGGAGGTGTTCTTGGATATTCAACAGGAATTCTTCGAAGTGTTGCATCTCTCACTGGTGCACCATCTTTGTAGTTTTAAGTAGCACTGTTAGAGTTTAGAATAGCGAAGTAAGTTCAAGTCGAATGTGGTTCTCTTTGTTAGTCGGTAAGTTGGTAGTAGTAGATACAGTAGTCAAAATGGTCTACTATATTGCTATATCGGATGATGCATGAATTGTTTTATAACAGAAAACAAGAAGGGACAAAGAGCATCATTTTATTAAAATAGTACAGGAAATGCTTATTGAGCATTAGAATATATTTTTATTTATCGCTTAAGGAACTTCATGGACAACAGATGAGCCTGAGTTTGGAACTTCGTGTCACCTAAATTTTCTTGGACGCAATCTCCCTTAGTATTTTGTTCAATACCCTGAAAGGAAGATGTATGCGTTATACTACCAGACTAAAAATGCATGTTCTGCAGTGTAGTTTGTATGGCCTAATTTTCTTGAACACAGCCCGTTATTAGCATTTTGCTCGATAATGATACATAACTGAGGATTGTTGTTTATGTATGTTTGAATTTCAAATTTTATTTTCAGAATTTCTTCTAATCTGATCCATACGGCCGGACTCTGTCCTCTCCTACAAGCATTGGTAGCAGCCATGTGGGTTCATTGATACATGAGTCTTTTATCTTAAACTGCGTCCTTGCTAAGCTCAGGTGTCTCTATTCTTCCCTTCTATGCATTGTTCACTGATGCAATTTCAAATATGGACCACTTTCTTTTGCGGTTTTTTCTATCATATAATATTAGTTACCTGATAGAATATGAATCAATTTGGTTTCCAGCTATCTGAATTGCGTACTGTTGCTCCACACTCCCCAACTATACCTGTATCTGAATACTAGCTGTGCATTGGGAGCAGCACAACAGCGGCAGATGATTTAAGTATTATTTAGTGAGGTAAGATTTTGTAAGCAAGACATTAGGCTTTTGTTTTTCTTAGTAAATGTTAAGTTAGGTGAATTTTCGCAGTAATGCGTAGGCTAGATGAGTGCAGCGCCGAGCTATTTTCACACGTCAGATACTATAGTTCATACTATTGAATTATGGTGTAATTGGAATGATATAATGGTTGTGTCAATTGTTTTCAAGAGTGCACCAAAGTGCTGCCCGGTGCATGAAGCTCCCGCTTTGAGCGGGGTCTGGGGAGGGGCCGGACAGCTGCATCATATTTTTATTGTTACGAACAACCTGAAAAGTTTACACCACACACCCCACCTTTGTAAGCCTACTCTCCTAGCATGTTTTATCTCCCTCCAGCAGCTGCAAGTTTCCAACCAAAATATTTTGAAAATGGCCTACATATTCAGCCAAACAATTATGGCATAGTTCGTAATGAACATGGCACTACAATTTCTGCAATTGTTGTTTCAGATGGAATTTGTCACTTGGGAAGAAGGTTATAAAAAGATTTTCGCTTTCAATGTGATCTTTTTTTGAAAGAGTATATACAGCTAAAGAAATATTATATTGTGCACAAATGACATACCTGATATGTACACATCTCGATTTTCATTTTAAATTTTGTCCCATGATGAGTTTCTGAAAATGAACTTGATAAAGTTATACCTTATGACAAAATTCTTTCATTGAGCATTGACACCTTGTTCTGTCACTACTTGGCTTGCATTAAAGGCCACCGTACCTCCTTGAAGCATGCGAGTCGTGATGTTTGCATATTCTCTTTATAGAAGCTACCATGCACGCTTAATATTAATAGGACCCAATATGACCATGCATGGTTTTCGAAGCAGTTGTAGGCTGAAGAAATTTTCAGAATAGGAAAATATTTACCTTCGTACATGTTATATCTCCGAGATCGTTTCGTCGCAGCATGATCTATTGGCAATGAAGTTCTCAAAGAAGCCTTTGCGGGCTTTCAGTAAATGAGTGGTGACTTCAGTATGTCATATATGCTTTGTGCAATCAGTACTATTCTGCGTAATTTAATAATCTAATTATTCATAACCTATTTTAGCAAGAAAATTAATTTCATAGAGGAATATACATATATGGAAATTGATTAGGTAATTGAGGCTCGGTTACATCATACCAAAATAATATGGAAGATCAAAAAAGAGTGTCTACCGTTGTATCTAAACTACTTATAAAAGAGCGATTTTGTAGTTAATAAATTTTTTTATTGGAATTTGTATTACTTGGAATTGAGACGTGGGTTGCACGTGCACACTTACGATTATTACTTTATACTACTTCACCAGCTGCACTACATCGTACTCACAACAATGGTGTATACATATACGGCTCTTGTTAGTAAATAAAAAGGTGAACTTGAGGAGACAAAAATAGTAATGATGCACACATACACAAGTTCTCTTTTATTTCTGAAATGGGGAAAGTTTAAGTGCATCTGCTCATGAATTACCCACTATTTTTAGAAGTCATTATTTGAGAAGAAACCTTTGACTAAGAATAATTAGAGGCCAATTTTGCACAATATTGTTTGCTTCCTTAGTAACTTGTCTATTGTTTTTATTTTACTTTCAGGATATGAGTGCAGCGTCTATTTTTTGCAGTTTGTTTCAGAGAAGCCGATTTTAGTTTTACATGGGATTTTGGCAGCTGATTCTCTTTGTGGTTATATTAAGGTCTATGAATTGCAATTGTGCTATTTTTTCATAATAAAGGGGAAAAGGAGTGCTGCTTAGGCTCTGCTCAAGTTTTTTTACTGCACATAACTCAGTTCATTGACTGGGTGAATCCATTAGATGCATATAACTTGAGCCTTCTGTAATTTGCAGTTTAGTGACTGTCACTATTTCTAGGAATATAATTTGGGAGCACACGATTTCTTGACCCCTATTACTATGTTAGTAGTATAGATTGTTGCAGAATATAGGTAGTTTCTGAAATTCTTTTTATTTTATCCTGTTAATCTGAATGGTTTGTGGCTTAATAAAATGAAAACCTTAAATCTTTGTATGATTATGTATAAGGTGGACCTGTGCCCTGCACAATTTAGTTTATAGAGAACCTAGGCATGGCTGGTGCTATACTATTTCATCTTTCATTTGCTATTCAGTAGTACATCCAAATCTCTAAATCATGCTTTGCCATTTGAATTAATTTAGTTGCAATTCACTAGGTTCTCTAGCCTTACACATGAGACATGGCATAGTTAATCAGAATTAATAACACCGACAGTTATAATAGTTCATCATTGGAAGGTAATTCGGGTGTTTGGGAAGAGAAACATGGTGCGGGAACGTACACAAATTGCTTTTGGTTCTGAATCCATATGATCTCAATTAAGGTCACTGGAGTTTGTTAAAGTTTTTTTTGAACTACTGAATTGTGTTGTTTGTGTTTTCTTCTCATGCAGCGAAGATAATCACCAAGGCCTTTTCTGTTTAATTGGCTGAGAACTGCCTAAGAATTCGCTGCTTGATTCTTGACAGAAAAGTCTTATGCTGAACTAGGCTGAGTAGTTACATGTACATGCTACACACTCTAATTTAGATAATCGGTTAGACCTCACCTCATGTAACTTAAAAGGCTTGTTCTTGCAGATTCTAAGTAAAAAGATGATGCACTACTAAGCTTTTGTTCAAACAAGCTTATGCTTCATGTGTTCCGTCATTCATTTGACACAATTAATGCCCCAACTCGCTAGAAATTGAAATGTTGTTTCAAGCCAGTTTTGTCCTTCTATTTTTTCTGGTCATAAATCATCATATCTTTTCAGTATATAATGTGTAGGTAATCGATGTCTTATTGTTGCCAGTTTACAGGGCTTAACATGTCCATCGTTATTTTACATTTTACGGGGCTTAACATGTCCATGGTAATTTTACCTTTTCATTATTCACATGAAAAATAGTAGCAATTAATTCGGATATTGTGTTTTCTCTCAATACTTATAGCAGCTTGGACCGGAGAGATATAGAGTAGGAATGCAGGTCGGAGATGTAACCAACAAGTATTATGATGCTATAAAGAAACGACAGCTATGTCTTGAGACCTTTTCTTTTCACAACAACGCATGGATACTTAGCTAAAGCTACATTATTTAAACTTAAATTCAACTTGAAGTCACGCACATCTAATAGCAAAACTAAAAATTCTTTTGTGATCATCACATTATTTAAAAAATCAAATTGCATGCCTAAGAAAAAATTAGAATATTAATGCTACCAAAAGTTACAAAGAGAGGGAGAAAGTTACTAATCCCGTTTGATGTGCATGCGGATCCTATATGTTTATATTACAATACAGTCACACAAATAATTGTATACCTTAATCGCTAAGCTACATTATGTAAACTTAAATTCAACTTGAAGTCACACATCTAATAGCAAAACTATAAATTCTTTTGTGATCATCACATTATTTAAAAAATCAAATTGCATGCCTAAGAAAAAATTAGAATATAAATGCTACCAAAAGTTTCAGAGAGAGGGAGAAAGTTGCTAATCCTGTTTGATGTGCATGCGGATCCTATATGTTTATATTACAATACAGTTGCACAAATAATTGTATACCTTAATCGCTAGAATTTGTTGTCCCGTAGCAACGCACTAGCAAGTAGTGAAATTCGGTCTTGACATCGCCGGAGGTGACAATGGGGGTACAAAGATCAATCGACGCAAGTGGATTTGTCTATGCTAAGTGTTGGAGAACTCAAGAAAGATAATGGGCGGTGAAGTGCCTTCGGTGGAGGAGTAAAATGCGAGGCACTAGGCTGCAAAAGAGACAGGTGGAGTACGAGAAAGATGTTGTCGCCTCGATGCATTCACGCGACATGACTACATTACGACGGTAGCGCGGTTCTTCTCTTTTTCGTTTAATGAGTGAGATTTTAAGTCCACCTAAAGGCATCAGGCGCTTCTACGAGGCTAAGCAAGTTCTAAGGAACTACAAACGTGTATCATTTCTCCTCATAAATGCGTCTATCATATTTATAATTACCAATTGATGACTTTATTTTTTTGCACAATTTGTTGGTCCATGTAACAATTTCTGAATTATTGATTTTTTCTTTAATAAAGATGATATATCAATTAACAACTGACAAGCAATTGAATTAAGAGCGAGTATAGATAACAGAAAATGAACTACACATTTTGATTCATCTGTTGAAATTATCCCCAGCATGCAATAAAGCATTATTAAAATTTAATTTTGGATAGAGAAGGAATATGACATGTCGTTACAAGGTTGAGGTAAAAAGGTGTGAGGTGAAAACTGATTACATTTGTGAAATAAAATGCCAGATGATACATTTATGCACCGTACCCGTGGCAACGCACGGGCATTTATACTATACTAGTGTACACTAAAATGCCGGCGAGCTTCAATTTTTTGGCTCTTTCCTCGTTGATGCCGGCCCTGAATCTATGCTTAGTTGTTGTGGATCGCAGAAATGTGATTTTTGTATCCGTTGTACTGTTTAATCGCTAGTAGTTTCACCAGTAGCTGATCTGCACTTGCAAGGGAAGGCCTTATCGGCAGCGCTCCCGTTCACCGGACGACTCTCTTCCTCGGCCCCCCTTCTCATCACAATAGATGCCAGCCTGCAACTTTGCGAGGCGCCCTCCTTGAGCAGCGGCCAGCGTAGCTGCAACCGAAGCTCCTCTGTCCTTGAATAGTTGCGAAGGTTAACTAAGGGCATCTCCAACCGCGCGACCCAAACAGACGCGCTGGGCCGTCCGTTTTGGGCCGTTTGGGTCGCCGCGCGGACACGCGGACAGCGGCCCGCGTGTCCGTTTGGGTCGCACGCGGCGCCCAACGCGGCGATCCAAAGAGACGCCACGTGGTTCGTCTTCCTTGCGCGGCGCTGCGCCATGGCAGGCCTCGACGGGACAGCCATGGTGGGCGGTGGAACGCGCGGGAAAGTTCCCGCGCGCACAAAGGTTCCCGCGCGCACCAAAACGCCGTTGGCGCGCGCGAGCGCCCAAGTTTCCCGCCAGGCCGCCGGCTATAAAAGACGGCGGCGGTCTCACACAGACCGCAACACCATCCTCTCCCCTCCACCTTTCTCCGCCGCCATGCCGCGCACCCTGCAGGCCACATGGGCCAAGCTCTCCCTCGCCGCCCGGGCCAGGTTCCCGCGGACGGTGGAGGAGGAGCGCGCGGACTCGCGTTGAGTCGCCGACGACGAGGCGCTCCGTGTCGCTGCCGAGGCGGCGGCAAAGAAGGCCGGTGACGCGGAGATGGTGGAGGCGGCCGCGGAGGGCTGGCACGAGACCGCGGACGGCTGGTACGAGGCCGCGGAGGAGGGGGCGGCCGCCGCGGAGGAGCCCGTTGATGCGCGTAGATGTACACGTCCGTTGGGAACCCCAAGAGGAAGGTATGATGCGCACAGTGGCAAGTTTTCCCTCAGTATGAAACCAAGGTTTAATCGAACCAGTAGGAGCCAAGAAGCACGTTGAAGGTTGATGGTCGCGAAATGTGATGCGGCGCAACACCAGGGATTCCGGCGCCAACTAGGAACCTGCACAACACAACCAAAGTACTTTGCCCCAACGAAAGTGAGGTTGTCAATCTCACCGGCTTGCTGTAACAAAGGATTAAACGTATCGAGTGGAAGATGTTTGCAAAGAAAACAGTAAAACAAGTAGAATGTATGCTATGGAAAGAATAGGACCGGGGTCCACAGTTCACTAGAGGTGTCTCTCCCATAAGATAAAAGCATGTTGGGTGAACAAATTACAGTCGGGCAATTGACAAATAGAGAAAGGCATAATAATGCATATACATGACATGATAAATATAGTGAGATTTAATTGGGCATTACGAAAGTACATAGACCGCCATCCAACCGCATCTATGCCTAAAAAGTCCACCTTCAGGTTATCGTCCGAACCCTCCAGTATTAAGTTGCAAAGCAACAGACAATTGCATTAAGTATTGTGCGTAATGTAATCAATAACTACATCCTTAGACATAGCATCAATGTTTTATCCCTAGTGGCAACAGCACATCACAACCTTAGAACTTTCTGTCACCCATGTATCAATGAAGGCATGAACCCACTATCGAGCATAATTACTCCCTCTTGGAGTTAAGAGTAAAAACTTGGCCAGAGCCTCTACTAATAACGGAGAGCATGCAAGATCATAAACAACACATGAACAATAGATTGATAATCACCATAATCATAGTACTCTCTATCCATCGGATCCCGACAAACACAACATATAGAATTACATATAGATGATCTTGATCATGTTAGGCAGCTCACAAGATCTAACAATGAAGCACAACAAGGAGAAGACGACCATCTAGCTACTGCTATGGACCCATGGTCCAGGGGTGAACTACTCACTCATCACTCCGGAGGCGATCATGGCGATGAAGAGTCCTCCGGGAGATGAATCCCCTCCGGCAGGGTGCCGGAGGCGATCTCCGAATCCCCCGAGATGGGATTCGGCGGCGGCGTCTCTGTAAGGTTTTCCGTATCGTGGCTCTCGGTACTGGGGGTTGCGACGGAGGCTTTAAGTAGGCGGAAGGTCAACGCGGGGGCCACACGAGGCCCAGGGGCAGGGCCGCGCGGCCAAGCCCTAGGCCGCGCCGGCCACCCCCGGCCGCCTCGTGGCCCCACTTCGTTCTCGGTCTTCTGAAGCTTCGTGCAAAAATAGGACCCTGGGCGAAAGTTTCGTCCAATTCCGAGAATATTTCTTTACTAGGATTTCTGAAACCAAAAACAGCAAAACAGCAACTGGCTCTTCGGCATCTTGTTAATAGGTTAGTTCCAGAAAATGCATAAATATGACATATAATGTGCATAAAACATGTAGGTATCATCAATAAAGTAGCATGGAACATAAGAAATTATCGATACGTTGGAGACGTATCAGCATCCCCAAGCTGCTCGTCCCGAGTAAAACGATAACAAAGATAATTTCTGAAGTGACATGCCATCATAATCTTGATCATACTATTTGTAAACATATGTAATGAATGCAGCGATCAAAGCAAAGGTAATGACATGAGTAAACAACTGAATCATATAGCAAAGACTTTTCATGAATAGTACTTCAAGACAAGCATCAATAAGTCTTGCATAAGAGTTAACTCGTAAAGCAATAAATCAAAGTAAAGGTGTTGAAGCAACACATAAGAAGATTAAGTTTCAGCGGTTGCTTTCAACTTGTAACATGTATATCTCATGGATATTGTCAACATAAAGTAATATAACAAGTGCAATATGCAAGTATGTAGGAATCAATGCACAGTTCACACAAGTGTTTGCTTCTTAAGGTGGAAGGAGATAGGTAAACTGACTCAACAATAAAAGTAAAAGAATGGTCCTTCGCAGAGGAAAGCATCGATTGCTGTATTTGTGCTAGAGCTTTTATTTTGAAAACATGAAACAATTTTGTCAACGGTAGTAATAAAGCATATGAGTTATGAAAATTATATCTTACAAGTTGCAAGCCTCACGCATAGTATACTAATAGTGCCCGCACCTTGTCCTACTTAACTTGGACTACCGGATCTTTGCATGCCATGTTTCAACCAAGTGTCACAAAGGGGTACCTCCAT
Source organism: Lolium multiflorum (assembly GCA_030979885.1). Lineage (NCBI taxonomy): Eukaryota > Viridiplantae > Streptophyta > Magnoliopsida > Poales > Poaceae > Lolium > Lolium multiflorum. The sequence goes on from CM061750.1 coordinate 118,404,722, forward strand.
GCCGCCTGTACAAAGGTCCAAGGAGAATGCTCGCATTTCGGATTTCTCGCTTTTGATTATTCTCAACTTAGACATCCATACCGGGACAACATGGACAACAGATAATGGACTCCTCTTAAATGCATAAGCATGTAGCAAAGTTATTATTCTCATATGAGATTGAGGATATATGTCCAAAACTGAAACTTCCACCATGATTCATGGCTTTAGTTAGCGGCCCAATGTTCTTCTCTAACAATTTTGCATGCTCCAACCACTAAAATGATAGACCTTCAGACAAGACGGACATGCATAGCAACTCACATGATATTCAACAATAGTTGATGGCGTTCCCCAGAAGCATGGTTATCGCACAACAGGCAACTTAATAAAATATAAAGTGCATAAGTACATATTCAATACTACGATAGTTTTTAAGGCTATTTTGTCCCATGAGCTATATATTGCAAAGGTGAATGATGGAATTTTAAAGGTAGCACTCAAGCAATTTACTTTGGAATGGCGGGTAAATACCATGTAGTAGGTAGGTATGGTGGACACAAATGGCATAGTAGTTGGCTCAAGGATTTTGGATGCATGAGAAGTATTCCCTCTCGATACAAGGTTTAGGCTAGCAAGGTTATTTGAAGCAAACTCAAGGATGAACAAGTGCAGCAAGACTCACATAAAAGACATATTGTAAACATTATAAGACTCTACACTGTCTTCCTTGTTGTTCAAAACTCAATACTAGATATTATCTAGACCTTAGAGAAACCAAATATGCAAATCAAATTTTAGCAAGCTCTATGTATTTCTTCATTAATGGGTGCAAAGCATATGATGCAAGAGCTTAAACATGAGCACAACAATTGCCAAGTAAGACATTTTTAGAATTACTACATGTAGCATTTTCCAATTCCAACCATATAACAAATTAACGAAGAAGAAACTTCGCCTTGAACATTATGAGTAAAGCCTAAGGACACATGTGTCCATATGCAACAGCGGAGCGTGTCTCTCCCCACAAAGTGAATGCTAGGATCCATCTTATTCAAACAAAAACAAAAACGAAAACAAACCGACGCTCCAAGTAAAGAACACCAGATGTGACTGAATAAAAATATAGTTTCAGGGAGGAACCTGATGATGTTGTCGATGAAGAAGGGGATGCCTTGGGCATCCCCAAGCTTAGACGCTTGAGTCTTCTTAAAATATGCAGGGATGAACCACGGGGGCATCCCCAAGCTTAGAGCTTTCACTCCTCTTGATCTTAGTATATCATTCTCCTCTCTTGACCCTTGAAAACTTCCTTCACACCAAACTTCAAGCAAACTCATTAGAGGGTTAGTGCATCATTAATAATTCACACATTCAGAGGTGACACAATCATTCTTTTCACTTATGGACATTGCATAATGCTACTGGACATTAATGGATCAAAGAAATAAATCCAACATAGCAAAAGAGGCAATGCGAAATAAAAGGCAGAATCTGTCAAAAACAGAACAGTCCGTAAAGACGAATTTATAAATGGCACCAGACTTGCTCAAATGGAAAAACTCAAAACTAATGAAAGTTGCGTACATATCTGAGGATCACGCTCGTAAATTGGCAGATTTTTTCGAATTTTCTACAGAGAATTATGCCCAGATTCGTGACAGACAGCAATGCTGTTTCTGTGCAGCGATCCCAAATATAACATCAACTTTGACATAGAAACTTTACTTGGCACAAAAACATGATAAGGAGAGGTTGCTACAGTAGTAAACAACTTCCAAGACTCAATAAAACAAAAAATTGCTGTAGGTAAAAACATGGGTTGTCTCCATAAGCGCTTTTCTTTAACGCCTTTCAGCTAGGCGCAGAAAGTCAAGTAACATCGAGAGTAGAAGCATCAACATCATAGCTTGTTCTAATAATAGAATCAAAAGGCAACTTCATTCTCTTTCTAGGGAAGTGTTCCATACCTTTCTTGAGAGGAAATTGATATTTAATATTACCTTCCCTCATATCAATAACAGCACCAACAGTTCGAAGAAAAGGTCTTCCCAACACAATTGGACAAGATGCATTGCATTCGATATCCAAGACAACAAAATCAACGGGGACAAGGTTATTGTTAACCGTAATATGCACATTATCAATCCTCCCCAAAGGTTTCTTTTTAACATTATCGGCAGATTAACATCCAAATAACAATTCTTTAATGGTGGCAAGTCAAGCATATCATAAATCTTTTTAGGCATAACAGAAATACTTGCACCAAGATCACATAAGGCATTACATTCAAAGTCATTGAATTTCATTTTAATGATGGGCTCCCAACCATCTTCTAACTTTCTAGGAATAGAAGTTTCAAGTTTTAGTTTCTCTTCTCTAGCTTTTATGAGAGCATTTGTAATATGTTTTGTAAAGGCTAAATTTATAGCACTAGCATTGGGACTTTTAGCAAGTTTTTGTAAGAACTTTATAACTTCAGAGATGTGGCAATCATCAAAATCTAAATCATTATGAGCTACAGCAATGGGATCATTATTCCCAAGGTTGGAAAAAATTTCAGCAGTTTTATCACAAGCAGTTTCAGCAGTTTTAGCAATTTCAGGCAGTTTTGTACGCTTTGCACTAGGAGTAGAAACATTGCCAACACCAATTATTTTACCATTGATAGTAGGAGGTGCAGCAACATGTGAAGAATTAGCATTACTAGTGGTGGTAATAGTCCAAACTTTAACATTATTCTCTTTAGCTAGTTTTTCATTTTCTTCTCTATCCCACCTAGCACGCAGTTCAGCCATTAATCTTATATTCTCATTAATTCTAACTTGGATGGCATTTGCTGTAGTAGTAATCTTATTATCAAGATCATTATTAGGCATAACTTTCAACTTTAAAAGATTAACATCGAGGCAAGCCTATCAACTCTAGAAGCGATAGTATCAATTTTATCAAGCTTTTCCTCAACAGATTTGTTAAAAGCAGTTTGTGTACTAATAAATTCTTTAAGCATGGCTTCAAGACCAGAGGGTACACTTCTATTATTGTTGTAAGAATTCCCATAAGAATTACCATAACCATTACCATTAGCAGAAGGATATGGCCTATAGTTATTACCGAGTTGTTCCTATAAGCATTGTTGTTGAAATTATTATTTTTAATGAAATTCACATCAACATTTTCTTCTTGAGCAACCAATGAAGCTAAAGGAACATTATTTGGATCAACATTAGATCTACCATTCACAAGCATAGACATAATCACATCAATCTTATCACTCAAGGAAGAGGTTTCTTCAACAGAATTTACCTTCTTACCTTGTGGAGCTCTTTCCGTGTGCCATTCAGAGTAATTCACCATCATATCATCAAGAAGTTTTGTAGCCGCCCCAATGTGATGGACATAAAGGTACCTCCAGCAGCTGAATCCAATAAATTCCAAGAAAAATTTAGTCCTGCATAGAAGGTTTGGATGATCATCCAAGTAGTCAGTCCATGGGTTGGGCAATTCTTTACCAAAGTTTTCATTCTCTCCCATGCTTGAGCAACATGTTCAGTATCAAATTGTTTAAAATTCATTATGCTACTTCTCAAAGAAATAATTTTAGCGGGAGGATAATATCTACTAATAAAAGCATCCTTGCATTTAGTCCATGAATCAATACTATTCTTAGGCAAAGATAGCAACCAATCTTTAGCTCTTCCTCTTAATGAGAAAGGAAACACTTTCAATTTAATAATATCACCATCTACATCTTTATACTTTTGCATTTCACAAAGTTCAACAAAATTATTGAGATGGGCAGCAGCATCATCAGAACTAGCACCAGAAAATTGTTCTCTCATGACTAGATTTAGTAAAGCAGGTTTAATTTCAAAGAATTCTGCTGTAGTAGCAGGTGGAGCAATAGGTGTGCATAGGAAATCATTATTATTTGCATTTGTGAAGTCACACAACTTAGTATTTTCATGGTTGGCCATTTTAGCAACAGTAAATAAAGCAAACTAGATAAAGTAAATGCGAGTAACTAATTTTTTTGTGTTTTTGATATAGCAAACAAGATAGCAAATAAAGTAAAACTAGCAACTATTTTTTTTTTTTGTATTTTGATTTAGTGCAGCAAACAAAGTAGTAAATAAAATAAAGCAAGACAAAAACAAAGTAAAGAGATTGAGAAGTGGAGACTCCCTTGCAGCGTGTCTTGATCTCCCCGCAACGGCGCCAAAAGTGCTTGATGCGCGTAGATGTACACGTCCGTTGGGAACCCCAAGAGGAAGGTATGATGCGCACAAGGCAAGTTTTCCCTCAGTATGAAACCAAGGTTTAATCGAACCAGTAGGAGCCAAGAAGCACGTTGAAGGTTGATGGTCGCGAAATGTGATGCGGCGCAACACCAGGGATTCCGGCGCCAACTAGGAACCTGCACAACACAACCAAAGTACTTTGCCCCAACGAAACAGTGAGGTTGTCAATCTCACCGGCTTGCTGTAACAAAGGATTAAACGTATCGAGTGGAAGATGTTTGCAAAGAAAACAGTAAAACAAGTAGAATGTATGCTATGGAAAGAATAGGACCGGGGTCCACAGTTCACTAGAGGTGTCTCTCCCATAAGATAAAAGCATGTTGGGTGAACAAATTACAGTCGGGCAATTGACAAATAGAGAAAGGCATAATAATGCATATACATGACATGATAAATATAGTGAGATTTAATTGGGCATTACGACAAAGTACATAGACCGCCATCCAACCGCATCTATGCCTAAAAAGTCCACCTTCAGGTTATCGTCCGAACCCCCTCCAGTATTAAGTTGCAAAGCAACAGACAATTGCATTAAGTATTGTGCGTAATGTAATCAATAACTACATCCTTAGACATAGCATCAATGTTTTATCCCTAGTGGCAACAGCACATCACAACCTTAGAACTTTCTGTCACTGTCCCAGGTATCAATGAAGGCATGAACCCACTATCGAGCATAATTACTCCCTCTTGGAGTTAAGAGTAAAAACTTGGCCAGAGCCTCTACTAATAACGGAGAGCATGCAAGATCATAAACAACACATGAACAATAGATTGATAATCACCATAATCATAGTACTCTCTATCCATCGGATCCCGACAAACACAACATATAGAATTACATATAGATGATCTTGATCATGTTAGGCAGCTCACAAGATCTAACAATGAAGCACAACAAGGAGAAGACGACCATCTAGCTACTGCTATGGACCCATGGTCCAGGGGTGAACTACTCACTCATCACTCCGGAGGCGATCATGGCGATGAAGAGTCCTCCGGGAGATGAATCCCCTCTCCGGCAGGGTGCCGGAGGCGATCTCCGAATCCCCCGAGATGGGATTCGCGGCGGCGGCGTCTCTGTAAGGTTTTCCGTATCGTGGCTCTCGACGGGGTTTCGCGACGGAGGCTTTAAGTAGGCGGAAGGTCAACGCGGGGGCCACACGAGGGCCCAGGGGGCAGGGGCGCGGCCAAGCCCTAGGCCGCGCCGGCCACCCCCGGCCGCCTCGTGGCCCCACTTCGTTAGGTCTTCGGTCTTCCGGAAGCTTCGTGCAAAATAGGACCCTGGGCGAAAGTTTCGTCCAATTCCGAGAATATTTCTTTACTAGGATTTCTGAAACCAAAAACAGCAGAAAACAGAACTGGCTCTTCGGCATCTTGTTAATAGGTTAGTTCCAGAAAATGCATAAATATGACATATAATGTGCATAAAACATGTAGGTATCATCAATAAAGTAGCATGGAACATAAGAAATTATCGATACGTTGGAGACGTATCACCCGTCGACGAGGAGGACCTCGCGCTGGCAAACATCAACGCCGCCATCGAGGAGCGTCTCGCCGACCTCACGCGCGTGACGAAGGAGCACGAGGGCATCTGGCGGGCCGGCCGCCGCCGACCTCCTCGGCCAGAAGAACGAGCTGCTCGCGAGCAGCCCGTCACCTCATCCAGATGCCGCGCCCGAGCGGCGCGCCCGGGAGGATGCGAGTCGGGAGCGGCCGGCAAGAGCGCATGCGCCGGCGGCAGGAGAACCACGAGGCCCGGCCCCCGCCCGCGTCCGCCTGGAGGTGCGCACCGTGGAACGCGCCGCAGAGGTGGAGCTATGCGGGAAGCGGATGATTCCGCCGCAGAGGCGGAGCGCGAGCGTGCCCGAGGTGCGCGGACGGAAAGGAGGAGGATGGTGGCCTCCGCCCAAGCCGCCGCTGCCGCCGCCCGCGCCGCCGCCGACGCGCCACCCAGCCCGTAAGCTGGAGTGGAATCCTCACGCGTACAAGCCGCCCGCGTCGAAATCCACGGCCCCGACGGCGAGGAGTCGCCGGCGAGCCCGCCGGCCCCGTACGTATTAGGATAGAAGTAGTAGCTACAAAAAAATGTAATGAGTTCTTTTTAATGAAAAATATTGTTCATGTCTATGACACGCGGGCCAGGGGCGAACAAGGGGCGGACGCGAGCGACAGCTCGCGTCTGCCACGCAACCCGGCCAAGATTTGGGCTGGGTTTGCGTCGAGGGAGCGTCAGTTTAGGGATGGGTCCGCGGGCGGGTTGTCCGGGACCCATCCGGGCGCGCGGGCGTGGGATGGGTCGCCCGGTTGGAGATGCCCTAACTACCCAGCCTCGAGATGTAGGAGTGGCGGATTTGTGGACTCTTTTTAGGTTTTTTTTTTCAAATGCTTAATAGTGCAGCTGTCTTAAGAGCAACTCTAGCAGACTTCCCATCCGGCTATACCCCATAACGTGGATGGGGTTAGCTGTATCTGTAATTTTTATCGCGAAAAGTGAGACCCCAGAACAGATCTCCTCTAGTTATACTATAAAAAGAATATTACTTTTTTTTCCTCTTCATCTTCTTCCCAAGACCAAGCCGCTTTAGCCCCGCCCTCACGCCCACCTCAGCCCTGCTCTACCCAGCCCTGCACCGCCGCCCGCTCGCTGCCCACCGCGCCCGCCTCTGCTCCTGCTCTGGCCACGCCTGGGCGCCCCTCCGGCCGGCTGTGGCCCGCTCCGGTCTGCCCTGGCCCCATTTTGGCCGGTTGTGGCTCTGCCCCGGCCGCGCCCGTCCCTGCTCCACCCCTCCGTAGCCCACTCCGGCCGTACGCTCGCCGGAATCGTTCTCTGACTATGACAGATGCGGTGAAGATGCCAGTTTCGAGCTGAACATTCCCTCCCATCAACTGTCTTCGCCAATGGGCAATGGGTTATTGCTGCAAATGCTTGGTCCAAATCCTGGTATATGCAATGTTTGGGATCAAGATGGGGTATTGGTGCATCCAAAATTGATGATGTCGAAAATTTACGGTACTAGTAAAGGTGCACGTGCCGAGGCATGTATTGTATAATAAAAAAGATATTATATTAAATTTATTGTTTTAGGGAGTTTTTTTATCAACCACTTAAAAGTCATCAAATGTTTACCAAACATTTTTGTGGAAGCCATACAGTATAGAAAAATTGCTCGTGCGTTGCAACCGAAAATTTTCACACAAAAACAAATAAATTTTACTTTTATGTATTTTTACCTTCTCACAACATGGCTTTCTTGTCCCTCATCCCGATGTGAGCGCATACACCATTTGCTAGGTCAAACATATATTATTGGAAACCAAAATGTGGTGTTCGATGTGCATGGACCATATGACTACACAACTAAGCTCAACAAATCAGCTTATCATCTGCCCATCAAGAAAAATTTGGCTTATCATCCGCCCTCATGTTATGATGAGCAGTATATCCGGACATCCGTTTTGGTTCATGGGACTAAATGCACCTATTATGAAAAATATATTTTAATGTGTTTCAAATTGCTAGAAAATATGGGAAAATCCAGTATTTCATACGATTTTTGTGGGAAAAAGGACAATTTATGTTGTCTGTATAAAAAGACAAAAAAAAGTTCCCTGAAAAGCTATATTCAAGCGCAAGAATCTGTCTTTTTACACATGCCACAAAAAAATGTCCTTTTTAGGGCAAAACTTTGTGTTGGAACCTAAGATGTCTAGAGGCACGCCCAGAACTTTTTCTTAGAATTTTTATACATTTTGAAATATGTTTTTAAGCAATGGGTGTATCTACAGCTATGAGCCAAATTGTATTTCCCAGTATATCTAGTGCTTCATCCTCTCCTTTGAAAAGTAAACAAAATATGACTCATTTCATTCTCTTTGTTTCAAATTATAAGCATGTGGCAGTAAAACACCATCAGTTATATCTTTTCCCTGAAGGCAAAGAACCCCAAAAATAACGTGAAGGAAAAAAATGACATACTGTATCTTTATTTTCAGGAAAATGCATTTATAATTTAAGGTTTTCAAAAGGTAAACAATTTTAGCAGTAACATTGGTACTGCAAGCAACATTTTCAGGCCAAGTAAAATATATCTGCTAATATATTATAACTGGTAGGCTAGGCCACGATTCTCACATATCATATTTCGGAAGGTATGTTTTTCAGGTTGTCGAAACCCCATACTACATGTGCCCATAAATACTTGCGGAGATACCTTACGTTTACAAATCAGACATATTGTCACTTGATGAATTCCAGATCTATTATTTATTCTTAAGTTAACTTTAGTCTTGTGTGATAGGGATTGAGTGTATCAAACAGCTGCTCAAAACGCTTGCTAGTCTTCTGCATTCAAAGCTACAGATAGTGCTTACACAACACAATAGTTTGATACACTGCTTCAGTTTCTCTCTATATAAATTTTTAACTCATGAAAATACTCTTTTCTTATTTGTGAAGGACATGGAAACATTAGCCAAAATAATAAACATATCTTCAGTATCTCCAATGCCTCCAATCCAAAACCTAGCGATTAATATTCAAGCACCTCCTTATTTTATTTTATAGAGCAATAGCTCAAATGGTGCCCTGGTCAACCCCAATGACGTTAGTCAGCAAATGTATGGATAATCAGATCTCTCCTTCCTTTGGTCCAGAGGTATTTAGCAAAAAAAAAATATAAACCACAAATGTATGTCATTTCCATGAAACTGCAGGTATTTCGTTGTTGGCGTTCTCTCCTAGTTAGCTTTGCTCACTTCTGTTGTGCCTAAGCTAAGATCTGCAATTATTGCCACCATGACCGAAGCAACATACATAGTTGAAAATATGAAAATATAAGAACGATAATGTTTTACAACCGTGTATAGAATTTTGAATCAACTTGGGTACTAAGGTTATTTGCTGCATATAAATTTTAGCAGAAAGTTGAGCATGTAAAAAAGAATCAAAATTATTTTTACAAACCCTTTGTAACATCCCAAGTTTCAACCAAATAAATAAAGAGAGAGAATTTCAAAGACTCAAAATTCACAACAAACAAAAACTTTTTCTATGCATATAGTGTTACATATAGTTCTAGGCATAGTGTGCATTTCTCTTGTGCATTTTGCCATGATGAGTGTTTATTGTTGATTAAGAGTGCTTAAACCCTAAACTAAGATCACCCAACCCTAATTTGAGAAGAATAAAAGAAATAGAAAATAATTCAATTCTCACTCACATACAACTTTGGCCAATTATGCAAAACTCCAATCAAGGCCACCATTGCTTGCTCCCTTGGTTGTAAAACACTTTGATATCAATTACAAACTCAAATGCATCAAAGAAACCAGAATCAAATCAAAGAAAATTGCAATTTCCAACTTACATATGATAATGGTCATATGACCACTTTATAATATCTTCACCACTTTGCACCCCTGGTTTTAACTTTTCTTAAACCAAACTTGGTCAACACTTGCCACCTCATCCAAGACCATGTCAAAGTGAACAACTTTGCTGTTGACCACCAATGTTGACTTTGACCAGGTTGACCAGAACAGAGTTGACAAGATGTGACATTGAAACAAAGAGAAGATGATCCCCATTTTGGATTTTTGCAAACTTTCATCAAATTGACCACCAACACCATCTTTCTACCTCTATATTTATTTGTTTGAGTTTCACCAAAAAGATTTCCAAAATTCAAATAAAAAGTTCTTGCGGCCATTGTGTCGAACAGTTGGCAGGCAGCATTCCAGTTTTGTGTTACACCTCTTTACCCAGCAGTTCTAAGCCTAAACCAACTTTAAATTGTGATGATCACCATCTCCTGCATCTCCTGCATCAAGCCCTGTCCTTGCCCCGTCGATTAAAGTGTCGAGAAACCCTAAACTAAGCAATGCCGTGCACCATGCCGGCCAGCATGCCACTCATCTCTCTGGCCCTCCCCTCTCTCACCAACCTTGCCCAGTACACTCCCCTGACCGTGATGATCATCCCTGTGCACGGCCCTAGCTCGCGCAAGCACGGCATTGGCCAGGCGACGCGCGCCCAGCACCATGCCAGGGCATGCCAGGCACGTGGTGAGCGCGCTCTGGACGCGCCAGAGCATCGTTCGTCCAGTCGCCTCCGTCCTCCCCCTGCATCCCTATGACTGCGACGAGCACCGCCACCCTCTCCTCTACCGCGTAGACATGCTCGAGCGCCTGCAGCCGCCTTGTCGCCGTCGTCCTCGTCGGAAAAGTACCGCGGGTACCGCAGCACTCGATACACGCTCCCGATCGATCCCATCCTCTTTTCTCTGCGCCAGAGGCATGCGCAGCATCGCCATGCCGTCGCCACTCGATTGCAGTACTCACCTTGCCCTTTCGCACGCCGGAGATGCCGCGCCATGATCGACTCCTCTCAGCACCCGCGGCACCACCTCCACTCTATAAATAGAGGAGCCCCGAGCACAAACTCTTCACAGCACCTCACTCTCCTCCCATCTCTGATTCTTCTCGCACCAGTAGTCCATCCAATCGTCGCCGGAATAGCTCCAATTTGAAGCCGAAGGCCGCCGGAGCCCTGAGATCCTCGCCATCGACTGGAGCCTCCCCACGCCTCGCCGTTTGTACCAGGAGCTTCCTCACCCTCGCCAACGTCGCCTCGTACCTCGCCATCGACCGCCGGAGGCCTGGTACGCTCGCCGACCCCCTAGGGTCACCGCCAGACCCTCGGCATCTCGCCGGAGAAGACGACGGTTGTGAGCTGTCGATCTCCCATCTGATCCTACGCCCCACGTTAGCCCATACCGCTTCGGCTTTTAAAAGCCACTGACGGGTGGCCCCCACCTCGTCAGGCGGCTCACTCGCACTGATGCGTTGCTGGGCTGCGTTGTGCTGTTTAAATTCGTTTGGGCCGTAGGCTTTTCCCGCGCGGCCCAATAATTCAAACTTTGTATTAATTCGTTTCAGCTCATTTTCAATACTCGTGTTAGATTCAAAAATGAATAACTTTCAAACTACTGCACCAAATTTAGCAAACTTCCTATCTCTGGAAAGGCCATGAAATTATCTAACTAATGCCACTGGTCCCACCTCCAATTTCATAGTAGAATTAAAATGCTAAAAATGACAAGGCAGGGACTTTTCCAAATTGAAACTTTATTTAAAATTCAACCATAACTGATTTTGAGTTGATTCCAACTCTCATAAATCACAAATGTTGTCCTCTAATTGATTATGCAACAAGATAGCCAAGTTGTTTGTATGATCATGGACAAGGTCGAAATAGTGGCTATGGAGCTATTTCTAGTGCATTTAAATCTTGTAATTCAAATTCTTTAAATAGTATGAGAGCTACTCTCTCATTTAAATCTTGATCCTAAGTAATTCAATAAGAGGTAATGACCCTAATCTAATGAACCTCTTATTCCATTACTTAGTGATTTTAAATCATTACCATGTTATTCTTAAATTGTATGAGGTGTAGCACCTCATTTAAATTATACTCCCATATACTAGATATGAAATGTTGACCTTGGTCAACTTATATTTCATACCTTATTATTATTTGTGGAGATTAAATCTTAATAGGAATTAATGAGAGGAAATTATTTTCTCTAAAGATTTAAATAGCAAACCAAAATAATAAGTATAATGAGAGGAAAGTATTTTTCTCTTAAATAAGAACAAACCAAGTAATTCACCATGCCATGCTAGAATAGTTTTGTGTGACTCTTTGGTGTGTTTAGTCTAGCATATAAGTTTGGTTTGGTGATTGTGTACCTCGTATTCGTATATAGACGCTAGTAACGAGGAATATCAAGAGGAGGAAGGCTACTCCCAGGAGGAGGAGGAAAACTTTGACCACTACCCATCTCAAGGCAAGCTAACACTCTTGCAAGCCACCATAATGCAAGGCTCCACAAGAGCAAGGCACCATTGCATATTACTTATGTTTAATGATCCTATCCTATGCTTTTACCTTGCAATTTATTTTTACTTTATATTTCAAAGATTACTTTTTGATTTATGATTCACTTGGTCTAGAATAGAACAAGAGCATCAAATTTAGCCTAGAGCAAACAAAGCTAGATAGCACCCCTCATGACTAGTTGCTATTGCTAAATAACTAAAATTGACTACTCTAGATGGGAACATGTGAAATGAAATGACTTTGAAAGGTTTTGAAGGTGAATATGACATGAATGACTTGGTGAATTTTGATGAAAACTGATGATTGGGTTTGAATGCGATACCTTTCCAATTATACAAGTACCCCCACAATACCTGATTATGGGTAGGGCTTAACTGGAAGTTTGTGTCTTAGTATGGGTTCCCTCTAACAAACATCATAGGGGTTATGCCGAGGCTGCCTCCGTTACAAGTGAAATGATGTGAATATGAGGTGAATGTACGACCCAAGCCCTGTGCAGTTCCCGGGTTGACAGTTGGTTTTCACCGGGAGGCCAAGCTCATGGGGAGAGGTGCCTATACTAGGGTATATAAGTGAAAGGTTAAGGTTGATGATCCGCGTACTGAGTTACGATGATTCCGGGTTATCCTCGACGGATGTAATCAAAAGTTGTGGCACAAGAGTACAACCTCTGCAGAGTGTTAAACCTATTCGAATAGCCGTGTCCACGGTTACGGACGATTGGAAAGGCCATACTATTCCGTTGTCAGAACTTTATCTTGAAAATGAAAGTGGCATTGAATGGGGAATCACAACTGAGTTGTGGGAATGACACTAATGTTCCCACTTGAGTTAGTCTAGCAAAATGAGGCATCTTTACTAAATGTTTATGAACTAAACTTGGCTTTATGCAAATAAACCTAGAGCTTAGCACCCCTTATTAAAAATTGATAAGTAATTACATTAGTATTAGTTTGCGAGTACTTTAAAGTACTCATGGTTTGTCTCCGGCTATTCAAATGCCAGACTATGAAGAGGAGCCACAGTATCAGGATGATGGACAACAGAACGTCTACGATAACTAGGATCATCTTCTAACGTCAAGCGTTGCCTGTGGAATAGATAGTCCACTACTACTTCGCTTCCGCTACTTACTTGTGATGTTGAACAATCTATTTGTGTAATATTGGATCATGTGATCCATTGTTGTAAGACAAGTATGTGTTGTAATAAATGATGACTCTATGCTACTTACTATTATGTCTCGCAAAAACAATCTTCCTGGGATTGCGATGTATGATATAATAGGCATCTGGACTTAAAAATCCGGGTGTTGACAAGTTGGTATCATAGCCATTGTTTGACCTTAGGAGACCCTAGTTAGAATGAACGTCTGAAAAACTTAGCTTCAAATTTAATGAATTGAATAGTTATGAAAACATATTCACACCCTTACCATTGAGATCTTTTCAAAATAGCAAATTCATGCTCTTCCTTATAAGTTACTTAAAATTTTGAACACTTGCACTTCTCTAACTTACTCATCAAATTCCTCTACAGATGAAGCCTTTCATCCAAACCGAGGTGTACGAGCTGGGAAACGGCGGAGACTTGATCTTTGAAAGGGACCTGCATGCCCTCTCAGAGTTTCTTGGACGCTCGCCTCCTGTGTTCTACGGGGGTCAAGTCAATGACCAGCCCGGGGGACAGCTGCAGTGGGTCATCATGGCCGACCTCCCCGGGAAGCCTGAGTCCCCCATGTTCGGACAGATCCAGTTCTTTCTCAGGGAGAACAACTGGGCGGACGGACTCGCAAGCGCTCTGCAGGAAGCACTCGCCCGTCTGTGCGGGCAGAACTCGGTGGCTATTCAAGGGGAACGCTTTGCACACTTTGCAAGGCACACCTCCCTTGGGATACCCATTAACCTGCCATTCCACCCCGTGATGAGGCACCATGTGGACCACCTCGACTTCATGCTGTGCGAGACTCGCACCGAGCTGGACAACTCCCGCGCCTACGCCAACCACACCTACCTCCAGCTGGCTCAGCAGGCGGAGACCATCAAGGTCATCGCCAAGGAGCGCAGGACTCTTCGCCGCCTGAACGCGAAGAAGGACTACACCATCCACCGCCTCAAGGCCAAGATCGCCTCCCTGAAGGATACCGTCGCCACTCAGGCGGAACAGCTCCAGGATCTGGAAGGAGAAGGCGAGGGAGAAGACATCCAGGGGGATGGCTAATCCTATGTGAGCAACGATGACGACTACGAGGAGGAGGAAGACGAAGACCTGGCCTTCCACCCCTATGGGGATGGCCATGAGCACCTGACCGCCGGGATGGATAACACCTTCCCGATCAACGTTGATGGAGAGTAGTCCCCTACACTTGCGTAGCGTGATTTGTATCGGTCCTTTGTATCAACCCCATGTATCGTAGATTGTTGAAAGGGTTCTTCAAACCCTCCGGTTTGTTGGTTTGTAATATTTGCTACCTTAATGAATATGTTTGTGTGTTTAAGTTCATCATATCAAGTACTCAAGTTTTAAACTTTGTGAAACTTTATCCAAAATAAGCCATAGAAGTTTCCCTCTCATCTCATAATCTATATCCATATTCAGATGGCACCTCCGACTCGCAGTACCAATCAGGATGCGATGATGAAAATGCTGCAAATGCTGATGGCAGATCGAGAGGTTGAAAGAGCCGAGAGACAAGCCAACATCGCTGCCATGCAACAGATTGCACAGAATAACCAGGGCCACGGAAACCATGACCACCCTGGGTCAAAGCTGAAGAACTTCCAGAACACCAATCCACCGGTGTTTAGCAAGACGGAAGAACCCCTTGACGCTGATGATTGGCTCCAGACTATGGAGAACAATCTTGAGGTTGCCGAAGTGGAAGAAAATGACAAGGTGTTGTTTTCCACCCATTATTTGGCAGGACCTGCACGTGCCTGGTGGACGAGTGCCCGCGCATTGAATGCGGGGCAAATGATGACTTGGGCATATTTCAAGCTCAAGTTTAGCAAGTACCACGTACCACCAGGTCTGATCAAGAAGATGAGGGATGAGTTCAGGGAACTAAAGCAAGGTCGTCTAACCGTGGTAGAATACCGCGACCGATTCCTCACTCTGTCAAGGTACGCCCCGGATGAGACCGACACCACCAAGAAGAGGAAGGAGAGATTCCTGAATGGATTGCATGATGAGATGCAGACTGTGCTGGTCAACATCCCTTTTGCTGACCTAGAAGCCCTAGTTGACTCCGCCATCCAGATGGAGGGGAAACTGAACCAAGCCAATGAGAACCGCAAGCGCCGAATGATGCACCAGTGGGCCCAGCAATACCCCGTGTTTCGCCCACTCAAGCGGAGGGTTTACCCCCAGAAACAACAAGCCCCAGATGCAGACTTCACGTCCGGGTTATCAGAATCGGAGTGGAGGAAACCCCAGGCCAGGAGGCCACCACAACAACAGCAACTACAACAATAATAATAACTTCAACCGCGCTCCGCCCAGGGCCCCCAACCACAACAACAACTCCAACACTGCTCCGAGGACTGGGAGCAACGCTGTTCCCATCACCCCCAAGGACAAGTCCACCATCACTTGTTACGAGTGCGGAGTGGTGGGGCACTACTCCAACGAGTGCCCCAAAAGACTCGCCAAGACTGCCGCCAACACCTCGGGCCCTGCGCAGCAGCAACGCCGTGTCGCCAACGGCAAGTTCACCCCCAACAACCCGAACAACCGCAGCGGCCGCCTCTTTCACATGAGTGCGGAAGAAGCTAAGGAAGCCCCAGATGTCGTGTTGGGTATGTTCTCTGTTAACTCAATACCTGCAAGACTGTTTGATTCTGGAGCATCGCATTCGTTTGTTACCGAAGATTTTGCATGCACTAGTAAGATTCAACCCATCAGTTTGAAGCATGTCATGATAGTTCAAATACCTGGTTCAACCACTAAAGCTAGAAAAATTTGCAAAGATGTGCATATCAGAATACATGAAATAGAATTTTATGCAAATTTGATTGTTCTGGGAACAAAAGGTTTGGAAGTAGTACTGGGTATGGACTGGATGTCGAAACATCATGGACTGATTGATTGTGCCAAGAAGGCCATCACCATGACTAGTAGCACCGGAGTGTTAGTCGAGCACATATCTGAAAGACTGCCCAGAAAGTTTACCTGCAACCAGAGTTTAGCCAAACCCACCTTGGATCAGATTAGGGTCGTTTGTCGATACCCCGATGTGTTTCCTGATGATCTACCCGGTATGCCCCCAGATCTGGATATCGAGTTTATCATTGAGTTAATCCCTGGAACCGGACCTATAGCCCAGAGAGCCTATAGTATGAACCCGGCAGAGTTAGTGGAACTGAAGAAGCAACTGGATGATATGTTGTTCAAGGGTCTAATTCGACCAAGTGCGTCGCCTTGGAGATCCCCAGTTTTGTTTGTGGACAAGAAGGATGGTGCCACTCGTTTATGTACGGATTACCGTTAGCTTAACGATGTCACCATCAAGAACAAGTATCCTTTGCCAAAGATAGAAGATCTGTTTGACCAACTGACCGGTGCCAAAGTGTTCTCCAAGATTGATCTTAGGACTGGTTACCACCAACTGAAGATTCGTGCCACCGATATCCCCAAAACTGCCTTCACCACCAGATATGGATTGTATGAGTACAATGTCATGTCATTTGGATTGACCAATGCCCCCGCTTATTTCATGAACCTCATGAATAAGATCTTTATGAACTTCCTGGATAAGTTTGTCGTTGTCTTCATCGACGACATCCTCATCTATTCCAAATCCGAAGAAGAACATGAGCAACATTTGGAAGTGGTCCTAGATACCCTTCGGGAGCATCAGTTGTACGCCAAGTTCAGCAAGTGTGAGTTTTGGTTGAAGGAAGTAGGATTCCTGGGACATATCTTGTCTGCAGGAGGAATTGCCGTTGACCCCTCAAAAATCAAGACCGTTGAAGAATGGAAAGCCCCAACCACTGTTTTTCTCGGATTGGCGGGATATTACCGCCGGTTTGTTGAAGGATTCTCGAGCATAGCAAGACCGATGACTCAATTATTGAAGAAGGACAAGAAGTTCGAATGGACTGACAAATGTGAAGAGAGTTTCCAACAGCTCAAGAGCAGACTGACCTCAGCCCCAATATTGATCATGCCGGACATCACCAAGCCATTTGACGTGTACTGTGACGCCTCCAAGATTGGTCTTGGATGTGTGTTGATGCAAGAAGGCAAAGTGATCGCATACCTGTCAAGGCAACAGAAGCAACATGAGCAGAACTATCCCACCCATGACTTAGAGCTAGCAGCTGTAGTTTTAGCCCTGAAAGTGTGGCGTCATTACCTCATGGGTAATCGATGCGAGATCTATTCGGATCACAAGAGCTTGAAGTATATCTTCACCCAGAAGGAGCTGAACATGAGGCAGCACAGATGGTTAGAGCTAATCAAGGATTACGATATGGAAATTCACTATCACCCCGGCAAGGCCAATGTGGTCGCGGATGCTTTGAGTAGACTGCCGTGTCAGTTGAACTCCATGATCGCAAGCGAGCAACCCAGCCTGTTTCAAGAGTTTGAACAGTTTAGACTGGAGCTAGTTAGTGAAGGATTTCTAGCAAGCATTGAACTCCAACCTACCCTGATTAGTCAGATCAAGGAATCCCAGAAGGGAAATGCTAGCATTGATGGGATCAAGAGCCAAATAGCTGCAGGAAAGGCACCGGATTCACTGAAGATGAAGAAGGTGCTATGGTACAACGGACGCCTTTGTGTGCCGTCGATTCAGAGTTGAAGCAAGTTATTCTGAAAGAAGCCCATGACACCCTTTACTCCATTCATCCCGGAGGAACCAAGATGTACCAAGACTTGAAGGAACAATTTTGGTGGCATGGAATAAAGAGAGAAATCGGAAGCTACATCGCCAAGTGTGATATCTGTCAAAGAGTCAAGGCAGAACATCAACGACCCGCAGGATTGTTGCAACCCCTACAGATTCCCGAGTGGAAGTGGGATTCTATCGGAATGGACTTCATCACCGGACTGCCCAAATCTAGTAAAGGGAATGATTCTATCTGGGTAGTGGTCGACAGATTGACCAAGGTAGCCCACTTCATCCCCGTCAAGACCACCTATCAAGGACCAAGACTTGCAGAGTTATATATCTCACGGATAGTTGATACGTCCAAAACGTATCTACTTTCCCGAACACTTTTGCTATTGTTTTGCCTCTAATTTGTGTATTTTGGATACAACTAACACGGACTAACGCTGTTTTCAGCAGAACTGCTGTGTCTCGTTTTTGTGCAGAAATCCAACTTTCGGGAAAATCCTCGGAATTTCTTCAGATGGCCCTATTTTACCAAAATATTGACGGAGCCAGAAGGGCAAAGGAGGTGGAGGCCCGAGGGCCCCACACCATAAGGCGGCGCGGCCCAGGGGGGTGATACGTCTCAAACGTATCTATAATTTCTTATGTTCCATGCCACTTTATTGATGATATCTACACGTTTTATACACATTATATGTCATTATTATGCGTTTCCGGAACTAACCTATTGACGAGATGATGCCTGTTTTTGCTGTTTTTGGTTTCAGAAATCCTAGTAACGAAATATTCTCGGAATCGGACGAAATCACCGCCAAAGTTCCTATTTTTCCGGAAGCTTCCAGAGGGGGACGGAGGACGGAGGTGGGGGTGCACCACACCCCGGCGCGGGCCAGGGGCGCGCCCCCTATGTCCGGGCACCCCGTGGCCCCTCCGACTCCCTCTCGGCGCCTATTTAAGCCTCCCGACCTAAAAACACCGCCAGACCACGATACGGAGAAAAACCTTCCGAGCCGCCGCCATCGCGAAATCAAGATTCGGGGACAGAACTCTCTGTTCCGGCACCTGCCGGGACGGGGGCCCCGCCGTCTCCACCGCCGTCTCCACCGCCATCTTCACCGCCATCGCTGCCTCCATGATGAGGAGGGAGTAATTCACCCCCGGGCTGAGGGCTCCTGTAGCTATGTGGTTCATCTCTCTCTTTATGTGATCTAGTTGAATATCGTATGTGCTACTCTAGTGATGTTATTAAAGTACTCTATTCCTCCTCCATGTGTGTAATGGTGATAGTGTGTGCACCGTGTGAGTACTTGGCATAGGCTATGATTATGATCTCTTGTAGATTATGAAGTTAATTATTGCTATGATGGTATTGATGTGTATTATTCCTCCTACATATGCATGATGGTGACAGTGTGCATGCTATGTTAGTTCTTGGTGTAATTATGTTGATCTATCTTGCACTCTAAGGTTATTTAAATATGAACATTGCATTGTGGAGCTTGTTAACTCCGGCATTGAGGGTTCGTGTAATCCTACGCAATGCGTTCATCATCCAACAAAAGAGTGTAGAGTAGTCCTATTATGTGATCATTGTTGAGAGTGTCCACTAGTGAAAGCAGGATCCCTAGGCCTTGCTTCCAAGCATCGAATCTCCGTTTGTTTACTGTTTTGCTGCATGTTTACTCGCTGCCATATTTTATTCAGATTGCTATTACCACTCATATACATCCATATTACTTGTATTTCACTATCTCTTCGCCGAACTAGTGCACCTATACACCTGACAAGTGTATTTGGTGTGTTGGGGACACAAGAGACTTCTTGCTTTGTGATTACAGGGTTGCTTGAGAGGAATATCTTTGACCTCTTCCTCCCTGAGTTCGATAAACCTTGGGTGATCCACTTAAGGGAAACTTGCTGCTGTTCTACAAACCTCTGCACTTGGAGGCCCAACACTGTCTACAAGAATAGAAGCACCCGTAGACATCAAGCATTTTTCTGGCGCCGTTGCCGGGAGGAAAGGTAAAAGGCACTCATACTTCGGTTCTAAGTACTTTTCCGGCGCCATTGTGTGTGCTCGAAGCTATTTCCTTTAGACTCTGCAATTACATCTTTTTGTTTCTTGTTTTTATTTTTCACTAGTTAGGCATAATGGAAAACAACAAAAAAATTAGTGAGCTTCTTATTCTATTTCCTGATTTAAGACATGGATGGTTTGATGCGAAAATTAAAAAACCTATGGAACCTTATGATAGTAGCAATGTTATTAGTATGAATGCAATTACTGCTAATGCTATGAAGAAGTCTAAGCTTGGGGAAGCTAGTTTACATAAAAATAATCTTTTTAGCTCCTCCGCTTTGGAAGAAATATTTTGCTCTGATAATGCTTTATCTCCCATATGCGATAACTCTAACGATGCTTCTGATATTTTAAATCCACCTGCGAAAGTATTCCGTATAAAATACCTATGAAAATTATTGAACGTGTTATGGATAACCGCTATGAAGGGGATGGAACTGTCCATCCTAGTAATCATTTACTGTTTTTGCATGAATTATGCGGGTTATTCAAGTGTGCGGGTATTTCAATGGATGAAGTTAGAAAGAAATTATTTGATATGTCGTTGTCTGGTAAAGCGGCGCATTGGTATAAACTATTGAAGGACGGGCACTCTCTTGATTGGAAGGATATTGTGCCACTATTTTATTCCAAGTTCTATCCTCCAAGTGAAATTCACAAAGATCGAAACCATATATATAATTTTGGCCTCATGATGGAGAGAGTATTGCCCAAGCATGGGAGAGATTGAAGACTTTAATGCTCAAATGCCCCAATCATGAGCTTCCAGGTAATATCATCATTGATAATTTCTATGCAAGACTTTCTTTTCAAGATAAGACCTTGCTGGATACTACTTGCTGGATCATTCACGAGCAATAAAGAAGAGTTTAAAAGGGACCTTCGATCGGATTAAGGAGAACGCTGAAGATTGGGAGAACGACAAAGGTAAAGAGTCAGGTATAAATTATGATTATGAATGCATTGAAACTTTCATGGATAGTGGTAAATTTCGAAATATGAGTGCTACTTATGGTCTTGACTCTCAAGTTGCTGCAAATCTTTATAAAGCCTTTGCTTCTCATTTAGAATTGCCTAAAAAGAATTTTGATAAGTATCATGAACCTTTTAAAGAGGCTTGCATGAAGAATGACATTGTTGTTAATGATTGCAATAAGCATGCTCAAACTCCTAAGAATGCTATTTCCTATAAGCATGTTAATTTTTGTGGAATACATAGACCTTGTGGAATTAATCAAATAGAAGATGAATATTGTATCCATCACAGAAATGAAAAAACTAGAAAGTGGTCTAGAGCTCTAGATGATCTTGGAGAAAAAGTGTGTGCCCTCTATCCTTTTATTTGTGAACTTTGCCATAGAGTTGGTCATTTTAATTTTCAATGTTCCTCCAATGATAATTCAAACCCCATAAGTGCTGCAAATTTGTATTGTGATGATGAAATTATTCCTAATCAGCATGATGAACTTACCTTATTTTTGAAGTGTGAAGAGTTATCAAGAAAAATTTCTTTGTTAAATATTAACGATCTTGATATTGATGATGTCCTGCATGGGTGTCTTTCTTACTGCATTAATAATTGCCATACAAATACTTACATACAAATATTTTAGAAGATGACACCTTGCCAAAATATGATAGGACCGCTGTGTGTTTTCAATTAATTAATGAAAAGAGGGATCCTCCCAAGTTTCTTCTATTGTTTCTAAAAGAAAATCAGGTTATGCGGACAAGCCACCCTTCAAGCCTCTTCCTCCTAAAGAAGGGAACGAGGAGAAGGAGAAGAAGAAGAAGAAGAACGAAGAAGAAGAAGAAGAAGAAGAAGGAGAATAAAAAGAAAGAGGTAACGGCGTATCCCCGCGTGAATGAGATAACGCTAGGTAACCGTAAGTATGTTGCTCCTAATGATTATTATGATAATGAATCTGAGTACGATGATCTTCCTATACCCTTTACCCATATTAGTGATCATGATTTGGATGAGCATGCTGCCTTTGATATTGAAAATCTCTTTGGTACTGATTATGAAAGTAATGATGATAGCATTATTCATGTCCCCTTAAACGATGATATTGAAAGCCCTAAGCTTGGGGATGTTGTGCTTGAAGATCCTATATTTGAGACTTCTACTTTTAGTGAAAATGATGATATTACATATTCAGGTTTAGATAATTACTGTAGAGATGTATATGACACATGCTACAATTATCCTTATGAAACTTGTCATAGTTATGATGGGCTTGCCAAAAACAATTCTTTTAATATGCAACTTGTTTACCATGTTCAAATTCTTGATAATAATCTTGCTCCAATTACTATTAATGAGAATAACTCTTCTTATGCCAAAATTAATGATACTTCTATGCATATGAACCATGATAAGAATGTTTTAAGTGACGGGTATATTGTGGATTTCATCAATGAT
Source organism: Lolium multiflorum (assembly GCA_030979885.1). NCBI lineage: Eukaryota > Viridiplantae > Streptophyta > Magnoliopsida > Poales > Poaceae > Lolium > Lolium multiflorum. Next base: position 118,427,255 of record CM061750.1, read on the forward strand.
GCTACTGAAAGTTATTATGAGAGAGGGAAATATGGTTATATGCATCTTAATAATATTAAGTTTCCCCTCTTTATGTTGAGAATCTTTAAGTTACTCGTGTTTTATCCTCTTATGCTTGCCACTTTGCTCTTCATGAATTCATTTGTGTATAAGATTCTTTTGCATAGGAAGCATGTTAGGCTTAAATGTGTTTTGAATTTGCCTCTTGATGCTCTCTTTTGTTTCAAATACTATTTCTTGCAATTGCATCATTAAAACTGCTGAGCCCATCTTAATGGCTATAAAGAAAGAACTTCTTGGGAGATAACCCATGTGTTTATTTTACTACAGCAATTTTTGTTTTGTTGAGTCTTGGAAGTTGTTTACTACTGTAGCAACCTCTCCTTATCATGTTTTTGTGCCAAGTAAAGTTTCTATGTCAAAGTTGATGTTATATTTGGGATCGCTGCGCAGAAACAGCATTGCTGTCTGTCACGAATCTGGGCACAATTCTCTGTAGAAAATTCGAAAAAATCTGCCAATTTACGAGCGTGATCCTCAGATATGTACGCAACTTTCATTAGTTTTGAGTTTTTCCATTTGAGCAAGTCTGGTGCCATTTCTAAATTCGTCTTTACGGACTGTTCTGTTTTTGACAGATTCTGCCTTTTATTTCGCATTGCCTCTTTTGCTATGTTGGATTTATTTCTTTGATCCACTAATGTCCAGTAGCATTATGCAATGTCCAGAAGTGAAAATAATGATTGTGTCACCTCTGAATGAGTGAATTATTAATTGTGCACTAACCCTCTAATGAGTTTGCTTGAAGTTTGGTGTGAAGGAAGTTTTCAAGGGTCAATAGAAGAGGGTGATATAATGTGATCGAGAAGAGTGAAAGGTCTAAGCTTGGGGATGCCCCGGTGGTTCATCCCTGCATATTTCAAGAAGACTCAAGCATCTAAGCTTGGGGATGCCCAAGGCATCCCCTTCTTCATCGACAACTTATCAGGTTTCTTCTAGTGAAACTATATTTTTATTCCGTCACATCCTATGTATTTTACTTGGAGCGTCTGAGTGCTTTTATTTTTGTTTTTGGTTTGTTATCTTAGTTCTCTGAATAAGTTCATCCTTGTATGGGAGAGAGACACGCTCCGCTGGTTCGTATGAACACATGTGTTCTTAGCTCATAATATTCATGGCGAAGTTTCTGCTTCGTTAATTGTTATATGGTTGGAAACGGAAATGCTACATGTAGTAATTGGTGTAATGTCTTGAATAATGTGATACTTGGCAATTGTTGTGCTTATATAGATCTTGTTTAAGCTCTTGCATCATGTACCTTGTACCCATTAATGAATAATTACATAGAGCTTGTTAAAATTTGGTTTGCATGATTGGTCTCTCTAAGTCTAGATATTTTCGGGTTGAGGTGTTTGAACAACAAGGAGACGATGTAAAGTCTTATAATGCTTACAATATGTTTATATGTGAGTCTTGCTGCACCATTTCATACTTGAGTTTGCTTCAAATAACCTTGCTAGCCTAAACCTTGTATCGAGAGGGAATACTTCTCATGCATCCAAATACTTGAGCCAATATTCATGCCATTTGTGTCCACCATACCTACCTACTACATGGTATTTCTCCGCCATTCCAAAGTAAATTGCTTGAGTGCTACCTTTAAACCATTCAAAATTTATCACCTCTGATTTGTGTCAATGTTTTATAGCTCATGAGGAAGTATGTGGTGTTTATCTTTCAATCTTGTTGGGCAACTTTCACCAATGGACTAGTGGCTTCATCCGCTTATCCAATAATTTTGCAAAAAGAGCTGGCAATGGGATTCCCAGTCCCAAATTAATTAACAAAAATAGACACTCCTCCATGGTATGTGATTGTTGGACGGCATTCGGTTAGCCATGGCTTGAGAAAGCAAAGGTGGGGAGGAGTGTCAACATAATAAAACTAAAATAAAAAGGCACTCCTTCGTGGTATGAGATTGTTGGCAGGCACCCGAGGATTCGGTTAGCCATGGTTTGTGAAAGAAAGGTTGGAAGGAGTGCCACCCAAAAACAAAATAAAATGGGAGCCGCTCTTTGAAGGTTTGCCTGGCAAGGGGGTTAGAGTACCCGCCATTCGTTGACAACAACAAACACTTCTCAAAACTTTACTTTTATGCTCTCTATGTGTTTTCAAAATCAAAGCTCTAGCACAAATATAGCAATCAATGCTTTCCTCTTTGAAGGACCATTCTTTTACCTTATTGTTGAGTCAGTTTACCTATTCTTTCTATCCTAGAAGCAAACACTTGTGTAAATTGTGTGCATTGATTCTTACATGTTTACCTATTGCACTTGTTATATTACTTTGTGTTGACAATTATCCACGAGATATACATGTTAAAGTTGAAAGCAACCGCTGAAACTTATATCTTCCTTTGTGTTGTTTCAAAGCTTTCTACCAAGAATTTATTGCTTATGAGTTAACTCTTATGCAAGACTTATTGATGCTTGGCTTGAAAGTATTATTCATGAAAAGTCTTTGTTATATGATTCATTTGTTTACTCATTATCCTCATCATTGCTTCGAATCTCTGCATTCATCTCATGTGCTTTACAATAGTATGATCAAGGCTATGATGGCATGTCACTTAAGAAATTATCATTTGTTATCGTTTTACCTGACGGGACAGAGACTAAGCTTGGGGATGCTTGATACGTCTCAAACATATCTATAATTTCTTATGTTCCATGCCACTTTATTGATGATATCTACATTTTTATCATATGTCATTATTATGCGTTTTCCGGAACTAACCTATTGACGAGATGCCGAAAGGCAGTTCTTGTTTCTCTTTGTTTTTGGTTTCAGAAATCCTAGTAACGAAATATTCTCGGAATCGGACGAAATCACCGCCAAAGTTCCTATTTTCCCGGAAGCTTCCAGAGCACCGGAGGGACGAGAGGGGGAGCAGGGGGGCCCCACCACACCCCGGCGCCGGGGGGGCGCGCCCCCATGGTCTGGGCACCCCGTGGCCCTCCGACTCCCTCTTGGCGCCTATTTAAGCCTCCTGACCTAAAAACACCGCCGGAGACCACGATACGGAGAAAAACCTTCCAGAGCCGCCGCCATCGCGAAATCAAGATTCGGGGGACAGAACTCTCTGTTCCGGCACCCTGCCGGACGGGGAATGCCCCCGGGCCGTCTCCACCGCGTCTCCACCGCCATCTTCACCGCCATCGCTGCCTCCATGATGAGGAGGGAGTAATTCACCCCGGGGCTGAGGGCTCCGCTGTAGCTATGTGGTTCATCTCTCTCTTTATGTGATCTAGTTGAATATCGTCTATGTGCTACTCTAGTGATGTTATTAAAGTACTCTATTCCTCCTCCATGTGTGTAATGGTGATAGTGTGTGCACCGTGTGAGTACTTGGCATAGGCTATGATTATGATCTCTTGTAGATTATGAAGTTAATTATTGCTATGATGGTATTGATGTGTATTATTCCTCCTACATATGCATGATGGTGACAGTGTGCATGCTATGTTAGTTCTTGGTGTAATTATGTTGATCTATCTTGCACTCTAAGGTTATTTAAATATGAACATTGCATTGTGGAGCTTGTTAACTCCGGCATTGAGGGTTCGCGTAATCCTACGCAATGCGTTCATCATCCAACAAAAGAGTGTAGAGTAGTCCTATTATGTGATCATTGTTGAGAGTGTCCACTAGTGAAAGCAGGATCCCTAGGCCTTGCTTCCAAGCATCGAATCTCCGTTTGTTTACTGTTTTGCTGCATGTTTACTCGCTGCCATATTTTATTCAGATTGCTATTACCACTCATATACATCCATATTACTTGTATTTCACTATCTCTTCGCCGAACTAGTGCACCTATACACCTGACAAGTGTATTTGGTGTGTTGGGGACACAAGAGACTTCTTGCTTTGTGATTACAGGGTTGCTTGAGAGGAATATCTTTGACCTCTTCCTCCCTGAGTTCGATAAACCTTGGGTGATCCACTTAAGGGAAACTTGCTGCTGTTCTACAAACCTCGCACTTGGAGGCCCAACACTTGTCTACAAGAATAGAAGCACCCGTAGACATCGGGGCCCGCGCCCCCTATGGTGTGGCCCCCTCGGCCGGCCTCCGACCCCCCTTCGGACTACTTATTGGTTTCGACCGGAAAAGTCGACATCGCAGAAACCCTCAGGAGCCGCCACATCGCGAAATTCCGTCGCGGGAGCCAGAAGTCTCCGTTCTGGCACTCCGCCGGGACGGGGAATTGGAGGAGATCTTCACCGCCATCACCGCCAACGCCTCTCCATCAACCAGCCATGTTTCCCCCATCCATGTGTGAGTAATTCCCCCGCTGTAGGCTGAAGGGGATGGTAGGGATTGGATGAGATTGGTCATGTAATAGTCATAAGATTGTTAGGGCATAGTGCCTAGTATCCGTAGATGTCACTTTTATGATATTGTTGCAACTTGTTATGCTTAATGCTTGTCACTAGGGCCCGAGTGCCATGATCTCAGATCTGAACATGTTATTGATTCATGAAGATATTCGTTGTTTATGATCTTACCTGCAAGTTGTATACACATGTCGCTGTCCGGAACCAATGGCCCCGTAGTGACGGGACAACCGGAGGGGATGGCGTGATGTGAGGATCACATGTGTTCACTGTTAATGCTTTGCTCCGGTACTCTATTAAAAGGAGTACCTTAATATCCAGTAGTTTCCCTAGAGGCCCGGCTGCCACCGGCTGGTAGGACAAAGATGTTGTGCAAGTTTCTCATTGCGAGCACGTACGACTAAATATGGAACACATGCCTATTGATTGATTAGTACTTGGATACCGTTTTATTATTATCTGCAAATGCCCATGCTTTGATTGTTACATGAGTTTCTCTCATCCATGCAACGCCCGTTAAATCCGTCCCTGTGCCTACAGTATTTTAATCCTGCTGTTTACTATAATCACTCTGCTGTCTTTATTTCACCGCTCTTGTTATTTCACTATTTCACTGCTATAAAACTGTTACTACTGATAAACTCTTGCGAGCAAGTCTGTTGGTGCAGCTGAATTGACAACTCATTTGTTAAGGCTTACAAGTATTCTTTGTCTCCCTGTGTCGAATCAATAAATTGGGTAATACTTCCCTCGAAGACTATTGCGATCCCCTATACTTGTGGGTCATCAAGACTATTTTTCTGGCGCCGTTGGGGAAGCATAGCTTTATTTGGAAGTTCACTTGGATTGATATTGTTTGCTGCAAATTCTCCATCATGGGTAAAACTCGCGATACTAAGATCGCCATATTACCATCCACTACAAGAAAAGGTACAACTCTGAGTACCTCTGCTGCTCTTGATTCACCATCTGTGATTGATAAACTTGTTTCACCGCCACATGCTTCGCGTGCTGGTACTTCTGCTGAATCTGAAAATTCTCATAATATTGATAATGTTTCTGCTGTGCTTGATGATAGTGGTTCATTGGGATCTTTTCTAGATGCTACAATTGCTAAGTCTAGACAAATTGAAAATACTGAAACTCCTAATGCTGCTACACCTGTTAATTCACCTGAGTCTGTTGAATATTCTAGTGATGATCTTGATGAGGATTATGTAGAGCTTGATGATGATTTTATTGAAAAATGCAATGCTACTACTGATGCAAGAAAAATTAAAAATTTGCTTGCAGAACATGCTGTTAGATATAAACTATCTCCTGATCCTAAATTTGCCACATCTCCCATAAACATTAGGGATAAAGATTATGATTTTTCTCTTGATCTATCTCATATAGCTATTGTTGAGAAAACACCCTTTTGTGGTACTGAAAAAGAAAGTGTGTTGAACACATGACTGAGTTATCTACTCTTAGTGGCTTGTTTTCGATGATATTAAGATGCGTACTTATTTTGTCGCTAAAATTTTTCCTTTCTCATTAAAGGATGATGCTAAAACTTGGTATAATAATTTGCCTCCTGGTTCTATTAAAAGTCCAAAAGAATTGCTTGATGTTTTCTTCCGCAAATACTTTCCTGCTAGTGCTCAACATGCTGCTTTGCAGAGAATTTATAATTTTGACCAGGAAGATGGAGAGAAATTGCCCGAGGCTTGGGCTAGATTTTGTTCTCTTATTAGAGCTCAGCCTGACCATGATTTAGAAAAGCATGATTTACTTGATATATTTTATAGTGGACTAACTATTGAGTCTAGGGCATACCTGGATAGTTGTGCTGGTTGTGTTTTCAGGAAAAGAACTCCAGACGATTGGCTAAAATAGGCCGGAATCATGATGATTGGTCTACACCTGAACCAACCCCGATAGTGAAGAAGAGGGGTATGATTAAATTAAATGATGAAGATATGAGGGAAGCCAAGAAGTCTCTTAAAGAGAAGGGTATTAAACCTGAAGATGTGAAGAATTTACCTCCTATTGAAGATATATGTGAGACAATTCCCCCTTCATCCATGATTGAGGTACACTCTTCAACACTTTACTAGGGAAGATATTCCGTATTCAAAACCTCCTGCTCAATGCTTAGATGAATTTGATAATTATATTGTTAAGCAAGAAAACTTTAATATGAGAGTAGAGAATCATTTAATGGAAAATTCCCGAGCTATTAGTGAATTGCATGGTATTGTGGAGAGAACCTCCAATGATGTTAAGATATTGGTTAAACATTTTCAAATGGTTCAAACTCAAATTGATCAACTTACTAAAGTGCAAAATGACTTGTTGGGAAATAATTCTAAAGAAAAACATGCTTGTGAAGTAACAACTAGAGGTGGTGCTTCTACCCAGGATCCTCTATATCCTGAAGGGCATCCCAAAAGAGTTGAACAAGATTCTCAACTAATTAAAACTAGTGCTCCATCTAAGAAAAAGAAAAAGAAACATAAGAATGTTGTAGAATCCTCTGAACCTGTTAATGATCCTAATAGTATTTCTATTTCTGATGCTGAAACTGAAAGTGGTAATGAACATGAGGAAGATAATGATAAGAATGATACTCCTGATAAAGAAGAAGTAGAAAAAGAACCTGAAAAGCATGCTAAAAATAAAAAGTACACTAAAGAAGATTTTATTACAAAGAAACATGGTAATGAAAGAGAACCTTGGGTTCAAAAGCAAATGCCTTTTCCTGCTAAGAAACTAAAATCAAAGGAGGAGGAACATTATAATAAATTTTGTGATTGGATGAAACCTTTATTTTTGCAAATTCCTTTGACTGATGCTATTAAATTGCCTCCTTATTCAAAGTATATGAAAGATATTGTTACTAACAAAAGGAAAGTCCCCAATGAGGAGATTTCTACTATGCTCGCTAATTACTCCTTCAATGGTAAGATTCCAAAGAAGTTGGGCGACCCAGGTATACCGACTATTCCTTGTTCCATCAAGAATAATTATGTTAGAACTGCTCTATGTGATTTGGGAGCAGGTGTGAGTGTGATGCCTTTTTCTCTTTATAAGAGACTTGATTTAGATAAATTGATACCAACTGATATATCTTTGCAAATGGCTGATAAATCTACCGCTATTCCTGTTGGTTTATGTGAAAATGTTCCTGTTCAAGTTACTCAGCATTGCTTGATATTAACTGATTTCGTTGTGTTGGAAATGCCTGAAGATGATAATATGTCCATTATTCTTGGAAGACCCTTTCTTAATACTGCAGGGGCTGTTATTGATTGCAATAAAGGCATGGTTACTTTCAATGTTGATGATAAGGAACACACTGTCTATTTTCCCAAGAGGATTAATAAAGTATGTGGAGTCAATACAATTTTTAATGTGAAAACTATCAAAGTGGGATCCATTGATTGTCCTATATATGAGCCTAAAGAAGAATATCAAACTCTTGTGATTGGATCCATATCAATTCAATATAAGGTAACATGATTGATTTGAGGTTTATTTCTTCTTATGTCATATAAAATTTATTTGATAGCAAGACTTGATCAACCTTGTTAACAAGTATATTTTAATGCATAAGAGAGCTAAACAACATTTCTTTCTTTCTTTCTCCTCCATTTGTTTTACTACTGTAGCAACCTCTCCTTATCTTTATTTTATTGCATTGTTGTGCCAAGTAAAGTCTCTAATCGAAGGATGATACTAGATTTGGATTTCTGCGCAGAAACAGATTTCTATCTGTCACGAATCTGGGCATATTTCTCTGTAGGAAACTCAGATAAATCTGCCAATTTACGTGCGTGATCCTCAGATATGTACGCAACTTTCATTAGTTTGGAGTTTTCTGATTTGAGCAACGGAAGTACCATTTTAAAATTCATGTTTACTGGCTGTTCTGTTTTGGCAGATTCTGTCTCTATTTTTTGCATTGTCTCTTGTGGACTTTAAGCGAGGTTTTCTAGACGTGGAGAGCTGTAGCTAATGTTTTATTGAGTTCTTGCAATGTGTCACTACAGGGCCAAGGTGGATTAAAGTTTTTGAGTACTAACCCCTCTAATGAAGTTTATGAGAAGTTTGGTGTGAAGGAAGTTTTCAAGGGTCAAGAGAGGAGGATGATATATGATCAAGAAGAGTCAAAAGCCTAAGCTTGGGGGGAGGTATACCGGCATCACTCATTCTTTGCATATTATGGTTGCTGGATACTTGTACATACTTGTTTAGTCTCTAGAGTGGTTTTCTAATGAGAGGGAGATGATATTTGGGGAAGTGCTGTCCAAAAACAGATTCTGTGCTGTTACCAAAAAAATTCGTACGCACAGCCAGAACGTTATTTTGAGTTGCCAATTTTTGAGCATGTTCCCCAGGTTGTTATCTAACTTTCATTAGTTGAACACTTTTTGGTCTGAGCAATGGAAGATTTTGTTAAATTCGATTTCTGTACTGCTGTCAGGATTTGGCAGATTTCTGTCATCCTGCTTTTCTGTGTTTCTGTAGTTTGCATTCTTTTGTTTTCACTTTGTTTCTTTCCTAAAACACAAAAAGACCAAAAATATTTCTGTAGTTTCTCTTCACCATTTATTTGTTTGGTTCCTTGCTCTTAGTTTGCTTTATTTGCTATCGTTAGTTTGCTATAAGAAAACCCAAAAAGATTTTGCTTTGTTTGCTTGTTTTCTTTCGTTCTTGTTTCTAATTCGAAAACACCAAAAATATTTGCTGTTCTTCTTTGGTTTGTAAAGTTCATCATGAGTTCAATGGTCTTCGGTGGCTGGAGCGTGGTTTTCATTTCATATTATCCAAGCTACACAAGTGAAAAGGCAATAATGACGATCTACGACAATCTGATTGTGGTGAGAGGCTGGTATGAACTCTATTTGCTTTCATTTTTGTACATATACTCATCCATATGAGCATGCTTAGTTGGTTCATGTGAGGTATATGTTATTTGAGAAAGTCTAGTAGCTCATGATCTCTCATGTTTAGTTCCAATTTATTAATATGAGTAGCATGTCATGGATGTTTGCTTGCATTGTTTTATTCATAAGTAAGTATGGCATTGTGGTATCCTCCTCTGAATAATTCATTTATATCGACTTGGCACATGCTCACGCATGCATATGACTGAACAAAAAGTCAATTAAGCCTCGATGATTTATATTGCTTCAGTTCTTGTATCACTTTTATGCTTCCGTTAATTTATTTTGCCGCAAGCATGATTATGACAGCTCTTCTTTGTCGCTCCCTAGTCTTTTGCTAGCCTTCACTTGTACTGAGCGGTAACGCTGCTCGTGCTTCCAAACACCTGAAAACCAAGTTGTTCCAAAAGTGTCCACCATAAATACCTATGCATGGCATTTCAAACCATTCCAAGTAAATTCTCATGCGCTACCTTTTAAACTTTCAAAATGCCTCTCAATTTGTGTTAATGTTTCATAGCTCATGAAGAAGTATGTGGTGTTTAGCATTCAACCTTGTCATTTACTTTTGACGGACTCTCATATGGACTAGTGGCACATCCGCTTATCCAATAATTTTGCAAAAAGAGCTGGCAATGGGATTCCCAGTCCCGAATTAATTAACTTAAATAGACACTCCTCCATGGTTTGTGATTGTTGGACGGCACCCGAAGGATTCGGTTAGCCATGGCTTGTGTAAGCAAAGGTTGGGGGGAGTGTCATCATCATAATAAAACTTAAATAAAAAGGCACTCCTTCATGGTATGTGATTGTTGGCAGGCACCCGAGGATTCGGTTAGCCATGGTTTGTGAAAGAAAGGTTGGAAGGAGTGCCAACCAAAAATAAATAAATGGGAGCCGCTCTTGTGAGTCCGGTTGATGAGGTAGTTAGTGTACCCATTACCATTCGTTGACAACAACAAACACCTCTCAAAATAATTTTACTCCTGCTTTACAAATGAAAAGCTCTAGCGCATGTTAATCCCTGCTTCCCTCTGCGAAGGGTCAATCTTTTACTTTTTATGTTGTGTCTCCATTCTTTCTTTGAGCACTATCTTGAGAGCACAACTGTCATTCTTAGTATAATATGCTTGTCTCAAAATATGATTAATTGTGGTATAACTTTGATGCTTTTATCTTTGACAATCACTAATTCTAGTCTTTCTATGAACTCAAGAGGTGCCTCGGCATTTATGTTTTGCCGATCAAATACAGGCAAGCGAGATACCACTTTATCATATTCTCTTATGAACATTGCAATCTTGCTTATATACATGATTCATGGTGCTTATTATTAATTGTTGGTACCTCTCCATGATTGACATAGCTGTTGGATGATCTTATTTGCATGTATCTCATTATGAACTGCTAAGTATTAGCCATAGCATGAGAATATATACATCATATGAGCAAATGTGTTCGTGAAAGTTCTTTTATCGCTCAGTTGTTAACTGAATTGCTTGAGGACAAGCAATAAGCTAAGCTTGGGAGTTGATACGTCCAAAACGTATCTACTTTCCCGAACACTTTTGCTATTGTTTTGCCTCTAATTTGTGTATTTTGGATACAACTAACACGGACTAACGCTGTTTTCAGCAGCTCTGGTGTCTCGTTTTGTGCAGAAATCCAACTTTCGGGAAAATCCTCGAATTTCTTCAGATGGCCCTATTTTACCAAAATATTGACGGAGCCAGAAGGGCAAAGGAGGTGGAGGCCCGAGGGCCCCACACCATGGCGGCGCGGCCCGGGGGCCCGCGGCCCTGTGGTGTGGCCCCTCGGCCGGCCTCCGACGCCCCCTTCGGACTACTTATTGGTTTCGACCCGAAACGCACGGGGAGAAGTCGACATCGCCAGAAACCCTCCAGAACGCCGCCACATCGCGAAATTCCGTCGCGGGAGCCAGAAGTCTCCGTTCTGGCACTCCGCCGGGACGGGGAATTGGAGGAGATCTTCACCGCCATCACCGCCAACGCCTCTCCATCAACCAGCCATGTTTCCCCCATCCATGTGTGAGTAATTCCCCCGCTGTAGGCTGAAGGGGATGGTAGGGATTGGATGAGATTGGTCATGTAATAGTCATAAGATTGTTAGGGCATAGTGCCTAGTATCCGTAGATGTCACTTTTATGATATTGTTGCAACTTGTTATGCTTAATGCTTGTCACTAGGGCCCGAGTGCCATGATCTCAGATCTGAACATGTTATTGATTCATGAAGATATTCGTTGTTTATGATCTTACCTGCAAGTTGTATACACATGTCGCTGTCCGGAACCAATGGCCCCGAAGTGACAGAAATCGGGACAACCGGAGGGGATGGCAGTGATGTGAGGATCACATGTGTTCACGGAGTGTTAATGCTTTGCTCCGGTACTCTATTAAAAGGAGTACCTTAATATCCAGTAGTTTCCCTAGAGGCCCGGCTGCCACCGGCTGGTAGGACAGAAGATGTTGTGCAAGTTTCTCATTGCGAGCACGTACGACTAAATATGGAACACATGCCTATTGATTGATTAGTACTTGGATACCGTTTTATTATTATCTGCAAATGCCCATGCTTTGATTGTTACATGAGTTTCTCTCATCCATGCAACGCCCGTTAAATCCGTCCCTGTGCCTACAGTATTTTAATCCTGCTGTTTACTATAATCACTACTGCTGTCTTTATTTCACCGCTGCTGTTATTTCACTATTTCCACGCTATAAAACCGTTACTACGATAAACTCTTGCGAGCAAGTCTGTTTCCAGTGCAGCTGAATTGACAACTCCGCTGTTAAGGCTTACAAGTATTCTTTGTCTCCCCTTGTGTCGAATCAATAAATTGGGTAATACTTCCCTCGAAGACTGTTGCGATCCCCTATACTTGTGGGTCATCAATAGTCAGCCTGCACGGAACACCAAAGTCAATAGTGTCAGATAGAGGATCGCAATTCACCTCCAGATTCTGGCAGAATGTACATGAAGGACTCGGAACTCGGCTGAATTTCAGCACAGCCTACCACCCGCAGACGGATGGACAGACTGAACGAGTCAATCTGATACTGGAAGATATGTTGAGAGCATGTGTGCTTGAGTATGGATCTAAGTGGGAAGACTGTTTGCCGTACGCAGAATTCTCGTACAACAACAGCTATCAAGCCAGTTTGCAAATGGCCCCAAGCACTGTACGGAAGGAAGTGCCGTACCCTCTGAATTGGTCGGAAGTCAGAGAGAGTCAAGTCTTTGGACCAGATATTCTCCGAGAAGCTGAAGAGAAGGTTCACAAGATCCGCGAGTACCTCAAGACAGCCCTATCAAGACAGAAGAGCTACGCCGACAAGAGACGCCGAGATGACCTTCGAAATCGGTGATTTCGTGTATCTCAAAGTGTCCCCCTTAAAGGAATGCAGAGATTCCAGCTTAGAGGAAAGCTTGCACCCGATATGTCGGACCCTTCAAAGTCCTGAGTCGCCGAGGAGAAGTATCCTATCAACTGGAGTTACCGGAAGAAATGTCAGCGGTGCACAATGTGTTTCATATCTCGTTACTCCGGAAGTGCTTAGAGGTACCTGAGAAGACCGAGGTTTTCAAGAACATCGATCATCGAGCTGTGGATATCAACTCAGATTTGACATACCGCGAAGTGCCTATTCGCATCTTGGAAGAAGCTTTCAGAACCACCCGCACCAGGAGTATCAAGTTCCTAAAGATCCAATGGAGTAACCATACCGAAGAAGAAGCCACTTGGGAGCGAGAAGACTTCATGAAGACTGAATACCCAGATCTCTTTAGTACCTAATTTTTCTTTAAGATCTCGGGACGAGATCTTTTGTAATGGGGAAGGGTTTGTAACATCCCAAGTTTCAACCAAATAAATAAAGAGAGAGAATTTCAAAGACTCAAAATTCACAACAAACAAAAACTTTTTCTATGCATATAGTGTTACATATAGTTCTAGGCATAGTGTGCATTTCTCTTGTGCATTTTGCCATGGTGAGTGTTTATTGTTGATTAAGAGTGCTTAAACCCTAAACTAAGATCACCCAACCCTAATTTGAGAAGAATAAAAGAAATAGAAAATTATTCAATTCTCACTCACATACAACTTTGGCCAATTATGCAAAACTCCAATCAAGGCCACCATTGCTTGCTCCCTTGGTTGTAAAACACTTTGATATCAATTACAAACTCAAATGCATCAAAGAAACCAGAATCAAATCAAATCAAATTGCAATTTCCAACTTACATATGATAATGGTCATATGACCACTTTATAATATCTTCACCACTTTGCACCCCTGGTTTTAACTTTTCTTAAACCAAACTTGGTCAACACTTGCCACCTCATCCAAGACCATGTCAAAGTGAACAACTTTGCTGCTGACCACCAATGCTAACTTTGACCAGGTTGACCAGAACAGAGTTGACAAGATGTGACATTGAAACAAAGAGAAGATGATCCCCATTTTGGATTTTTGCAAACTTTCATCAAATTGACCACCAACACCATCTTTCTACCTCTATATTTATATGTTTGAGTTTCACCAAAAAGATTTCCAAAATTCAAATAAAAAGTTCTTGCGGCCATTGTGTCGAACAGTTGGCAGGCAGCATTCCAGTTTTGTGTTACACCTCTTTACCCAGCAGTTCTAAGCCTAAACCAACTTTAAATTGTGATGATCACCATCTCCTGCATCTCCTGCATCAAGCCCTGTCCTTGCCCCGTCGATTAAAGTGTGGAGAAACCCTAAACTAAGCAATGCCATGCACCATGCCGGCCAGCATGCCACTCATCTCTCTGGCCCTCCCCTCTCTCACCAACCTTGCCCAGTACACTCCCCTGACCGTGATGATCATCCCTGTGCACGGCCCTAGCTCGCGAAAGAACGGCATTGGCCAGGCGACGCGCGCCCAGCACCATGCCAGGGCATGCCAGGCACGCGGTGAGCGCGCTCTGGACGCGCCAGAGCATCGTTCGTCCAGTCGCCTCCGTCCTCCCCCTGCATCCCTAAGACTGCGACGAGCACCGCCACCCTCTCCTCTACCGCGTAGACATGCTCGAGCGCCTGCAGCCGCCTTGTCACCGTCGTCCTCGTCGGAAAAGTACCGCGGGTACCGTAGCACTCGATACACGCTCCCGATCGATCACATCCTCTTTTCTCTGCGCCAGAGGCATGCGCAGCATCGCCATGCCGTCGCCACTCGATTGCAGTACTCACCTTGCCCTTTCGCACGCCGGAGACGCCGCGCCATGATCGACTCCTCTCAGCACCCGTGGCACCACCTCCACTCTATAAATAGAGGAGCCCCGAGCACAAACTCTTCACAGCACCTCACTCTCCTCCCATCTCTGATTCTTCTCGCACCAGTAGTCCATCCAATCGTCGCCGGAATAGCTCCAATTTGAAGCCGAAGGCCGCCGGAGCCCTGAGATCCTCGCCATCGACTGGAGCCTCCCCACGCCTCGCCGTTTGTACTAGGAGCTTCCTCACCCTCGCCAACGTCGCCTCGTACCTCGCCATCGACCGCCGGAGGCCTGGTACGCTCGCTGACCCCCTAGGCTCGCCGCCAGACCCTCGGCATCTCGCCGGAGAAGACGATAGTTGTGAGCCGTCAATCTCCCATCTGATCCTACGCCCCACGTTAGCCCATACCGCTTCGGCTTTTAAAAGCCACTGACGGGTGGCCCCCACCTCGTTAGGCGGCCCACTCGCACTGATGCGTTGCTGGGCTGCGCTGTGCTGTTTAAATTCGTTTGGGCCGTAGGCTTTTCCCGCGCGGCCCAATAATTCAAACTTTGTATTAATTCGTTTCAGCTCATTTTCAATACTCGTGTTAGATTCAAAAATGAATAACTTTCAAACTACTGCACCAAATTTAGCAAACTTCCTATCTCTGGAAAGGCCATGAAATTATCTAACTAATGCCACTGGTCCCACCTCCAATTTCATAGTAGAATTAAAATGCTAAAAATGACAAGGCAGGGACTTTTCCAAATTGAAACTTTATTTAAAATTCAACCATAACTGATTTTGAGTTGATTCCAACTCTCATAAAAAACAAATTTTGTCCTCTAATTGATTATGCAACAAGATAGCCAAGTTGTTTGTATGATCATGGACTAGGTCGAAATAGTGGCTATGGAGCCATTTCTAGTGCATTTAAATCTTGTAATTCAAATTCTTTAAATAGTATGAGAGCTACTCTCTCATTTAAATCTTGATCCTAAGTAATTCAATAAGAGGTAATGACCCTAAGCTAATGAACCTCTTATTCCATTACTTAGTGATTTTAAATCATTACCATGTTATTCTTAAATTGTATGAGGTGTAGCACCTCATTTAAATTATACTCCCATATACTAGATATGAAATGTTGACCTTGGTCAACTTATATTTCATACCTTATTATTATTTGTGGAGATTAAATCTTAATAGGAATTAATGAGAGGAAATTATTTTCTCTAAAGATTTAAATAGCAAACCAAAATAATAAGTATAATGAGAGGAAAGTATTTTTCTCTTAAATAAGAACAAACCAAGTAATTCACCATGCCATGCTAGAATAGTTTTGTGTGACTATTTGGTGTGTTTAGTCTAGCATATAAGTTTGGTTTGGTGATTGTATACCTCGTATTCGTATATAGACGCTAGTAACGAGGAATATCAAGAGGAGGAAGGATACTCCCAGGAGGAGGAGGAAAACTTTGACCACTACCCTGATCAAGGCAAGCTAACACTCTTGCAAGCCACCCTAATGCAAGGCTCCACAAGAGCAAGGCACCATTGCATATTACTTATGTTTAATGATCCTATCCTATGCTTTTACCTTGCAATTTATTTTTACTTTATATTTCAAAGCTTACTTTTTGATTTATGATTCACTTGGTCTAGAATAGAACAAGAGCATCAAATTTAGCCTAGAGCAAACAAAGCTAGATAGCACCCCTCATGACTAGTTGCTATTGCTAAATAACTAAAATTGACTACTCTAGATGGGAACATGTGAAATGAAATGACTTTGAAAGGTTTTGAAGGTGAATATGACATGAATGACTTGGTGAATTTTGATGAAAACTGATGATTGGGTTTGAATGTGATACCTTTCCAATTATACAAGTACCCCCACAATACCTGATTATGGGTAGGGCTTAACTGGAAGTTTGTGTGTCTTAGTATGGGTTCCCTCTAACAAACATCATAGGGGTTATGCCGAGGCTGCCTCCGTTACAAGTGAAATGATGTGAACATGAGGTGAATGTACGACCCAAGCCCTGTGCAGTTCCCGGTTGACAGTTGGTTTTCACCGGGAGGCCAAGCTCATGGGGAGAGGTGCCTATACTAGGGTATATAAGTGAAAGGTTAAGGTTGATGATCCGCGTACTGAGTTACGATGATTCGGGGTTATCCTCGATGGATGTAATTAAAAGTTGTGGCACAAGAGTACAACCTCTGCAGAGTGTTAAACCTATTCGAATAGCCGTGTCCACGGTTACGGACGATTGGAAAGGCCATACTGTTCTGTTGTCAGAACTTTATCTTAAAAATGAAAGTGGCATTGAATGGGGAATCACAACTGAGTTGTGAGAATGACACTAATGTTCCCACTTGAGTTAGTCTAGCAAAATGAGGCATCTTTACTAAATGTTTATGAACTAAACTTGGCTTTATGCAAATAAACCTAGAGCTTAGCACCCCTTATTAAAAATTGATAAGTAATTACATTAGTATTAGTTTGCGAGTACTTTAAAGTACTCATGGCTGTGTCCCTGGCTATTCAAATGCCAGACTATGAAGAGGAGCCACAGTATCAGGATGACGGACAACAGGACGTCTACGATAACTAGGATCATCTTCTAACGTCAAGCGTTGCCTGTGGAATAGATAGTCCACTACTACTTCGCTTCCGCTACTTACTTGTGATGTTGAACAATCTATTTGTGTAATATTGGATCATGTGATCCATTGTTGTAAGACAAGTATGTGTTGTAATAAATGATGACTCTATGCTACTTACTATTATGTCTCGCAAAAACAATCTTCCTGGGATTGTGATGTATGATATAATAGGCATCTGGACTTAAAAATCCGGGTGTTGACACCCTTAGTTTATATTTGATCTAAAATCTTGTTAATAGAAATGTTAACAAAAAAAGAGGTGTATGGATCATGAACACACGGATTATTATGATCATAAGAAAATAGATTGATTTCGTACCCTATTGGACCCCCTTATATCTTGTCTGTAAAATACTTGTTCAACATTGCAGCTTTGGCATGACCAATGTGGATATACTCATATCCACACTTTCTCAATTTTTTCACCTGGTAGATGTATTTGGTGAACCGAGGTATTGCCTTCAAACCAGACATATATTTTTACTTTCAAACCTTGGTGCAGGAGATATGCCAATTCCTTGCTTTCCAACATAAGAAGTTGTAACTTCATCTAGTGCATATGCATAGTTTACAGCTATGCTGTTGAACCAGCAATCAAGTTTTGATTTTTTTACCTCCTTAGACTTTCCCATAGTGACCATTTCGTGAAGAAAAGAATCAGGGCCTACATGGTAAGACACGGAGAGGAGGAACAATAAACTTCACATGGACAAAAGAAGGCAGAAATTACCAGTGAGATTTGACCACAACTACAATGTTAATAAATGACATTCCATTGGTCAATAGACATGTGGATAACCATGGCAATGTACATCCAAACTTTTAAGTCTAGCATAATACTACTACAAGACAGTGGCGTTACCTTTACCGCAGCATCACATGTGTGCTTCCCAGCCAGACAGATGCACTCAGGTAATGGATTCCTCAGTCGTGCTCTTCCCTTGCTCCCTGGCATGGAAGCATATCTCTTCCTTGGAGCGCCTTGTCAAGAAACAAAGATGGAAACTTAGTAGAATAAAGAAAGTGTAGAATAAAATTAACATGCATGTGTGTAATATCCCAGGATTCAAGACGATTGCGGGGTAGAATTAGAAAAGGGTTGTGCATTGCATCGCAAAACTAGGGAAAATTTCGCGCTTAATTGCATAAAACCTAAGAGGGAACAAGTTTCTCTCTCGACACCAGCTAGGGTTAGGGTTTCGAGAGTGCAACAAACTTGGACATGATCTCTTCTGAAATTAGGGTTTTGAGAAGAGGGGAAACATTTGCATCTCACATTTTAAGTTGTATGATTAAATTTGAAACAAGTTTGAATTGGAATTCAAAATCAAACAACACTAATACAATTCATAATTCAAACAATTATTAAATTCAAACAATAATATTATAATATGATAATGCAAATAAGAAAAGAATGCAAATATCTCATAAGAAGCTCATTAGGGAAACATTGAGCTTTATTGATCATCACACACAATATACATTGTCTTTACAATATTCAAATGAAATAATTATTACGTAACACATTTCAGAAATTGATTAATGAAAAAGAAAAGGAAAATTACAAAGTATAAAAGAGCTAGCTAAACTAGAATTCTTCATCTTCTTGATCTTCTTAATCAACAAATTGAGGGGGTCATCCTTGATCATCCCATTTGATCCCTGCATAAACCAAAGAGAAAAAATAATAACCACATTATGCCAAGTGGCAAAGCCACTTGGTAGATCAGTAAAGAAATTGGTAAATAGAGGATAATATCAACCAGGCCGAGCTGATCGATCCTTAGCTCAGACAAGTACGAACCATGAGCAGTGCAAGTAGCTCACAAGGTGAGGTGCATGCTCACCAACACACATACACACGGGGGAGTCACCACAGCACAGCACCTTGCTATCGAGCAAGGAAGTAACCATGGGGTGGTATATAACCTTTTCAGCCACCAAAACCCTAGAATCCATCAACACAAGCACCAGCAAGGTAAGAACTGTAAGAACATCAAGAACAGGAAGAACACACAGTAGCCAGAACCACCCAGCATCCATTCCACCAAGAATAGATAGTTGTTGATCAAGAAAATGGTGTAGAAGTTCACAGTTGATCACAGGCCAGAGGAGGAGAAGGGCAAGCATAGCACTAAGAGCACATAGCTGAAGCAAAACCTCTACAACAACACAAATTCTAGGAGCTGAAGTGAGGTATACCCAAATCCATGAGCAAGCACTGGTTTTCTCATAATACAAGCATGTGTATCACACATACAAGCCATAGGGTAAGGTTACCTTGTTTGCATCATCATTTGGTGCTAAACCATGTGATGCTGGAAAAATATGGATAAGCCAGTAGAAATCAATCCTAGGGAATATTGGTCAAGCCAAGTGAATCACCACTAAATCAACCAAATGAATCCAACAAGGATTTGATCTACAGCTAGCCTAGCCAAACTCACCTAGCAACAGATGGTTAGTTAAACCATCAGATAGATAGACAATCCACTGTCTATTTGATTTCAACATCAAAAGTTCCTAGCAATCAAATTTGATCACCCAGCAAGCACCTATCCATCCACAGCAAGCCAACAGAGATAGGAGCTACCAAAACAGCAGATGATTACTGCTAAGGTCACCTCAACTACAAAACCAACAAGCCATACACACATATCATCACCCAGAAGGGTTCAAAGAGGAGCTAGGGTCACCAACAACAGTTGGCATGCTTCTATCTCAATCATTTAACTCATAAGATTCGCCACTGCAAGCAGTTCATCTCATTTATCCAACAAATACATGATAAGCTATTCAGATAAATGAAGTAAGCAAGCAACCAGTAACGGAAACACTTGCAAATGATCCAGTAGATCACTACAAGCATAAGATTGTGCCTTATCAAGCACTAGCAACCACCAATACATGGTGAGGTGCTACACAAGCACAAGAATCATCACCAGCAAAGCACAGACAGAAGTACAGTAAGCAACCATCGAGCAAGTGATGATCATATGATCATCAAAGCTTGCTAGATCCTGCTAGAGCCAAGCATGGCATCAGTAACTCATGAAAGTTACTAAATTAATGTAACCAAGCCATAATTGAATAAGCAGAGATTAAATATATAACTTTTTAATTGTATCCAGAAGCACATCAAGGAAATGATGTACCACTGAATCAAACCACACAAGGAGGGCACAGCAGCACCTAGCACACATCCATGGCACTTGCACAAACAAGGATTGCTCCAGGCAATCAAGCCAGAGAGGTAAAACCTAGATATACATGGATATACAGTAACATGGCAGCAACTGGAGCAGCATGGCAAAGCCATGAGCATCACCGCATGCTCATGAGCATAAGCATCACAATAGTAACACTAGAATGGCAGGGCCAGGAGGATTACAGTAGCAGTTAGAGCACACATATGAGCATAGCAGTAAGGGCAAGACATGAACAACATAGCAGCAGTAATGCAGCAGTAGTCCAAGCACTAGAGCACAAGCACAGCATCAGCACAAGAGCAGTAGCCATGGCACAACACAAGCACAGCAACAGCATGGCCAGGCCAGCACCTCAGAGAGGGAAGCAGGCCAGTAGCTAGAGCTAGGAGAAGAGAAGAAGTAGGAAGAGGAGTAGAGCAGGAAGACTTACCTGGAGCAGAGCACCACGGTGCCACCGTGGCGGCACGGCGGCACAGCCTGGCCACGGCAACGCCAAGCCGCGGCCAAGCCTGGCGTTCGCCGGGCACGGGAGCTCCAACATCGCACCAGAGAGGCGCACGGCAGCACCACGACATCCAGGAACACTGACGTGCAACCAATCGTCGCCCGCACCGTACAAACCCTAGGTGTAGTAGGCTTGGGGGCGAGCGGAGGAGGCCGCCAAACCCAGATTGACGCGGACCAACGAGTGCATTGTCGAGAGGCGAGGCGAATCCGACCAATCTCATCGCCGGAGACCGCCGGAGATGGCCGGGGTAATTCAGCGACGGCAATGGCGACCACGACGTCGCGGGAGAGAGAGAGTTTAGGGTTAGACACGCGGGGACGAGAATGGAGGTGAGTGAGGCCGATTGGGCCGGACCAGGCTGAGCTGGTCCGACCTAACCCATTGGGTGCACCTGACAGGTCGGCCCAGGGGAAAATGGCCTTTTCACAATTCAATTTAAACAACAACTTTGACATAAATCCATAAATTGTAAATGACTCTAAAAAATAGAGTAAAATATGCAAACCACTTAAAATGTGATTCTCTATCATAAATAAATACTAAATGGAATATTTGAACCAAGTGAATATTAGTGATTATTAAATCCAAAGAATAATGCATTAATAAAAGCCATAAGTATTGTGGTTATCGACGTATTGTATCGGGAGCTATGGTTATCAACGTATTGTGGTTTTCCGGCAATACTCGGAAACCATAAGTATTTATCAAAAAATAAATTCCATCCAAGCCTCAAATAAATTCGTGAGTGATGCAGTTGATGGAAACAATACAACATACAAAAGGCTCATACTAGTGCACCGTGTTACGAAGCCAAATAAAAAGCTCCTAAATCCCTCGTTGATTCGAAGGGTGTCGCTCTTACAAAACATACAAAGCGACTCTGCAAAAATTGTGATTACTACGGGGTCGTCGAGTGAGCAAACTAACCTGATCACTCAGTTGCCTTCGACAAAATATTTCACTGGACTTACGGTTCAATGATTCATAATGATCTTATAGAAGAACATCAAATACATACAATATTACTCCTTGCAACGCAAGGTTATCATAAAAGGGAGAAGTTACTTACAACATCTCACTACGAACAAGAATACTTAAAATTTCTATCATGGCAAGGTCCCTTGATCTTCCTGATTCTTCAAATCTCTTTCGGTACCTGCTTCCATCCTAGAAATAATAATGTGAGCGGGATGCCTAGCTATGGGGTAATATTGATCTAATCTCACATTAGCATTAGCTATGGATTCTAAATCCATGGTCGGATGACATGATAAAACTGAAGCACGTGCAAGTTTGGCTCCAGCAAGTTCTTTGCGCACCAAGGATCGAATTCTAATTGGAGTCTTGAATCGATTGAATAAAGCAGACAAAGTTTCTGGTGTTGGATCCAACGGAAACATGGTTTTCCATACCATGGTTAGATGAGCATGGTACTTGTCGAAGTAATAATGAACTTTCTCAACTCGATACTCAAACTTCGCCACGATTATGGCCTTTGATCTATTTGACCACAGCTCACACTTCGGGTGAGTAATGTCGGTCATTGCTGCAATCTTCTCATGGATCCGCTTATTCTCTTCTGATTCATTGGAAGCAGTGACTTTTGAAGACAAAGAGAGTGTTAGCAGAAGATCATTTACAGAAGTATCAATGAAACAAAAAAAGGTGATTGACTGCTTACATCTTAAGCTCTCGGTGGCCACACGGAGGCAATCTAAAGCATGTTGTTCGATCGCAGCAGTAATTTTGCTCTTCTTCTTCACCAATGTTGTCATAGTATGAAGACCAGCTATATCTTTATTCAATCGGGAAATTTGATCACGCAGGCGACGCACAAGTTCTGATTCATCAATAGCAGAGGAATTCAAAGAACTCTCGACTCGAGAATAAGTCGAAGGAATCTGCAACAAAATATTTAACATACATCTTCAGAAAATCATCGAGTGCAGAAAACTCCCAACGGGAGCTAGCAAAGCGTTTTCAGCAAAGCGTTTCATTCAAAGATACGAGAAAAGTTAAGTACTGACAACAAAGTCAGCTTAATTCATTACAAAGCAAAGGACGAATGTATCTGAGGTTACAATGAAAAGAATTAGCAGGCTAAGCTTGTTCAAATCTATGCCGATGAACTTGGTGTAGCTCCAGATGCAACTTTTTTCTTGTCCTCTTCAACCAATTTAAGGAGTCGATTGGCACATAGTAACGAGGATTGCTTGAAAGGCTCAAGGTCGAATAGATAGTTATTGGCATCCACTCGTAATGCTTTGGATAGCTTCTCCAGTTCATAACCAACCCCATGCCCCATCAAAAGTTGAAAAGTAAGGACTGCTCCGTAAACAAGAGAGCGTCGCTTCAATACCTCAATGGCGTCCGGGGAGTCGGTGAAGAAAGTATCTGCCATCTCTCCAAGAGTCTTGTTTTGGTCCAGCTTCAGGAACATCATAGAGAACAATCTCGACAAAGCTCCTTTGGTCTTCTTCAAGAGATCTTTGATGTGCTTGCTGGACTCATTTGCAAATATAAGAGCATCCGACATCGAGTCCACTCGAAGTTTGTTCGTACGATCGACATGCATGTCGGCAATACCTGGAATATCATTGAGAAGCAATTCACTATAAACAATCAAATATTCTGGAAAAGAGCATGAAGAAAACTTACTTAAAAAATTTCCAATGGACTCGCGGAGGGCACCTTCCTTCTCGTCAGCTTCAACAAAGGCCTTGTGCCTTGCTTCCTGCTCATCTTTCATTTTCTTCTTCAACTTCTTCAGCTCGTCCTTTAGGCATGTATTTTCGCTTTGTGCTTCGGCTCCTAGCCTGTTAGCTTCTAGCACGACGGCGTGGTGGTGGTGGTGGAGGAGAAAAATTGCAGGGCTTCGCCTAAGCCGGAGCAGCTCTATGGAGGAGGAGAGGGGGCGGCCAGAGGTGGTGTCTTAGGGTTGGGTGTGTTGGAGATATGCCCAAGAGGCAATAATAAAGTAGTTATTATAATATATCTTTGTGTTTATGATAAAATGTTTGCATACCAAGCTATAATTGTATTAACCGAAACATTGATATATGTGTGTTATGTATTCAACGAGGAGTCCCTAGTAAGCCTCTTGTATAACTAGCTTGTTGATTAATAGATGATCATGGTTTCGTGATCATGACCATTGGATGTTATTAATAACAAAGTTATGTCATTAGATGAATGATATAATGGACACACACCCATATAAGCGTAGCATAAGATCAAGTCATTTAAGTTCAACTTGCTATAAGCTTTCGTTACATAGTTACCTAGTCCTTCGACCATGAGATCATGTAAATCACTTATACCGGAAGGGTACTTTGATTACATCAAACGCTACTGCGTAAATGGGTAGTTATAAAGATGGGATTAAGTATTCGGAAAGTATGAGTTGAGGCATATGGATCAAGAGTGGGATTTGTCCATCCCGATGACGGATAGATATACTCTGGCCCTCTCGGTGGAATGTTGTCCGATTAGCTTGCAAGCATGTGACTAGGTCACAAGAGATGACATGCCACGGTAGAGTAAAGAGTACTTGTCGGAAACGAGGTTGAACTAGGTATAGAGATACCGATGACCGAACCTCGGACAAGTAAAGTATCGCGTGACAAAGGAATCGGTATCATATGTAAATGGTTCAATCGATCACTAAGTTATCGTTGAATGTGTGGACCATTATGGATCTCCAGATCCCGCTATTGGTTATTGGTCGCAGAGGATTCTCGATCATGTCCGCATAATTCTCGAACCGTAGGGTGACACACTTAAGGTTTGATGTTGTTTTAAGTAGATATGGAATATGGAATGGAGCTCGAATGTTGTTCAGAGTCTCGGATGGATGGGATCCGAGACATCACGAGGAGGTTCGGAATGGTCTGGAGAATAAGATTCATATATGGGAAGTCATTTTCCGGGGTTCGGAAAAAGTCCGGTGTTTTGACCGGAGCTTCTAGAAGGTTTTGGAAGGACCGGAATAGTCTGGAATATTGTGGAAGGTTCCGGAAGTGTCTGGGACGACCCGGGCTGTCTAAGGAAGTCCAAAGGGTTCCATAATAGGTGTATCCATGTTTTCCTTAAGAGTTAAGAAGTTTCCCCTAAGCAGATTCTGATTTGGCAAAGAGTCCTAGTTCTAGTAGGTTTCGGCTCACAGAAACCTACCGGAACTCTTCCAAACTTTGGGGCAGGTCTTGGACGACCCAAGGACCTTTTCCACGTATAAAAGGAGGGCAAGGGGAGCCCCAAGAGGTGCACAAGTCGCAGCCCTAGCTCCCTCTCCCCAAACCCTAACCGCCCCTTCCTCCTCCTCCCTCTTGCACGGCTATGGTGAAGCCCTACAGGATTTCTCCACCACCACCGCCACCATGCCGTCGTGCTGTTGGGATTCCGAGGAGGATGTACTACATCCGCTTCCCGCTAGAATGGGGAGAAGGACGTCGTCATCAACACCGAACGTGTGACCGAGTACGGAGGTGCTGCGCGACTGTGGCACCGTCAAGGTCTTCTACGCGCTTTGAAAGCGGCAAGTGATCGACACAGCAACAACGAGATCTAATCTCGTAGGCTTTGGAAATCTTCGAGGGTTAGTCTCATGATCTTCGTGCTACCATCTTCTAGATTGGATCTTGGCTTGTTATTCGTTCTTGCGGTAGGAAATTTTTTGTTTTCTATGCTACAAATCCCATCAGGGTGCGCCCCCTGCCCCCTCCCCTCTCTATATAGGGGGGAGGTCGGTTGGGTGGCCCCCCAAGCCCATCTAGGGCTGGGCCGCGGGGAGGGGGAGTTTTCTTCCCCCCAAGTTGATCCCCCCCCTAGGGTTTGGGGAAACCCTAAGTGGTTGGACGGCTGGGCCTGGGGGGGCATGTGCCCCTAGCCCATTAGGCTAGGGTGCATCCCCTCGGCCCATGCTAGGCCTCCTAGCGTCGTGGGCCCACTGGTGGGACCCCCGAAACCTTCTAGAACCTTCCCGGTCTTTCACCGAAAAAATCCCAAACTTTTCCGAAACCTAGAAATCAACTTCCCTTATATGAATCTTATTCTCCGGACCATTCCAGAACTCCTCGTGACGTCCTGGATCCCATCCGAGACTCCGAACAAACTTCATCTCCATCTCATATTCCAAATCTACTTATGCGACACCGAACCTTAAGCGCGTCACCCTACGGTTCGTGAACCATGCAGACATGGTCGAAACTCCTCTCCGACCAATAACCAATAGCAGGATCTGAAGATCCATAATGGCTCCCACACATTCAGCGATAACTTAGTGATCGATTGAACCATTTACATACGATACCGATTCCCTTTGTCACGCGATACTTTACTTGTCCGAGGTTCGATCATCGGTATCTTCATACCTAGTTCAACCTCGTTTCCGACAAGTACTCTTTACGCGTACCGTGGTATGTCATCTCTTGTGACCTAGTCACATGCTCGCAAGCTAATCAGACGATATTCCACCGAGAGGGCCCAGAGTATCTATCCGTCATCGGGATGGACAAATCCCACTCTTGATCCATATGCCTCAACTCACACTTTCCGAATACTTAATCCCATCTTTATAAACACCCATTTACGCAATGGCGTTTGATGTAATCAAAGCATCCTTCCGGTGTAAGTGATTTACATGATCTCATGGTTGAAGGACTTAGGTAACTATGTATCGAAAGCTTATAGCAAGTTGAACTTAATGACTTGATCTCATGCTACGCTTATTTGGGTGTGTGTCCATTATATCATTCATCCAATGACATAACCTTGTTATTAATAACATCCAATGTTCATGATCACGAAACCATAATCATCTATTAATCAACAAGCTAGTTATACAAGAGGCTTACTAGGAACTCCTTGTTGTTTACATAACACACATGTATCAATGTTTCGGTTAATACAATTATAGCATGGTATGCAAACATTTATCATAAACACAAAGATATATTATAATAACCACTTTATTATTGCCTCTGGGCATATCTCCAACAGTCTCCCACTTGCACTAGAGTCAATAATCTAGATTACATTGTAAGGTACCTAACACCCATGGCATTCTGGTGTTGGTCATGCTTTGCCCTAGGGAGAGCTTTAGTCAACGGATCTGCCACATTCAGATCTGTGTGTACTTTGCAAATCTCTACTTCACCATCTTCGATGTACTCGCGAATCGAATGAAAACACAGCTTGATATGCTTTAGCTTCTTGTGTGACCTTGGTTCATTGGCGATGTCACCCATGTTGTCACAATAGATGACTAATGGGTCCAATGCACTAGGAACCACAAAGCTCAACAATGGACCTCTTCATCCATACACTTCTGATGAAGCCTCCGAAGCCGCTATGTATTCAGATTCAGCTGAAGACTTCGCCACCACGGCTTAGAACTCATCCAGCTTACTGCAGCACCATTCAATATAAACACGTACCCGGAGACTTAGAGTCATCAGGATCGTGTTCCAACTTGCATCGGTGTAACTGGTTACAACGAGCTCTTGGTCACCTCCATAACAAAGAAACATATCCTTAGTCCTTTTCAAGTACTTCAGATATTCTTGACCGCTGTCTAGTGTTCCATTCCTGGATCACTCTGATATGCTGGTCAAACTAACAGCATGTGCGATATCCGGTCTAGTACATAGCATGGCATACATGATAGAGCCTACTGCCGAGGCATAGGGGATCTTGTTCATCCTCTCTTTCTTGCCGTATGGACCTTGAGTTTTACTCAAGACCTTGCCCAACATAGGCAAGAACCCTTTCTTGCTTTCATCCATTCTAAACTTCTTTAGAATCTTGTCCAGGTATGTACTCTGTGAAAGCCCTATTAGGCGTCTTGATCTATCTCTATAAATCTTGATGCCTAAAATGTACGCTGCTTCACCAATGTCTTTCATTGAAAAACACTTATTCAAATAACCTTTAACAATGCTTAGTAGTTCTATATCATTCCCAATCAATAATATGTCATCTACATATAAGGAACGCTACAGAGCTCCCACTCACTTTCTTGTAAATACATGCCTCACCATGAGTCTATAAACCCAAAGTCTTTGATCACCTTATCAAAGCGTCGGTTCCAACTCCGGATGCTTGCTTCAGTACATAAATGAACGCTGAAGTTTGCATACCTTGTCAGCATTTTTAGGATCGAAAAAACCTTTGGGTTGTACCATATACAACTCTTCCTCAATGTCACCATTAAGGAACGCCATTTTGACATCCATCTCAATTCTCATAATCGAAAAATGCAGCTATTGCTAACAAAATCCTCACAGACTTTAGCTTCGGGTGAGAAAGTCTCATCATTGTCAACTCCTTGAATTTGTCGGAACCCTTCACGACAAGTCGAGCTTTATAGACAGAATATTACCATCGGCATCTATTTTTCTCTTGAAGATCCATTTATTCTCGACAGCCTTGCGGCTATCAGGTAAGTCTACCAAAGTCCATACTTGGTTATCATACATGGATCCCATTTCAGATTTCATGGCTTCTTGCCATTTGTTGGAATCTGGGCTCATCATTGCTTCCTCATACGTCGCAGGGTCTTCATCATTGCTATCCACAATCATGACATTTAGACATGGATCATACCAATCAGGAGTTGTACGCTCCCTCGTCGATCTGCGAGGTTCAGTAGCTTCCTCGTTCGAAATTTCATGATCATCATCATTTGCTTCCTCTCCTATCGGTGCAGGCTGCACAGGAACATCTTCCGGCATTGCGCTACTCTGATCTACGAGAGAAGGTTCAATAACCTCGTCGAGTTCTACTTTCCTTCAGTCACTTCTTTAGTGAGAAACTCCTTCTCAAGAAAGGATCCGTTCTTGGCAACAAAGATTTTGCCTTCGGATCTGTGATAGAAAGTGTACCCAATTGTTTCTTTAGGGTATCCTATGAAGACACATTTCTCCGCTTTGGGTTCTAGCTTGTCAGGTTGTAACTTTTTTACATAAGCTTCACAACCCCAAACTTTAAGGAACGACAACTTAGGTTTTTTTCCAAACGTACCATAACTCATACGGTGTCGTTTCAATGGATTTAGATGGTGCCCTATTTAAAGTTAATGCGGCTGTCTCTAATGCATAACCCCAAAACGATAATGGCAAATCGGTAAGAGACATCATAGATCGAACCATATCCAAGAGAGTTCGATTACGACGTTCGGACACACCATTGCGCTATGGTGTTCCCGGCGGTGTCAACTGTGAATTATTCCGCATTTCTTTAAATGCATGCCAAACTCATAACTCAGATATTCGCCTCCGCGATCAGAACGCAGAAACTTAATCTTCTTGTTACATTGATTTTCTACTTCACTTTGGAATTCCTTAAACTTCTAAAGTTTTGGACTTATGTTTCATAAAGTAAATATACCCATATCTACTCAGATCATCCGTGAAGGTTAGAACATAAACCACCGCGATGCTACACTCATTGGTCCGCACACATCGGTATGTATGATTTCCAACAAGTCTGTAGCTCGCTCCATTGTACCAGAGAATGGAGTCCTAGTCATTTTTCCCATTAGACATGCTTCGCATCTATCAAGTGACTCAAAGTCAAGTGATCAAGAAGTCCATCGGAATGGAGTTTCTTCATGCGCTTCACTCCAATATGACCAAGACGACAGTGCCACATATAAGTAGAATTATCATTCAATTTAATTCGCTTAGCATCAATGTTATGAACATGTGTATCACTACTATCGAGATTTAAAAAGAATAAACCATTCATCTCAGGCGCATGACCATAAAAGATATTATTCATATAAATAGAACAACCATTATTCTCTGACTTAAACGAATAACCGTCTTGCATTAAACAAGATCCAGATATAATGTTCATGCTCAACGCAGGCACCAAATAACAATTATTAAGGTTTAAAACTAATCCCGAAGGTAGATGTAGAGGGAGCGTGCCGGCGATCACATCGACCTTGGATCCATTTCCAACGCGCATCGTCACCTCGTCCCTCGTCAGGCTTCGTTTATTCCGCAGTTCCTGTTTCGAGTTACAAATGTGAGCAACCGAACCAGTATCAAATACCCAGGCACTACTACGATTACAAAGATAGACATCAATAACATGTATATCAAATATACCTTTCTTCTTGATGAGGCCGCTCTTCAGATCAGCCAAGTATTTGGGGCAATTATGCTTCCAGTGTCCCTTCTCCTTGCAGTAATAGCACACAGTATCAGGCTTAGGGCCAGCCTTAGGCTTCTTAGGAGGCGCAACAACTTTCTTGCCGCCCTTCTTAAAGTTGCCCTTGTTAGGTTTGCCCTGCTTCTTGAAACTGGTGGTCTTGTTGACCATCAACACTTGGTTCTCTTTCCGTATCTCCATCTCTCAGCAGATTTCAGCATGGAGAAGAGTTCAGGTAACTCTTTGTTCATGTTCTGCATGTTGTAGTTCATCACAAAGTTATTGTAACTAGGTGGCAGTGATTGGAGTACACGATGAATACCCAGTTGGTTAGGAATCACTATCCCCAAGTCACCAGCTTCATGTGCGGACATGACACGTGCTCACTAACGAGCTACCCTCTTCCATCATACAGCCAAAGAAGTGTTTCGAGGCCTCATAGCTTTCCACGGCCACATGAGTTTCAAAGATAGCTTTGAGCTCGCGGACCAGCTCACAAGGATCATGGTGCTCAAAACGCTTTTGGAGCTCTGCCTCTAAGCTGCACAGGATGGCACACTGAACTTGGGTGTACCGAGTTTGTCGAGTCTCGTAAACATTCTTTACTTCCTCAGATACTGCAGGTGCAGGTGGGGCACCTAGCGGTGCATCGAGCACGTAATGCAGGTTTCCACCAGTGAGGAAAATCCTCACATGACGGAACAAGTCGTGAAGTTGCTACCATTGCTTTTAAGCTTTTCTTTCTCTAAGACTGGTTAAAATTGATGGTGGGGGCGCCATGATCTACAACATATTTGCAAAGAGTTTAGACTAAGTTTATGATAATATGAGTTCAATTTTAATTCTTAAATTAACTAGGTGAACTCCCACTCAAAACAACATCCCTCGCATTGTCTTAGTGATCACACGAACCAAATGCACTACACCAAGTCCGCTCTTCACGAGAAAAGATGTAGCTTCAAAGGCAAACACTCAAAGTGTTCATCATATCATTCATATGACTCATGCTCTACCTTTCGGTATCCCGTGTTCCGAGACCATGTCTGTACATGCTAGGCTCGTCAAAACCTTAGTATCCGCGTGTGCAAATCTGGCATGCACCCGTTGTATGCACATGTAGAATCTATCACACCCGATCATCACGTGATTCTTCGAAACGACAAGTCTTAGCAACGGTGCATACTAAGGATGAACACTTTATTATCTTGACATTTAGTGAGAGGGATCATCTTATAATGCTACCGTCACGATCTAAGCAAAATAAGATGCATAAAGGATTAACATCACATGCAATTCATAATGTGTGATATGATATGGCCTTTCTTCTTGCTTTTGATCTCCATCTCCAAAGCACGGACATGATCTCCATCATCACCATGGCGTCAAGGTCAGTGGCGCCGCTTCATGGTTGTCCATCACCTATAGCTACTATAACAACTACTTGAAATAAAGCTATTACATGATGAATAGACACGCAGGTCTTCTGCCATTAGGCTTCTGCCGGTTGCCATAATACAATAATGACCATCTCATACATCAAATATAATCATCATCACATGGCCATATCACATCACCAAACCCTTCAAAAACAAGTTAGACGCCTCTAAACTGGTTTGCATATTTTACGTGGTTTAGGGTTTTCGAGTGAGATCCAATCTACCTACGAACATGAACCACAACGGTGATACTAGTGTTGTCAATAGAAAGAGTAAATTGAATCTTCACTATGTTGGAAGAGACAGACACCCGCAAAGCCACTTATGCAATACAAGTTGCATGTCAAGCGTGGAGCAAGTCTCATGAGACGCGGTCATGTAAAGTTAGCCCGGGCCGCTTCATCCCACCATCCCGCAAGATGCAAAGTACACTAACTAAAAACAATAAAACATCAACGCCCACAAAAACCATTGTGTTCTACTCGTGCAACAGATCTATGCATAGACACGGCTCTGATACCACGGGTTCGTTGCATGGAAAACAAAAATTTCTACCGTGAACATGAACAAAAACCAAGATCCAATCTAGGAAGAAGCAAGATCTAATCTACCAAGATCGAAGCAACGAGAAGATCATGAGTCTAACCCTCGAAGATTCCAAAGCCTACGAGATTAGATCTCGTTGTTGATGTAGTCGATCGTCCGTGTTGCAATCCGGCAGCACTTCCGTACTCGGTCGTGTGTATGGTGTTGATGAAGCCCGTCATCTCCCCGTTCCAGCGGGCAGCTGAGGTGTGGTAGATCTCCTCGGAATCCCAGCAGCACGACGGCGTGGTGGTGGTGGTGGAGGAGAAAAGTTGCAGGGCTTCGCCTAAGCCGGAGCAGCTCTATGGAGGAGTAGAGGGGGCGGCCAGAGGTGGTGTCTTAGGGTTGGGTGCACCCCCTGCCCCCTCTTTATATAGGGGGGAGGTCGGTTGGGGTGGCCCCCCAAGCCCATCTAGGGCTAGGGCCAGCGGCTAAAGGGAAAGTTTTCTTCCCCAAGTTGATCCCCCTAGGGTTTGGGGAAACCCTGGCCGGCTGGGCCTTGGGGGCATGTGCCCCTAGCCCATTAGGCTAGGGTGCATCCCTCGGCCCATGCTAGGCCTCCTAGGGTCGTGGGCCCACTGGTGGGACCCCGAACCTTCTAGAACCTTCCCGGTCTTTCACCGAAAAAATCCCGAACTTTTCCAAAACCTAGAAATCAACTTCCCTTATATGAATCTTATTCTCCGGACCTCCTCGTGATGTCCTGGATCCCATCCGAGACTCCGAACAAACTTCGTCTCCATCTGTCGTTGCCTATTCGACGGTACTCCAGAGGAGGGATCCTCATGGAGGGGAGAAGAAGTAGGGGCCATAGGGCGGAGAGTCCTCGGGACGGTGGTACGCGATTTACCCAGCGTCGGAACACCTGCACGATGGCAAGGCCTACTGTTGCTTGTCTGGAATTATCTGGGCACTTTCGCGTTGTTACAATGAGTTGTGGTTGTGCCTCTAGGGCTCCCGGGATCCGGCTTATAAAGGCGCACGGATCTAGGGTTTACATGGAGAGTCCTAGCCGGATTACAGGTTGCCTAACTACGGTACAATATCTTGCCGTGCACGTCAAGGATCCGCCTTCCATCTACGTCGTACTGGATCTGGGTTCCTTATGGGCCTCCACGGATCCGGCCTCCTCCGAAGGTCGGTTACGATCCGGCTTCCCGATCTTGGGTTGGACTTCATCCTTCATGATCAACAGCAACTGAGCCGCCCGATGGGCCACATGCCACATCACCGTCTGTGGGCCACCCGGGCTTGCCGGATCTAGGCACTGTCGATGGTACACCCATGAAGTATACCCACAACAGTAGCCCCCAGAGTTCTCCGAGATTCACCTCTTGTTTCCGCCTTGCTAAAGCTTCGAGGCTTCCGACAATCTCGGCAACATGGGGAAACTTGAAGAACTCCAACTTTAACTTATCTCCTTTCCCAACGTTTAGTCGGAAAATACCCCTATCCCGCGGGACTTCATCCATCGACAGCGTTGTTTACAACGTGTCTCCGGGTTACTCCCCTGCTTGAACAAGAGTTTACAACTTTTCAAACTACTACCCGGAACCTCAAAAAGTTCAAACGGTTCCACCAATCTTGGCGCCATTTCCGGGCAATTTGAGCGGTAACTTATCCTTAGCCATTTTTACCGCTTAGGGTTTTTGACACGTGTCGTTCATCCAACGGCGCGACGCTTGCGTTCCGACCACGGGATGCGGAGCACGAATCTCCTCCCCTCGGCCTATAAATATCCGCCGTTCACCCTAATCATCCCATTCGCCCCCCTTTTCACCTCTCGCACAAC
The DNA here is from genome assembly GCA_030979885.1 of Lolium multiflorum. NCBI lineage: Eukaryota > Viridiplantae > Streptophyta > Magnoliopsida > Poales > Poaceae > Lolium > Lolium multiflorum. The sequence continues at coordinate 118,461,186 of CM061750.1, forward strand.
GCCGCCTCTGAGCTCTCCCTCCGCCGCACCGGAGTTCGCCGGAAGTTCGCCGGAGTCGATTCGCCATCGCGAGCTGTTCTTCGTGTTCTTAAGTTCAGCGAGCCACCGCAGCAAAACCTCACCGCCGGCGACTCCGACCACCGCGGAATCCATTCCGGTAAGCCCTCAAGCTTTGCCTTCTCGACGTAGTTGGTAGGGATGGATAGGGTATCAACATTGGTTCCTGCTAAGTTTAGCTATCTTCGCACTTTTCTTTTCAGATGTCTTCTTCAACTCCGCCTCCCTCCTCCGAGACGATTATGGCGACGCCTATCTCCTCCGCTCCTCCCCCTTTCATCCCAGTTCAGCTGGAGCCCTCAAAGGATTCCGGCAAGAATATCGAGGGGACATCTGCCAACCCGGAAGAAACAGCGGGGGCAGAACAGATGGAGAAGAAGGCGGAGGAAGCAGCCGCTAAAAAATCTAAGGCTCACGCGCGAGATAGCAAAGCCAAGGGGAAATGGTGGCCCTGCACCACCATAGAGACTGAGCTCCGCAACCTCGAGGCGGAAGGTTTTTTTAGGCCCGGGTCCTAGCGGACACTTCCGGGTTCATTGACTCCAGCTCCCGAAGCCGGAGAAATGGTGGTGACCAAGGCGCTCGTGGAGCGTGGCTTCTCCTTTCCGCCTAGCGACTTCTTCTCCGAAATCCTAAAGGTGTACGGACTACAGCCACACAACATTTCGCCGAACAACATACTGGCCATCAGTAATCATGTGATGCTGTGCGAAGGCCACCTCCGGGTAACCCCAGAATTTTCCCTCTTTCAATACTTCTTCTCCGTCAAGAAGGAGAAGATTCCTCAAACTTCCGAGTTGGCCACCTGCGGGACAATCACATTCAAACTCCGCCCCGGCCGTGTCTACCCTCCCACCGACCGCCATGAATCCGCGCGATACTGGTCCGGGGGCTTCTTCTATCTGAAGGATGTTTCCGACCCGGCGAGCGCGAAGGTATTGCCAGCCTTCAAAAATGGCCCCGCCAGCGAGACTCCGGCCTGGACACAATGTCCACATCTTTCCGAGTCACCCTTACTGACTCGCACCGTAAGGCGGATCTGCAAACTGACGGAAGAGGGGCTGACGGGGAAGGACCTCACAATGTCCTGGTTCACAAAGCGGATCCAGCCTCTTCAGCATCGGGACCGCCTGATGTTCCAATACACGGGGCGCGATGATCTTATGCGCGCCTCCAAGGACAACCTTTCCTCTGAAGCCATCGACAAACGGATCCGGCTCTTGATCAAGATTCCGCGTGATCTTCGGATTCACGTGTGCAACAAGGACATCCATGTCAACGGCTCTGGGATCGCGGTAAGTCTCTTGTTCCAACGCCAACTCCTTTGCCATTCTCTGCAAAATTTTATCTAAGTGCTTGCGCGCTCAGCTGGAGGAGCTAGAGGAGAAAGACCTCGGAACCTTGCTCCGAGTTCCCCACTCCGGGACAAACGACCCTGAGGCTGCTTCCGACGTGGAGGTTCCTGATGCATCAGGTCCCGCCAAACGGAAGAGAGCTTCTCCTTCCGGCCCAGCCGCGAAACGCGCCCGCGAGACACCAAATGCCGCGGCTACCCGGAGGGCGGAAAAAGAAAAGCAGCGCCTCAAGCAGATCGACACCAGCAAGCAGCTGCAGCCAAACATCGACCAATTCTTCATGACGCCTTCGTGAGTACTTGATTTCCGTCTAAAATTCCTTTGCTAGCATTTAACCAGGCTTTTACTAAGTGTTAGACCTTTACTTGTATGCAGCAAAACTTCCAGAAGAAAACCCTCCAAGAACCCCAAGAAGAAGGCGAAGCCATCTCCGGCCTCAGTGCCTGTTACACCGGAAGTGGAGGTTCCGCCCAAGGCCTCTTCCTCCGCCAAGCCGAATCCCAAGGATGTCATCAACCTTGATGATGTCCCGGAGGAACCAACTGCTGAATCCGGCAAATGGGCGATTCCGGCAAGGGCGCGTCTGACATGGGCATACCCTTCGGGTACCCATTATTAGTATACCTGGCTCGGCCCAATATAGAGAAGACTCAATATGGAGAAGGCCCAACAAGGCAACCCGAAGAAGTAGTCGACTAGGACTCTTGTAAAACCCTAGGCTGGTTGCATATATAAAGCTAGCCAGGGCACCAAATAGGAGGACAGCAGATAGACAGAATATAGACAACATATCTCCGCCTACGGCGGCACCCTGTAAACATACATATGATCATATAGTGGATTGCTAGCAGCACGTAGGGATCCTCCACCGAGGGGACCCGAAGCTGGGTACGTCGTGTGCCTAATCTCGCTCCCGGAATCTCCATCGTCGCTCTCTCCGAAACCCAAGTCTACAATACGTAGGCATTGGCGAGGTGATCCCTCGTCAATTGGCGCCGTCCGTGGGGATCGCGACGACTGGATTTCGTTATCCGGGCGAGATCCATCATCTAATTCATCATCAACTACTTCGCCCGGCGGCCGGCTGGATTTGTTCGCAAATAAGGATCGCGGATGTGTCAGCGCGTGGAATTACCTTCGATGCAATGTGGCCACAAAATCCCCTGTACGTAAGATTCGATCTGCTCTGGCTAATGCAATCCATCAAGGTACCAGCTGTGGTACTACTCGTTCGAAAAAGAAAAAAGATGAAGAGTCAAGACCTGGGAAGAAAAGCCAATCCGACGGAAACCAAGCAAACAGAAGGCTAGCCGACTAAATCCAGGAAAATCAACCAAGCAGCATGATCAGCGCATCAAGTCCAAGGAAATCTGGTCTGCCCAAAAGAAAAAGAAAAAGCAACGTCTACATCCATCAATCCTAGGAAGCCATCACGTGGTTTTGTCTTTTCACAGCTCTGATCATGATGGCAAGATTGGGTAGAAACAGGACGCCGGTATCATGTAAAAAAGAAGAAGAAGAAAAAAAGAGAGAGATATCGATCAATATTCTAGTGATCGGGAGTAAGCTTCAACTACTTTGCTGTGTCGACCCAAGTCGCCATCATGCACTCGCCACGCTCGAGAGCTCGCCTGTTGCGGACTCTACATTGCGAACTCAATACACTCGGATGCTCACCCGTGGCGGATCCGTCACATCTGCCGCGTCTCCTTCATCGACTACTTCCGACCAAGCGTCGCGTGATTACAGATTGCGTCCGAGGAGGACTTGCGTCCACATCGGCTTCGCCGCACACGATAAAAAGCTAAGTGTTCTTCTTCCTACAAGATTCAATTATTTATTTACTTTTGCCATACCCAAATACTCGGGGACTGCACCATTACATCATTAGAGCAAATTCACCCGACACTCGGAGATGCGCCATTACTTCGTTATCACAAATATATTCGGTTACTTGGTGAATTTCTTTTATTCGGCTCTGGATATATCTTCTCCAGTTCAGTAAAACTAATTTCTTCGGCTCAATGGAGTTATTTTCTTCGACTTAGTGGCTTTATTTTCTTCGGCTCAGTGAATTTAATTTCTTTGGATTACTTGATTGATTTTCTTTGGTTAATAATTGGTTCACTTATACAATATTACCCGATGCGTTTCCGGGTCAATGGATTCATCTTCTATGGTTATTACTGGAACTATTTTCTTCGGGTCAATGGATTCATCCTCTATAATATCAATGGATTCTTTTTTCTATGGTTATTACTGGAACTATTTTCTTCGGGTCAATGGACTCATCCTCTATGATATCAACGGATTCATCTTTTATGGTTATTACTGGATTCTTCGGGTCAATGGATTCATTCTCTATGATATCGACGGATTCATCTTCAATATATGATAGTGTAATCTTTAATATGGATTCATCTCAAGTACTTCATCTCGGACTTCATCTTCAGTATTTCATCCTTAATGGCCTTCTTTCGGCACGGATAATACTCGGGGCTCGACAACGACTTCGCCCGAGTAACAACGTGACACGGCGTCTAAGCAACAATCATGACATCACCCCAGCAGTGCTCGGGGCTCGGCTATTTCTTCATCAAACAATTTGGCGGCATTTATTTTCGTTAATTCGGTGGTTTCTACTTCGGCTCGAATTTTTCGCTGCACTCGAAGACCTCATCGCGCATCGACTCCGTCGTGCCCAATAAGCTAAGTGTTCCTTTGATTTGCATAAAGTTGATTATCATTTACTTTCGCCGCACCCGACACTCGGGGGCTGCGCCATACTTCTTCACTTTACGTCTCAGGTCGACAGAAAGAATAATTGTGCCTACAAAAAGTCTTCAAGGATGAACCCGACAAAATTGTCTTCAAGGATGAACCCGACGAAATCTTCTTCAGGGAAGAACCCGACGAAATCAAAAGAGAACCCGACGAAATCTTCTTCAGGAAGGAACCCGACGAAATCTTGAGAGAACCCGACGAAATTGTCTTCAAAAGAGAACCCGACGAAATCTTGAGAGAACCCGACGAAATTTTCTTCAAAAGAGAACCCAACGAAATCTTATTCAAGGAGGTGCCGAAGAATTATCCTCTAGGAGGTGCCGAAGAATTATCTTCAAGGAGGTCCCGAAGAATTATCTTCAAGGAGGTGCCGAAGAATTATCCACAAGGAGGTGCCGAAGAATTATCTTCAAGGAGGTGCCGAAGAATTATCCTCAAGGAGGTGCCGAAAAATTATCTTCAAGGAGGTGCCGAAGAATTATCTTCAAGGAGGTGCCGAAAAATTATCTTCAAGGAGGTGCCGAAGAATTATCCTCAAGGAGGTGCCGAAGAATTATCTTCAAGGAGGTGCCGAAGAATTATCCTCTAGGAGGTGCCAAAAAATTATCTTCAAGGAGGTGCCGAAGAATTATCTTCAAGGAGGTGCCGAAGAATTATCTTCAAGGAGGTCCCGAAGAATTATCTTCAAGGAGGTCCCGAAAAATTATCTTCAAGGAGGTCCCGAAGAATTATCCTCAAGGAGGTCTCGAAGAATTATCTTCAAAGAGGACCCGAAGAATTGTCCTCGGGGAGGACCCGAAGAATTATCCTCAAAGAGGACCCGAAGAAATTTTCCTGAAGGAGGAACTCGACGAAATTTTCATCAAGGAGGAACCCAAAAAAAAAAAGATGGACAAATCTTCGGGTCCATTGACTCGTCATATTCATCCGAGCAAGAGCATCGGTGATGAACCCGACAATATAGAAGAATCCAATATATTCGGCTGTCTCATCAAGTCCGAGAGAAAAATAGAAGAACCCGCAAATGGGTCATTGCATCAGCCAAACAAGGCACTTACAAAAATATTCTCAGAGCGCCAAAGTCGCGAATAATCTCTGAATGCCGCAACACTCTGCGAAGGTAAGACCCCGGGTCCGTCCTGTGTGGCGTGGCATCGCCAAAGACTGCGCTCTGCTACTTTTTTCCGTATCAACAGATACGAAGAAAAATCCTAACGGACGCGTTAGGTACCCGATAAAACATGACTGGGACTCGACAGAATGGTAAGACCTTAAGCGGCACCTGTCGAGTTAACACCAGTATCCGAGATCATGTCCAGGGACGTGATCTTGAAGTAGGTTTTTGCGGATTGCCACTAGAGCAGTTAACTAGTACCTGATCCGTGGATGAACTAGCCCCAATTACCATTATCCCTGTACAATATAGATATGGATGTCAAATAAAAATAGCAACGGCCTGGAGTCGATAAAAAGAGGGCTGCGCCCAGAAATATAGTCAAGTTCCTTATCGAGTAGTACAACTTGAGCCTATGTCTAGGTGTAAGCACCTGCCCATAGGCTCGGGGGCTACTCTTGTCGAGAGTATTGTTCACCCTCCCGATAAGATACAAGAAAGAGGAAAAATTGTGCTATCGATTAAAAGCAAGTTGAGCCTACACCCAAGTCCAAACACTTGGATGTAGCCTCGGGGGCTACTCCATCGGGAGCGCTGGTCGCGCACCCGATAGAAAGATAACTTCGACAGCATCTACGACAATTAAGGTTTGTAGACTCAACTCGATTCTACGACTCGAGTGGAGCCTACTCCCATCGGGAGCACATGGATTTCATCAAGTTTTCCAGAAATAGTTAAGTTCTTCATCGAGTAGTACTTGAGTCTATGCCCAAGTGCAAGCACTTGCCCATAGACTCGGGGGCTACTCCATCGGGAGCTGCCGCGCACCCGATAGAAAATTAACTTCGAGAATCGTCGACATCATCTACGCTACACATGATCTACGGCATGGACCTCGCCTTGTATTTTCTTCGACTTCGGAGATGGTTATGCTTGGAGTTTCTACGCAAGTCTTCGACTTCCCTATAAACTCGGGGGCTACTGACATGGGCATACCCTTCGGGTACCCATTATTAGTATACCTGGCTCGGCCCAATATGAAGACTCAATATGGAGAAGGCCCAACAAGGCAACCCGAAGAAGTAGTCGACTAGGACTCTTGTAAAACCCTAGGCTGGTTGCATATATAAAGCTAGCCAGGGCACCCGAAATAAGGAGGACAGCAGATAGACAGAATATAGACAACACATCTCCGCCTACGGCGGCACCCTGTAAACATACATATGATCATATAGTGGATTGCTAGCAGCACGTAGGGATCCTCCACCGAGGGGACCCGAAGCTGGGTACGTCGTGTGCCTAATCTCGCTCCCGGAATCTCCATCGTCGCTCTCTCCCGAAACCCAAGTCTACAATACGTAGGCATTGGCGAGGTGATCCCTCGTCAGCGTCCTCACCTACACCTCCGCCTGAACAACCTGCTGTTACCTCGGCTGAAGCTCCGGCTGATGATGTCGAGAAGAAGTTACTCCTAAGTCGTGCCACTGGCACGCCCCAGACTCACCCTCATCTCTTCCCAGTTCTGCAAAGGGTCCCCCTCTCACAACGCCACACGGAGATTTCCGCCATGATGAACAAAGTGTGGGGACCTGCGAACACGGAAGAACGAGAACTGAATGACCTTGAAAGTGGTCTCAAAGTTTTCTTCGCCAAGCACAAGAACGTGCGCCAGGTAACACCAGCCCCCAAGCATTGGTTTGTGCATTTTCCGAGTAACATGTATGAGCCAATGCTTTAACTGTGTACCTTAGCGGAAACTCGAAATTTTCCCATACTAAGGATTTTTATATTCGCATCCAACCCCCAGAATTTCGAATTTCCGACTAAATCTTACCTGCTACGCAGAACGCGCGGAAGTTGCACGAAGATCTGCGCACCCATGTGCTGGAGCAGAAGACGGAGATCGAGATGCTGCAGAAGCGGGACGCGGAAAACCAGAAGTCCATTGCGACCCTGGAGACTTGCCTCAAGAATTATGAAGGTAATGATTCCGGCTTAGCCCCCAGGTTCTGCAACGCAACTATTTTCTTGAACTGACTTTATTCTTATCTTTCCGCCTTTCAGAGCAACTTGCCAAAAAGCCTTCCGTCGACGAGCTTTCCGTAAGGGCTTATTTCTGTTTTCCGGCTTCTTCATATTAACTCTGCCTTTGTCGCGGAGGGAACTAACCGTTTTGGTTTACAGCGACTCTCGGATTTTAGTGGAACCCGGAGACTGCCACCAGGACAGAAGCTTATGAAGATGTGCGGAACTCTATCAACGATCTCTTCGAGGCTTGTCGCGGAATCGCCAAGTCCTTGAGCTTGAAGAGAGCCGGAACCACCGTAATCGATCGCATGACCAAGCTTATGCGGATGGTGCCGGATCTCATCAAGGATTGGCAAGCATATTCCACTCGCGGGGTCGCCTCTCTCACCTTGGCAACGTGCAAAGCTCATTGCCCGGAGATGAGCCTGCCAGAGATCGTGCGCGGAGTTCCCAAGGGCACCAACGTCAAGCTCGCCCTCGCGGAGACCCAAGGGTATGATCGGTTGCTACCCGAGCGAGTGAATCACTCGTTCTGGTACAACAAGTACGATCTTCCCGAAGGTTTCTCCGAAGAGGAAGACGAAGATGTCGAGGAAGGCTCAGGCTCCAGCGCGGATCACTCCGGCGAAGACTCCGGTGAATATTCTGGCGACGCTTCCGCGTACGTGGCCTCGGAGGATGAAGATCATGTCTCCGAGTAAAACCTGGAAAAACAATGAAAAGCATCATTTTGGCCCCGGAGTGGGTTTGTAATAAGACTTAAATATTTTTTAAGTAGTTAGGGATGAAACAATTGCATGTGGGCGGAAACTTATCCTGCGATCCTCTAACTTATGAATGCATGTTTTGTTTGTTAAAAAAGCAAGTGCTAGTTTCCAAATTTTCCGGCTTACTCACTTGACCTTCCGCGAGCCAGAAGACCTTTAGCCGGAAATGCTCGCCTGCGGCGACGAAGCCCACTGGCAATCCTTCAATAACCGTTCATGCCACATCATATTCCAAATCTACTTATGCGACATCGAACCTTAAGCGCGTCACCCTGCGGTTCGTGAACTATGCAGACATGGTCGAGACTCCTCTCCGACCAATAACCAATAGTGGGATCTGGAGATCCATAATGGCTCCCACACATTCAGCGATAACTTAGTGATCGATTGAACCATTTACATACGATACCGATTCCCTTTGTCACGCGATACTTTACTTGTCCGAGGTTCGATCATCGGTATCTTCATACCTAGTTCAACCTCGTTTCCGACAAGTACTCTTTACTCGTACCGTGGTATATCATCTCTTGTGACCTAGTCACATGCTTGCAAGCTAATCAGACGATATTCCACCGAGAGGGCCCAGAGTATATCTATCCGTCATCGGGATGGACAAATCCCACTCTTGATCCATATGCCTCAACTCACACTTTCCGAATACTTAATCCCATCTTTATAACCACCCATTTACGCAATGGCGTTTGATGTAATCAAAGCATCCTTCTGGTGTAAGTGATTTACATGATCTCATGGCCGAAGGACTTAGGTAACTATGTATCGAAAGCTTATAGCAAGTTGAACTTAATTAATTGATCTCATGCTACGCTTATTTGGGTGTGTGTGTCCATTATATCATTCATCCAATGACATAACCTTGTTATTAATAACATCCAATGTTCATGATCACGAAACCATGATCATCTATTAATCAACAAGCTAGTTATACAAGAGGCTTACTAGGGACTCCTTGTTGTTTACATAACACACATGTATCAATATTTCAGTTAATACAATTAGAGCATGGTATGCAAACATTTATCATAAACACAAAGATATATTATAATAACCACTTTATTATTGCCTCTTGGGCATATCTCTAACAGCTTCATCACCCAAAACATCGCTGGCCTCGAAGATATTTCGATCATCCTCAGTTTCTTCGGAAACATCGTCATCCTCTGGAGCTATTCCACTTTCGGGTGTTAGTGGATAGCATTGAGCAATGGTAGAAGCATGTCGAAAGAAAAATAACATGTCTTAGATTCAGAAGCGAAAACAACATCGGGTGGAGAAACAGATAAAATAATTACCTCGGCAGGAAGATGTTTAAGATCAAAAGGAGGGCGAGCCGAAGTCATAGCTATGTTATCCTTCTGGCTGAGGCAAGTTAGACGCCGCACCTTTTTCCGAAGATCTTCCTCGGAGAAATCAGTCGGACTGACCCTTGATTTGTCATTGGGACCAGTATACAACCAGAGTTGGTGAACCCTTGACATTACTGGCTGCACCCGACGCTTTAAGAACACTGTGACTACTTCAGTGCCACACATCGTCTGACCCTCTGCATTATTTAGATCTAAGATCTTTTCATACAGTTGATCGGCTACTTCGCTCTCTTCAACCGTCGGGGTGTTTTGCCAAGATTTTTTCGGCACAGCAGCAAGAACATCTTCGAATGGACGCAGATTCGAGCGTCGGGCTGATGCTGGGATGTCCCGAAGATAGAACCACTTCTGTCGCCAACCTTGGACAAACTCCCTCATCGAGAAGTTGAAGTAGTTAACTTTCTTCCTAACGACGAAGCCGACACCGCCGACCACGTGGGGGCCCTCATTGCCATTGTGGCGTTTGATGTAAAAGATCTTCCTCCATAGACCCCAGTGGGGGTCGATGCCGAGGAAGACCTCACACACAGTGATGAAGATCGAGAGATGGAGGATGGAATTAGGAGTCAGCTGCCAGAGCTGAATCCCGTAGAAGAAGAGGAGAGAAAAAAGAAATTCATGGGCTGGAAGAGACAACCCACACTGAAGAAAAGCAACGAACATTACGGTGAAACCCTTTGGAGGTTTTGGGCGAGAATCAGAACCTGGATGACGGAAATCAGATTCGCCAGAAGGGATGAGCCCTAACGAACTCATCTTATTCTCCTCACGCTTGGAGATGGTGGATACGGTCCAGTCGAGGCTAGCCTTGGATGCACCTGCGGTGGCACCAGAGCTAGTGGTACACTTCTTCTTGCCCATGGTCGCTGAGAGCTCGTGGAAGCAGAGGCAATGGCGAGAAGGAGGCAAGGGAAGAAGATGAGCAGTATGGAGGCGTAAAAAGTGAAAACATGAAAAGGTCCTCCATTTATGACAAGGAATGACTGAGGATCGTGGCCGTTATTTTGGCGTCGTGGGAAGATTGACGAGAATCCAGTCGTACATGTGTCAAAGAGAGAGGTAAACCGGTGGCCCATTACTCCCACTACGTGCGGAAATCGATGAGGAGCTCGGTCAATGCGCAAGGACTAGTCATTTCCTAACTGACCGCGCAGAAGTAGGGTTGGCCCGTCAGGTCACGTTCTGTCAATTGAACCGCCGCAGTGGTAACGTCATTAATGATGTCACCAAAAGTATCGACTCTTGATGAAGCATACGGAGGAAATTATAGCATCAAGCTGCTTGACTTGAGTCTACGCACGGTTGTAAGCATCCGTCCCTACTCGGGGGCTACTCCCATCGGGAGCGCTAGACGCGCACCCGATAAAAACTATGGATTCAAATGTTTCAGAAGATCCATAATCATGCCCGGGGACTTGATTTTGAGTAGGGTAACGTTGTTTTGCCATCGGCAGTTAACCAACATCGATTTATCGAGTAAAACTGGGCACATTACCTAAAATCCCTTACGTACTATCAATTGGCATGACTTACTCGAAGATATTGAGACCCGATATAAAAAAGATATCATATGACTACAACAGTTTGCAGAAAACATCGACAGCCGAAAACATTCGAGTAGTGAAAATTGAGTCTACACACGGTTGCAAGCATCCGTGCCTAGACTCGGAGGCTACTCCGATAAAAATGAACTTTCTGTTTCAAAGAGGTCAAGATCTTCTGGCAGTTATGGACGTTCGACAGAAGATAATTTTAGTCACTGCCCGAAGCTTTACTTCGTCTAGTCACTCGGGGGCTACTGATGTGGGCAGTACCCTTCGGGTAACCAATATTACGATACCTCCTACGGCCCAACCAAGGGCTCATGAAGATCATCCACCGACCAAGGTGGACCGTTATGTCGGTTCCAAAGAAAGATCCTTGATGAACAAGGCAAGAAGACGAAGAAACAACGAAAGTTTAGATGTAGAACTCTTTGTAACCTAGTCAAACCCGGACAGAAATCTCGGGACCTGGCTTGCAATATAAGGGCCAGGAAAGGGTCTGCCGAGGGACACACAATCACCGCAGCCAAAACCACCGAAAGTCTAGAGCTAGGTCATTAGAAATCTTAGCCTCTCGATGAGATCATAGTCTGACCTTCGGCTACCCCATTGTAACCCGATTATTTCGATAATCAAGATCAGACAAGCAAGAAGTAAGGGTTTACCTCATCGAGGGCCCCGAACCTGGGTAAATCTATCTTCCCGTTTGTTTGGTATCCAATGTCCCGTGTCAGCCTGCAGGATTCCGTCAACCCTAAGCCCCAAAATATGGGCATTGCCGAGGAACACCCTCGTCAATATCTTTAAAGTTATAATATAAAAAAAGAAAAGATAAAAGAAGATAAAAATAAATGAATACAAGTCTGTCATGGGACCAGATCGAAAGAACACACTGCTCTATTTACAAATTTACATGCACACTGTAGCTGCGGTGTAAAATAGTTTGGCACAAATCTACTTCACCACTTGTAAGCTTTGTTGGTCCAGATATGAGTATCGTCTGGACATGTGTGCAAAAACTCCATCCCGAGATCTAGAGAACTTCTCTAAGGATTCGAACACATCACTGAACAGATCAAGGACAGATTGCCAAGGGCGCCATTGATAGGTCGCACCACCTCGAAACACACCCAGTCGGAGCCTACGCTCGTTTTCTAAGGTGTCACGAGGCGTTAGCGTGCCCGATCCGCAGAGGTTGGCACGAAGTTACCTATGCTTCTATTATAACGCACCGTACGCCTTTTAGAACGCACCGAACACGGGGTTGGAACGCACCGTATCATTTCCTCCTGGGAAACCGTCACACCCGCCGGCTTCTCCGCTGCCTGTACACCATGGTCCACGGGCCCCTGTTTCCGCATACCAAAATTCACTCCCACCCCGTCCCGTTACATCCCTCCCACCCGCCCACGATCGCGTCGGCACTCACGATCCCGTTATATCTCTCTCTCCCCGCTCTCCTTCCTCCTCTGCTCGCACTAGCAACCGACCCACCCCAAACCCCTCCGCCTTATTCCAGAGGGTTCTCGACCTCGCCTCGGCTCGCCTCGCCATGGGGTGGAAAGGGAGCCGTCGCGGCGGACGCGGCGGCGGCGGACGCGGACGGGGCCGCGGGCCGGCGAGCCCGAACGGCCTCCAGCGTCAGCGACTCGCGGCGACTCTCATCGACGCCGCCGCGCGCCGCGGCCTCCAGGTTACCGACGCGGGTACGTACGCAACCGCCGCGAATCCACTTGGATTCCTCTCCCGCTTCGCCGTTCTGGGCGCGCGGCATTTGCTCTGCGCGCGTTCGACACCCTCTAACGGCGGCATGTGCTATGTTTCCTTCCTCCTCCTCGTCTCGCGCGCGTCTAGGTACCGGCTGGCCGCCGGAGATGCAGTTCCACTTCGCGTGCACGGACGGCGACCTCGGCCGCGCCAAGGGTAAGATCCTCCTCCCCCCGTAATGGCGTTTGCTTCTCGATGTAGCGGTTAATTTTTGCCGTGATTTCCGCTAGCTAGGCCTCGCACGCCTTCCTCGCGTGCGCTGCTGTGTTGCGCTCATGTGCGCCTTCTCCGTTTGAACAAATTTGCGTGCAGCCATTTTTTGGGATGCTGCTTAATTTACGCGAGTACGTCACTGGCTTTCCTGTTTCCTTTGGCTGCACAAATATGGCATGGTCTGTGACTCGTGAGGTGTTCTCTGTAGCCGTTATTCCCTTGGATTGTGTTCTCTGATTGCGGATGCATGCACCTTTGTGTGTGCACGAGATCGAGCGACTTCTAATCTGTAGTTGGTGGAATCTGATTGTCGGCAAAGTTGCATCGAGTTTCTGTCGGAAATCACATTCACCCTCAGTTTATCCAGTATTTTCATCTTGTTTTACGCAACAATGTTGGTGGATACTATGCAAGTTCTGTGCCTTAATTAACGACTAATAACGTGCTTCCTGTTAATATTTGGTCTCAAAGCCGCGGTAGATGCCATGGATGCGGCTGAGAGGGAGTCACTCTCCTCTCTGAGGTTTACCGACTTGGGGCCACTGCATTTGGCGGCAAGCTCGGGTGATATGGCCATCTGCAGGTACTTGGTTGAGGAGCTTGGATTTGATGTCAATTCGGATGCTTCTGATCATGGATCTGGTACGCCCGTGTTTTCCCCAAATGCTGTATGTACTGTCTTCATCTTATTGTTGAGTTCTTGTTTCTGGGAAGCAACAGCTGCTACTATTGAATGTATATATGACTCAGTTCGCAGATGGAACGCGTGTATTATGATCAGCATTATATTAACACGCATTTTCTTATTTGTTTCAGCTATTGCCCTCTGTTTTTATGGAATGTATTTTTCTTGATTCTGTAGTGTGGATATGTTGTTACTGACAATTTAGATTCGTATATGCCAACAATGATGGAAGGCCCTTTTTCATTATCTTTGGAAGGAACAACAGTATGGGGGTTGATAGTATAATATATATAAACCCGGTTTAGATCAACTAGCACACCAAGAAGGCAATTGACAGCACTAAAACGACAATAAATCTGTAATAGAGTGTGGGGTATACTCCAAATGATACAAAAAATAATATTGCGTTGTGCAAGTGCAATTGTTTATTTTGCTTTTGTGTGTGTGTTCTTTACAATTCGTACTCCTATTCATCTCGTTTCACTTTTCTTTTTACTAGTGAAACATGATTCTAAGACATCCTTCTGAACACTGTGGATAGTTAATATGCTTATAATTTTATAAATGATGTTTATGTTACGGATAGTGTTCAGTACTGCAAATTTGCAATGTATCCCTTTGGTATGCTGATGAATGCTGTTGTAGACTTCTTATGTCCCATCATTTGCTGTCAAGGTGTTAATATTTGACTAAATTGCTCTACTGGAATGCTCTTGGCAGGCGTGACACCTTTGCATTGTGCGGTGTCGCATGAAGAAGTGACTGCTGTGAGGTATTTTCTTGAAAAGGGTGCTGATCCCAATATAAAGGACTCCTCCAACGGCACAGCTTCTCTGCATGAGGCAGCAGCATTAGGTGTCTATTTCTGCACATTCTACTCAGTTGTAAATGATTACTGATTTCTGCTGTATAAAATATAGTTGACTATTATGCCCCAGTTTCCCTGGTTATTTGCTTTCCAACCTGTTACTATCCCAACTTTGTCTTCTATGCAGCGGGAGAGTACTAATACACAAGTGATGGTTCCACTACATAACGTTTTATAGATCTCCCAAATCGAACTTGTCTTGGGGATCAAAACAATTGTTAACCTGTTGTATATCCTAATGGGATATATCGATTCAAATTGCATGGTGGTCTTCTTTCACTTAAACCCTTAAAGCATGTCATTGGCTCAAACTAAGGCTTGTATGAATTATACTCCTGATCCATAACCAGGAGGGGCGACGGTGGTTGTGATAGTTACAGCGTACTAAGCTTTTATATTTCATATTATGGCTCTATACTTAGGTCTCTTTTTCCTTTATTCATAGGCTATGATGAAATTACACAACTGCTGCTAGCAAATGGAGCGAATGTTGATGAACCTTCTTCTCATGGGACACCTCTCGTGGCTGCTGCCGCTCACGGGAAGTTCAGTTCTATGAAGATTTTGTTGGAGCACCATGCAGACGTAATTAATAAATTGATGTTCTTTACTTGAGCTTACTACTTCTTGCTTAGTTCAAGTATTTATGCATATGAAATCTCTATAATCTTATTTCTTCTACATGGGACCTGGGAAGTGTCTTATGCTTTTTCAAATTAAAATTGCAGCCGAACAAAGTCTCTTGGGAGTATGGTACACCCCTAACTACAGCACTTTATGCTACTCCTGACAGAATGGACGAATCCACTTGCTTAAAGTGTGTGAAACTTCTTGTCGAGGTCTGATACCCAGTTTTACATTCTGTATATTTTGATTGCTAGAGGGAATCTCGTGTGAAAAGATATTTTCGGCATTCACATGTTTTTATGTTATATTTGTTCATCCACAGGCTGGTGCTGATGTCAAATGTACAAATCCTGAGACTCCATTGGCGATAGCAAATACCAATGGCTTAACTGAATGTGCTGAATACTTGTTGGAGGTTGCTACAAATGTCAATGTTCCAGTTAAACACGACAGTAACAATGATACTGAGGTTAGTTCTAATACCTTGATACTCTAACATGCATCATGGTTGTTATCTTTGCACTCATTGGATAAACTTGTCTGGGTGATGAATACAATGCGATATAGTCTCTTGGAGACTCGGACCACAATCCTTGTTTACTGATACTTTAGTGCATCTTGTTGTATTTAATATGTGAGCTGCAGTTACATCAAGAGACAGAATCATTCTGCAAAATCACATTAGAGATAATAGTCCTATCCATAAATTAGGTGCTATGGAACTTCAGCTGCAGGTCATCTAGATTGATTGATCCTACTGCTGAGACATGATGCTGTTTCTTAAACAGTACAGTCTAGTTCTACCCAAAACAATAATCTAATGATTCCATTGCATCATTCATGACTTTGTTTTTTATGTGAATAATTTTATGTTTTACGTAGTGTCCAATGATTTTACTAGTTTAATGTGAAATTTATATATAGACATTGCTCTACACAAACCGAAGAACTTTGTTTGCTTTTGATGACCTTAGCTGTCTTTTATCACATTATGCTATAGAAGAAAGTGCATAAATCATTTTGACGTGAGATGTCTCTGATTTGCAAAAATCTTCTTGTGTTATATTTCTTGCACTCAAACCCCTGTATTTCTTTGTATCCTGTCTGCAATAATCACTTGGGAAACCAGTAGAAAGCTCGGTATGTAGCCTCTCTCAAACATACATGCATTGAATTCATGGTTATGAAGGGTTATTGCGAACAAGAAATTGTTACTTGCGATTTTGTGATATTGGAGCGGCAAGTGGGGAAATTTATTCGCAATAGTCGAACTCTATTCATCTCTTTAATAGCTGCCTGCTATCCGTTTTGAAGAATAATACTCCAAGTGGAAAGCATGATAGGAATTGCTTGATCTATCTATTGTCTTGACAGAACTTTTGCTTAATGAATTTAGGTTAAGACAAGTGAGTATCCTAGGAAGGCCCGAGTGAAATCAAACAGTGCAAAGGCTCGACTGAAATCAAACGGTGCAAAAGCAGTTCAGGAGAACGACTATGCAGCTGCATCAAAATTCTATACTGAGGTACTATCGTTGTTCAATCATTTCTGAAGGCGTTCTTACTGAAGAACTGTTATAGAGTACTGTGATATTTGCTAATACATCATGAAGTAGTTGACACCCACTGAGAACAGAATACTTTGCATCCTGACAATTTGCATGTTCTCACACACAGTCACGCTACTTCTTTCCACATCTGAGAATATTTGTTGTACTGCTAGCTTTTAGGGGCCGTGAGGGCCTTTTCTATCTACATTACTTCGTACAAGAAAAACTAATAAGCTCACGTATTCCATTCATTGTTTAACTAGGTCATTGTTCTGTTCTGTCCTATTTCGAATGTATTTCAAATAATGACATATGAGCGATAAAGTTTCCAGAGTTTAACCTTCGCATTCAGTCACAGGCTAGTAGATTTACATGTACTGCTGTACATCACGCATCAGCATACTCTTAAGTCTCATGTTCTAACGTAGTTAGAAACATCATGATTCTTTCTCTCTCAAAAAAAAAAAAACATCATGATTCTAGTTTGACTCTGCAATAACAGGGTATATATGGTTCTTTGTCCTAAATAATTGTTTTGGTACAGGCGATCAAGCTGGATCCTGAAGATGCAGTGTTGTATTCGAACAGGAGCCTTTGCCATCTCAAGTGTGATGAAGAATACGACGCTTTGCATGATGCCAATGCTTGCATACGTCTGAAGCCTGATTGGAACAAAGGTTACTATAGGAAAGGAGCTGCCCTCATGTCTCTTCTGGTAAGACTTAGAAAACGATATAATGGTCTTTTGCTGCTTCATAAATCAACTCTTAGTAGATCTTTGATCCACGTTTTTATTCTTAGGAGTACAAAGAGGCATCTGATGCATTCTTGGCTGGAGTGAAACTGAAGCCTGAAAATAAAGAGATGGAGGACGCATATTGGTATTGTACCTATTCCATTAGCATGATTCTTCAACTACTGCCTCTTAGTGGGGACCATGTTTATCAACCTTAGTACCTGTGGTGATAATTTCGCGATATACATTTGAAATTAACTTGGTCTCTTTATTGTTGACACTATTTGGTAGATTTATTTTTAAAACAAGAGGATGGCTCTTAAATGGTCTGTTCCTTTCTCAATTGTTGTGGAAACACCTTCTGATCCCCCATCTTGTTCACAATTTCAGGGAGGCAGTTGAGGCGATGAGGAAGGAACAGTCTGAACCAAGTCTCTACGATCTTGATTAGTGCTCGGCCGGGAGTGTCCGTGCTGGTTCCTGTAATCTCTGGTGTTTCCGTTCTCTGTATATACCTGGAAAAAGGTAGCACGTACGTGGTTTTGTATGTCAGACTAAAATGCTCCTTTTGTGAGGCAAATTATGCATCAATAGGACTACCATACATGTGTGATCATGCATCACGACCATTTCTCTGTTTGTTGCCCCGACCAACGGGCTTTGGGTTCAAGCTGGCAGCTTGTTTATGTACTGTGTGTTGTTGTGTGTCGTTTGTTGAGCTGCAGTACTTGGATGCTTTTTTTTTTTTTTGAAATGGGGAAAAATCACCCCAGCTTCTGCATCCAAGGGATGCACATGGTTCTTTTATCAGATTATTCACAACACCTTACAAGAGCAATACAAAAGATCAAACTCGAAGCCACCTCGTTAAACCTACAGAGGGATGGGGGGGGTGTGTGTGACAAAACACCTCATCCAAAAAACCAAATGCCTTTCCAAGCTGCCAATAGCAGGTGAGAAGCACATTTAGTCAAGCAGACTCTCGGCGCACGCCACAGAAGCGTCACGCTTCTCGACCCCATCTTCAAGAGGGATCATCACATTAACCTTGCAAGGCCCGCCGTCGATGCCACCATGACGACAGACGGCTCCACCATCCTGCACGCATACATCATCCCGCATCCATCGTTGATAGCCCGCAGCACCATGCCACCGAGACGCAACGCCATCGATGTAGTAGATGAATACCACTCCGCTAACATCCAACAGCTGTTCCAAAAACGATGCCCCAAGAGGTAGAACGACGCAGGTAGCCCCGCCATCGTCCGATCCGGGAGACCCAGATCTAGGGTTAACCCCGGAGCAGCACGAGTGGGTAGATGCAGGCTGCGACGACGATGCCTTCAAGAAGGTTACGACGTGTGACGCCGCCATCGCCCGCCAAGACCGGAGTCGGAGCATGGTTTTCACCGGCAGCCGCACATCCCCAACTCGTCGAGTGTAGTGCCGAGGGAAGCAAAGATGATGCCTTTGACAAGGTAACGACGCCAATCGACGCCACCATCATCCGCCAAGACCGAGATCGAAGCACGGTTTTAACCGGCTGCCACAACACCCCCAACTCGACATCGACTGGTCTTCACCGCCAGAGATCGATGTGGGATCCTGAGATCCTCCACCCCAGATCCCAATAAGGCCGTCCACCTCCGGAGAGGAGGAGGACGCCACCGCCGATTTTGAGGCCGCCGCCCCGACGCCCAGGTGATATGGGCAGAACCACCCTCGTTGCAAGCCACGAAACCCCCGCAGTGCTCAGGCCCTCACGAGCCCGCCCCACCGCAGCCGCGCCTTAGGCAGTCGCCGCCGCGCACAACCGCGGCTAGAAGATGGAGAAACGGGCGCCACCGCAGCTCCGCCTAGCCGCTGCAGCAGAGTCCCTGCCGCCGCCACGTCGCGCGGGCTTTGCCCGGCAACGTCACCGGCGGCGGCAGAGGAGAGGGAGGTGCGAGGGAGGGCCGAAGACGATGGGCTGGAGGGGCCCCAGTACATGGATGTTGAGTACTTGCATTGTGAGATCCCACCGAGATCCCACCTTGACACCCTAAGGTTTACTTTACTTAGCCACTTATGTTTCCTGTTGAGTCATGTCACTTGTCGAGCCAAGCGTCGTGTTCTAGTGTCACTTTCTCTGCTATGCCGATTAGAAGCTAGACAAGAGAAGCTTGATTCTACTCCATTTTATGCAAAACTATGGAGTCTTGAGTAGTAAAATTAATGAGATCAGAATACAAATTATCGATAGTTTGGAGCAGTAATATCAACTGCTCCCTATGTGCATGAATGTAAGATGTTTTAGCTATTTTTAAACTAAACTAGATACAAACCAAAGTGAGTGAACCTATACATAAAAATAGATTAGATATAAACTAAAGTAGATGAACCAAACAAAATGCTTAAACCTCTTAAATTTTCAAACGGAGGGTAGTAGATCAGAATTCTTGTGTCACAAACATGCTCATGTGGTTTTCTAATTTATCATGCAACCAACATCCCATTATCAAGTCATCAACACAACATTTTATCGAAAAAAAATCATAGCAAATTTTTTTCCCAGAAACGAAACAACATTCTCCAGGATTCAACTTTGTTCCTGTCTAGGGTTTAGGAGCGGTTTAGCAGAACCATATGTAGATCCAGCGTCGCGACTTCCGGGCGTGCGCGTAGCATTTCCATTCCAAACCCGCAGATCACGCACGCACGCCTCCGTAGCACAAGCCCCCCATTCGTGGCACGACACGGGTGCCGCGTAGCGGAGACCCCCTCCCCACCTGCCCCCCGCTCCACCCCATCCGTCCGATCCGCCACGTGGCGCCCGATGGCACTCCATCCCATTCCCGTGTCTATCTCTCTCCCCCCGGTTTCCCGCCCGCTCCCATCCCACCATAAAGCCTGCCGCGAGCCTTCCCCAAGCAGCATTCCGCCACAGTCCAAACTCCAAACCCAATCCACACCACCAATCTCCTAGCTAGGGTTCCGCATCCATGGCGAGGGGCAGGCGCCGCGCGGTCGCCGTCCACCCCGGCGGCGGAGGCGGAGGCGGGCGGGGCCGCGGCGGCGCGTTCGTCCCGGGGAGCAACGAGAGCATCTCCGCCAGCGTCGGCCACGTCGCCGCCCAGCTCGGGATGTGCAAGATGAGTAAGCTGCTACCGCCGATCTGCCGCTTCCCCGCTCCTCTCTTCGGGAGATCCGTCCGAGCCGCCGCGGCGTGTCGGGCTAATCCTTGTGTTTTTTTGGGTTCCAGGTGCCCAGCAGAAACAGACGATGAAGCGCATGATCGAGTCCTCCGACGTCGACCCCGAGCGCGCCCAAAGTCAGATCCCCCGCTCCCCTCCCTCCCCCCTTCCCCTTCCGAAATGGCGCTGCTTTATTTTCACTACTCTAGCTAGGGTTTGGTTCTAGTTAGTCGCTCTACTGGGGCAGTACTGCTCCTTCAGATGCGCTGTTATTTCGGTAGGCGCCTTCAGATGCGCTGATTCAGCGCGCAAGGCGCCCGTTTTCCTTTACTTTTGAGCGCTTCGATTTTACTTCACGGCGCATGATCGAGTCGTGACTGAAATTGCGGAAATTTTCTGAAGTTTTTTTTTGCTGACCGTGGTTGTTTTGTCAAGGGATGATGGAGAACATGGCTGGGAGCGACAGCGAGTCGACCGACTCGGGGGAGATGGAGGAGCTGGGGCCGCTGCACGAGGCGGCGGGCATGGGGAGGATGGACACGTGCAAGTACCTGGTGGAGGATCTGGGGTTTGACATCAACGCCGAGGCTAACGATGATTCGGGTATCACCTTTTGCTCTCTCTCGAGTACTGTACTCAACTGCTAGGCTAAATGCTGTTATGCAGCGTTGGCATGCTATTATTAGAAATCACAGGCAACCACTCATCATGCGGGCTCGTTGCTTGTTATGTGCATAACTCGTTTCTTCATCTCGTGTATTTATTTTGCTTACACAGTTTCTCCATTTATTGCCAACCCTGTTTTATTACCCCATTTAATGTGGTTGTCTTGTGCCACTGTGCAAAGGTTAATGATTTTGGAATCCCTTCTTATCATTAACAGTAGTACCTTATCCAGATACTTGCTGCAATGTGGTTCTGCTTTTCACATTGCATCCAATGTGATATGCATTTCTTTTAAATAACTGATTGAGAAGCCCCCTTTGAAACATACATTATGCTGTTATTGGATTGTCATTTGTTGTTGTAGTTGTGGTCTGGTTATCATGTTGCATTTATAGAACATTTATGCCTCACATTATGTTGTGATAGCCTGGCAAGATGTATCTGAGCTGAGTAAACTTGCTTGTTTGTCACACTCTTGGCAGGCATGACACCTTTGGTTTGTGCGGTGTCCCGTGGCAAAGCAATTGCTGTGAGGTATTTGCTGGAGAAAGGTGCTGATCCGAATAAGGAAGACATCATAGGCTTTACTCCTCTGCACTATGCTACAAAGGAAGGTTCTCTTTCAGCACCTATTCACAATTTTATGTTTTCTATTTTGTTGCTGCGTACACAATATAGTTCCAAATTACTGCTCATTTTATATGTTGAGGTCCTGCCTGATCTTGTTACTATAAGTAATGGCCATCCACAGTTTGTGTTTAGGCTGCATATTTATCTGTTTGTGCTGGAAGCATGATATTGCATTTCACCTAAGTACCTTGCACATATTTAATGTACCTCTTGGATTAATGTTTCTTCACCATTTTTCGAATTGCTTGTCTGCCTGTTTGTACTTAAAGCTTGTCATGTGCATTGGGCCATGTGTATCTTGAACTCAAAATACATCACTTGAATGATATATTGTACTGATCTCTGATCTCTGTCTTGCTTAATTTTTCTAGAATTAGATTAGAATGTCTACAACAAATTATTTTCTAGAATGATCTTTGTAATTGATGCAACTCCTTACATTTCTTTTTCAATAATAGGAAATGATGGACTGGTACGACTGTTGCTATCCAACGGTGCAAGTGTTAATGCATCCTCTTCTGAAGGGACGCCACTACATATGGCTGCATCTCATGGGAAGTCTGCCATCGTGCAGGTTTTGTTGCAGAACAATGCAGATGTAAGAAATTTTGATATTTGATATCTGTACAATTATTATGCTTTTCATGGGAACTGACATATTTTCCTAAATACTTGTAGCCAAACAGGGTTTGTGCAGATTTAGGAACACCCATGACTGCTACAGTTCTTTGTGCCGCGGTTGCTTGTGTTATTCCTGGAAAAATTACCGAGTCTGCTGCTCTAAAGTGCATGAAGCTCCTTGTCAAGGTCTGTAGCCAGTTCACTTTTATTGTATCTTCAGTGCTACAAGAAATCCAATTTAGGCTTTGCTGGACTCCTGAATTTTATACGAATTGTAAATGTCCATTCACATCAATTTATTGCATTAATTTTATTCACAGGCTGGTGCTGATTTCAACTGTACAAATCCTGATACTCCATTGGTGATAGCAACCAGTAAAGACTTATCTGAATGTGTCAAGTACCTGTTGGAGGTCGGTGCAGATGCCAATATTCCGATCAACCATGTAAGCTCTTGACTCCTGCTACTTGCTTTCTTGATTGATATTATTCCTGTTGATATTAAACTGCCTAGTAAGACACCCATGATACAATATAGAACCATAAAGCGATGTGATGCATAGTTTACTCAAGTAAATATGTCAAATTATTCTCTAAAAATATTGTGTCAAATTAAGTTACGGTGATGCTTCATTTATCGGGGGTGGCAGATGTGACGATAGCTTACTGCTATGCTTTATAGGTTTGTAACTTTGTATGTCCCTGCAAAAAAAAGTTTTGTATGTTGCACTTGCCATGGTTGAGATAAGTAAGTCCAGAGAAAGAGTAAACGGGTGGCCACCAACTTGAATCGTTATAGTTTGGATTAGGTAGGAAACTTGTGGTGATGATGTTCTATTGTTAACTCTTGCAGCCTGAGGCAATGTGTCTAGATGATTCCTGCTTTAGTGTGCTGTTGTTGTTTTTTAACATGCTATCTGGATGGAAACATGTTGCAATCATCCTTAGTAAATATCTTCTTGTTCTATTTTTATAACAGGGCGGTTCCACACCAATAGAAATTGCTGCAGATTCTGGAAGAAGAGAGCTCGTGGAGATTCTATTTCCTCACACTTACCCCCTTCATTCCGTGTCAAACTGGAGTGTTGAAGGGATCATTGCTCATGCAAAATCGAAGCAATTGAAGGAGAAGGTACAAGCTACATTATAAGTTCATTAAAAATTGTTTTAGTTTGTGGAACCTTATATTGACCTGTTCCTGAGATATAAGTGTGATACTGTGATGTAAGATTCATGTCATTTGTTCTCTTTTGTCTTGGCAATGTTCTTTTCTCAGAAAAATCTGCCTAGCAGCTAAATAACAAATTTGTAGAAATGGATGTGTAAAACTATCATGTCTTGAATAACGTGACCTATTTAGTTTGTCAAAACTTCTTCTGGCCACTTAAAATCAGGAACTGATGAGCACAAATTATAGTTAAACTGTTGTCAACAGGGAACCACCCATGCAAAATAGATGCAGAGTCCTAGTTACCACTCTTGTGAAACACAACATAAATAGGTTTTTACATGTAGCATCATGATATTTACCCACACTGGGTCAGTAAAAGTATGTTATGTGACATACTCACTTGCCATTTTTTTTACCATTTCAATAGGTCTTCTCTTTGCACAATTTTGCCAAACAGTTGCTTGGAGATGGAAGTACCATAGTTAGGGTTCAATTGTTTGTAACTAAACATGCCCATGAAGTGAAGTGGTTAAATTGTTGTTCTGAACTAACTACTTGAGTATTTTCAGTGTATATTCAAACTTATTTTGAACGTAAAGGTGTTACATTGAGCTTCTCCATGTTTGTTAGCTTCACATATTCTGTATGTATATAACACATTGAACATTCTTATTAAGGAGAAGAAATGTGACAAAGACAACAAGGTTAAGCTGGAATCAGAGTCAGAAAAAACATCCAAGAAAGTGGACGCAAACTCAGAAAAACCTTCCAAGAAAGTGGAGGCTAGTGCGTCGAAGTCCTCTGCCAAGGTACATAATTGCAAAACTTCCATACTGGAAAAGCTGCATTAGATGCATACTGCTAATATATATGTTTTCTTACTGTTACAGAACAAGGTATGTGATAAAGATGAGAAGGCAAAGCTGAAATCACTTGGTGCAAAAGCGGTAGAGGAGAAGGACTATGCTGCTGCAACAAAATTCTACAGTGAGGTAAATTGTTGTGGCTTCATGTCTTCCTACCAGAGAGCTACGTTTGCTCCATATTTGTAGTAAATCATCGACTAGGCGTGGATGTGTGTGATCTATACTTCCCGTTTTGCTAGTTTGATTCTGGGATGACTGACTGCTTTTTGTGAATTTTGTTTGATGCAGGCAATCAAAGTGGATCCTGCAGATGCGGCGCTTTATTCAAACAGGAGCCTTTGCCATCTGAAGAGTGGTAAAGCACAGGATGCTTTGGTGGATGCTAATGCTTCCATAAGGGTGCGGCCTGATTGGCCAAAAGGTTACTATCGGAAAGGAGCTGCCTTCATGGCGCTCAAGGTAAGATAAAGCTACAATTTGGTATTCTTTTACTGTTTTATATGTAAACCCCATGCCCATGTTGATAATGTGATCTGTGTTTTCTATTTGTCCTTAGGAGTACAAAGAAGCATGCGATGCTTTCATGGCTGCAGTGAAACTGGATCCTGAGAATGAGGAGATGCATGACGCATTTTGGTAAATCTTTTAATCTTGCCTTTCTTTCCTTGAACATCTCTTCTGATATTTGCTTAAATATAACTGGTTTTTATCCAAATTATTCTGGTTAAAATTAATCAAGTGAGGCATGCCGTATGAATCCTATTGCCTGTATACTGTCATTACTTATAGTTAGCGTAAACTGGTGCATACTTATGCTTTATATCTAGTTGTGACATTATGTTGGAGCAGAAATGTGAGGGAGAACTTTGGAACAGATTAAACTTGGCACAGCTTGAGCCCCACTATAGATGTTTCTTAACAGTCATGTCTGTCATTTTTCAGGGAGGCAGTTGTGGCATTGAAGAAGGACCATTCGTCTGGTTGCAGCGACGATTCATCTGACTAGGGCTGAAGGAGTTCGTGCTGGTTGAGTGGGGTTCCTTTCTGGCGGCTTCTCATTCGCTTCTGTTTATTCATGTCTGATGAAGTGGCAGACTCTTTTTTGTCTAAGTGACTCAGTGCGGGGAAGTGGTGGTGAGCCTTGACGTGCTGTAACCCATCTGAGTCGTTAGGATACTGGTTGGCTGTTGCCTGTTCGTACATATGGCTGCTTGTGGAGCCAGGTGGTGTTCTAAAGATTTATTTGCTTTGCCTAGCTGATCATCCTGTGCTTGGATATGGTTTCTGGAATGTCTTGTGGTTTCTTTGCCAAAACACACGTTTTGCTGCTTTGGTAACCTGCGCTTTCACTTCCCCTGTGGCAAAAGTTAGGAGCGTTTTCTCTTACCCTGTGGCAAAAGTTAGGAGCGTTTTCTCTTCAATCTTTGTTACCTCTGCAATTTTCTCTAAAATTCAGACTAAATCAGCAAACCACCTGTTGGTATTAACATGTACCTTATTCCTCCTAACTCTGCACTCAAAATCAGCCATAAACATTTAACCCCTTAGTTTCAGCTAATTAACAATTTTTAACCTGTATGGCATACGATAAGTAGATACCTGTTTCAAAAAATGAGAGAATTTTGAATAAAAATGTGAATTAGAAATAGGTGTATACTCCCCCTTTCTATGCCACTCAGCCTCTATAATGGAAACTTGAGTTGAGGTAAGTTTGTAGCTACAAGTAGGGGCGAAAATAGGGAACCAGCACATTTGTTTCATAAGGAGTATCCTTTTTTTTTTGCGGGTAATAAGGAGTATCCTTTTAACTAAAGGAAAAAAAATGAATACAGAATAAAGAAACCTATAAATTGAATACACTATACAGAGACACATATTGCTCGAAATAGACAGGTGCAGTGCATACGAAAGTGGAGCATTGATCAGTCAACAGTGGCACCATTGGTGTCCCTAACCCTAGAATGTGCGGGTGCCCTAGTAGGATATGTTTCGTTGGATCTGTTAGGATTTAGGATAATTAAGAGGATAATCCTCCCGTTGTTTCTCTATGTCGGTTTGTTATGCAAACTGTTGTGTCCTTTCTCTCACACCCTCTTGTATGGACGCATCCCTATTCGCGTCCCTTCACCTTGTATAAATATGTTGATCATCAATGGAATAAGACACCGATTGAATCATTTGTTCATTGTCTCTCAGTTCTCTCGTTTTACATCTCGAATATTTCTAATAGGATCCTTTTTCGCAGCGATTGACAAGGGAATGGGCCAGATAGTACAACCATGAAAAGCCACACAAATACTGGAGTTTCGCATCCGCTAGAAAAAAAATCTGTTAGAAAAGAAATTCCATTTTCATGGTTGTTCTGCCGGATAAAACTTAGAATTGGTTTCGCTCGAAGCATCGGATCAATAATAATCCACGACTTCTATGTACCACTGCCACAACGGCCTTTGGTGATCTTATTAGCACATACCATGGTGGGGTTGACGTGAGATTGGTTGGTTGAGGACTTTTTCTTTTCAAGTAGTCTCACCCCCGTTTCTACTTCTTCTTTTCAAGTAGTCTCACCTCGTTTCTACTTCTGTTTTTCGCTAAAAAGATTCTGTTTATGTAATTATGTTACACATAATTTTGTTCTGTCCCCCCCCCCTTTTTTTTTCCTATGTTACCTCTTTTGCGAGGAAGTTATAAATTTCTACTACCTCTGTCCATAAATAGATGCCAAAAGTTTATCTAAATTTAAATGTATCTAGTCACAATTTAGTGTATAGATACATCCAAATTTGAATAAATCTTTGGCATCTATTTATAGACGGAGGGTATTATGTTTCTACCCCTGCAAGTACTACTCATGTGTTTCAAACTAATTAAAGTTGTATCTTTGTCTTTAAGTCAAACTACTTTGAATTAAAATCACTCTATAAGAAATAGTTGATATTTACACATCAAATATATGTAATAAGAGTGTATTTAATACGAGGGGGGCCAAATGAACAATTTTTTTTGCTTGGAGGGGGCCATATGGGTGAATTTGGATCTTCTTTCTACATTTTCCTACATAATACAAGGGGGTTTCAGAAAATTTTCCATCAATGGGGGGGGATGGTGGCCAGCACCCCCTGGCTCCGTCCCTGTATTTAATGAGAAATGAAATTGGACTAATCTGGTGTTTTAGATTTTGATATACGTCTCTATAGAGTTCTTTAGATAACTATTTCTGTACACTTTTTTGAGACCTAACTTAAGTTTGACCTAATTCAGACCTAATTCAAAGATATGACCTGGATGAATTTGAAATGGGGAATAATATAAAAATATTTTACTCCTAAAAAATGACTTCCACACACGCACACAAAAAGGTACCCCGCGGGGTAAAATTGGAGCTCCAACGAAACGTTTTGTCCCTGCTCCTCTCTCCCAGGCGGCGGCGGCCAGATCCCATCTCCACCGGCCTGAGCTCTGGGCCCCTCTCCCTTCGCTTGCCGCTCCGGCGGCAGGAGGGGAAGGGGACCTCGTTCCTCCTCCGTTTTGTAGTTAGGGCTTGTCTACTGTGGTGCATCGTTGGGGTGGTGGGAGCGGCGCCTGGGCAAATAAATCTGCCTCAACTCCACTCCCACACCGGCGGCGACCTTCACGGCGGCATCTCAGAGTTGTTGGCAACGTGTGCTTGTCGATCTTTCAGGTCGGCAGCTTGGTCTTCTCGCCGTTCTTCAGATCTGGCGAGATCTGTTTCTCGAACGTGTCACTGGCGTTTGTCGTTGTCCACGACGGCGCTGGGGGCCGGGGCGAGGTGGTTCTTCGGAGCGAAGATGTTGGTCCGGAGGTGGTGGATATGTCGTTCTTCTCCGACTTCGTCGATAGGAGGCGGCGTATCTTGGTCCAAGACAGCACGGGGATGTCCCTCGGTCGACGTGCCACAGCGACATGTGCCTCGCTGCTTGCAACAGGCCTGTTCATCGACTCAGAAAGCCTCGTTGGCGATGGTGCTTTCTTGGATCTTGCAATGGTGGAGGCTCGGCGTCTCTTCTTGCGTTCGTCTCGGCGGCGTTGGAATTGGACGGCGGCCGCTGGCTATGGTGGTTGCAGGAAACCCTAGGGATCGTTTTGTATTTCTTGATCTTTTAGGATTTTATCTGCAAATTCAGGATAATCATTTTATCCCGGTTTGTCTTTTAGTTTCCACATATGTTGCTTCATGTAACTTGGTTTTCGATTAATGAAATACTAGTGGAATGCCCGTGCTTCGCCACGGCTCCCTACCTTATGTCAGTCACAATATTACATGAATCTCTACTTTATGTAGCTTCACAAATATTACAAGTGTAAATGATGCACAAAAACATTTAAGTACATAAAAATAACCACATAATATTTAAAATATCATAAGATCATATCACATAATTTAGTGTAATAATTATAAAAGGCAACGAGACCGACATATTATTTCTTATATTATTTATTAAATCCATGCTCTCTTGATCGTGAATAACATATGCTCGCACAACATCCTCTATGTTATTTTCAATGTCATTAGCAAGGTACTTGAGTATGTGTATCAAAAATCTCTTTGTCAACTCGTAGCCATCCTGCACAATCAATCTATTGAGTTAGCATGAAGTTTTATTTTCATAAAAATATAAGAATGTGAACATAAAGTACTCCCGGTGCAAATTGGATGAACAAATCATTTATCGCATGAAAGCATAAAAGAAAATACTAAGTAACCAAACAATTTTTTGCAAATAAATGGAAAATATTATTATCTCTTGGTCCTTAGGATGATAATACTTTTCTTGTAATGATAACCACAGAAAACCACATGTCAGTGCTTGTTGGTATTGGAGTACTGAGAAAAGTCGGACAATCCTGCTTTCTTTCTCACCCAAATTTCCCCAACTTTAATTTTAAAATAACAAACTTTTCCCAATTTCACATTCTCCCGACACCACCGCATGGGTTACTCATGCCGCCTGTGGCCACACACGCCGCCAAGGTCACTCGCTGTTTGGCGCCCGTCCACGGCTAGCTCTCTCACGTCCATCCCATCCTCCGGCGCCGAGCCACTCACCGTCGGCCTCCACACCCCCGGTGCACGGTTTCGGCTGCCGGCCTCCCTGCCATTCGGCGGACGGTTCAGGCTGCCGACCTCCCCGCCCTCCGGAGCTAAAACACTCCTCCATCAGCCGCACGGTTGTTACTTCGCCGTTGAAGAGTTGCTTGTGCTTTCCTTTGGTTCCCACGCGGGCCCACTATTACTATTTTTGGAAATATTCCTTTACCACAAATGGATAGTTTCGGTAACCTGACTATAAGCAAAAACAAGGTCGACCTCGATGTAGTTCTGTCCAGGATGGAATGGGAAATTAATATGGCATGAACCAGAATCATTCAATAGATCAGTTTGAACCGTAAAATTGGTTTATAATACACAAACTTTACCGTTCATTTTTCTCCGCTCTTTCCCATTCTCATGGCACAACAAAAAAATTCATATGATAGAAATTTATTTCTGACATTGCCATATTTTTTATATGATACGAAATAAATTTCTGATATTACCCATAAAAAATGGTACAGAATTCCAACACGATTTACACATATGGAGATTAAACAAAAGTTTTATTCAGAACAAACCATCCATTGACATTTGGATCTGAAGCATTTGTTCTTGAGATTCCCTTCAACAAAAAAATTTGTTTGAACAAGAACGATTGGCTCAATAAATATAATGGAGTATATGAACAAGAATTTTCTGCAACATGAAGTAGATAAATAAGATGCATGGACCAACGTGAGCCCTCTCCACGTCAGAAATTTACATCAGGCTACAATCATGTTCCACGGTCACAGGTTATCATGAATATAGCACAGATTCTGCATATATTAACAAACAAGCAAAACAGATTTTGGGGATCCAAGATTCATGAATACATCGGTAATAAAAACAGGAAAATACAGAGTCCAAAAGCAATTATAGAAAGAAAAAAATCGGATCTGCAATCTCAATAAATCAAACATCTCAGACTAATTACTTACATAAGCTAAGCAAGATCACCACATGATCTGAACGATGAAGTATCCAAAGACATGACAGAAGTCAACAAAGCAGTAATAGGATCACCACTTCGTATGTCAAAAAAACCTGAACGCGGTGCCGTTGGATGGAGGCGTGGCCCGCTGGTTGCCGGCCTGAGGCGCTGGGAAACAAAAAGTTTTACAGCAGTCAGGAAAGCAGCATCTAACACTCCTGTATGTGCTAGCAAGCAGCATCAATAGCAATTAGCAGCCGCGGCATACACAAGAAAGCACACGCGCTCATTCTAAGATAAACTAAGACGAAGCGGAAACACACCTTTGCAATTGGCAGACAAACACGCGCGCTAGCAGTCAGCGGCAGCAGCAGTAAACACACAAGCCAAATCTATGTCTCCAGCTATTCTCATCTATTTTCTCAATTTCTCTTGCGCACGGCAAATGAGGCGTACGCGGTAGACCACACGCCATGGTCGCTGCTTAATCCTCGATCTACTCCCTCCCTCCTCCATCCAAAGAGCCGAAAAAATTCAGTCGCCCCGTTCATCCAAAGAGCTACCGGCGGCCGCGACGTGCACGCACCATGGGAAAGCCGACTCCAACTGCTACACCTTCCAGATTTGTGCCTGGCAGTCCCACCTATCGGTGCGGCGATGCCACACCACCAGAGTCGGAAACGATGGGTTGCCATGATGATATGCGTGTGGTAAATTGAGTCAAACTGTGATAACTCCATAAAGGTAGTTGTTCCTATTAGCAAGATAAGATAAGATAAGATAAGATAAGATGGTTATCTATTTTTGAGGAGTGCGGACCGGGTGGTTTGAGGGAGGAAATATGAATTGAGGACGTGGGGGATATTATTGTCCATCCTGAAAATGTGACACCAGGCATTCACCAGTTTGCTCTTAATAGTAGAGATGTGGCTGCTCTAAAAAAAAAAAATACCCCGCAAATCTCACCTGCACTACCCACGTTCCCGCTTCTTCCCCTACCCATCCCGCCTTCTTCCCCTCGAAGCCACCGCCAAAAACCCCAACCACCACAAACCCCCTCCCGGAGCCGCAGCTCAGGCAGCCTGCCAGCCGCCGCGGAAGCCCTACAATGGGGGCGATGCAGTCGTGCTTGGACAACTACGAATTGCAGTCCATCCTCGGTACTCGCATCTCCGGCGGCGCCGCCGCCCGAAACCCTAGCCCCGCGTCGCGCATTTTCTCATCTCTAATAACAGCGAGCTGATTTCGGTTCTTTGCTTCCTCCAGCCAACGGGTCGACGGAGAGCGCGTTTCTCCAGGCGGTCATTGATGACGACGTTCCCCGCCTCAAGGGTGAGTTACCGTACGCCCCGCCCCAACACGGCTACCGTTTCCTTGTTTCGTCAGTCGATTTTGGCCAGATTTGGTTTCGCTATTCTACTGGACTAGTACTAAGCTGCTGACTTGCCATGTTTATTGACATTTTTACCCACATTGCGCAATTATTTGTTTTAGGATTTGGAGTTAGTTTTACATGCATTTTGTCACAATCAATTCACCTGCAGTGTTTTGGTTGATGTAGAGATGGTGCATGCAATGGACGAGGTGGATAGGGCTAAACTTGCCGACATGGTTATACTAGAGGGATGTGGAATGCTGGAAATGGCCTCGTCCCTGTCCCAAATGAAGGTCTGCAAGTACCTCGTGGAGGAGCTTGGTTTCGACGTCAATCTCGGTGGCTTCCGTGGCGGTGCGTGCTTTTCTCTCATCTAGATTGACTGCATTTTTTGTTTTTCAGCTTGCTTTACTGTCATGTAAGCTGCTTAGTTTGTCTGATGCAACATGTCAAGTTCACACAATGCTTGTTTTTGCTAGTTCTTCTATATATTTACTAGCTCCTGTACCCTATTTCTATGCCCAATTCTGAATGCTAAAATTAGTGAGCAAAAGCGATGATGTGCTGTCAAAATGGTTTTTGCCCCTGTTGTCTCTCTTTTGCACTTCTCAAGATTTTTTTGGTATGATTTCAGGGCACTTTGTGAAGTTAAATTCAATTCATATTTGTTTTCTGTGTGTTGCTGATTTAATAAAAAAATGTAGCTGACGCAGGTTCTTTTCGGAGATTTCAACTATTTTCTTATCATTTTTTACATCAGTGTGTTGCTTGAGTAACATGGTACATTTAATATAATCTTTATTGAGATATGTTCTACTTTTTTTATTGAGATATGTTCTACTTTGATATGCTATCTTTTCCGTCACGTTTTATGATTCAATACACAGCTCCCATCACATTCATTACATGTACTTCTACACTGTTACAAGTATAATTGATTCATGTTCCAGTTTCGAGCTTATTTACCATTTTTAGGTGGTACTTTGTTAATAAGTTGGCTATATATGTAGCAGAAGTTAAAATATGGGTTCCACATATAGCATCTCATAATGGAATTTGAAGCTTGAGGGAATATCTCCCGTCCCGAACTCACATGAGGGCATGCATGATGCAAGCCATGCTATATCTCATTATGTGGTTATCCTTATCCAGTGGTGAGAGGATCTCATAGAAATTTCGTGAATTATTTCTCACACTTCTAGTCATTTATCTAATGGTAGTACATCAATGTAAGGAGGAAACATGGTATGCCTAATACTACATTGGTAGAGCTCTTAGTGTTTTCACCTTCGACATGAGAGAACCAGAGATATTGGTGACCTGACAAAGTACTTTTTTTATTGTCAGGTCCAACACCTTTGGCTGCTGCAGCAGTGTCTGGAGAATTTATTTCTGCCAGATATCTTCTTGACCATGGAGCTAATCCGAATAAGATAGATGGGACAGGCTTTGCTGCTCTTCATGCAGCTGCTAAAAATGGTCTCTCTCTCTCTCTCTCTCTCTCTCTCTGCATACACTCATTGATCTATTAGTGATTTTCATGAATGTTGATCTGTTGCTAAACAAGAACAGGTAAATATGAAGCCGTTTTGGGTATTGAAATATTCCTTTGTGTGATTAAGTATTCTACTTGTTCCACTAACTTCTTAGTTCCCCTGTTCTTCTATGCTGGGCTGGTTTGTTAGCCTCATGATAACAATCTTGAAACGATCCCACTATCTATTATTTACCTGTCTTAAACATTCTTCTTTCAATCTTCTTAAAACTTTATTTGAGATTTTGTTCCATATAACCTACCCCACTACTTGATCATTACACACCATCGTCAATATGAACCTTGCATCCTGCCAGCATTGTAGCTCTTGTGGTTCTTCCCGATCATGCTTTGATACTATGGTGTTGATCCAAGCATATCACCGAGAGGCCTACAACTTTGAAGAATATTGAGAGCTCCTAATTTTGCATTAAAGAAGTCTTGAGAATTTTCTTATTTTTTTTACAGCATGCATATATCATGTCACTGAACTTACAGATAAAAGGGGGCAAATTTCACTGTGAAGTAGTACCAGCATGATACTATTTGCTCTGCTTTTGAATATGATACTACTAATTCACAGCCTTTTTTTTTGTTTATCAAGTGTGGATCGAATTTGGATTTGATCTTTCGTAGCACGATGGATATATATTATCTCTATGTCATGGTATTTTTCAGAAGTTTTTACTAGTGCATCTCATTACCTCAGAGGTGCGACGGAAAAATATGCCCCAAACCATTTTCATTACTGATTTACTGGTTTTTAAGTAGCCGGAACAGCCAACCTACTATTTGGCCAACACGCTGTGCCCCCACCCACTGTTGTTACTGGACGCATATCTCGGTGTCTGAATCCATTCTGGATTTGGTGTCTTGCCAGCACTATTGACCCACCTCGTTAAGGTGCCATTCATGTTCAACTGTTTGTTCCTTTTGAACGTCTGATAGTTGCCATTTTAATTCCTTTCTGTAAATTATTTGATAACAACTTAGAGGAACTCAAATGCATTTTATGGTTACATTGATGTTTGCATTTTTAAATGTTTTTGCTTGTCATGATTGGTACTATGGGAAGAAAAGGCCGTTATGGAGCTCTTTAGTGGCTTAGTGCATATCTTATAGGAATTAATTGCCTAGCTGTCTTAGCCAGTGTGTCTGAATAATGGTTGCTCTGTATAACACTCATGTTAATGTATTTCCAGGGAATGAAGCGATAGTGCGTCTGTTGTTATCCAGAGGAGCCACAGTTGATATAGCTGGCGTTCATGGAACACCCCTGCACACTGCTGCTTCCTATGGGAATCCTGGTGCTTTGAAGATTTTGTTGGATCACCATGCAGATGTAATGTACATTACATACTATTTTCATTGACAATATGGACAACTTGATGTCTGGATTATTTATATGCTTTGCTTTCATCTGTCATGTTGGATTTATCTTCCAAATTTCCACCCAAGACTACTTGATAATCAAGTATTTTTTACCATATTTTGTTTTGACAAGTCCAGCAGTCATAAATTTTCTAGTCACCTCTGCTTCAATCATATATTGGAAAATACCTATAATGGCCAACTAAATTCAGGCCGCTCATGTAAATTTTATTGCCAAGTCGAGGATAGCATCCGCTGTTAATTTAGCTTTAGAAATCCAAAATAATGGTAATTGTACAAATGTGAGTTTGGACATATATTTTGGCTGTATATAGTCGAATGCTTCTGGCCCGTGCTTTCTGTTTTGACTTTGTATTCACTGTGGTATTGTTGAGACCTGTTGAATTATGGCACTACTCACTTCTTTTGGAGGAAATGATTTTCTTCTTTTAAATTTGTAGCCAAACGGGGTTTCAGAAGTTTCAGGTACCCCTATAGCTACGGCTCTTGATTCTACTAAGCATGGGTTGAGTGAATCTATTTCACTGCATTGTGTCAAGCTACTTGTCAAGGTCTGGTGAAATCCTGTTTGCTTTCTTTTTCTTCATGTCTACGGTCTATCCATTAGTTACTATAGATTATAAGTGGTTTCTTATTTGATTTCATTTCTTCATGATCTGATGTATGCATGGCTTTGCATTGCATGTGTCCACAGGCTGGTGCTGATGTGAATTCCGCTAATCCAGACACTCCCTTGGTGGTGGCAACCAAGTATGGCTTGGCTGACTGTATTAAGTACTTGCTAGAGGCTGGCGCAGACCCTAACATTCCAGATAAAGAGGCGAGTTTTTATTCTTCCCAATCCTTTGTCATTCTTAGTATGTGTCAAATCTAATGCATATGGTATTTTTTGGGCTTAGTGTGTAGTCACATCCTTATGACATGGTGACATTTGTAATTTTCTGTATCTGTCTGCACATGCGCACAGCTGCACACCCATGTTGGGTTCATAGGGAATTATTTGTTTATATTGCAACTTTTTTTTCATGATTATTTTCTTTGTGAGGTAATCAGCTCATAATAAACTAATACTCCGTATATTCCGGTGAAAACCACATCCAGTTTTCTGATGTGATATATTGTCCCTATAAAATTAATCTTCTTTCTTTTGTTACTTCACAGCATGGCCGCCTGCCACTACAAATTGCTGCAAGCTTCGGAAAAAGAAGTCTTGTGGAGATTCTATTTCCTTTCACTTCTCCCATCAGAGCAGTAGCAAACTGGAGTGTCCAAGGAATTATTGCTCACCAGAAATCAAGATGCTCAATTCCTAAGGTTTGACTTGTATTGGAAGTTCTCTAACCATTCTATATTTCTATAGTTGCTTGTATACATGGATTTTACGAACTTGTAACCCTTATCTCACTTGAATGAGAATTTCACACATTGACTCAGGATTTCTCCCCCTCAAGTAGCACCACCTGTTATTTACTACAACAAGTGGCTGGCAGTAACTGTTAAGCTTTCCGTGGAATGTTATCGTAACTTGTCAGAATATTACATGGTTCCAGTAACACATATATTATGGTTAGTATTGCCTTAAAAAGTGAAAGTTATTGGAACTCGCGGTTGCTTGCATGGATTATCCCCCACGCTCCATCCATTGCACCAGCGAGTTGTGTTATTATACTATATGTATGAGTTGTATTTGTTTCGTATTATTCCAAGTATTCATGGTTACCATGTCACATAAGCCCCAGATGATAGGTGTGTTGGTACGCACGTGTTCCAGACTCAATTGTGCTGAACAATTTAGCAGCGCCAACATGGGCTGCAAAAATTGGAGTGTCTACTGATTAACTATAACAACCAAAGTCCATGCAGCATGAATTACATGAGTAATTTTAAATTAGACTATTCATGGTTATTTTCACATGCAATTTACTAATAACAAACATAGTTGTTTCACTAACCATGATATATGTATTTGTTTTTCTTTTGAGAAGTAACACTACAATCTAACAAGCCTATTTTAAGCTTCAATCTTAGTCATCTTTGATCATTTCAGCAATACTTCAGCTTATCAAGATATTGTGACATAAGTAGTTAAATATTTTGCAAAGCAATACATAATCCCAAACGGGGTACAAGATATTAATTTTTTTTATGTTGTACAAAATTAACAACACTAGCAATCATATTATTGTGAGATATATGCACGAAAATAATATTTATATTGCTGCACTCGAAATAACGCTGCCAGGGGATAACTCCATGGCAACACTTAATTTACACAACTAACAGCTCTGGTTGCCTCCTCCATTCCTGTCATGATCTGGTGACCTCCACATCTGTGAGGATGTGCCCCTCGGCTGCAACTGGTTAACATCAGAGAATTTGAAGGGCAAAAAGTAGTTTTCACCTGCAGTGTGCTGTTAAGCTTGTGATGTCTTTTCCTAAATTTGCATGATTGCATCTCTTGGTGTTACTAACCTACTTTCCCATAATGTATGTTCATGGTTTAGAAGCCACGTAACAAGACCATGGACAAGATAGCTGATCTGAAATCGCAAGGAAAAAATGCAGTTAAGAGAAAGGACTACCTTGGTGCTTCAAAACTCTACTCAGAGGTACTCCCATCTTAATGCTACATGAGGTGCCTTGCGCAGTATGAATTGTGCTTCACCGTTTCATTGTTAGTTGCATTATCCTGTAAGGAGCAAAATAGTTTGTTATGCTTTGGATGATCTTAGTTTTTATGTCAATAGTTTGCACTTGTTCAGTTTTTGGTCCTTTACCTTCAGCGGTCAATTTTGTGCACTTTATGTTACTAAGCAGATTAAACAGATGTCACAACTAGGAACTAAAAAAAGGTCAAAATTACAAGCGGTCAGAAATGTTAGTGATGTATATCCCAACTGTATGAGGGGCTTCCCTGCACATTGTAACACATGTACATGTACTGGCATTTGGCTCCCAGTGAATACTAGTTGCTCATTCACAACATGGTATCAGAGCTCTAGGTTTAGCTCCCGCACGCTGCAACTCCGTGCTCGATCTGCGCCGCCGCCAACGACTATTCCGGCTGCTGCTGCTCCGCTCTTTTCTTTCCCTACCATTCTTCCTCGAAGATGAAGATAAGCTGTTGATTTTTTGGCTCGATCCGCCTGGATCTGGCCGTCCCGGCCCGTCCTCGCCGCCGGCCGCCCCGGCTAGCCATCGCCCCGGCCAGCCGCTGCTCCGGCCGGCCCCATCCCGTTTGGTTGCAAGTGCATCTCTGTTGCCCGTTGGTGGATCCCCTTTTCTTTGAGCGTGAGCTTGCTCTGCTGGCTGCCCCGATCCCCGATCTGGATTTCTCTTGCGTGGGTGGTGTGGTTCGGCTGGCTCTCTTGGCAGTATCAATATGTCATCCTCTTCTGCGGGTTATGTTAGCATTCCTCGGTGCCCGGTGATTTTTTATGGCACCAATTATGGAGAGTTTGCTGCCTTTATGCGCATCCATATGCGTGGTGTTCGACTTTGGGGTGTTCAAACTGGCGAGGTCCCTGTCCGCCGCGCCCCATTTCTCCCGTGCCTCCTACCCGCCGCCTCTGCCACAGGCCCTTGCTGATGATGTTACTTAGGTTGATCAGGATGTAGCCAAGTCTGCCGAGGTTGCTGCTGATGAGGCATACGAGTTGCAGGTCCTCGCTTATTCAGAGGCTCTTGGTTCCTACCGTGATAGTCTGGCTGCTTTTACTCAGGATGCTAGGGCTGCTGCTATTCTTTCTCAGAGTGTTCAGCCACAATTTGCTTCTGAGTTTATGGGCCTGGCTACTGTCGCTGAGATGTGGTCTCACCTTCGTCAGCGCTATCAGCCTTCTAGGGATTCTCTTTATTTATCTGAGCGTGATCTTCGGCAGGGTGACTATACTGTTGATGAGTTCTACACCCAGAGTGCGGCGATCTGGCGCCAGCTTGACTCCATCGAAGTGTTGTGTGTTGCCGGACATTACGTTCAGATATGGACTTTCAGAGGATCCATGAGTTCCTATCTAGACTTCGTCCAGAGTTTGAGCCCTGTCCTGCCCAGTTGTTTGCTCGGGGCCGTGTTCCTATCTCAGAGGTGTTGTTGACTGAGCTCCATGCTGAGGAGACTTGTCTGCGTGGTGCTGGTCTACTTGGGACACCTTCTGTTCTTGCTGCTCGAGTTCCGGTTGCACCTGCACCGCCTCTTCTACCCACACCAGCGCCTGCTGCTACTTGAGGAGCTCGCCCTTCTCGTGGTGGGGGTCGCCCTCGTCCTCCTCGGTTTTGCACTCACTGTCGGAGGCCTGGTCACCTTGAGTCTAAGTGCTATCAGAAGCAGCGGGGAGTGCCTCCTCATGCTCCACCTTCAGCCCCCGTCTCCACTGGCTTCACTGAGCAGGATATTGCGAGGCTTCAGCGCCTCCTTGCCTCCTCTACTGCTGCCTTTATGGCTGGTTCCTCTACACAGTCAGGTACATCCTCGTGGGTTCTGGATTCTGGAGCTTCTTTTCACATGTCTCCTGATTCTTCCTCTCTTTCTTCCTTTTGACCTCTTCCTCTTCATGTCTGTGTTCTTACCGTCGATGGCACTTCTCTTCCTGTTGCTAGTCGTGGCACTCTTTTTACTTCCTCCTTTTTCGTTCCTGATGTTTCTCATGTTCCCCGTCTTACCATGAACTTGTTTTCCGCTGCTCAACTTACTGATTCTGGTTGTAGGGTCATTCTTGATGTTGATTCGCACTCAGGCAATGGTTGGGGCTGGCCCTCGGTGCCATGACTCCCAGGGACTTTGGGAGCTTCATTGGCTTCACGTTCCCTCTTCTACCACTTCACCGACTGCACCTCTTGTTCTTGCTGCCTCCACTACTGCCTCCTTTCAGCAGTGGCATCATCATCTTGGTTATCTTTGTGGTTTTCGCTTGTCATCTTTACTTCGTCGAGGTCTTCTGGGGCCTGTCTCAGGAGATGTCTTGCTTCAGGGTTGTCAGGGTTGTAGGCTTGGTAAACAGCATCAGTTACCTTATCCTACTAGTGAGTCATCTCAGCGACCCTTTGATTTGGTTCATTCTGATGTATGGGGTCCGACTCCCTTTGCTTCCAAGGGGGCCAATGCTACTATGTTATTTTTATCGATGACTTATCTCGCCACACTTGGATCTATTTTATGACTTCTCGCAGCGAGGTTCTCTCGATATATAAGCGTTTTGCTGCCATGGTCCATACTCAGTTTTCCACGCCTATTCCTGTGTTTCGGGCTGACTCCGCTAGTGAGTATATCTCCTAGCAGTTGCGTGGTTTTCTTGCTAAGCAGGGCACTCTTGGCCAGTTCTCCTGCCCTGACGCCCATGCTCAAAGTGGCGTGGTTGAGCGCAAGCATCGCCACCTGCTTGAGACGGCTCGTGTGATGATGATCGCTTCCTCGCTTCCTTCTCACTTCTAGGCTGAGGTTGTGTCTATTTCCACCTATCTCATGAACCTTCAGCCCTCCATGGCCCTGCAGGGGGTGTTCCTCCTGAGCATATTACTGGCCGCACTCCTGATTATTCGACACTTCGTCTTTTTGGTTGCGTTTGCTATGTTTTTCTTGCTCCACGCGAACGTACCAAGCTGACTGCTTAGTCGCTTAGTCGGTTGAATGTGTCTTTCTTTGCTACAGTTCTGAGCACAAGGGCTATAAGTGTTGGGATTCTATTGTTCGTCAGATGCGCATCTCTCGGGACGTCACTTTTGATGAGTCACGTCCTTTTTACCTGCGTCCCTCCTCCTCTTCCTTCTCGGTGGATGATCTCTTTTCTCCTGTCCCCTGACTCACCTCCTCCTGTGCCTCAGGCCCTGCTCCGCCGAGTCCCTCACCACCTTCTACTCCTTCTTCACCCACCAGACCTCCTCTCCTCCCTCACCGCCTTCTCCACCCTCCACACCTTCCTCCCCCATGTCACCTTCCTCGCCTACGGTGATTCCTCCCTATCCATTTCTCTACTCCCGTTGTCCACGTGATGACGATGCTACTCCTCCTGCCATGCCCTCCACTTCTTGTGTGGTGCCCTCCC
Source organism: Lolium multiflorum (assembly GCA_030979885.1). NCBI lineage: Eukaryota > Viridiplantae > Streptophyta > Magnoliopsida > Poales > Poaceae > Lolium > Lolium multiflorum. The sequence continues at coordinate 118,502,160 of CM061750.1, forward strand.
CCTCTAAGCCGACTCATAATCTTCGTGCTCGTCCTCGTCCTCCTCCTGCTCGCTATTCTCCTACTCACCGCGGTCTCTTTGCTGTACTTGAGCCGACCTCTTATCGGGATGTTGTTGCTCATCCCGAATGGCAGCTAGCGATGGCCGAGGAGATTGCTGCTCTGGAGCGTACTGGCACTTGGGGTGTTGTTACTCCTCCTCCCTCTGTTCGTCCCATCACCTGCAAGTGGGTCTACAAGATCAAGACCCGCTCTGATGGTTCTCTGGAGCGATACAATGCTCTACTTGTGGCTCGCTGCTTTCAGCAGGAGCATGGCCGAGACTATGACGAGACCTTTGCTCCCGTGGCTCACATGGCCACTGTTCGTACTCTTCTTGTTGTTGCTTCTGTTCGTCGCTGGTCTGTCTCTCAGCTTGATGTGTAGAATGCTTTTCTTAACGGCGAGTTACGTGAGGAGGTATACATGCAACCACCTCCTGGGTACTCTATTCCTGATGGCATGGTCTGCCGTCTTCGGCGCTCTCTCTATGGCCTTAAGCAAGCCCCTCGCGCCTAGTTTGAGTGTTTCGCCTCTGTGGTGCTGGTTTTATCCGTAGCGCACATGACCCTGCGCTCTTTGTCCACACTTCTTCTCGTGGTCGGACCCTTCTTTATGTCGATGACATGATCATCACAGGCGACGACCCGGAGTACATTGCTTTTGTCAAGGCCCGTCTTCGTGAGCAGTTTCTCATGACTGATCTTGGTCATCTTCGCTACTTTCTTGGGATTGAGGTTTCTTCTACCTCCGATGGCTTCTATATCTCCCAGGAGAAGTATATTCAGGACCTTCTCACTCGTGCCGCTCTTGGTGATGAGCGCACTGTCGAGACTCCTATGGAGCTTAATGTCCATCTCCGTGCCATTAATGGTAATCCTCTTCCGGACCCGACTCACTATCGTCACTTGGTTGGGAGCCTTGTCTATCTTGTTGTCACCCGTCCTGACATCTCCTACTCGGTCCACATTCTGAGTCAGTTCATGGCTGCTCCCACTAGTGTCCACTGTAGTCATCTCCTTCGTGTCCTCCGCTATCTTCGTGGCACTATCTCCCGTCGTCTCTTCTTTCCTAGTTCCAGCTTCTTACAGCTCCAGACCTACTCAGATGCTACCTGGGCTAGTGATCCATCGGATCGCAAGTCTCTTTCTGCCTACTGTGTCTTTCTTGGTGGTTCTCTCATTGCTTGGAAGACCAATAAGCAGATTGCAGTCTCTTGTTCGAGTGTCGAGGCTGAGCTGCGAGCGATGGCTCTCTTGACGGCAGAGGTGACTTGGTTCCGCTGGTTATTGGAGGACTTTGGTGTTTCTGCTGACGCACCGACTCCTCTCTTGTCTAACAGGTGCCATCAGCATTGCGCGTGATCCGGTGAAGCACGAGCTCACCAAACACGTTGGTGTTGATGCCTTCTTTGTTGGTACTGCTGTGCAGGATCAGGTTATGGCTCTACAGTATGTGCCTTCCGAGCTACAGCTCGCTGGCTTCTTCATGAAGGCCAAGACAGCACAGCATGGGTTCTTTCTCTCCAAACTCAGCCCCTTTACTGTATATCTGTATGAGGGGCTTCCCTGCACTTTGTAACACATGTACATGTACTGGGGTTTGGCCCCCAGTGAATACTAGTTGCTCATTTACAACAAGAAAAACATATGTATTGTTAGCAACTGCGGGAACCATGTGTATGTCTAGCAAAACATAACCTCAGATATTATGGTACTATAGTTTCACCAAAGTACATGAGATTAAATTTGCAAGCTTGGTGACGTCAAGGATCTACTTGCTGGGCCATTTGACTCCTTTGTCTTCCTTCCCAGTATGGAAACTTATTAGTCTATCTGACGTGCACTGAGGTCCATTCACTCACGCCGTAATTTTTTCTGCAACCTAACTGATTCATGTCACAGTCCCCAGAGTTTCCCCCCGCAACGCTCCACTCTAGACCTCGTAGAATGTTGATGTCACTGTTGATGGTTGGGAGGCCTAGTGACTCTGCTTCCTGCCAAAGTGTCCTGCCAGCTAACAAGAGCTCTCTGCTAGTCACCACCTTTCTGTGCAATCTACTATCTGTTGGTATAAAGACATCCACAAATCAGTGGACTCAGCTCTGCAGTGGGGGGCAGCGCATTTCGGATCGGTGATAGTGTGGGGGATGTGAGCAGCATGTGTTCACTGTTGGGGAGGCGCTGCCGTGCAGGAGTGGCTATGCTGGGGAGAAATAGTGACTTTTACTGGTAGAGAAATGGAGCCAACATAATTCTGCAGGGCCACTTGTCAGCACATATGTGGCTGTGTGATTAACAAAAGACAGAGTTTCGTCAAACGGACAGGACCAGATAACACGAGGTTATGTGCCTCATGCCAAAATACTCGGGGTAATTTCGTAAGTACGACCACAAACTGTGGGGTTTCCGAAATTAACTCTTAACATTTCCACTATGTAAACTACATTTCCGAAATTTTATGTGTAAAGTAGCGGCTGGAGGATTTGCAAGTTATCTTGACTCCTGCTTGCTAGATGCAAAGGCAGCTAGTATATAGAATATTTTTTCTTGGATTTGACTCATATTATATATCTAAGTTGTCAATTTGACGCAGGCACTTGAATTAGACAATTGTGATGCAACCTTGTATTCAAATAGAAGCTTGTGCTATGTTCAAATTGGCAAATCTCAGAAGGCTTTGCTTGATGCTGATGTTTGCATTGCAAGACGACCCAACTGGGTGAAAGGTTACTACCGGAAAGGGGCTGCTCATATGTCGCTCAAGGTTGGAAAGATTATGACTCTGCTAGTCATCTGTCGCCTTGTTTGCAACTTTGCATTAGCTTGCTGTGGATCATCTGTCCAATTTCTGTTCCCCAGGAGCACAAGAAAGCAGTTGAGGCCTTCTTGGATGGACTGAAACTGGATCCAGGGAATGCCGAGATTGAGAAAGTATTGTGGTAATTACTCCTTTTTTTGCACCCCAACACACGTATACTGATTAGTTAGGTGGAGTCCATGCCTACACCATGCAGTAAAACAAACATATTTATCATAGCCTGCTTCTGTGTATATATTTTGTTTCCTGAACTATGTAGTTGATCTCGAGAAGTCCTTGCACCATATTTTCATCTAGCTTTTGCTTTTATATAGGAGTATTAATTTTGGTCTATGTTCGCAGGGAGTCTTTGGAGGCTATGAAAAAGGATCATGCTGCTGCAGGAAATCTCCAGGCAACAGATTAGCTAGAATCGTACTGTTTGCACATGCCTTTTGATGCGCTCCGTCTGAGTTTGGATGCTATGTTCTGGTGGCTTGATCCCAGTTTCTTTGTAAAACTTCCGGAGGTGGAGGTCTGTTCGCCCAAAATTGTGAAGCTTTTGTTGACTGTCGAGCGCACAGGTAGATGAAGGGGGCAACTGTAACGAAGTTACAATATCTCAATGGCACATGTATCAAATGGTTCACAGCACACTATTGATTCTTGCATGGGCACTTCCAAGAGAGGGTCGGTGGAGCGATCACAATAACACCACACTTACGTAATCACATATTTTTTGGTTCAGTACTCTAGTGCTGCTGGTTATGGTCATGGAAAATGCACATTTGAGTGTTAAGTAGCGACCATGGCTCATGAACCCTCCGGCCCTAGTGGGCCTGGCAGAATCGCCATGCATTCAGACGCCCAACAAATCCATTTCCACTTCCAAAGCTCTGTTGTGCATGTGGAGTTGATGCAAAGAAGATGACCCCTCAGGCGCCATGAAATTTTGATTGAGTGTGCTAGTATCTGTGGTAGAGGGTGAGTTGTTTTGCTTCCTCGCCGGTACGATCTGGGCACAGGTATGTCTCATTGAAGTGTAGGTCTGAAGGAATGGCCGAAAATTTCTTACATCCTGTATGGCTGCATCGGAGGGTTTACACGAGGGGTTCTTGACAATTCAGTTGTTGAAGCACATGGAGGGTGTGCAAAATCCCTATTATAGAAACACCATCACGTAAAAAAAACGTCTATGTAACAAATCCCCACTGATCACACTAAATTGTGAAGAAAAAAATATTGTGCGTATGCAATATGGAAGCTGACACTTCGTAACAAAACAAAACTTACAATGGAAATATTGTACACCATTTGCAGTATGGCTGGGTGCCTCTCCTTGAAAGCTTACATGAAGGTGCCACTTTTTGCTGTTATTGTGGTTGTTTAGGGCGAGTTTGGTAGCCTGGCCTTGCCTTGGCTCTCATCGGCCTAGCAATTTTTGGCCCGTTTGGTTGTCTGGCCTTGCCCACGCATAAACCGCTTCTCAAAGCACCATCAGGCCAAGCCCTGGAGGAACGTTTAGATTGGTCGTTTCTACCGAGCCATCCAAATCTTGCACGAAGCTGATGCAAAAGGGAATCTTTGGCCCACGTGTGGAGACGAGGAGGGAGATGGCAGGAGCTGCCGCGACCATCGGCGAAAAGCGAAAAGGGGTCAGGAAGGACTTCGTCACCTCCCGCCGCGCCCCATCGCCTATGTCTACCCCCTCCTCCACTCTCCCTCGAAATTTCGAGCTCCTCCCGTCGGCAAGCAGGCAAGAGGCGCACACATCTCCGGTCGGCGACGGTGGCGGCGACGACTGCATCTGGGTGGCTTCATCTTCTTCCTGGTGCAGCACATCTTCACCTCTAGTGATGACTGTAAGGATTCCCTCACCCCGGTACCTCGGTTATGTTTAGATCTAGGTTAAGGGTTATCCGATCTTGGCTAGGGCTTGATCTTGTTGCAGGGGTTAGTCCCGATTGTGCTGAGTTATCATGATCTTGCTAGGGTGCCACATTTTCGGTTCCTTGTTTGTCCCAACTGTGTTGAGCTATCATGATCTTGCTAGGGTTTGTGATGTCCACGGTTGCAATGTATTGCTTGTCTAATTTAGGATGATGTTGGCATGGTTTGTGTTGTCCACTTTAGTCATGTCTTTGTTCCCAAGTAGATTCACCTTATATGTACTACGATGTGTGTAGGACTCCTTATGTGATGACTTTAGCCAGGCGCTTGTCTGCGTTGGGGACTCTCAGATCTCTTCGCAAGTTGCCGATTCAAAGCCCCTCTATGAGTCAATGCTAGCGGTCACCCCTGTGCCGGCCGTCAATGGGCTTGTGGCTGACCTGGTGGCTCAGGTAGCAGCAAAGGTGGCGGGGAGATTGGCCTCCACAAAGAAGAGCAAGAACCGCAATGACGCGGCCAAGGCCTTGAAGGCCTCACAGAAGGGGAACAGGACCACTTCCATTCATGTCCAACTTCGTGTTGGAGAAGATGTGGGCCTTGATCAAGACCAGAGTGAAAACTAACAAAGGATTCAAGGAAGTCCATCTAACTGTTATGGCGAAGGACCTGTTTGAACATTCTGGTGTAGACGTTAGCTCCACTCAGGTGTACAACTACCTGAGGAAGTGGCGGCAGAGGTGGCTCACCATTAGCAGGCTATGCGATCTAAGCGGAGCTCAGTGGTGCGACGATACCAAATGCGATACCAAATGCATCATCCTTGAGTCTGAGCACTACTGCGGGCACGTCATGGTGAGCACGCTCTGTCCACCCCACTAACTCTTTTCATCACCGACGTGCACAACTAACATTATTGTCCCTTCATATCGTAGGATCACCCAAAGGATGCGGAGTTCCTGAATTTGCCCATTGCGAACTACGACGAGATGCATGCCATCGTCTCTTCCGGCCTCGCCACCGGCAAGTACGCCATGGGATCCAGTAGCCCCTGGGCACGGCTGTAGCTACTCCTTCACCTAAGGATGCTGAAACCCAGGAGTCCGACACGGTCATCCTCGATGGGCCACCTGAGATGGCTGTCGACGCGCCTGATAAGGCGACCGCCGGCAAGAGGAAGAGAGGTGCCTTCACCGCCGACGAGTTGGTGACTTTCACCAACATGACTGTAGCGGTGTAGGACGTCGCACAGGCTATCCGGGACAACAAGCCCATAGACATGCACCCTGACCTATACAATGCGGTCATGGACATGCTTGGCTTCGTCGAGGATGATCTCATGGCGGCGCTGAGCCACCTCATCGACCACAAGGCCAAAGGTCGAGCTACACCGCGTCCTCTGGCTAAGTACCACTACAAGTTGTAGTGGTGCCCTTGAGGGGGTGGTTTAGGGGATGCATGCATGGAGGTGATGGACTTGATGATGCTGATGACGTACATTTGATGGCCCCCTTTTGTAGCTATGATGAGGTGGTATATACCAACCCCTCAGGTGATGGTGAACTTCCGGTCTTAGGATGACTCCCACTTTTGTTGTGGTGGTTGGATGACACCATAGTAGTGTAGGATGAACTTGTGATCCACTTTTGCAATGATCATTGCATGGCCCTGTTAGTTTATCATTGGTTGTCAACAAATCTGTAGTTCTATTGGCCTGTTATGACTTGGTTCACGGTTGTGTTCGATTACTTGTTCTTCTTATGCCGTGCTAGTGGTATGTGGTGTTCCACGGACGGGTTCCAGGAATCTACAACTGATAGAGGATCTGTCAAGACCAAGTCAGTGGCTACTCCAACAACTGCTACAGAGGGTATGAAACATTGGAGGAGGCACATTAAGAGTACCAGAGCTTCCTTGATCATGAGGCCATGGCAGTTGAGGCCATCGATCAGCCAGTGCCATTAGCACATCTACCACCGGAGGCAGTGCATGCTCTACTGTAACATCCCAAGTTTTCAAATCAATAAAGAGACCATTTTCCATTATTCAAAAATTGGAACCAACAAAAACTTAAATTTGATTATATGATGTGCATAGTGTTCAAGCATGAATGATTGTGATCTTGCCATGATGATTGGTTTGAAGTGTTTACCATGTTTCTAAACCCTAACCTTGTCTAATTGGATCAAAGAGAAACAAATAAAAAGAAGGGAAAATAAAATTTGCATCACATATGAGCCTATGGCCATTTTTGCACAACTTTAACGTATGCCATTTTACCTTGTGCCAATGGTTTGGAAACATTACTAAACTCCAAATACTCACATTTGAATCAAATAAATGCAAAACAAATCAAAAAAAAAGCAAAACTCACTCACATATGATAATGGTCAAAAGTGACAATTATATCAGGGTAGCTACTTTGAGCCCCTGTATTAAGAAATTTCTAAACTAAACTTGCTCAACTCTTTTCACCTCATCCACGAGCACATCAAAGTGAACCAAATGGTGTTGACCAACCTTGCTGACTCCTTTTCAAAATCTTATAAATGGCATTCAAAGTGGCAACTTTGAATCAGATTCTAGATCAACCCTATTTTGATTCTCACCAAATCTTTTCCAAATTTCAAACCAAGGCCATCAATAAGTGCCAAACATTATTTGAATCACACCCAAGAAAAAGTTTGGCAAAATTCAAATTCAAACCTCATGCGGCCATTTCATCAAACACTTTGTGAGCATGAATCTGGTTTGAGCACACACCCTTTTATCCTTTGGGTTTTTGCCTAAACCAGAGATCAATTGTGATCATTACTGTACTTCTTCATCCCCTGGACCAAACCATGCACTTGCAAGCAATGATCAAAGTAGAGATTGGACCAAACCTTGCCATGTCGTGTACCATGCCAGTCCACCATGCCACTCATCACCCTGCCCTCTCCTCTCAACTCAACCATGTCCTGGAGGCTCCCCTCTCTCCCCTGATCATGACCACGCCAGCCCTTGGCCAAGGAGAGACGCGCACAGCCCAGCACCGTACGCGGCCAGATCGCCCAGTGATGCCAGCGCGTGCACGCTCGCGATGCACGGACGTGCCAGAGCACGAGTTCGCCCCGTCGCCTTAGTCCTCCCCTTGACCTCTGCCCCTGCCCACAGCATCACCATGACACCAGCAACACGCCAGACATGCCCGCTCACTCTGCCCTGTCGCCGTCGTCCTCGTCGACAACTTCCGCCGGACTAGTGGCAGACGACGAAGCCGCCCGAGCCATCCCGTCCACCTTTTTCTGCGCCATCAAGCCTGTCCTGATCGCCATGATGCTAGGAACCCCACGCCGTCCTCGCCTTGCCCCTTCACAGCCCAGAGAGCCGTCGCCATGAACGCCACCGTGAACCCCCGTAGCACCCCTCGCCCGCTATAAATAGAGCACTCCCCCGCTCCAATTCTGCACACCATCCTCCTCGCCTCGCCTCTCCTCACGGATCCTCCTCGAGCATTCCCTTGTCCCAATTTAGACCACCGTGCCCCAATTCTTCGCTGGAGTACCGCGGAGCCGCCGCAGACGAAGACGAAGCTAGGAGCCACCCCAGGAGACGCCGCCGGTACCAGGAGCTCCGCCGTCGTCGACAACCTCGCCGCATCACCTCGCCGATGATCGTCGGACCTCCGGTGAGTCGCCGACCCCCTACGCTCGTCGCCAGTAGGGTTGCCTCTCGTCGGAGACGACGATGACCCTCCGCCGTTGGATCTTGATCTAATCCTGCGGCTCAGTTTAAAACATACCGTTTCAGTTGTTAAGAGTCACTGACGCCTGGGACCCACTGTCAGGCGGCCTGCTGTGCGAGACGCGTAGCTGGGCCGACCCTTTTCCTATTTCTCTCCCTGGACCGTTAGCTTTTCCCGCCAATCCCAAATATTTGAATTCGAATTAATTCATTTAGCTGAAATTCAATATTGATGCCATGTTCAAAATTTAATAGAACAAAATCGACTGAGCCAAAATTTATGAATTTAATATTGTTGGAAAGTTTAGGAAATTATCTAGCCAACTACACTGGTCTCAACCCTATATTTATTATAGAACAATTGCAATGAAAATAACAAGGCAATACCTTTTCAAACTCCAAACATTTATTAAAAATCAACCATAATTTATTTTGAGTTGATTCCAACTCTCATAATTCACATTTCAAATGCTCTGCTTGATTATGTAAAAATATAGCATTAGTGTTTACCATGATCATGGGCTAGAGCAAAATAATGGCTATGTGGCAATTTCTAGTCCATTTAAATTACCTCAAATTATTTATTAAATAGTATGAGATGTATCCTCTCATTTAAACCAATGTCCCAAGTAATTCAATATGAGATAATGACCTTGGTCTATAGAACCTCGTATTTGATTACTTAGTGATATTAAATTGTTTCCATAGTAGTGATTAAATTGTATGAGATGTATCATCTCATTTAAATCATTTTCGCAAATGGTAAATATGAAGTGTTGACCTTGGTCAACATGATCTCATACTTATTATTTGAGGATATTAAACCTTAGTAATATTTCAATGAGAGGAAATTATTTCTCAAAGGAAATAAATAGAAACCCTAATAAATATTTTAATGAGAGGAAATTATTTTCTTAAAAGAAAACAAGGCAACCCACCATGTTAATAATGTTGTGATGTTAGGTTAGCTTGTGTGAACCATTTGTGTGTTAAGCCTAGTACTTAAGGATTGTTTGGTGATTGTATGCCTCGTATCCGTTTATAGACGCTAGTACCGAAGGCTACGAGGAGGAGGAGGTCTTCTACGAAGAAGAAGAAAACTTTGACCACTGTACCAATCAAGGCAAGCTATACTCTTGCAAGCTACCCTAACGCAAGCTCTATTAGAGCAAGGCACCTTTGCAATATTATTTAGTGTTTAAGGCTTTTCCTTTCCAAGCCAAGTTTTTATCTTGCAAAGATTTTACTTTTATTATCAAGGCTTACTTTTATAGTTAACTTTGGTCTAAGTATAGAGTACTACAAGAGTATCAAATTTAGCCTAGAGAGCTACAAGTTAGTTAGCACCCCTCATGACTAGTTGCTAGTGCTAAAACTAAAATTGACTACTCTAGATGGAAACATGTGAATCAAATGACTTTGAAAACCTTGGAATGATGAGTCATTCTATTGAAAGATTTTGAAGGTGAATATGATTGGAATAACATGGTGAATTTGACAAAAACTGATGATTGGGTTCGGATGCGATACCATTCCAATTTTAGAGTACCCCCACAATACCTGATTATGGGTAGGGCTTAACTGGAAATTTATGCACTTTAGTACGGGTTCCCTCTAAACAAGCGTCATAGGGGTTATGCCGAGGCTGCCTCCGTCAAATGTGAAATGACGTGAAAATGAGGTGAATGTCCTACCCAAGCCCTGTGCAGTTCCCAGGATAGCAGATTGCTATCACTGGGAGGCCAAACTCATGGGGGGGGGTGCCTATACTAGGGTATGTAAGTGAAAGGTTAATGGTTGATGATCCGCATATTTAGTATGATTATTCAGGGCTATCCCTGAAGGATGTAATCAAAAGTTGTGGCACAAGTGTACAACCTCTGCAGAGTGTAAACCTATTCGAATAGCCGTGTCCGGTTATGGACGGTTGGATGGCCATACTGTTCCGTTGTCAGATGTTTTCTAAAAATGAATGGTGAATTGAAAGGTGAATTTGAATTGATTACAACAGAGTTGTGGGAATGACACTAATGTTCCCACTTGAGTTAAGTTAGGCAAATGAAGAGTCTTTTATTACTAAGTGCTTATGAAATAAAACTGGCTTTATGCAAATAAACCTAGAGTTTAGAACCCCCTTAATATAATAGATAGTGCTTACACTAGTATTAGTTTGCGAGTACTTTAAAGTACTCATGGTTGTGCCCCTGGCTATTCAAATGGCCAGACTATAAAGACGAGCAACAGTATCAGGATGATGGACAGCAGGACGTCTACAATAACTAGGATCGTCTCCTGACGACAAGCGTTGCCTGTGGAGTAGATGGACCACTAGTACTTCGCTTCCGCTATGTATTTTGAATGTTGATCTATAGATCAATTGTTGTTGAATATTGGATCATGTGGTCCCTTCTTGTAAGACGACTGACGAGGCGGTTCCTCGGCAATGCCCACCATGAGGGGCTTGGGTTTTAGAGAAAGGCGACGATGGAAGTTCCGAGAGCGAGGCGGTACACGACGTACCCAGGTTCACGTCCCCACGGTGGAGGATCACTACGTCCTGCTAGCAATCCACTATATGAATATATGAGTACACGGGGCCGCCATAGGCAGAGTTGTTGGATCTAGTCTAGTTCTAATCCGCGGGTTGCGGTGTCTAGGCGTGTTGCCTCTAAAATTATGTTTCTAATTTTGTCCCTAAGGGGTGCCCCTGCCTGGCTTTATATATCATTCAAGCTAGGGTTTACAAGAGTCCTAGTAGGATTCGTGTTGGAGTCTTCTTTCCTTGTAGTCCAAGTTGAGGCGCGTGCAGGTCTAGCTCGTCGAGTCCTTGTGCTGGTCCAGCTTCATAGTTTCCACCGGGTATGGAAATGTCGAGTACCCGAAGGGTTATGCCCACGCCAGTAGCCCCCGAGTGTCTGGCCGAAGTGAAGCTTCGGGCAGGGACTAAAGTTGTCTTCGCGGAATGTCTTGATCATCTGTTGAATCTTGTGCTTGATGTAGAGTCGAAGTTGCTTTCTGTCGGGTGCGCGAAGCGCTCCCGATGGGAGTAGCCCCCGAGTCTATGGGCGGGTGCTTGCAGCCACGCATAGACTCAAGTTGTACTACTCGAAAATCTTGATTGTTGATGTCGACGTCTTCAAGTTTATTCTTCTTTGTTGGCGAGGTTGCCAACCTTTTCTCGGGTGCGCGACCAGCGCTCCTGATGAGTGTAGCCCCCGAGCCTGTAAATGAATATGAAACAGTTATGTATAGAGTGTAAAATGCTGAGTCGAATACCGTACACGTCTTCGAGTTCCGAGAACATGATGTCAATGACTCTGATGATTTCATAGATAGAGGATTTGACGATTTGGATGATATCACAGAGGAGATGATGATTTGGATCTTGTCCCAGAGGAACCGATGATTTGGATGATGGCCCAGAGGAGCCGATGATTTGGATCTTGTCCCAGAGGAACCGATGATTTGGATGATGGCCCAGAGGAGCCGATGATTCGGATGATACCCAGGAGGAGCCGATGATTCGGATGATACCCAGGAGGAGCCGATGATTTTATCGAGTGCGCATTCAGCGCTCCCGATGGAAGTATCCCCCGAGTCTGGGAACTGATGCTTGCAACCGTGAGTAGGCTCAAGTCGAGCAACTTGATGTTTATAGTTTTCTTCAGGTGCCGTTGACACATTGTTTGTTTATTTCAAGGGGCAATTATTAATGCACCTTGAGCATCGTTGATGCCATTGTTTGTAAGTTTATCGGCAACAAATTATTTGAGTGATCAGCTCGTGTTGCAGGTCTTGCTAAACCCGTTGTATGTGCAACTTTGCTTTCAACCGATGCATGTCTTGACCGTGGGTCGTTTTCGTACGTGTTTCATGATCCTTGCTATCTACGGCACTCTTTGAGGCATCTATAGCAAAGGAAAAGAGCAAGGTCCCCGTTGCTTCATGATCCTTGCTATTTGCGGCACTCTTTGAGGCATCTATAGCAAAGGAAAAGAGCAAGGTCTTCGTTGCTTCATGATCCTTGCTATTTGCGGCACTCTTTGAGGCATCTATAGCAAAGGAAAAGAGCAAGGTCCCCGTTGATTACCATCCATTGCAGCACTCGTATTTTCATAGGCTTTTAGATGATAACTTCAGGTATAAGAAGTCTTCATTTCCTCTTGAATTCCAATACACCAGCGCTCCCGATGGGAGTAATAATTCCAGCACACCGGCGCTCCCGATGGGAGTAATAGTCTTCATATCTTCTTGAAATTCCAATACACCGGCGCTCCCGATGGAAGTAATAATTCCAGCACACCGCGCTCCCGATGGGAGTAATAGTCTTCATATCTTCTTGAATTCCAATACACCGGCGCTCCCGATGGGAGTAACCGCAATAGCTCAAAGATATTCCAGGAGCCCCCGAGTAATTCCAGCGCTCCCGATGGGATCGCATCGGTTCGATATTAAATAAGATGATATCCATTGAATATTCTAGATGATGAATCCACCAATCCGAGAGTGCATCGGGAGGAGATATATCCAGAGCCGAAGAAAATAAGTCCATCGAGTAATCATAGATGATGGAGAAAATAAATCCACTGATTCGGGGAAAATAAATCCACCGAGTAATCGAGAGTACCGGAGGTAACGATGTAATGGCGCCTCCCCAATCATCGGGTGTTGCGAAAGAAAGAGGAACACTTAGTTCTGCAGGCGCAGTCGAAATAGTTGCACGTCCAAAGATAGTCCATGCGACGGGCGCAGCCGAAATAATTCCGCGGACAGAGACAGTCCATGCGGCAGGCGCAGCCGAAATAATTCCGCGGACAGAGACAGCCCATGCGGCGGGCGCTGCCGAAATAATTCCGCGGACATAGACAGTCCATGCGGCGGGCGCAGCCGAAATAGTTGCGCCATCCAAGATAATTCATGCAGCAGGCGCCAGGCAAACGCGGTCGATGAAGAGAGGAAGCTGTCGATGTAGCGGACCCGTGACAGGTGAGCACCCGAATATATTTAGTCCGTAATGTCGGGTCTACGGCATGCAAGCCCCCGAGTACGGTAAGTGCGCGACAGGCGGTCGACCGAACAGAACAATTAAAGTTTTGCTTCAATCTGCAGTTATGTTACGACGCAAAACCCTGCGCGCAAATAATAGTACGAGCCATGGAATATTTGGCGAAATTAAATTTTGCATGTAGTAATTAATTGAAAGTATATCACCTGGTCCTTGGGCACGCTGACGAGACGCGGCCATTTGACATTGTATAAGGCCACGACCATCTCTTGCCGGCTTCCTCTTTTGTTCTTCAAAATTAATTCACGGCGTGTGACAGATGAATTCGACTATTGGCCGATTTGTTTATCTCCGTTTTCTTCTTCCAAAACCGCATCAAGTAGAGGCTTCATGCGAGGAATATTTTGCTAGCTTTTTCTTGCCGCTTGATTTGATTCCAGTTTCCTTTCTTCCGATTGATTTTCCTTTTTTTTACCAGGATTTGGTCCGGTCGTAATTGCTGCTTCTTGACTCTTTTCCTTTGACATAGCGATCCCTGGCTCCCTTGGCGTAAAAACTCTTGGATTCCCTTGATGCTGACAGCGGCCGGCCGGCCATGCTCACTTTGCCTGTGCATGCTTTGCTCTAGAACGGCGCGGCAGCCGATGAATTGACCAGCCAATTGATTGTTTGGCCAGCGGATTATCTTCTAAGCGCACTAATTCCTTTTTCTTCTTCTTCTCTGAAATTAGATCGGCCACGGCGTCCAGTTTCACGTAGATCTAATCTTGTTGATAATGAGCTTGATGGATCCCGCCCGGATAACGAAATCCAGCGTCGCAGTTCCCACAGACGGCGCCAATTGACGAGGCGGTTCCTCGGCAATGCCCACCATGAGGGGCTTGGGTTTTAGAGAAAGACGACGATGGAAGTTCCGGGAGCGAGGCGGTACACGACGTACCCAGGTTCACGTCCCCACGGTGGAGGATCGCTACGTCCTGCTAGCATTCCACTATATGAATATATGAGTACAGGGGGCCGCCATAGGCGGAGTTGTTGGATCTAGTCTAGTTCTAATCCGCGGGTTGCGGTGTCTAGGCGTGTTGCCTCTAAAATTATGTTTCAGATTATGTCCCTAAGGGGTGCCCCTGCGTGGCTTTATATATCAGTCAAGCTAGGGTTTACAAGAGTCCTAGTAGGATTCGTGTTGGAGTCTTCTTTCCTTGTAGTCGAAGTTGAGGCGCGTGCAGGTCCAGCTCGTCGAGTCCTTGTGCTGGTCCAGCTCGTCGAGTCCTTGTGCTGGTCCAGCTTCATAGTTTGCACCGGGTATGGCAATGTCGAGTACCCGAAGGGTTATGCCCACGTCAACGACTATGGTTTGTAATGAATGATGTTCTGTGTTATCAACTGTTATGTCTCGCAAAAACAATCTTCCTGGGATTGCGATGTATGGCATAATAGGCATCTGGACTTAAAAATCCGGGTGTTGACATCTACAAGGAGCACCGAAGGTATGTGATAGATGGCTCAAATATTACATCATCATCTCCCTAATCGTCGTGATCGTGAGGATCTTGTTCTTCTGAATGGTGTGTGATCATATGTAACATGGTATGGCATGGTATTCTCACCCTATTTGAAATGTGGTAAGGATATGGAACTGTTCATGTTTTCGTGCGTCTAAGTTGGGCTGGAAGCATACAGCCAAACCATGGGACCTTTCTTCCCTACCCGATGCAGAAATGAGCGGCCCAGGCGACCAAACAACATGCCGAATCTCGCCGGTGGCCCGTCTGCAACGCGTAGGGGGATTCTTCTCCCTGGCGCGGTCAGGCAGCAGGAATCAGGCCCAAGCTACCAAACACGCCCTTAGTTCACACAAACAATATTGTGAAGAGAAGCAATGGGGGAATGGTTGCGTACCTCTCCGAGAAGGAATAAGAAACCTCCACCACCAGCCCGCTTGTCGGTGTCCTTTGGCAGTTATAAGAGCCAGTCGTATGATTCCGATCTCCCACCACGTAGAAACCTAAATAACGATTTCTCCTTTTTGAGCTCATCCCACACAGGTGGAAACGAGTGATGTGGGCATTACCCTTCGGGTTCCCAACATTGGCCTACCTCCTTCAGCCCAACAAGGGTTTCATGAAGATCATTGCAGCCCATGATGGACCAGTACGTAGGTTGCAATGAAGGAAGGCTAGAAGGAGACAGTTTCTTGATGGAAAAGACGAGGAGATGTCGAATAAGGAAAGATTAAATTAGATCTCATTGTAACATAGTCGAATCCGAGCAGGACTCTCGGGACCAGGCCTCCTATATAAAGGCCAGGAGAGGGCCTGCCGGAGGACATCAAAATCATCCTACACAATCCCGCATACACCAAAACCCTACAAACCTTGCCTTCCGGCGAGTTCACCACAACACAATCTATCGGCTGCCCCATTGTAACCTTTTTCATCGATAAATCAAGATCAGACAAGCAGGAGTAAGGGTTTTACCTCATCGAGGGTCCCGAACCCGGGTAAAATATTGCCGTCTGTTTGTTTGGTATCTGATGTCTCGTGCTAACTTACAGGATTCTGTCAAACCTAAGCCCCTCATGGTGGGCATTGCCGAGGAGCCCCCTCGTCAACGAGTGCGGGAGAGGTAACAAGCCTAGAGAAATGACACGGGTCGCGGGCAAAGGAGAAGCAAGGAGATACAATTCAGAGAGACATCGTCTGTGGAAGGTATAAGTCAGGCACTTTCACTCGGAGGATAAGGAAGCAAATCAATTACCATGACCTGGACAAACAAGAAGTGCCACTAGTCGCCAACTCTAGGAAGATATGAACAAAACGGGTGTGGTTGCCTATGGAGAAAGCACCGAGGAAGAAGGAACCTCCGAGTTAGCAGGGAAGAGACAAAGAACTGTTTCAGTTTTTGACAGACTAGAAGATCCAACGGCGAACCCCTCTGCATGGGGCCGGCCGCCGAGATCAATGAATCTCCTTGGCCTTAACTATCGTGGCTTGGGGTTGGACGCTGCGGTAGGCGAGCTTCGAGACATGTATAGGTCCTACAACCCGGGGTGGTATTTTTATGCAAAATGAAACATAAAAAAAAAGAGCTATGGAGAAAATTCAGTGGAGCTCGGGATTTTGTCATGGTGTGTGTGTTCAAGGGCAAGGTAAGGGAGATGGTTTAGCTCTGTGGTGGTGTGATGGTATTGATGTTTCAGATCGTCCCTAGTGCCAGCATTACATTGACGCGAAGATCACGATAGACGTTGGGGTGTGGAGGCTTTGTGGCACCTATGGGGAGCCTAAAACAGAGCTGAAAGGAGCGACCTGGGAGGTGTTGAGATACTTGAGTGGTCAGGATGAATTACCTTGGTTATGCACTGGTGACTTCAACGAAATCTTGTGCCAAGGTGAACAACTAGGTTAGAATGAGAGAAACAAAAATCAAATGGCCAATTTCAGGGAGTGCTTGTCAGACTGCCGATTTGTAGATCCAGGTTACTCGGGGTATACCCTTTCACGTGGAAGGGCAAGACAATGTCCAGGCTCGGTTGGATCGGGCTACGGATAACGAAGAGTTTCAAACTCTCTTCCCTCTCACTCATGTCCAGCATAGGGGTCAGATCATATGGCACCGCTTATCAAAGTAGTAGCTGAGGCGGACATCTAGTCTCCCTCTCTTGCGAGAAGTTTTATGTTCGAGGAACTGTGGATGAAGCATGAGGCCTATGAATCGATGGTGAAGGATGCATGGCAAGCTAGTGACCTGCATGGAGGTGGTATTGTTGGCCTATGGAAAAGATTGAAGGATGTCTCCCATTCTACGAGAAGTTGGAGTTTCGGCATTTTCGGGTCAGTTCGTATGGAACTGAAAAAATTGAAAGTGGAACTGGAAGAAGCTAAGGTACATGCGTTAGTGTTCGATTTATCACTGGAGGTTCGCAGAACGGAAGAAAATCATGTACAAGCAACGTTTGAGTCAAGAATGTCTCAAAGCGGGAGACAGGAACACCAAGTTTTCTCAAAACCAGGCGTCCCACTGGAGACACAAATAACACGACTCGTTTCCTAAAACAAGACAACGACAGTCGGTGTGATACAGATGACGAAATGCGTGAAACGGCCCAATTGTGTTATTCCAATTTGTACACCACATAGGGTGCTAAGAATATGGACCACATCCTTGACAGAATTACTGAATTTGTCACGAGTAATGCTACACATACGAAACTTTTTTACAGAAAAGTCATATGGACTCAACAAACATAGGCGGAAATCCAAGGGCAGCCGCGGTTTTTCAGAAGAGGATCAAATTGCAACCAACGAATGCAACACACGTTGGCCCGTATGGTTTCTGTGACCCAGACTCTCCGTAAGTCTGGGATTGCCGATTTGTCACTAGTGAGATGAATGAAAAACTAACAGCAGCCTTTTCAGGTCCTGAAATAGAGGTGGTGTTATTTCAGATGGGCCCCACCATATCTCCTGGGCCGAATGGGCTACCTACCCTTTTCTATCAGCGCCACCGGACCAAATTAAAAACTGCTGTTTGTAATATGGTATGTGACCTCTTGGAAGGAAGGGAGTGTCTAGAAGATTTTATTGATACAATTTTGGTGTTGATTCCCAAGGTAAATGATCGAGAAAATCTAACTCAGTTCCACCCCATAAGTCTCTGTAATGTCCAATACAAGTTGTCCTCGAAGGTGGTGGCGAACCGTTTGAAGAGGATTCTCCCAATTCTTATTTCCGAGGAGCAAAGTGCTTTTGTGACTAGTAGGCTAATCATGAACAGGAAGAGGAAGACTCCACTTTGCGCGGTAAAGTTGGATATGATAAAAGCGTACAACAGAGTTGAATGGGATTTTTTTTGGAGAAAATGCTTTTAAAACTAGGTTTTGCTCGAGATTGGGTGGACATGGTCATGAGATACATTTAGTTATTCCATTTTGCGATTAAGTTGAATCTTGTCCTGTCAGATTCCTTTCTCCTTTCGAGGGGTTTAAGGCAGGGGCGACCGGATCTCACTGTACCTATGCTTGTTCTGCGTTGAGGGGTTCTCAGCACTACTAAAGGAGGCACACAAAGCTAAACTTATCCGAGGGGTTCATTTAATTTGGTGCTATTGGACCTCACATCACACACCTCTTGAGCGACTATGAGATTAGCTCGGGTTAGAAAGTTGTCAATCAAAAATCTTCGGTGTTTTTTTTGGGGTAGGGTGTGTGTACAAGATGTGAAGTCAAACCTCAAGCATTTGATTCGCATAGACTCGGGGTTTCTCTCTGAACAATATTTGGGATTGCTCACTATCGTTGGACAATCAAAATTAGGATGTTTCAATCATTTAAGGGAGAGGTCTTGGGGAAAGGTTAAAGGCCTGAAGGGCCAAGGTATGTCCAAACAGGGCAAAGGGGTATTCGTAAAGTCTGTGTTGCAGGCTATACTAGCATATGCCATGAGTTGGTTTCTCCTATCTAAGAAGATGTGCAAATAGCTTAGGTTTTTAAGACTACAAATGTTTCAACCAAGCCTTTTTAGCCAAGCAAGGGAGACACATGATCACGGATCCGAAGTCTATGTGTTGTCCCAAACGATCATCATATACATGGAGAGGAAGCATTCATGAGCTTCTAAATGTTGGCTTAGTCTGGCGAGTCGGTGATGGTTCTCTGATCAAAGTTGTTGATAACTGGATACCGCAGACGTGTTGACGTCAGAAACCCACCGGCGGGCAGTGACTGGCCAACACCGTAGAGCCGGGAACGACTAGGGCTGCGGCTGGCCCAGTCCCTCAGAGCGACGGCCCGCAAAGCCTCCCGGTCGCGCGCCGATGCAAATTGCAAGGGCGTACCACCTGACCTATACCTGGTCAGGAAGGTGTGGATGATGCCTCGCTTAGTTTCCTGCAGGGCACACACGTACACGTTAAATACGAGCCTCGATCGGCTCTCAGTTGTCCCGTGAATCGGCTCATGGAGCCGATCCACCCATGATTCGTCCAAGGTGGCCGAATATATGGTGGTCCTGCTTGATCAAGATAAAGCGTATGAGATCTACGACGATCTGGGGTTTTCACCGCATAATCGGATCATCCTACTCACGATTGGGCCTCGCGCTCACACAAGGTAAACGTAAGCCAGCCCTAGACAAGGCCTAAAACCAACACTAGGTTGATCCTCGGAACGTCCTGTCTAGGGGCAGCAAACTACACCCTGCATGCCGCTGGATCCTCCAACCCTTTGTAAGGCCTAACTATTGCAGATATTAAACTAATCCTTGATGAATCAAGGAGCGATCGTAACGGATCAGATCTACTAAACGATGATCAAGCGGGTGCCGCCCCTGCACCCATGATGAGGTACAGGGACGGCTAGATGCGAGGTTGCACTACGAAAGCATATGATACTAGGAACAATGCTAACCCTAACACATCTATGATAGCTACGTTGCTCGCCATCAAAAGGCTTCAGCACGAGCAACGCATGAACAACTAGGCAGGCTCGTGCTGCCTAGATCGCGAGATGCGATCTAGGCAGCATGGTGCTTACCGGAGGAACCCTCGAGACGAAGGAGTTGGCGATGCGCCGAGATTGGTTTGTGTTGAACGTTGGTTGTTGTTTATTCCATAAACCCTAGGTACATATTTATAGTCCAGGGGACTTTCTAATGTGGGCGTGCACTAACCGTGCACGAGACAAACTCTAACCTCTACGTAACCTACTATATAAAGATACACGGGCTAACAAGCCCAAACCTGATAAATAAGGCCGATTCACGTATTTCTTCCACGTACAATCTTCACGTCCATCTTGATCGCGGCCCATCTCTGACTTGGTCAAATTCTGGTGATAACACATGCCCCCCTGGTTTTGGAAATGATATTTCCAAAATCATTACGCCTTTCCTTCGCCGGGTCATGTCGTGGCAGAGCAGAACCGTCGCAGAGTGCTTCATCATGATAACTTGCTTCTTCAACTTCTCTGCACGATTTGACAGTTTTGACACCACTTCCTCGGAAGTATTTGAATCTATCATGCCCTCTTTTATTTAACCGCCCAAACAGTTCTCCTCCGCATCTCCTCTGCATTAGCACCCAAAACCCTCCTGCGCCACCATGTCTTCTCCCTCCTCTACCTCATCGGATCTTTCCACCCAGTCCTCTTCGTCTCGCGAGCCGACGCCGGAGCACAACCCGGCGGAGGTCCATGCGGCCAACACCCGCCGCGCCATTGCGGCCGGGAGGAGTCGACCATGACTTCTCCATCTGGTCGAGGACGACAAGTCCCTGACCGATGGGGAAAGCGATCTCCGCTTCGCCGACAAGGAAGGTGGAAGAAAGCGAGGATGATCGCTTCCCTGGGATGGGGCCTCCTCCGAGGAGGTGAAGGAGGAGGAAGAGGAGGATGACGACGACGACAGCTCCCCGACGAGCCGCCGGCCAGCGCCATTGCCCCTGGCCGGGGAATCTGAGTGACTTCGACACGACGACGACAACGACGACGACGAGGAAGATGAGGACAATGAAGGTCCGCCGGCGGCGCGAACAGCGACGAGGAACCGTCGGGAGCAGCGCCGACAGCGGCGATGATGGCGACGACGAGGGCAGCAACGGCCCGTAGATAGGGCCCCTAGCATAGGATCCGTAGAAGTAGGCGGGGCATTGTATCCCCTTTTGAGGGCAATCAGCCCTACTATGTAAGAAATCTCGCCTATTAATGAAGATCTTTTCCCCAATTTGATTTGCTGATTTCTTCTGAGTTCGATTGAGCCGATTCCCTCTGCCAATGCGTGATGAGCCGATAGCACCGCATCGGTCCTTTGAAATTCGCCCTTCCCTTCTTCAACTGACGATCTTCTAAATCTGGTCAGATAATGCAGGATTCTCAGGAAAACCTTTGAACTTTCCCAACCAAACTCGATAATCCTCTTCAGCACTCATCCTTTGTGAAGAAAGTTGCAAAGAAGGATCAGCCGATGGCATCCCAATCGGTTCTCTAAACAGAGCAAACAAAATATCCACCAGGCCTGCTGCCCTCGAGCCTTTGCCAAGGCAAAAACAGAAACGAGGACGTAACTTAGCTGAATTAGCCTAGGCTTGATCATGCAGAGCCAACCGATTTGCACATAAATCGGCTTCCTAAAGAGAGCTTTCAAGGCGAGCTGCCCCCGAGTCTCGCCGCTCTTAGCGCCCCTCATCGGTTCCTCTTGAGTCGATGGCCGCGCATCGGCTATTTTTCAATTCTGAAGTCGATGCCCTTGCATCGGCTGTAAAAATTTAAAAATTTTAGGCCGATTTGTGTATCGGCCCCCATGCTTAGTATTATCCATCTAGGTGCCCTCCCGAGCCGATTCTGTCAAGAGAATTGATGGTATCGGCTCTTCAGGTAGTCCCTGTTGGGTCAAACGTTGATCTCAGGCAGAATGGATGGTGAGGATAATTTTGGCCGATCGCAAGAATCGGCCTCCACGTTGCTTGCTCGGTGAAGGTTTAGTAATATCCCTTCAACAGTTTCGGAGGGCCGATCACAAGGATCAGCCTCGTCACGTTGCTTATCGACGTAGTCTTGCTACTCGCCCCGGCAGACAAAACCAGCCCAATCTCGACTTTAGCACATTGGTGTGCTTGCTCTGCCTCGAGTGCGCCGTGTAATCGTGGAGCTCTACACTGCCGGACGAACGAGCACCATGTTTGTGCCAGCCGATGTTTCATCATCGGCTTTCCTTTGCTTAGGCGCCACTCTTTTCTTTACCCTCTTCATCCAGGGTCCGCTGGACTTTCGCAGCCAAATCAGGTCGTGCCTTCCTCAGCGTATGCAAATATAATCTTTCGGCCTCCTCCAGACCGCGCAATCGCTGAACCCTGTTTTGTGAATGGCTGAGACCATCAGGCACCATCTTGGACGGTGACACCTATCTTCTTCGTCTTCCCCTCGTCTTCCGAATCCTCGAGATCTTCCAACCGAGGGATCTCAGCACGTCTGTTTTGTGGCGGGAGAGGTCCTAGGCGCTCGAACACAGACACGTTGGCTGCCTCCTTCTTTCTCTGGTTGCATTCTGGGCAGTTGCCGATTGTTGGTAATCGGCTCATTCCTGAATCCCAGCAGTGTCTGAAGAAAGGGCAGTCCCAATGCCTGTCCGTATTGTCCTGCTCCCTGGCGTGGCGCTCCTGCTGCTCCTCATCGTGATTACGCCGACGATGTCTTCTGTCGTTTCTGGCCAAACGGCCTCTTTCATCATCGTCGCTGTGTCGCTGGCGTTGATCATACCGACTCACGTACTTATTGAGGAGGTGATCAGAGAGGGGTCGTTGATATCTTATGTTCTTAACCTCTCGGACGTAGCGCTTGCCATCTTGACGGAGCCGATCGCATGGAGCGGCCCCCTCGTGTCCTTGCTCGAGAGCAGCTGTCCTCATCCCCGTCCTTCTCGGAGCGGTGTCCAAGCTCTACCATGCTGATGTTGGCTGCGAACTCAGGCTGGCACCCTCCGAGGTGGGCGAACTCCACCATGTTGACGGCGGGGAAGGGGTGTGTGTCGACCTTCATGGCATACTGGTTAAAAATTAGGCGTCCATTTTCTATTGCCATCTGGATCTGCTGACGCCACACCGCTCGTTAGTGGTGTGGGTGAACGTGTTATGCCACTTGCGTATGGCTTTCCGTTCAGCTCTTGCACCGTGGGAACTTTGTGGCCTTCGGGAATCTTTATATGCTTCTCCGCGAGTAAGAGATCGAAAATCTGCTCGGTTTTCGTCACGTCGAAGTCGAATCCTCTTGGAGGCCCCGCGGCTTCACCCATTTGCAGGTTACCGGGCCTGCAGCTCGAGTCCACTCAGCCACGCGACCTCTCGTTCTCCCGTAGCACCTTCATCTTCCACGCGTCAACCATGGTGACCACACGCTTGAATTTGTCCTGTAGACATCCGGGTGGCGCTGTTCATATGCTGACAGCTTCTGCACCATGTGCGCTAATGAAGGGTAGTCCGCTTGGGAGGCCACGTCCTGATCGATGATGATAGACCCACCACCGCCAACTCGATTTCTTCGCTTACGTGAACCGAATAGCATCGGTTCCTAACGGTCCTGAAGCGCTGGATGTATTCTCGACACTGTTTCCCGCGTCGTCGTACTTGTGCTAGATCGGCAATGCCAGCCTCGGAAGCCTGAGTGATATTGCTCATGGAACCGTTCTTCCACCAAGTCTGGACTGAGTTCGGTGGCAGCGACGTGTACCAAAGCCGATCCGTGAGGGACTGAGAAGTACCTCACGCGCAGCTCGTCCGACGCTGAGATCATGCCCAGCTGCGCCAAATATCGGCTCACATGCTCGATGGAGCTGGAACCATCTGATCCGCTGAACTTTGTGAAGTCCGGGAGCCGATATTTGGGTGGTAGTGGGATCAATTCGTACTCGTTGGGGTACGGCTTGGTATAGCCGATCGCCTTCCTCTTCGGCATCATGCCGAACTGATCTTTTAGAATCGTACAAATCTGATCCGCGGTGATGGCTGAAGGCGCTGAACCTTGAAGGTTCGCCGGGGTGGTGTACTTAACCAGCCATGCTTGCTTTTCCGGTTCTGAGCCGACTGCAGGAGCTGGGCTCGGGAGTTTTGTCGGGGTAGCGTATTTAGCTAGCCACGTTTGCTTCTCAGGTCTGCCTCCGACGTTCCTCCCGTTGCCCCGGTCCCTGCTATAGCAACCTGGTTCGAGGGTGCCCAGTGTGTCCGGCACGTATGCGCATGCGTATCCGTGCGGGATCTCCTTGGCGCGTCATGTAGGAATTGGTAGTCACTGGGGTCACCACCAATCTTGTAGACGACGTAGGCCGATGAGTTCGGCGCTTCGGGTGCTGCCAACGCGAACGGCAGCGGTGGACGGGACTGGAGCGGTATCGCTCCTTGGTGCGTCCCTAGAGCTGGCCCTGATGGAGAGTATTGATGGCTCATGACCTCCTGGATCACGCGCAGCGCAACGCGCTCCAACGTATTCACCAGGCTCTCAGAATGGCGGTGCAGCGAATGAGCCACCATGAAGTTTATCTCCTGACGCAGCGACCTGGTGCGTTCCTCCGACGGGGTGGATAGGTCCACTCCATCAAGCGCGCCTTCAGGTGAGAACCCCTTCCATCGATGCCATGGGAACGGGTCTGTGGAAAGAGCCGATGAGGTCGGCTTCGAGGAGGACTTTGACCTCGTCGTACTTCTTCTTGAGCTCGCCGGTGAGCTCCTCGTAGGTGACCGGAGTTTCTTCCGCCATCTCTGATGTGGATGGCGAGGTGGTTGTCGTTGAAGATTGTCCCACCGGCGCGTGCCAATGTGTTGACGTCGAAACCCACCGGCGGGCAGTGACTGGCCAACACCGTAGAGCCGGGAACGACTAGGGCTGCGGCTGGCCCCGTCCCTCGAGCGACGGCCCGCAAAGCCTCCCGGTCGCGCGCCGATGCAAATTGCAGGGCGTACCACCTGACCTATACCTGGTCAGGAAGGTGTGGATGATGCCTCGCTTAGTTTCTGTAGGCACACACGTACACGTTAAATACGAGCCTCGATCGGCTCTCAGGTTGTCGTGAATCGGCTCATGGAGCCGATCCACCCATGATTCGTCCAAGGTGGCCGAATATATGGTGGTCCTGCTTGATCAAGATAAAGCGTATGAGATCTCGACGATCTGGGGTTTTCACCGCATAATCGGATCATCCTACTCACGATTGGGCCTCGCGCTCACGCAAGGTAAACGTAAGCCAGCCCTAGACAAGGCCTAAAAACCAACACTAGGTTGATCCTCGAACGTCCCGTCTAGGGGCAGCAAACTACACCCTGCATGCCGCTGGATCCTCCAACCCTTTGTAAGGCCTAACTATTGCAGAGATTAAACTAATCCTTGATGAATCAAGGAGCGATCGTAACGGATCAGATCTACTAAACGATGATCAAGCGGGGTGCCGCACCCATGATGAGGTACAGGGACGGCTAGATGCGCAAGGTTGCACTACGAAAGCATATGATACTAGGAACAATGCTAACCCTAACACATCTATGATAGCTACGTTGCTCGCCATCAAAAAGGCTTCAGCACGAGCAACGCATGAACAACTAGGCAGGCTCGTGCTGCCTAGATCGCGAGATGCGATCTAGGCAGCATGGTGCTTACCGGAGGAACCCTCGAGACGAAGGAGTTGGCGATGCGCCGAGATTGGTTTGTGTTGAACGTTGGTTGTTGTTTATTCCATAAACCCTAGGTACATATTTATAGTCCAGGGACTTTCTATGTGGGCGTGCACTAACCGTGCACGAGACAAACTCTAACCTCTACGTAACCTACTATATAAAGATACACGGGCTAACAAGCCCAAACCTGATAAATAAGGCCGATTCACGTATTTCTTCCACGTACAATCTTCACGTCCATCTTGATCGCGGCCCATCTCTGACTTGGTCAAATTCTGGTGATAACAAGACGGGAGCACAATGTCCACCTATACAAGAGGTTTCTCTGGAGCTAGTCAGTGATATCATCAGATCTAGGAGGGGGACAAGGCAAAGTTAAAACATCACTTCTTCGATGAGGATGTAGCTGATATCATGCGCACTCCAGTTGGTCGGGCTGGCTCATTGGACTTCAGGGCTTGAGACCGCATAAGAGTGCCATGTTTTCGGTGTAATCGTCCTACCACCTTGCGGTTTAGTGAAAGAGAGAAGCTAGATGTACTACCGAGTTCTCTCGATCTAGCACAGAACAAAAAGATTGATTATCGTTGTGGACAACTCAAGTTACTCGAAAAAAACAAAGGTACGCGTTTGGCGGCTGGTTGAGAAAGGTTTAGGAATTGGGCACTAAACTAAGTTAGAGAAAGATCAAAGATGGCGTTATTTGTCTAGCATGCGGAAAATTGGAAAGTTTAGTGCATCGTTCTGGACATGTACCCATTCAGCTACTACTTTGTTCGACCTGGCTAATTAGACGAGTGATCATTTTGAGGCCCCTCCGAAGAGACTAGCGTGTCACGCAGAGCTCAAAGGGTAGCTCCTGGACTGGATTGGAAGAGTTATGTGGATCAGGTGTCGTTGATGTTCACATTGTTGTACAATCTTTGGAAAGTTAGGAATGATGCTAGAGAAACTCAAAAGTTGCAAGACCCGAAGGCAGTGGCGATGAAGATTGCTGCAACAGGTGAGGAGTGGTGCAACATCCATGCAAGTCCTCCAAAGCCAGGTGAAAATAAACAGGAGCACTAGCTCCCGCTTGAGCAACTTTGATGTAAAGTTAACACTCATTGAGCTTTCTGTCACGTAGGGGTCAACTGAGGGGGGGGGCATGGTCATTAGAGATCAGCATGGAGGTTTCCAAGCGGGAGCATGTGCCCACAAGTATAGAGGACCGCTGAAATCTTCGATGAGAAGTATTACCCAAATTTATAGTTTGACTCAAGGGGAACACAAGAATGTCATAAGACTTTAGCAACTGAGACTTCACTCTCAACCACACCTTTATATTAATAAAATCACAAAGCAAGTGTGATTTATAGCAGTTGGTTGAAAACATTGGAACAAACAGTAAACAATAGCAGCAGATTTCCAGTTTTCACCGGAAGTAGTGATGTGTAACTTTCAGTGGCTAAAGGCGTAGGCATGAGGTGATAGCGGGGTGTTCCATGAATGATATTGATCAAATAATGTAATCCTAATAACATAGCATTTATATCTAATTCAGTTGTGTATATGTGTGTGATCGAAATATAGTTATGCATACTAACCAAGAGAATTTGAGTAACATCTTTTGACTTGCCTACCAATTTCACCGAGGCCAACTTGGAACTACATGCAATCAAGGTCTATCCTTTCGAATAGTCCAGAATAAAGCATTAACACTTCATGACCGCACAATATTCTCAAACTATCAAGTATTCACATTGTTTCCCTAACAGTCACTTTAGGGTTCGCAGGTTCAACACAATAATAGGCAGTACACCTTGCAGATAAATACCAAACTCATATATATATGATGGGGAAATAGAAGTTCAGTACTGAAATAATGTCACTTGGGCCCTAGCAACAAGCATTGAACATAGCAAATGTGTACAAAAACTCATACATGAATATCCTCAAGTCAAATACCTCAAATCTCGATACATATAGATGAATACATGATCAATCTCATCCAATTCCCATCCACCTCACATGCCTACAGAGAACTACTCACACATCATGATGGAGAGTGAGCACATGGTTGTTGGTGATGATGTTGGTGGCGGTGATGGTGAAGAAGACTGATACGTCTCCAACATATCTATAATTTCTTATGTTCCATGCTAGTTTTATGGCAATACCTACATGTTTTGTTCATACTTTATAATGTTTTGATGCATTTTCCGGCACTAACCTATTAACAAGATGCCGAAGCGCCAGTTCCTGTTTTTTGGTTTCAGAAATCCTACACAGGAAATATTCTTGGAATTGGACGAAACAAAAGCCCACGGTCTTATTTTCCATGGAAGGTTCCAGAGCACCGAAGAGGAGACGGAGAAGGGCCACGAGGCGGCCACACCCTAGGGCGCGCGGCCCCACCTCCGGCCGCGCCGCCCTATGGGGTGGGCCCCTTGGGTGCCCCCCTGTGCTGCCCCTTCGCCTACTTAATCTCTTAGTCGCGAAAACCCTAGTACCGAGAGCCACGATACGGAAAAAGTTCCAGACACGCCGCCGCCGCCAATCCCATCTCGGGGGATTTTGGAGATCGCCTCCGGCACCCTGCCGAGAGGGGAATCATCACCGGAGGGCTCTACATCACCATGCCCGCCTCCGGAGTGATGCGTGAGTAGTTCATCCTTGGACTATGGGTCCATAGCAGTAGCTAGATGGTTGTCTTCTCCTCTTGTGCTATCATGTTTAGATCTTGTGAGCTGCCTATCATGATCAAGATCATCTATTTGTAATGCTACATGTTGTGTTTGGTGATCCGATGAATATTGAATACTATATCAAGTTGATAATTGATCTATCATATATGTGTTGTTTATGTTCTTGCATGCTCTCCGCTAGTAGAGGCTCTGGCCAAGTTGATACTTGTAACTCCAAGAGGGAGTATTTATGCTCGATAGTGGGTTCATGCCTCCATTAAATCTAGGACAGTGACAGAAAGTTCTAAGGTTGTGGATGTGCTGTTTCCACTAGGGATAAAACATCAATGCTTTGTCTAAGGATATTTGTGTTAATTACATTACGCACCATACTTAATGCAATTGTCTGTTGTTTGCAACTTAATACGGAAGGGGTGCGGATGCTAACCTGAAGGTGGACCTTTTAGGCATAGATGCATGCTGGATGGCGGTCTATGTTCTTTGTCGTAATGCCCTGATTAAATCTCATAGTAGTAATCATGATATGTATATATATGAATCTCTATTCTGTCAATTGCCCACCTGTAATTTGTTCACCCAGCATGCTATTTATCTTATTGGAGAGACAACACTAGTGAACTGTGGACCCCGGTCCATTCTTTTACATCTGAAATACAATCTACTGCAATCTCTATTCTCTGTTGTTCTTCGCAAACAAACATCATTCTCCACACCATACATTTAATCCTTTGTTTTCAGCAAGCCGGTGAGATTGACAACCTCACTGTTAAGTTGGGGCAAAGTATTTTGATTGTGTTGTGCAGGTTCCACGTTGGCGCCGGAATCACTGGTGTTGCGCCGCACTACACTCCTCCACCAACAACCTTCATGTGGCCTTCATCTCTTACTGGTTCGATAAACCTTGGTTTCTTTCTGAGGGAAAACTTGCTGTTGTGCTCATCATACCTTCCTCTTGGGGTTCCCAACGGACGTGTGCTTTACCGTCACAAGGAAGTTGTTGCCTCCACGCACAACAACTCTTTTTCTGGCGCCGTTGCCGGGGAGATCAAGACACGCTGCAAGGGAGTCTCTCACATCCAATCTCTTTACTTTGTTTATTGTCTTGTTTTGCTTTATTTTATTTTATGTCTTGTTTGCTTTCTTTATATCAAAAACACAAAAAATTAGTTACTTGTTTTTACTTTACTTTATTATGTTTGCTTAGTTTACTTTTATTATCATAAATGAATACTCCTGAGAATACTAAGTTGTGTGATTTCACTAGCACAAATAATAATGATTTTATAAGTACTCCTATTGCTCCACCTACTACAGCAGAATTTTATGAAATTAAACCTACTTTACTGAATCTTGTTATGAGAGAGCAATTTTCTGTGTTAGTACTGATGATGCTGCCCATCTTAAAAATTTTGTTGAACTTTGTGAAATGCAAAAGTATAAGGATATAGATGGTGATATTATAAAACTGAAATTCCTTTCTCCTTAAGAGGAAGAGCTAAAGATTGGTTGTTGTCTTTGCCTAAAAATAGTATTGATTCATGGACTAAATGTAAAGATGCTTTTATTGGTAAATATTATCCTCCTGCTAAGATTATATCTTTGAGAAGTAGCATTATGAATTTTAAGCAATTAGATAATAAACATGTTGCTCAAGCATGGGAGAGAATGAAATCTTTGGTAAAGAATTGCCCTACCCATGGACTAACTACTTGTATTATCATCCAAACCTTTTATGCAGGATTGAATTTTTCCTCGAGGAACCTATTGGATTCAGCTGCTGAAGGTACTTTTATGTCCATCACTTTGGGTGTTGCAACAAAACTTCTTGATGATATGATGATCAATTACTCTGAATGGCATACTGAAAGAACTCCTCAAGGTAAGAAGGTAAATTGTTGAAGAAACCTCTTCTTTGAGTGATAAGATTGATGTTATTATGTCTATGCTTGTTAATGGTAGATCTCATGTTGATCCTAATAATGTTCCTTTAGCTTCATTGGTTGCTCAAGAAGAGCATGTTGATGTGAATTTCATTAAGAATAATAATTTCAACAACAATGCTTATAGGAATAATTATGGTAACAACAACTATATGCCATATCCTTCTAATAATGGTAGTGGTTATGGTAATTCTTATGGTAGATCTGTTTTGCCTAGTGAGGAAAAGATACTGGAAATTGAAAGAACTACTAAGAGCTATATGCAATCACAATATGAGCAAAATCAGTTGTTTACTAAAACTATGAATGAACAATCTGCCTTGTTGAAAAATATAGGGAATCAACTTGAGAATTTGAATATGGAAATTTCTGGTTTGCAAACTAAGCTTTCAAATGCTGAAAACCGAATTCATACATGTCTGAGTCTTCCTTAAAATAAAATGGATGCTGATGAGGATAATGATAACAAAATTCTTGCTAAAACAAATGCTATCCAAGTTCGAATTAATGACAATATTAGAATGATGGCTGAATTGCATGCTAGGTGGGAAAGAGAAGAAAAAGAAAAACGTACTAAAGAGAATAATATAGCTAAAGTTTGGACTATTACCACCACTAGTAATGTTGATGCTTCACATGTTGCTAAACCTTCTACTATCAATAGTAAAATAATTGGTGTTGGCAATGTTTCTACTCCTAGTACAAAGCGTGCAAAATTGACTGAAACTGCTGAAACTGTTTGTGATAAAAGTGCTGAAATTTTTCAGAATGTTGTAGATCATAATGGTTTAGATTTTGATAGTTGTCATATTTCTTAAGTTATTAAGTTCTTATAAAAACTTGCTAGAAGTCCTAATGCTAGTGCTATAAATTTAGCCTTTACAAAACATATTACAAATGCTCTCATTAAAGCTAGGGAAGAGAAATTAAAACTTGAATCTTCTATTCCTAGGAAGTTGGAAGATGGTTGGGAGCCCATCCTTAAGATGAAAGTCAATGATTTTGATTGTAATGCTTTATGTGATCTTGGTGCAAGTATTTCTTATGCCTAAGAAAATTTATGATATGCTTGACTTGCCACCATTGAAAAATTGCTATTTGGATGTTAATCCTGCTGATAATTCTATAAAGAAACCTTTGGGGAGGATTGATAATGTTCATATTACGGTTAACAATAACCTTGTCCCCGTTGATTTTGTTGTCTTGGATATTGAATGCAATGCATCTTGTCCTATTGTCTTGGGAAGACCCTTTCTTCGAACTGTTGGTGCTATTATTGATATGAAAGAAGGAAATATTAAGTATCAATTCCCTCTCAAGAAAGGTATGGAACACTTCCCTAGAAAGAGAATGAAGTTGCCTTTTGATTCTATTATTAGAACAAATTATGATGTTGATGCTTCTTCTCTTGATGTTATTTGATTTGCACTTTTTGCGCCAAGCTGAAAGGCGATAAAGAAAAGCACTTCTTGGGAGATAACCCATGTTATTTATATTTTTACTACTATTCTGTTGAGTCTTGGAAGTTGTTACTACTGTAGCAACCTCTCCTTATCATGTTATTGTGCCAAGTAAAGTCTCTAATAGAAGGTTGATGCTAGATTTGGATTTCTGCGCAAAAACAGATTTGCTATCTATCACGAATTCGCGTGTTTCTCTCTGTAGAAGAATAAAAAAAATCAGCGAAAATTCATGCATGATCCTCAGATATGTACTCAACTTTCATTAGTTTTGAGTTTTTCCATCTGAGCAAGTTAAGTGCCTCAGAAAAATTCGTCTTTACGGACTGTTCTGTTTTGACAGATTCTGCCTTTTATTTCGCATTGCCTCTTTTCTGTGTTGAGTGGATTTCTTTGTTCCATTAAATTTCAGTAGCCTTGGGTAATGTCCAAGTGTTAAGAATGATTGTGTCCTCTGAACATGTGAATTTTTATTATGCACTAACCCTCTAATGAGCTTGCTTTAAATTTGGTGTGGAGGAAGTTTTCAAGGGTCAAGAGAAGAGGATGATATAATATGATCAAGAAGAGTGAAAAGTCTATGCTTGGGGATGCCCCCGTGGTTCATCCCTGCATATTTCAAGAAGACTGAAGCATCTAAGCTTGGGGATGCCCAAGGCATCCCCTTCTTCATCGACAACTTATCAGTCACTTCTAGTGAAACTATATTTTTATTCCGTCACATCTTATGTTCTTTACTTGGAGCGTCTGTTTGCTTTTATTTTTGTTTTGGTTTGAATAAATTTGGATCCCAGCAATCCTTGTATTGAAGAGAGACACGCTCCGCTTTTTCATTTGAACACTTGTGTTCTTAATTTTGCTTTAATGTTCATGGCGAAGGATGAAAACTGCTTCGTTGATTGCTATTTGGTTGGAATCAGAAAATGCTTCATATGGTTTTGAATAATTTGGTACTTGGCAAAAAATTTCAGCTCTCATAGATCATGTTTAAGCTCTTGCATCATGTAGTTTAAATCTATTAGTGGAGAACTACCGTAGAGCTTGTTGAAATTTGGTTTGCATGATTGATCTCTCTAAGGTCTAGATATTTTCTAAAAGTGTTTGAACAACAAGGAAGACAGTGTAGAGTCTTATAATGCTTGCAATATGTTCTTGTGTAAGTTTTGATGTACATGTTCATACTTGTATTTTCTTCAAACAACATTGCTAGCCAAAGCCTTGTACTGAGAGGAAATGCTTCTCGCATCCAAAAAACCTTGAGCCAAAACCTATGCCATTTGTGTCCACCATAACTACCTATATGTGGTATTTTTCTGCCATTCCAAAGTAAATTGCTTGCGTGCTACCTTTAAAATTTCATTCCTTTGTCTTTACAATACATAGCTCATGGGAAAATAGCCTAAAAAACTATTGTGGTGATGAATATGTTGCTATGTATCTTAGTTCTTATAAGTTCCTTGTTGAGCGGTAACCATGTTTCTGGGGACGCCATCAACTGTTACACCTTTGTTGAATATCATGTGAGTTGCTATGCATGTTCGTCTTGTCTGAAGTAAGGGTGATTTATCATGATTAAATGGTTTGAGTATGCATATTGTTAGAGAAGAACATTGAGCCGCCAACCAAAGCCATGTATCATGGTGGAAGTTTTCAGTTTGGACATTAATCCTCAATCTCTTATGAGAATATTATCTGTTGTTGAATGCTTAAGCATTAAATAGGAGTCCATTATCTGTTTTCTATGTTGTCCCGATATGGATGTCCTCAAGTTGAGATCTATCAAAACTGAGAAATCAAATGCGATCTATCTCCTTGGACCTTTGTACAGGTGGCATAAAGATACCCCTTTGTGACACTTGGTTGAAACATACGTAATGCAATGATAATCCATGGAAATCCGAGCTAATTAGGACAAGGTGCGGGCACTATTGGTATTCGATGCATGAGGCTTGCAATTTGTAGGAAGTTTTATGCATAACACATATGAATTATTACTACCGTTGACAAAATTGTTTCCATGTTTTAAAAATAAAAAGCTCTAGCACATGAGTAATCCATGCTTCCCTCTGCGAAGGGCCTTTCTTTTACTTTATGTTGAGTCAGTTTACCTACTTCTTTCTATTTTAGAAGCAAACACTTGTGTCAACTGTGTGCATTGATTCTTACATGTTTACTTATTGCACTTGTTATATTGCTTCATGTTGACAATTATCCATGAGATATACATGTTACAAGTTGAAAGCAATTGCTGAAACTTAATCATCCTTTGTGTTGCTTCGAAACCACTTACTTTGAATCTATTGCTTTATAAGTTAGCTCTTATGCAAGTCTTTTTGATACTTGTCTTGAAAGTACTATTCATGAAAAGTTTTTGCTATATGATTCAGTTGTTTAGTCATTATCCTTTTGTTAGCAATATATTGCTTCGAATCACTTCATTCATCTCATATGGTTTACAATAATGTTGATCAAGATTATGTTGGTAGCATGTCACTTCATAAATTATTGTTTTTATCGTTTACCTACTCGAGGGCGTGTAGGAACTAAGCTTGGGATGCTTGATACGTCTCCAACGTATCTATAATTTCTTATGTTCCATGCTAGTTTTATGACAATACCTACATGTTTTGTTCATACTTTATAATGTTTTGATGCATTTTCCGGCACTAACCTATTAACAAGATGCCGAAGCGCAGCTTCTGTTTTCGATGTTTTTGGTTTAAATCCTACACAGAAATATTCTCGGAATTGACGAAACAAAGCCCACGGTCTTATTTTCCGCGGAAGGTTCCAGAGCACCGAAGAGGAGACGGAGAGGGCCACGAGGCGGCCACACCCTAGGGGCACGGCCCCACCTCCGGCCGCGCGCCCTATGGGGTGGGCCCTCGGGTGCCCCCGCCTGCCCCTTCGCCTACTTAATCTCTCCGTCGCGAAAACCCTAGTACCGAGAGCCACGATACGGAAAAAGTTCCAGAGACGCCGCCGCCGCCGCCGCCAATCCCATCTCGGGGGATTTTGGAGATCGCCTCCGGCACCCTGCCGGAGAGGGGAATCATCACCGGAGGGCTCTACATCACCATGCCCGTCTCCGGAGTGATGCGTGAGTAGTTCATCCTTGGACTATGGGTCCATAGCAGTAGCTAGATGGTTGTCTTCTCCTCTTGTGCTATCATGTTTAGATCTTGTGAGCTGCCTATCATGATCAAGATCATCTATTTGTAATGCTACATGTTGTGTTTGGTGAGATCCGATGAATATTGAATACTATATCAAGTTGATTATTGATCTATCATATATGTGTTGTTTATGTTCTTGCATGCTCTCCGTTGCTAGTAGAGGCTCTGGCCAAGTTGATACTTGTAACTCCAAGAGGGAGTATTTATGCTCGATAGTGGGTTCATGCCTCCATTGAATCTGGGATGACAGAAAGTTCTAAGGTTGTGGATGTGATGTTGCCACTAGGGAAAACATCAATGCTTTGTCTAAGGATATTTGTGTTGATTACATTACGCACCATACTTAATGCAATTGTCTGTTGTTTGCAACTTAATACTGGAAGGGGTGCGGATGCTAACCTGAAGGTGGACTTTTTAGGCATAGATGCATGCTGGATGGCGGTCTATGTTCTTTGTCGTAATGCCCTGATTAAATCGCATAGTAGTAATCATGATATGTATATATATGAATCTCTATTCTGTCAATTGCCCACCTGTAATTTGTTCACCCAGCATGCTATTTATCTTATTGGAGAGACACCACTAGTGAACTGTGGACCCCGTCCATTCTTTTACATCTGAAATACAATCTACTGCAATATCTGTTCTCTGTTGTTCTTCGCAAACAAACATCATTCTCCACACCATACGTTTAATCCTTTGTTTTCAGCAAGCCGGTGAGATTGACAACCTCACTGTTAAGTTGGGGCAAAGTATTTTGATTGTGTTGTGCAGGTTCCACGTTGGCGCCGGAATCACTGGTGTTGCGCCGCACTACACTCCTCCACCAACAACCTTCACGTGGCCTTCATCTCTTATTGGTTCGATAAACCTTGGTTTCTTTCTGAGGGAAAACTTGATGCTATGCTCATCATACCTTCCTCTTGGGGTTCCCAACGGACGTGTGCTTTACCGTCACAAGGAAGTTGTTGCCTCCACGCAACAACTCTTTTCTCGGCGCCGGGGAGATCAAGACACGCTGCAAGGAGTCTCTCACATCCAATCTCTTTACTTTGTTTATTGTCTTGTTTTGCTTTATTTTATTTTATGTCTTGTTTGCTTTCTTTATATCAAAAACACAAAAAAATTAGTTACTTGTTTTTACTTTACTTTATTATGTTTGCTTAGTTTACTTTTATTACTGTTAAATGAATACTCCTGAGAATACTAAGTTGTGTGATTTCACTAGCACAAATAATAATGATTTTATAAGTACTCCTATTGCTCCACCTGCTACTACAGCAGAATTTTATGAAATTAAACCTACTTTACTGAATCTTGTTATGAGAGAGCAATTTTCTGGTGTTAGTACTGATGATGCTGCTGCCCATCTTAATAATTTTGTTGAACTTTGTGAAATGCAAAAGTATAAGGATATAGATGGTGATATTATAAAACTGAAACTGTTTCCTTTATACTTAAGAGGTAGAGCAAAAGATTGGTTGCTGTCTTTGCCTAAAAATAGTATTGATTCATGGACTAAATGTAAAGATGCTTTTATTGGTAAATATTATCCTCCTGCTAAGATTATATCTTTGAGAAGTAGCATTATGAATTTTAAGCAATTAGATAATAAACATGTTGCTCAAGCATGGGAGAGAATGAAATCTTTGGTAAAGAATTGCCCTACCCATGGACTAACTACTTGGATGATCATCCAAACCTTTTATGAAGGATTGAATTTTTCCTCGAGGAACCTATTGGATTCAGCTGCTGGAGGTACTTTTATGTCCATCACTTTGGGTGCTGCAACAAAACTTCTTGATGATATGATGATCAATTACTCTGAATGGCATACTGAAAGAACTCCTCAAGGTAAGAAGGTAAATTCTGTTGAAGAAACCTCTTCTTTGAGTGATAAGATTGATGTTATTATGTCTATGCTTGTTAATGGTAGATCTCATGTTGATCCTAATAATGTTGCTTTAGCTTCATTGGTTGCTCAAGAAGAGCATGTTTATGTGAATTTCATTAAGAATAATAATTTCAACAACAATGCTTATAGGAATAATTATGGTAACAACAACTATATGCCATATCCTTCTAATAATGGTAGTGGTTATGGTAATTCTTATGGTAGATCTGTTTTGCCTAGTGAGGAAAAGATACTGGAAATTGAAAGAACTACTAAGAGCTATATGCAATCACAATATGAGCAAAATCAGTTGTTTACTAAAACTATGAATGAACAATCTGCCTTGTTGAAAAATATAGGGAATCAACTTGAGAATTTGAATATGGAAATTTCTGGTTTGCAAACTAAGCTTTCAAATGCTGAAAACCGAATTTCATACATGTCTGAGTCACAAGCTTCCTTAATTAATAAAATGGATGCTAAACCTGAGGATAATGATAACAAAATTCTTGCTAAAACAAATGCTATCCAAGTTCGAATTAATGACAATATTAGAATGATGGCTGAATTGCATGCTAGGTGGGAAAGAGAAGAAAAAAAAACTTACTAAAGAGAATAATATAGCTAAAGTTTGGACTATTACCACCACTAGTAATGTTGATGCTTCACATGTTGCTAAACCTTCTACTATCAATAGTAAAATAATTGGTGTTGGCAATGTTTCTACTCCTAGTACAAAGCGTGCAAAATTGCCTGAAACTGCTGAAACTGTTTGTGATAAAAGTGTTGAAATTTTTCAGAATGTTGTAGATCATAATGGTTTAGATTTTGATAGTTGTCATATTTCTTAAGTTATTAAGTTCTTACAAAAACTTGCTAGAAGTCCTAATGCTAGTGCTATAAATTTAGCCTTTACAAAACATATTACAAATGCTCTCATTAAAGCTAGGGAAGAGAAATTAAAACTTGAATCTTCTATTTCTAGGAAGTTGGAAGATGGTTGGGAGCCCATCATTAAGATGAAAGTCAATGATTTTGATTGTAATGCTTTATGTGATCTTGGTGCAAGTATTTCTGTTATGCCTAAGAAAATTTATGATATGCTTGACTTGCCACCATTGAAAAATTGCTATTTGGATGTTAATCTTGCTGATAATTCTATAAAGAAACCTTTGGGGAGGATTGATAATGTTCGTATTACGGTTAACAATAACCTTGTCCCCGTTGATTTTGTTGTCTTGGATATTGAATGCAATGCATCTTGTCCTATTGTCTTGGGAAGACCCTTTCTTCGAACTGTTGGTGCTATTATTGATATGAAAGAAGGAAATATTAAGTATCAATTCCCTCTCAAGAAAGGTATGGAACACTTCCCTAGAAAGAGAATGAAGTTGCCTTTTGATTCTATTATTAGAACAAATTATGATGTTGATGCTTCTTCTCTTGATGTTACTTGATTTGCACTTTTTGCGCCAAGCTGAAAGGCGTTAAAGAAAAGCACTTCTTGGGAGATAACCCATGTTGTTTTTATTTTTACTACTATTCTGTTGAGTCTTGGAAGTTGTTACTACTGTAGCAACCTCTCCTTATCATGTTATTGTGCCAAGTAAAGTCTCTAATAGAAGGTTGATGCTAGATTTGGATTTCTGCGCAGAAACAGATTTGTTGTCTATCACGAATTCGCATCTTTCTCTCCGTAGAAGAATCAAAAAAATCAGCGAAAATTCATGCATGATCCTCAGATATGTACTCAACTTTCATTAGTTTTGAGTTTTTCCATCTGAGCAAGTTAAGTGCCTCAGAAAAATTCGTCTTTACGGACTGTTCTGTTTTGACAGATTCTGCCTTTTATTTCGCATTGCCTCTTTTACTATGTTGAGTGGATTTCTTTGTTCCATTAAATTTCAGTAGCCTTGGGTAATGTCCAGAAGTGTTAAGAATGATTGTGTCCTCTCTGAACATGTGAATTTTTATTATGCACTAATCCTCTAATGAGTTTGCTTTAAGTTTGGTGTGGAGGAAGTTTTCAAGGGTCAAGAGAAGAGGATGATATAATATGATCAAGAAGAGTGAAAAGTCTATGCTTGGGGATGCCCCCGTGGTTCATCCCTGCATATTTCAAGAAGACTCAAGCATCTAACCTTGGGGATGCCCAAGGCATCCCCTTCTTCATCGACAACTTATCAGGTCACTTCTAGTAAAACTATATTTTTATTCCGTCACATCTTATGTTCTTTACTTGGAGCGTATGTTTGCTTTTTTTTGTTTGAATAAATTTGGATCCCAGCAATCCTTGTATTGGAGAGAGACACGCTCCGCTTTTTCATTTGAACACTTGTGTTCTTAATTTTGCTTTAATGTTCATGGTGAAGGCTGAAAACTGCTTCGTAGATTGCTATTTGGTTGGAATCAGAAAATGCTTCATATGGTTTTGAATAATTTGATACTTGGCAAATTTTTTCAGCTCTCATAGATCATGTTTAAGCTCTTGCATCATGTAGTTTAAATCTATTAGTGGAAAACTACCGTAGAGCTTGTTGAAATTTGGTTTGCATGATTGATCTCTCTAAGGTCTAGATATTTTCTGGTAAAAGTGTTTGAACAACAAGGAAGACAATGTAGAGTCTTATAATGCTTGCAATATGTTCTTGTGTAAGTTTTGATGTACCTGTTCATACTTGTATTTGCTTCAAACAACATTGCTAGCCAAAGCCTTGTACTGAGAGGAAATGCTTCTCGCGTGCATTAAAAAACCTTGAGCCAAAACCTATGCCATTTGTGTCCACCATAACTACCTATATGTGGTATTTTTCTGCCATTCCAAAGTAAATTGCTTGCGTGCTACCTTTAAAATTTCATTCCTTTGTCTTTACAATACATAGCTCATGGGAAAATAGCCTAAAAACTATTGTGGTGATGAATATGTTGCTATGTATCTTAGTTCTTATAAGTTCCTTGTTGAGCGGTAACCATGTTTCTGGGGACGCCATCAATTACACCTTTGTTGAATATCATGTGAGTTGCTATGCATGTTCGTCTTGTCTGAAGTAAGGGTGATTTATCATGATTAAATGGTTTGAGTATGCATATTGTTAGAGAAGAACATTTAGCCGCCAACCAAAGCCATGTATCATGGTGGAAGTTTTCAGTTTGGACATTAATCCTCAATCTCTTATGAGAATATTATCTGTTGAATGCTTAAGCATTAAAGAGGAGTCCATTATCTGTTTTCTATGTTGTCCCGATATGGATGTCCTCAAGTTGAGATCTATAAAAATTGAGAAATCAAATGCGATCTATCTCCTTGGACCTTTGTAGGTGGCATAGAGGTACCCCTTTGTGACACTTGGTTGAAACATATGTAATGCAATGATAATCCATGGAAATCCGAGCTAATTAGGACAAGGTGCGGGCACTATTGGTATTCGATGCATGAGGCTTGCAATTTGTAGGAAGTTTTATGCATAACACATATGAATTATTACTACCGTTGACAAAATTGTTTCCATGTTTTAAAAATAAAAAGCTCTAGCACATGAGTAATCCATGCTTCCCTCTGGGCCTTTCTTTTACTTTATGTTGAGTCGTTTACCTACTTCTTTCTATTTTAGAAGCAAACACTTGTGTCAACTGTGTGCATTGATTCTTACATGTTTACTTATTGCACTTGTTATATTGCTTCATGTTGACAATTATCCATGAGATATACATGTTACAAGTTGAAAGCAATTGCTGAAACTTAATCATCCTTTGTGTTGCTTCGAAACCACTTACTTTGAATCTATTGCTTTATGAGTTAGCTCTTATGCAAGTCTTTTTGATACTTGTCTTGAAAGTACTATTCATGAAAAGTTTTTGCTATATGATTCAGTTGTTTAGTCATTATCCTTTTGTTAGCAATCTATTGCTTCGAATCACTTCATTCATCTCATATGATTTACAATAATGTTGATCAAGATTATGTTGGTAGCATGTCACTTCATAAATTATTGTTTTTATCGTTTACCTACTCGAGGGCGAGTAGGAACTAAGCTTGGGATGCTTGATACGTCTCCAACGTATCTATAATTTCTTATGTTCCATGCTAGTTTTATGACAATACCTACATGTTTTGTTCATACTTTATAATGTTTTGATGCATTTTCCGGCACTAACCTATTAACAAGATGCGCGCCAGTTCCTCGTTTTCTGATGTTTTGGTTTCAGAAATCCTACACGAAATATTCTCGGAATTGACGAAACAAAAGCCCACGGTCTTATTTTCCGCGGAAGGTTCCAGAGCACCGAAGAGGACAGAGAAGGGCCACGAGGCGGCCACACCCTAGGGGGCGGCCCCACCTCCGGCGCGCCGCCCTATGGGGTGGGCCCCTCGGGTGCCCCCCGCCCCTTCGCCTACTTAATCTCTCGCCGCGAAAACCCTAGTACCGAGAGCCACGATACGGAAAAGTTCCAGACGCCGCCGCCGCCAATCCCATCTCGGGGATTCGGAGATCGCCTCCGCACCCTGCCGAGAGGGAATCATCACCGGAGGGCTCTACATCACCATGCCCGTCCTGAGTGATGCGTGAGTAGTTCATCCTTGGACTATGGGTCCATAGCAGTAGCTATGGTTGTCTTCTCCTCTTGTGCTATCATGTTTAGATCTTGTGAGCTGCCTATCATGATCAAGATCATCTATTTGTAATGCTACATGTTGTGTTTGGTGAGATCCGATGAATATTGAATACTATATCAAGTTGATTATTGATCTATCATATATGTGTTGTTTATGTTCTTGCATGCTCTCCGTTGCTAGTAGAGGCTCTAGCCAAGTTGATACTTGTAACTCCAAGAGGGAGTATTTATGCTCGATAGTGGGTTCATGCCTCCATTGAATCTGGGACAGTGAGAAAGTTCTAAGGTTGTGGATGTGCTGTTGCCACTAGGGATAAAACATCAATGCTTTGTCTAAGGATATTTGTGTTGATTACATTACACACCATACTTAATGCAATTGTCTGTTGTTTGCAACTTAATACTGGAAGGGGGATGCTAACCTGAAGGTGGACTTTTAGGCATAGATGCATGCTGGATGGCGGTCTATGTTCTTTGTCGTAATGCCCTGATTAAATCTCATAGTAGTAATCATGATATGTATATGAATCTCTATTCTCAATTGCCCACCTGTAATTTGTTCACCCACATGCTATTTATCTTATTGGAGAGACGCCACTAGTGAACCGTGGACCCCGGTCCATTCTTTTACATCTGAAATACAATCTACAATCTGTTCTCCGTTGTTCTTCACAAACAAACATCATTCTCCACACCATACGTTTAATCCTTTGTTTTTAGCAAGCCGGTGAGATTGACAACCTCACCGTTAAGTTGGGGCAAAGTATTTTGATTGTGTTGTGCGGTTCCACGTTGGCGCCGGAATCACTGGTGTTGCGCCGCACTACACTCCTCCACCAACAACCTTCACGTGGCCTTCATCTCCTACTGGTTCGATAAACCTTGGTTTCTTTCTGAGGGAAAATTTGCTGCTGTGCTCATCATACCTTCCTCTTGGGGTTCCCAACGGTGTGCTTTACCGTCACAAGGAAGTTGTTGCCTCCACGCACAGCAAAGACCTCGAAATCTCCCTCTCCGACGTGGAGAGCAGGACCAATCAGACCCCTGAAATGAATATTGTGGAAGTGGTGGCGCTCTGTTTCGCGAAAAGCTTCGTGCTTCTGGATACCTAGGTTTTTCGGGTATACGCTGGGGTACGGCAAACGGGAGGCCGAGGCGATGCTCTAGGGCCGAAATAGCATGGGTGGTGCGCCCAGTAGAGGGGGTGCGCCACCTGTCCTATTTTGGGTCTAGTGATCCCTCTCGTGTGATTCCAAAACTTCAGGCCCCTTGTTTTGGTGAAAAACTTCCGTGGTATTTTTCCTCGATTTTATTTCCTGTGAAAACAGACAGAAATAACACTTTTGCTAAAAACAACGTCAGATTCAGCAGTTTTACCCAAGTATGGTGATATTCTAGAGCAAATCATCGAGCCAAGTACTTGAAAAAGTAGATACATTTGAGATGTATCATCATGCCATTTTTCAGCCATGTTGCTAATGCCAAGGGTGGTGAACTCATGTCGTGTGGACAAGGTCTGTTGCTTGCTAGAGATCACCAACTACGATGAGTAGTCCTGGAGATGGATAGTTCTAGGGTTGTGACAAAAGCTGGGTAAGGAGGATCGAGATAAGTCTCTCTATGGTCCCCTAGTGGAGGAAATAAAGCTTCTCCTGAAAGGTTTTGATGATGCCTCTGTTTGTGGGTTAAAAAGAAATGCAAATGGTGATGCACATGTGTTAGCGAAAGAGGGTGCGAGAATAAAATTAATAGGACTTGGCTAGATATCCCATCGGGTATTATTGTTAAGAACCTTGTATCAGATGTTTCGGTGAATGAATATATTTAGAATTTTCTCAAAAAAATCTGCAGTTGGCACCCAAAGTCATCACAGTTTGCAAACATACACAAG
This sequence comes from Lolium multiflorum, assembly GCA_030979885.1. Classification (NCBI taxonomy): domain Eukaryota; kingdom Viridiplantae; phylum Streptophyta; class Magnoliopsida; order Poales; family Poaceae; genus Lolium; species Lolium multiflorum. Next base: position 118,545,430 of record CM061750.1, read on the forward strand.
CTTGCAACATGTAAAAAAAACATATGAAAAACATATGCAACATCCAAAAATCACAAATGCCTAACCTATGCTTTGGGAATCAACCTCGCCACCCCAGGCTAACTAGCGATGAAACTGGAGTCCTACCGGTGCCAGATCAGGCAACTATAGACCTTTCCTCCCAATCTCCTATCTTCCTAGAGCTTCACGGTGCAAATTTTCTAGATCTCGGGATCCACCACATGAGGTCTCCCATGAAAAAAAGGGTATATGACCTTTAGCTCGGAACGAAGGAAGGGGAACTAGGGAGATGACAAAGGGGTCCCATAGAGGATACGCATGACTTAGCTTAGGCAATCGAGCATCGAGGGTATTGGGCAAAAAAAGTGGCAAGGTATGCGGAGCGGCGAACGGTCTTGCGCCCATTAAAGGCCTTTATCATCAGCAAGCCTCCTCCCCTCTGGCCTTGGTCGCTCTTTGAACAAGATTTGGGACGTGCTTACGTCAGGGGTTGGCGGAGCTGATAACTAGGACAAAGGGCACATAATCGACGCTACACTGATTCCCTCTGATCCTTGTTGGTCCATGCAAAAGGTGGTCAAAGCTGAGTTGAAGCTGAGTTACCGCTGATGCACCCTTTCCCGGGGTCAGGGGGAATCGTCATAGCTGACAGTTCCTTCCTGGAACCACGACTGCGGGGGTAGCTTCCCGGGGTCAATATCCGGCCTTTAAACAAGAGATCCATGAATCGTGAAAGCTCATAGGCGCACAGATTCGAACTCAATGGGTTCGGGATACCCTGGTTCTCCCTGAACCCAACAAAATTGTTATTGAATTTGGAAATTAAAAAATGAAAAAATCCAAAAAAGGTGGTATTGTTCATGGTGCACGGTTGATGTGCATGTGAACAGTACCCTTATGAACAGTGGAAATTGCTCTTGGAAAAAATGCAAGTAGTTACCGCCTCACGTAAAACTAATGCGAAATAGTTGACGCGACAAACTAGAATTACTGCCGAAAAATTATGCCCTGGTGAAGAATGAATGCTTGTAGTTTAATTACTGCTGAATTCGATTTTTTAAAAGTAAATCATCGATCCCACCTGATTAAGTGGGCACTTTCCGGTATCTATTCTCGGAGGCCTCATTTCGTACCGCAAACACGTATCCAGTGCACTAGATATCATTTTTTTAGTATGAATTTATGGCGGTGTGCTATATATGCTCTAATTATTGCATAGATGTGCAAATCTCTTTGGTATTTGTTTCTATGCAGAAATGGACACTTTCAAGAGAAAATCAAGGCCAATTAATGAATAATTATGAGTTGGGGTTATCACCAAGTCAACTAGGCCTTGGAGACAATCAACATGAAACTTAAGGACCTAAGATCGGGGATGACCGTATGGTCCATTGGTGGCTTCGCCTCATCAAACCGAGTATTTATTGTGAAGGCCCTAGGTCATTAGAGAGCTGCAGCACCGACAAAACACTAGTTTGCCGCTACAAGTAAGATCACCATCTCCACCGAAGCTTTGTCACCACCACCCTCGACTCCACCACCATCTGCCATCCCCCCTCTCATATACTTTGTACTATTGATTTCATCACAATTGGCGATATTTTAAGACTATGTACTATTTATATACTAAAGAATTATAATACAATGTTTATGATTGTTGATCTAATCATGTGTGAGTTAGTTCTCATGAGCTAAGGGCATATGCCTAGCCTTGCAGCAATAAAGTGCATCTCTTTTATCTATGGAGGTTGTGTAATTTGTTAATCAAGATTCATATATTGTTTATAGTCTTTCTTCCTCAATCACAAGATTTGACATGTACACCCAAGTTTGCAAAGATTGGTAAATGTATTAAGGTGAAAGTGGTAATAGTTGCATGATCCTACGCTTATGCGGTTATGCCAGGTGACAGTGGGTATATTGGTCGGTATTGTGTTCTCTATTTAGGGATTCCCAATGAAGTCAAAGATCTTAATGCTTTGTTTATTTATCTCAATTACTATGATGTCTGCTTGCTTGGAGGTCTAAGCTGGATAATTGTTTCGTAGTGTAAGCAGCATATGGTGCTATTAGGACGCATTGCCCACTATACTTTTTAATCTTTATTATGAATAAAAACATGTATTTTTATTTTTATTTTTATATTCCATTTCTTTATTGCACATCTACATGAAACCTTAGCCCTAGCCGTCGATCCAGGCTCTTTCAGCCGTCGATCGTCTGTTTGCCCTGATTCTTTCGTTCACCGACATATTTTGTCCTAAAAATCACTATGTATATGGCCCCGAAGAGCAACCGAATAGTTCTCGGGAGGGGAGCGTCGCACAAACACAGAAACACGAAAACGAAGGCTGCTACCGAGAATATTGGAGGGAGAAACTCCGTCGGGATCACCGCCGGAGGGATCTCCACATTCTCCAACGTCTTCATCATCACCATGATTAAGGGAGAGTAGTTTATCTCTGGACTACGGGTTTGTGGCAGTAACTTGATCTATTTCTCTCATGTTCTTCATAGTTCTTAGTGTCATATGAGTTGCATAACATGATTATGGCCATATTTGTAATACCTATGTGGCAGATCCTTATTCTATGATATTGTGCTATGATATCTGATCATATTATGTGTAAGATGTATTGATAGATGTATATTATGTACCCCTTCTTAAGTATTTGTTCTGATCCAACATCTATGCAAGAACATGTGTAGGGTGATGTGTGTATTAGATGGAGTAGTATGGTTTTACTGATTGAATAGTGACAGCAGATTCATGATCTATTATGGTTTTGATTATGGCCATATTTGTAATACCTATGTGGCAGATCCTTATTCTATGATATTGTGCTATGATATCTGATCATATTATGTGTAAGATGTATTGATAGATGTATATTATGTACCCCTTCTTAAGTATTTGTTCTGATCCAACATCTATGCAAGAACATGTGTAGGGTGATGTGTGTATTAGATGGAGTAGTATGGTTTTACTGATTGAATAGTGACAGCAGATTCATGATCTATTATGGTTTTGCCTTTTCTTTTGCTACCTCACTAGGGATAAAGTGAATGCATGTGCTATGTTCGTCACGTGACAAAAGTGATGATCTTGTTTGTTCAAGGTAGCATATTTGATATTCAAACATCAGGTTAAAGTTCTTATGGCTATGCTCTGTTAATTATTAATACAAGATTGCATGAAGTTTTCTCTTTATTGTGGAGTATAAGAGAGATGTGTTGCATCATCTCTATGTTAGGACGTGATGCCTATATGAATTCTGATCTTACATATACTATTATTTCCACCTTCATATCTCATTGATGAATTGTTATTTGTCCACCACAACTTAAAGAGAGAATAGTCAAGTGAACCCATGAACCCCAGTCCACCTTTTATCATAAAAAACACCTTTGTATTTTTTTAACTTGTTTTCTATTTGCTGCACTATTTTAATCTAAAAATACAAAAATATTTACTTTTCTTATTTGCATCCAAAACACAAAAACAATCAACCTCTTTACATTTTTTACTTAGTTATTTTTATCTAGTTTAGTTTTACTTGCTTATTTCTACTTGTGCTTATTTACTTACACGAAACCTTGTGCTTGACAACCACACGGTGGAGTTGGGGACACAAGACATTTATTTTACTTGCAGGATTGATAGAAGAAGGGAGAAGCGTATACTCTTTGTCCAGTTCCCCGAGAGTTCAATATAAACCCTCGAGTCCCAACGTATCAAGATCTTTTGGCGTTGCTAATAGTCGTCATCAGCATCCAAAACCCCCAAAACAATCAACCATTTTACTGTTTTTTACTTAGTTACTTTATTTTATCTAGTTTTACTTGTTTTATTACTACTTGTGTTTTATTTACTTATGCGAAATCTTGTGCTTGACAATCACACGGTGGAGTTGGAGACACAAGGCTTTATTATACTTTGCAGGATTGCTAGAAGAAGAGAGGGAGATGTACCTATTTGCGTAGTTCCCGGAGAGTTCGATATAACCCTTGAGGAACCCTTGTGGGAAAAAATGCTTCCTGAACTACACACTCTGCACTTAGAGTCCCAACGTTTCAAAAGTTTTTGCTGGTGTTGTAAAGCTCCATCAAGACCTAGTGAGAGTCGAGATGCTCTAAGAGCATCTCCATCGGCGGCCCCCAAATAGGCGCCGGCAGCTGCGCCGACACTCGTATATTGGGGACAACGACACGCCGTTTGGGGAAGGGTTCCCTACACTGCCGGCCCCAATAGGGCGGCCACAATAAAATTGAAAAATTCAAAACCCCAATACGATTCTATTAAGCTTGAAACCACGCCGACGATTTATTGAACGCATCGGTGTGAACTTAATTGTACTGCCGGTCCCTAAATAGCTGTCGGAGACGATATTGGATTCACCCGTGGAGATCCTCAAAAATCATGTAGGCAACCAAATGATGCAGAAACAAACGTTAGACTAGCCACAATAGGAGTATCATAGGTATCATGCATGCCATGTAAGCAAAAATCTTATGTGACACATTAATTAATTAATGAGGTTAATTAATTAATGAGGAGAGAGGTGAGAGTAGTATGTAGATACCGTATCATAGCAGGTAAAACTAGAAATTTTAGTAGCAAACACATCATGTACACATATTTGCATTGAGATTGTATAAAACATTAAATATGATGGAACTATAATATTAATTCATGATACTATGCATTGTAGTTAATGTATCATAGACTAGTATTATACTATATGATACTTCCCATTGTGACTCGCCGCGGTTCCAGAAATCGGAACATTGTTTTACGTGTCGTGATCGTCTTGCTCCTGCGGTCCTGCTGTCCCGGAAATCGGAGATAATTGCATATTGCTACCACAATTGAGGCTAGGGCTTCAAAAAACTACCACTTTTCCGGTTAGTTCCAAAAAACTACCACTTTTGCGTCTAATTGCTTCAGAAAACTACCAATTGCGTGTAACACTCGGTTTGGTCCAATTTAATCATGTTTCTCACAGAGATGACCCACCATTTGATCAAGTTTTCTATCTGAATGACATGGTGGGCCATCTCTGTCAAAAACTTGATCAAATGGGCCAAACCGATTGTTACACAGAACTGGTAGTTTTTTGAAACCATTAAACGCAAAAGTGGTAGTTTTTTGCAGTTGACCTGAAAAGTGGTAGTTTTCTGAAGCCCTAGCCGCAATTGTGGTAGCAATATGCAATTTTCTCCGGAAATCGGGACGACCTTTTTCCACGACCTGCGCCGTTGGGTAGTTTCGGCATAATAAAGTGCGCACGTCTCCCAAAGCCAAACCCACCAATTGCTTCTTCTAGGTTGTTCTACTATGTCAAGCAGGAGCCGCCGAGGAGGCGGCCGCACCCGCGGCGGCGGCGGCGGCGGCGGCGGCCGCGGAGACGGCGGCCGCGGCGACGGCGGACGGGGGCAGTTCGACGGGCTCGCGCCGGGAAGCAGCCTCAACGTCTCGTCGGGCACGGCCTTCTTCGCCAACCAGGACAGGATGGGCCGCATGAGTACGTGCGGATACCACCAGCTCTCGTTTCTCCTTCCCCATTGTTTTGCTCTTCGATCCTTTCGAGCGGAGATTCTCTAATGGACGCCGCCGCCGCCGCTGCTGCTCCTTGCTGTGCATCCAGGTTCCGACCAGAGGGAAGGGCTGGATCGCTTTCTCAAGACGGGGATCATGGAACGCCATATGGCCGAGACGGGCGTCGACCCCAGAAACGTCTGGAGTGAGAATCCCCCGCTCTCCTGTCTCGCCCCCTCCGCCGAAATTGCCTTGCTTTTTTTTATTCGTTGCGAGATTGGGGGTTTGGCTGCCTTTGTTGTGTCAACATTGGCCGCGTCGTTGACGGAATTTCAGTGAGTAGATAGATAGATGGTTTTAACTTATACTAGTAGGTTTCCTTGTGTCCAATCTGACTGGCGGTTGCGGAATCATGTTCCATTTCTCTGCACGAGCAAGTGATTGTGCTTGGGGATAGACGCTTATGTATGTAGTTTGTACAAGCGCCCACGTATTTATTTGGTGAATCTAGTAATACTAGTAGGAAAAGGTAGTATTTCAGTTCGTACTTGTTGGTGTTCGTACAGCAGTTGCTGTAGATGCAGGCGCAGCTTCTTGATACTCATGAGTTGTTACTGAAGTCGGTAGCTGTTACTTTTTGTGATTTGCTTCAATTTTCTCCAACAAGCTTTGAGCCATGCCTCTTGAAACAAAATGTTAAAATATGAATTGGACTTTAAAGAAGTATGTTCCTTAGTGATGTTTTTTTTTTTTTGGAATTTGTGTTTTGAAGGGATGGTTGACACTATTTTTTTAGGCGGAACAGTGAGGAAATTCCCCACTGCTGTTTTTATAAATTAAATTAAATTAACAGACTGTAATTATGTACAAGGTTAACCAAGCTAAAAGAAACTCAAAAAAATAAAACTATCCAGTTTTCATTGCTAAGTCATTCTTTATAGTTGACAGTAACAGTAGTGGAGTCAGGATTAAAATAATTGGTGTACAGACATAAAAGTAATCCACTTGACCAAGTTTAATTTCACACCAAGTCGTTGCTACAGAAAGCATATCACGCTCTAAAATTCTACGTGTCCCACAAGGTTCTCAAATTGGAACATTTCCTCTTCATGTTTTAGGTGCTTTTCCTTGCATTTGATAAAAACACCCGATCCAACTTATTCCATTCTATGTCTGTGTACTAGTAGCACAAAAATCAGCAAGACCTTGAATAATGGAGAATTTAGAAATTGACTACAAAGGAGTCGAAGGAAGTTACCACTGTCTGATGCATATCTGAATTTTCCAGCCCAGTCTCCCAAGTCGGTTCTCACTGCTGGTCGTGGCACCATGTCAATGTGAAGCTGTTCTATATGACCAGTCTGCTTGTTGTGTGATGTTGCAATCTTGGGCTTCATAAGAGTTGAGAGGTGGGAGTTGATTGGGACTTTGGGGGAGAAAATAGAGGAATGGTAGTTCAGGAGCAGAGTGGAACAAACTCGTTTTTGTGTCCATTTATTCTTTTGGTAATCTGTATATTTTACAGCGTTAATCACTATACTTCCAAAATTAATGGTTGTTCTACAGTTGCTCCGCCCACGATACTTGATAACCCGGATAAGGACCCCAGTGAGTCGACTGACCCTGCGGAGATGGAGGACTTTGGACCACTCCATGAGGCAGCATGCACGGGGAAAATTGATACATGCAAATACTTGGTGGAGGAGCTTGGGTTTGACATCAATTGTGAAGCTAATAATGATTCGGGTATGTGCATGTATTCTTCCTGGATTAAATGTTTTTCCATTTATTCGATTTTGTTGGTAACTTAAAAGTAAGCTGTCATATGTGATGTAAACATTATTCTGTGTGTTCCTTGGAATTCCACATCTTGATGCTCTGGTTTCTCATACCATCTTGATGCAAACACTGATAATGTGGGCTCTTTGCTTGTTATATGTGTTCTTTTCTCCATTCTCTTCTGTGTTCATTTTGTTCACACGCTTTTGTCCTGTACTGTCTCTCTTCACACTGTTATGTTAGCCCGCTGCAATGTGGTTTTGGCCCATAAGAAGTCCATGCATATGTTTTTTTGTGCATAACATTTTCTCAGTCCCCTCTGCAAAGCTTAATGCATTTTATTAATTTAATTTTCTTCAGTATTTCTTTACATGATGTGACCATGGGCAAACACGTGAATTTAAGAACTCCATGTAAATGAATGCTAAATGCGCGGATGGGATTTATGAATGGCAGTTCCTTCTCCATATAAATCTGCAAAGTGATTTATGTTTCTAGCATTGCATCTGGTATGCGTTTCTTCCAAATTGCTGATGGAAAAGTCCCCTTTCAGGATTTTTTTTCCCAAGTGTTGCTTTTTGTATGGCAAAGTTGTAATTGCGGTCTGGTATACTATGACGTGTTTATGGAACTTTGTGATGGTCTGGTAAGATTTCTATGTATGATCTGATTGACTTGCTTCTTTGTAATTCTTGGCAGGCATCACACCTTTAGCTTGTGCAGTGTTGCGTGGCAAATCAATCACTGTGAAGTATTTGCTTGACAAAGGGGCTAATCCCGATAAGCAAGACAACAAAGGCTTTGCTCCTCTGCACTACGCTACAAAAGAAGGTTCTCTCTCTGCACCTGTTAATTGTTAACACTTTATATATTTACTAATTCATCGCACACCCAAGGAAGTTCTAAATATTGCTGTTTATCTATATGACTATATGTGAAAGTCCATGCCTGATCTTTGTTACTAATGACCATCCTCACTTTGTTTCTAATTGCAGATTTACATGTTTGTACTTAAAAGACTGATAGTATATTATATCTGACACACGTAACATTCCTCATGGATTTATTTTTTTCCACATTTTTGGCTCTTTGTACTCTCTGGAATGACATTGAATTCAATCATGGCTTTACCTGTTATTTCTTCAAGGTTGTCATGTGAATCACGGTATATGTGCATATCTTGAATGGAACACACTTACTTGAGTGATATAGCCCTGATATATTTGTGTCCACTCCATTCTTCCTAACATAAGAATGTCTAAAATGAAGTATTATTCTAAAATTACCGCTTATTTTTCCTTTTTTTTCATAGGGATGGACCGACTGGTTCGACTCTTGCTGTCTAAAGGAGCTAGTGTTAATGTACTCTCTTGTGAAGGGACGCCACTACATCTTGCTGCCTCCTATGGGAAGTCTGGGATCATACAGATCTTGTTGCAACACAATGCTGATGTAATAAGCAATTTAATATATAGCAGTGGAGGAGCATTACTACATATCTGTGTAACTATTTTTCTTTTACGTTTCAAATGACGTTTTCCCTAAAAACTTGTAGCCACACAAGGTCCTGGCAGATTTAGGCACTCCCATGGCTGCAGTTCTTTCTGTTGCTTCCGGAAGAGTTAGTGAGTCTGCTGTTTTGAAGTGCATGAAACTCCTTGTCAAGGTCTGGTAGACAATTCACCCTCTTTTTTTCCTTTATCTTAACTGGTGCAGGAACCCAGTGTGGATTCTTTACCGGACTTCTTTATTTTATGTGACCCGCAAATTTCATAACATTAACTTGTATCCACAGGCTGGTACTAATTTGAATTTCACAAATCCTGATCCTCCGTTGGTGATAGCAACTAGCAAAGACTTATCTGGTTGTGTTGAGTATTTGTTGGAGGCTGGTGCAAATGCCAATATTCCGAGCAATCATGTAAGTCTTTGGCTCTTGCTAATTGATGTTGTTACTTGATTGTCATTCTTCTTGGTACTTTGTCAACTGATATTGGTGCGATTTTGTTTTGTCTGTCACTATGAAATTTCTCAATTTCATAGTGAGAGATTATACACAGCTATATGGGCCTAATGAGCTTTTACTCTACACATACAAGACAGGGGGTGGGCATAAAAAACCGAAACCGAACACCGAAACCGAATTAACCGGAACCGAAACCGAATACACCGAAACTAAATTAACCGAGACTCATTCCGTTTAGTAAATGTGATAAACCGAATTTTAATAGATAAATTCGGTTTTGATCCTCAGTTAACCGAAATACCTAGAAAACCGAGATATATACACATAAGAAAACAGAAGGTATTATATACACCAAACTACCAGAGATCAGAACCTTTCGCGTACGAGGCTTTCGGTGTCGTAAGTGCTTGCTAGCTTATGCTATTGCAACCATGCATGCAAAAGCCCACCAGGCCAGCCCTTAGCTAGCACGCACGTACTGCACCTCTAGCCTTCATGTATGTACTCATCCATGATCCATCTAGTTTACACGCATATATCCATGTATTTTCGTATGCTTTCACGTTGGTTTAAACTGGGCATTTACTTGATTAATTGGCACATTGATGTACCACGTACATGGTTGTTTCTAGGAGTAGTAGCGTGTGCATGGTCGTAACTCACATGTCCTGGTCAGGGTTCTGGTCTAGCTTACTGCGTGCCACCACACAGACATATCAGCGCTGTTATTTCCTATCAAGCTATACGTTCAGTTAATTCGGTTAAAACCGAACACCGAACCGAATTATTGGTTAACCGAACTACCGGTGAACTAGAAAACCGATATAATTTCGGTTATCATTTTCCATTACCCGAATTACTTAAAAAACCGAACCAAATTTTCGGTTAAAACCGAATGCCCGGGCCTAATACAAGAGATACACATAAACTATAACTAATACTCTTAACATTGTCGACTCTTGGAGCAAGGGAAATGCTATATCTTGATAATTACATTGTTTTGTTTCTAAGATGCTAACAAGATCGACCATATATGACTTCTGTTGACACATATTGTGATCATGCTCCATAAATATCTCTGCCTTCTGTTTTTCACATAACAGGGCTGTATGACACCAATAGAAATCGCTGCAAACTCTGGCAGAAGAAACCTTGTTGAGATTCTATTTCCGTTCACTTCACCCATTCAAACTGTGTCAAACTGGACTGTTGAAGGAATCATTGCCCATGCAAAATTAAGGAAGAACAAGGTACGAACCAAATTATAAGCTCAGTTATTCGACGTTCTGATTTGTGGCACCTTATATTTTACCGTTCCTAAGATTAAATGTGTCTTTTGTTCTCTTTGGTCTCGTCTATACGTATTTTCACTAAATTGGAGCAGCTAAATAAATAATATGTGAAATATAAACTAGAGATATCAGTTACTTGCACATTGTCACCTAGTCTAGAAAACAAAACAGTAAGCTATGAATACACAACAGAGAAACTGTGGTCAATACTCAATAAGGAATCTGATATTGAAACAGAATGTGCCAGTATCTGCTTGAAAGAAACCAGAACATATATAGGCTGTTAATGGAGATAAAATTGTGTTATTCACTCATGCAAGCCAGTTAAGGAATTTTGCTGCACATATTCACTGCTTTTGAGTTGTTGTCATTTCAATTTTTTTTGGAATCTGTGGTTTGGACTGAGGTATCACAATTAGGGGAATTCTGATTGTTTGTGGACTCCCTCCGTAAGATAGGAGGCGTCACATAGGAGGTGGCATATAATTTGAACGGAATTGTCTCGTTTAAGGTGGCGCGGGTGACAGAAAAGCGACGATCTTCCAATTCTGCCCTTGGTTCTGATTCAGACCGAGCGCACCAGGCGAGGTAGGAGTTGTTAAGGTTCATGCACTAGCCACTTGAACCAAAAGTCCGAACTGATGGAAAGGGTTAGGCAAAAAGTCCGAACTGATGGAAAGGGTTAGGCAATCTACTTATACACTTCACAACACCCCCACTCGCGTGTGACGGGAGAAGAGAAAGTCAACACGTGGAAGAAGAAGAGCACACCGAAACAGGGCATCAGCGGTGGCTAAAGAGGGGGCAACAACAATTTTGGCTTGAAAACCATGTGAAAGCCAGGATTTGAACTCGAGACCTGGGGCTCTGATACCATGTTAAGCTTCATGCACTAGCCACTTGAACCAAAAGTCCGAACTAATGGAAAGGGCTAGGCAATCTACTTATACACTTCACAACAGGAGTAAGTGCTCTAGCCGTTTCGCATGCATGCCACACTTTCTCTCTCCTTGTACGCGTCGCCTCTCTGCCTAGACCCAGAGCGCATCACTGGTCCCTAAAAAAAGCCATCAATAATTGCTCGCAATTGGCCTTCCTAGCTCTTCTTCCTCCTCAACAGAAAACTAGTATGGCCACCTCCTTCCGTCCCATGAATAGCTGGATACCCCTTTCTCTACCTATGATCCACTATTACAAGGCCATGACGAGTCTCGATGAAACAGCCAGTGTCGTTTCCCACCATCTCTTGCTTGACTCGGACGCAGCTGCTCTTGTCAGCAAGTCGTATCCGGCATTCCTGCACATATGCCGAATTGGACGCCGTTGGCTGTGAAGATGCCTCAGACGTGGAGGATGGCATGCTAGAAGCTGCACTGGGTGGCGCGCGTCCATGCCCTAGTTAGAGCTGTCCGTTTGTCCGTTTTTATACCTGTTGAGGAAGAGCGCCATCACAAAAAGTATTTGAATCAGGTGCCAGTCTTTGAAATCGGTAGTTGCTGGTCCCAAATCCTTAAATTGGATTGAATCTGGCGCCATTATTTTTACCTCTGTGATTTATTTTTGCTGTGGCGACCCGGGGGAGCTCTCCTGCCTCGCCATGGCCAATAGACATGGTTTGCATACAGGGCAGCTCCCCTTGGCCAATCCATTGCATATGCCATGCTCGGAGAGAGCTAGACACACCGTGGATTGTGCGGAGAGAGAAAAGATCAAGCTAGAGATTGGGGCGTGGGGATCAAGGGATAATGCGTCGGAACTCACGCGTATTTCGGTCCAACAATCGTCTTTTGCATCTCTGTCTTGGTTCCAGTGCAAAATTTTATGCGCCACCTCCTCTTGGACGGAAGGAGGTAGTATAACGAAACTACTCATGAGTTCAAGTGGTAAAAGTTGTTTCTCTGAAGAAATTTCTCAAATTTTCTAGTTTGAGTTTTGTGAGTTGTTAAGCTTCTCCATGTTCGTTAACTTGACATTTTTATGTATCATGGTGGCCTGCTTGATCATCAATGATTAGAGCGAGCAAAGTGATAAAGATAGCAATGTTCAGCTGAAATCAAAAGCAGAAAAAGCAACCAAGAAAGAGGATTCTAGGGCAACGAACCCTTGTTCAAAGGTAATACCATTGCACATATTCCCTATAGGAAACCTGCATAAGATATGTACTGCTAATATACATGTCTTGTCTTTTTTAATGGTATATGATAAGGGAGATGATAAAGATAAGAAGGCTGAGCTGAAATTACTTGGTGCAAAAGCAGTGGAGCAGAAGGACTATGCTAGTGCATCAAAATTCTACAGTGAGGTAGCATACTGTTGTGCCGTCATATTGTACTACGAGACTGCTTTCTTAGTTCTATATTTGTAGTTCATAGTTAACTATAGAGCATGAAAGGAATACATTATGGTTTGGCTACTTCAGAGGGATTGTGCTTTTGTTTTGAGAATCAAGCATACAATTTGCTTTGATGCAGGCAATCGAAGTGGATCTTGAAGACGCAACGCTGTATTCGAATAGGAGCCTCTGTCATCTAAGGAGGGGTGAAACAGATGATGCTTTACTTGATGCTAGTACTTGCATAAGGCTCCAGCCTGATTGGCCGAAAGGATACTATCGGAAAGGAGCTGCCCTCATGTCGCTCAAGGTCAGATAAAATTGCAATTTGATATTCTTTTGCTGTTATACATGTCATGCCCTGTGCAGATAATCTGCTTCTTGTTTTTATCCCTAGGAGTATAAAGATGCATGCGATGCATTCTTGGCTGGAGGGAAACTGGATCCTGCAAGTGCGGAGATCCATGATGCATTTTGGTAGGCTTTCCATCTGTTGCCTTTGTTTTCTTGAAAATATTTCCTAAGGAGTATGCATTGCTTAAACAGTACCAGGTTTTGATTCCAAACATTATTTTTTTTCATCTTATTTTTTTGAAACTTCAACAGTAGGAAAGGCCCCTACCTCTTATATATTTTTGATCTGTGTTATTATGCATATTATTCTGTCCAGAGTTAATGTCATAAAACATGTTTTGTGAATCCCATTTCTTGTGCGCCTATCAGTTTCTGTTAACTTGTTTTTCTCATGGTGTATATAGTGTTGCAAGGATATGTTGCGCCCCTATAAAAAATAATTAAGGAAGCTTTGAGTTATAGCAGTATTAAATATTTATTCCTTCGGCATGGTAGTAGGTACCTTCCAGGTTTCTTAACATTTGTTACATCTCACATTTTCAGGGAAGCAGTTGAGGCAATGAAGAAAGAATATTCGGCTCGACAAAATTCCAAGTCATCTGATTAGAGCTTGGGCGAGTTCCCTGCTGCTGGGTTTAGTGGGCGCTTGCTGGCTTCCTGTTTTGTACACTTCTGATGAAGTGGCGGTTTCTTTTTTTGGTCTAAACATACAGTGAAATGGTGAGAACGCTAAGTTCCCCGAAACCGCGACGTGCCTTAACCCATTGTGAAACACTTGGTGGCTGTGGTCCTCTCTGTTGCCATGGCTGTTTGTGTGCGCACTTTAATTTACCATTTACGTTTCCTACCATGATGGATTAGGATTGCAAGAGTTTGCTACGTGATTTTTGTACAAAGATTGTAGGAAGGTACATAGTTGAGTGCTCAATTCGTTCAGAGCTAGGGAGATGTTGTCTATCACAGGCTTATGGCGTTTTTCCCATCCTCTGTTCTTGACGAACTTGTAGACTGCCTCAATGTTACCCACCTTGTGGCAATACGTTCAGTGCATCTGTGATTACTTTTGAGATGATGTTAGGAGTGTTAAAGCTGCTTATGAAATCGCTCAAGACTCTCCCTTAGCTATCTGGAAAAGATTAATTGTTCTTGTTGCTGCACCATTGAAATTCCTGAAGAATTCGCAAAGCAACATGAGTAAGCTGAGAGTTACTTTTCAGCCGACCTCGAATAACCTTGAGGTGTTTGAGATTTTACTCGGCAACATGAGGAAGATCACCACAGTCCGATCTTGATTAACCTCTTTATTGACTGGCTATGTGATTGTTTCGTTGAGATTGAAGACTTATGGAGGGTTTCGGAAATTGAGATAGCAGGAAACATGAACAAAAAAATATGATTTGGGGGGTTAGATAGCCCTATACATACTCAGGAGTGCGCGCTAGGGCTTGAACTTCGGGCGGATAGGGTAGGTATTGGCACCTCTAGCCATATAGGGGGTTTATAAATTCTTCAATATGCTGATGATACAATTTTATTTATAAAACATGATCTCGATAAAGCTTGAAATTTAAAGCTAATTTTGGCAGCTTTTGAGCATTTATCGGGACACAAAATAAACTTTCATAAAAACGAATTGTTTTGTTTTGGCGACGCTCAGGATTCAGTCGCCGAATATTCAGAACTGTTTGGCTGTGAGCAAGGCCAGTTTCCTATCAACTTTCATTATTGGAGATCAACGATGACTGAGTGGAAACTAGTCGAGGAAAGACTTCAGAAGAGACTTAGGGCTCCTTTGATTCAAAGGATTTGCATAGGAATTGTGTAGGATTTGGTTCCTATGGGAAAAATTCCTATACATGTTGTTTGATTCATAGGAACGTATCCTATAGGAAAAATTCCTATAGGAATCTTGTAGTGTGATTCCTATAGGAAAAAAGCATTAGCTCATACCTCATGGAAAAATTCCTTTGGTACAATCAAACAAACTTGATCTTCCTATAGGTTTCAAGTAGACATGCAATTCCAATCCTATACCTTTTCTATTCCTATGTTTTTCCTATCCTTTAAATCAAAGGAGCCCTTAGTAGTTGGAAAGGTAAAATGCTATCCCTTGGAGGAAGATTGGTTCTCATTAATGCAGTTCTAACCAAAATGGTGATGTATATGATATCCTTCTTCATCCTACCAAAAGGTGTATTACACAAGCTCGATTATTATAGATCGAGATTCTTTTGGCAAGAGGATAGTGAAAAAAAAATATCGACTTGTCAAGTGGTCTGTCGTATGCCGTCCTAAAGATATGGGTGGGCTAGGAGTTCATGATCTTGAAGTAAAAAACTCAGCCTTATTAGGTAAGTGGCCTTTTAAGCTACTAACCGAAAATGGCGTATGGCAGACCATGGTTAGAAGAAAGTACATAGGCACCAAAGCGTTATCCCAGATCCTTTGGAAATCGGGAGACTCGCATTTTTGGGTTGGCCTAATGGCAACGAAGAAATTTTTCTTCAGATATGGCACTTTCAATATTAAGGATGGATCGCTGATACGGTTCTGGGAGGATACATGGCTAGGTAATAGGCCTCTCTCTGAACAATATTCAGCGTTATATAGCATTGTTCATCGCAAAAGTGATACCATTGCATTAGTAATGGCAACCTCACCCCCGATAGTGACGTTTAGACGAGATTAATCGGTCTGAGACTTCTCGCATTGAATGCCTTACTGTTACGTTTGGAATAGTTGTCTGAAGGGCATGATGAATTTCTTTGGAACTTACATTCCAATGAAAAATTCTCTGTAAGTTTATTGTACAATGCCATTATCCAACCGAAAATACCAGTTGATAAAAACAAGAAGATTTGGAAGATGAAAATACCGTTCAAAATTAAAAAAATTGGCTGGTATTTGCGTCGAGGAGTAATCCTAACCAAAGATAATCTTGCGAAACGCAATTAGCATGGGAGTATGCAGTGTGTTTTTTGTCAACACAACGAGACAATTAAACACTTGTTCTTCCAATGTCACTTTGCCAGGTCTATATGGTCATGCATCCAAGTAGCTTCTGATCTGTATCCACCGACTAGTGTGGCCAATATCTTTGGTAATTGGCTTCATGGTATCGATCACATATTTAGAACGTTTATTAGGGTGGGAGCGCTTGCCATTATATAGTCGCTATGACTGTGTAGAAATGACAAAGTTTTTAATGACAAGAATTATTCTCTCTTACAGGTTATCTATAGATGTACCGCTACTCTCCGTTCGTGGTCTGCAAAGGTGGAGAACCGCGATCTGTTTACGGAGGTCTGTACACGGTTGGAGGACACGGCGAGGGTTACTTTTTCCCTACATGGGTGGCAGCATAATCTACGGATCGGGCATCCGTCTTCATCTTAGGTGTTTTACATTTGCTCATGTTGATATGTAATTCTTCTTTTTTGGCACTCCAAACTTTTGAGACTTTTGAAACGCCTGTGTCCATCTTAGCTATACTAGGTCGGGTGTAATTGCTTCTCTATAAGTAATAAAGCGTCCATTATCAAAAAAATTAAGAGTATACCAAATACATGTCTATTTCAATGAGAGAGGAGTTATTTCTGGCAAATACGATGGATTGTAACCAAATTATTGCGGAGTCAGATGCCATGGAAATAATTGAGGCTTGCACAGGTGAGCAAGTATGGTGGTCAGATTCTACAACAATTTCGCCGATTGTGTAGATATGGTACACTCGATTGGGATGGTAGACTCCAAACATTGTCCAAGAAAAGTGAATCAGGCCGCGGATGAATTAGCTAGAGTTTACTTTAGTAATAAAATTTCCTATAATTACATCGATAAACATCTAAGTTTTTATTTATGCAAACTCATATACGATATAAGGGTTGTTTTGCTAATTAATAAAATTCGCAGCAAAGTCTTGTTGCTTCCCTAAAAAAGACAGAAAAAGTTTGAAGTACAAGTTCAGTGGTGGCATAATTTGGTCGCTCGATGACCCACAACTGAGGACGAACGCTCGCAAAACAACTTTGGGTAACGAAACAGTGTCGTCTGTTTTATTGTTTCGCTAGTCCATATTTTTCCTTTGCTCCTAGTGGCTGATTTTTCATATATTAGAGAGGGGTTTTAAAAATCCCATAGAATCATTTTCTGTTTTTTTGCTGACTACATACTCACTACTTGCTAAAAATACAAGTCATATTTGACTTATATAAGTCAAACCATGTTTAAGCTTTATGAAATTTGCAAGAATAAATATCAACATCCACATAGTAGTAAATGAGTACACTACAACTTTCAAAAAAAAAATGAGTACACTACAAAATGTAGATCTAGTCAAATTGAGCTTTTTTAAAAACGGCTTCAGAGAAACCTACTAGGCTACTACTACGTGCGACTTAATATGGAAGAAATCAACTGATCAAAAACGTGATTGCTCAATCTTCGCAACAGCTCCCGGTGCCGCGTAGCCGATTTGTTTGCTCTCCCTGCCTCCCTGCCTACCCACGTTCTCGCACCTTCCCCTCCCACAGGCCACAGTCCCACTCCCGCCTCCTTCCCCTCGAAGCCACCGCCTAAGCCGGCAATCCCTGCGCTGCACGACCCCCCACACCCCATCACCTAGCCGAGGCCGTCGGCGCCGCCGTAACCCTACAATGGAGTCGTCGCCGGCGCCGTCCGTGGACAAGTCACACTTCTACGCCATGATCGACCACAGCATAAACGGTATGCGCACCGCCGCCGCCCCCCGAAACCCTAGTCCGCGTTGCTCGTCTCCCTGTCTCTCTCTAACTGCCAGCTTATCTTCGTTCTTGCTTCCTCCAGCCAACCCCGGCTCGCTGGAGAGCGACTTGGTCCGGGCGATACAGGATGGGGATGTGGACGACCTCAAGGGTGAGTACGCGCGCCTCGCCTAGTCAATCTACGCGCCGCCACCTCGCGCAACGCGCCTGTTGTTTCGCTGTGGCTGCAAGGAGTTGCGCTTGCTTGCCTGTGAGGCTCCTGTTGCTTGCAGGAGTGCATGATTTGGTTCGCACGATTATTATGATTGTATCTGTATCACAGACATTTCTCAGGGGTTTATTTTGTTGCATATCACGGTTGTTTTTAGAGTACAATTTTACCAGTGTCGTTTACACCAATTGTACTACTTACCTTGCAGTGAATTCACGTTTAGTTAATTAGTCGTTTTCAGTCAGATTTGGTTTTGTGGTTCCACAGGGGTTGATTGAGGACGATACTGGGTCATCATTCCTGCTTATTGGCAATTAATTAATTCTGACCTTGATTGTTCGACCGCATGGAATTACAGTTACATTTTCCCTACCGTAGCATTTCATTATGATTCATCTGTACATTAATTCTTGGGTCATGCAGAGATGGTGAGTGAAATGGACGAAGAGGAAAGGGCAGAGCTCGCTGATATGGATATATGTGGCTCTAGCTTACTACAACTGGCCGTATACCTCTCTCAACTGGAAGTCTGCAAGTACTTCGTGGAGGAGCTCGGGTTTGACGTCAATGCCGGTGCCCTCTGCGGCGGTGTGTCACTTTTCCTTAACTATGTTAACCCCCTTCTTGCTTCTTATTAGCTAGTTTGGTTTCATGGATTCTGCAAGCTGTTAGCCTGTTACCTGATGCAATATGTTTCATGCTTGCAATCAGACAATAGTCGTTGCTTGTTCTTTTATGTTCAGTACACAAATGTTCTGATGATTCTGGAAAGCTATATTTAGAAATTTCATGTGAACACAAGTGATATTGTGCTATGACAATTAAAAGTAGTACAGTTTGACACTTTGACCCTTGCTGTCTTAGTTTTACACTTCTATTATTTGGTGATACCAGTACCAGCTATTGGCCTGCAGTTTATCAGGCTTCAGTTGTTTTTGGTATGATTTATAGGGAACTTAGGGGAGTTATATTAATCCATGTTTCTGTGTTTCTTTGTTTCCGATCAAACGAAACAGTTTCGTTTGAGAAGTTTATATATTTACTGAAATTTTGACATCCATGTATTGTTTGAGTACAAGCTGCATTGAATGTGACTTTGGTTGAGATACATAGTGCATAGGGTTGGCTGCCTCCCAGTCCCACCACATAAGGAAAGTTTCAATAGGCTTTTGTATAGGCTTGGATTTCACTCACTGGATCAGAGAAAATCCTGGGCTTCCGTAAAAGCTCATAGGCACAGGCATTCACTCACCGGGTTTTTATAAGTTCGTTTGCACTTTCTGTGGCGTACCACTTTTGTCGATAGCCATTTGTGCTTGCTTCTTTAAAAAACGGAATGGGTTGTTATCTGATATGTAGTTTCCTTGACATCATTGCCTATACTTTGGTAATGTTAAGTCATAGGTAATTTATAGCATATGAATTTATCTGCCACACTTGTATGAAATCTAATGGCAGCACATGCATGTGAGGAATTAATGTGGTATACCATGCTCTATCCTACAACTGTTTTCACCTTATATATGAGAGACTGAGAGAGAGGTGTTGATGATCTAACATGATACTTGTTTGTTACCAGGTGTAACACCTCTGAGTTCTGCAGCATTGTTTGGAGAAGTTGTTGTTGCTAGATATCTTCTCGACCATGGAGCTGATCCGAATAAGATAGAAAATTCAGGCTCTGTTGCTCTTCATAATGCTGCAAAAAACGGTCTCTCTCTCTCTCTCTCTCTCTCTCTCTCTCTCTTTTATGTGTGTATATTTATGTTCATTGATGTAAAGTGCTAAATAAGAACTGGTGAATGCAAAATTGTAACCATAAACCATGGTTGTTGGCATCCACACGAATCTGGTGTCTAATTAGGTAAAATGTTTCGGATGCGGGTGTTTGATTAACGGTATTGACCCACCTGGTTAAGGTTCCTTTCAAGTTCAACTGGTCATTCTGTTTTGAACTTTGGGAATTAACATCGCACTTTCTTATCTAAATCCTTTTTATGAGAATTTAGAGTTTAGATTAGTTTTTTAGGTGTGCAGATACCTGCATATTGTTTTGGTTTATCTCATGATTGATACTATGGGAAAGGGTGGTTGTGGAGCTCTTTAGCACACGTCTTATAGCAATTTATTTCATTGTTGACTTGGCCAATTCATTTGTTTGCACAATGCTTGCTCTTTATGACACTAGCATGTTATTCGTATATCTTATCCAGGGAACGAGGGAGTAGTGCGTTTGCTGTTATCTAGAGGGGCCAGAGTTGATATAGCTGTCGCTCATGGGACACCACTGCATATTGCTGCTTCCTATGGGAAGACTAGTGTTTTGAAGATTTTATTGGATCACCATGCTGATGTAATGTGTAACTTACATACTTCATCTATTTACAATTTTGATACCTGGTTGTTATGAAGCTATTTAAAATTATTTTTACCATATTTTATGTTGACAAGTTCAATAACTCATACATATATTTCTGTTCACTTCTACTCCCTCCGTTCTAAAATAAGTGTCGCAACTTTATCTTGATTCGGATGTATCTACAAATAAAATATGTATCTAGACAAAGTTGCAACACTTATTTTGGAACGGTGGTAGTTGTTCAAAATAGTGTTAGGAATACTAATTCTAATGGCCAACCAAGTTTAGGTAATCTGTATAAGTAATATTGCCAAATTTAGGATACTTGAGTTATAGCAATCTGAAAAATGCGAAGTTCACTAGTGGTGAGTGCAGACAAATTTTATTGTTGCATATAGTTGAATATGTTGCACGGGTATTATTTTCTGATGTTGTATCTAGAATTATATTGATGTAACCCGTTGAATCATGTCACTTATGTGTAGGAATTGATTTTATACTCTTAAATTTGCAGCCAAACAGGGTTTCAGAAGTTTCAGGTACCCCTCTAGTTACGGCTCTTCATTCTACTAAACATGGATTGAGTGAATCTGATTCATTGGAATGTGTCAAGCTACTTGTGAAGGTCCAGTATCGTGTTTGCTTGCTTTGTTTCTTCACGTCTTGATTACTCTGCATGAACCCATTTGTTACGTTATAATAAAAGTTGTTCTGTTATCTGATTTCTCTATATGTATGATCTATGTGCATGACATTTTGCTTTGGATAAATGCGTGCGCAGGCTGGTGCTGATGTGAATTATGCTAATCCAAACACCCCCTTGGTGGTGGCAACTATGCGTGGCTTGGCTGACTGTATTAAGTACTTGCTGGAGGCTGGCGCGAACCCTAACATTTCAGATAAACAGGTGAGCTTTTGGTATTTTTTTTTTCCCTTCCTTATCGTGGTGGGAAAGCTCGTGCATATGGTATTCTTGTTGTCCATGGTATGCATGCACTTTCTTGTGGCCTGGTGTTGCATGTGTATGTTTGTATCTTTCTGTACTTTGTGCACACCTGTTGGGTTTACGCGAAACTATTTGTGTTCATGATACTATATTGCTACTATATTTCTATTTTCTTTGTAAGGTAGTCAGCACCAAGAAAAACTTCATGAAATCTCTTCCATCATATTCTTGCTAACTAAGTAATTACTTTGGTGATGTGGTATATTGAAATAAACTTCATCCCATAAAGTGTACCTTATTTCCTATGTTACTTCATGGCAGGGCCGTATGCCAATACAAATTGCTGCAAGCTTTGGAAGAAGAAGCCATGTGGACATTCTATTTCCTTTCACTTCTCCCATCAGAGCAGTGTCAAACTGGACTGTTGAAGGAATTATTGCTCACGAGAAATTAAATTGCTCAATTCCCAAGGTTCGACTTAAATTGGAAGTTTTCAAATATAGTCCTATGATTGTTTATATGCCCTTCAACTGTGGTACAAACTTTGTGCATATGGCAGGATATTTTATCATTTTGCAGGATTTTTTCCCACATTTTACTTGCTTCAGAATTAGAATAAAGTTACTCGATGGAACTCTTCAGTGGACTATTTGCATCATCATATTTAGACTTGATGATAAACTTGGAATTCTTAAAGGTGTTGAAATACTCATTAATATAAGATAGTTTTGGACCTCTATTGATAAATGGAAGGCATGCATGTACAACTTAATGATGTTTTCCTAGTGACCTGCATAGGATTCCCAGAGTGGGTATTCAAAGTTGCACCAATATTGTTCTTGCAAATCATAAATCTTCACCTATCAAATGTTAATCTACAATTTTTCTTATGGGAAATCTACAGTGTATTGAACACAAAGTATAATGTTCTCATCTTTAACTTGCACAAAATATTCTGGGTGAAGGAAGTTGACAAGGCAATCAGATAATTATTAATCATCTATTGCATGCATTTTATCTTATTTTCTATTAATTTTTTGAAGAAAGTACTCTCTTAACACAAACCGTAGCTATAAATGAAATAGAAATAATTGAAAGTTTAAACTCCAGCACTACTATCCTGCAGAAGAAAACAAAGCAAAAAAAATTGAGAATAGTTTTCCTATTTGAATGAGGAAAACTAGCCCATTTGAATGAGCAAAACTAAGTATTCCCGAATGGGCCGTATATCGAAACCGCAAATTGAACCCTTTACCTTGGATAAAATCCAACTAAACCTCCAACCAACTGGCATGTCTTGATTTCTGCCGTTAATGGGTAACAAAATCTTTATCTTCATCACTTTCACTATGTATATATGACTAATGTAACTACATACACTTATATTTTCTGCTCATTGTGATGTCATGTCGAAGCCTAACCAATTTCTCCCTAATTTATGTTTATGATTTAGGATGAGTCTTGTCACAAGATCGAGGATAGAATAGCTGAGCTGAAATCTCAAGGAAAAAAGGCAGTTAAGAGAAATGACTTCCTTGGTGCGTCAAACCTCTACACAAAGGTATATTCTTGCATACTTTGACTCCATTTCAAAGCAATATTAGGTGTCTTATGCAGTCTTGCTTAGGTTCCATCTGTTCAGTCAGTGGCATTATCCTACAATGAACAAAGTACTTTGCCACACTTTTTTTCCCCACCCATGGGCACCAGCACCTCAGTTTCTTTGTTTATTAAGAATCAAGCACCCTGTGGAAGCTGGGCCTCGAACACGGGTAGACGAGCACACAAACGCTTGCTGCTACCCAACCAAACATTGCTTGGTTATAAACTCGACCCATGGGCAGTAGCATCCAGGGCGTTTAATTAAGAAGAACCGAGCAAGGATGATGACACCAATCGCCACCAGCTGGGCCATCTCAACCTTCATCCTCCATCCCAGCATCACAAAGTATTAGTCTAACTAGTGGGCGGGTCCATTCATTCTCGGCGCACATCATTCAACAAACCAACTGATCCCTCTCATGTTACGTGCGGCCTGCTAACAAGAGCTTTCCACCAGTCCATGCCTATTTATCCAATCCACTATCTGATGGTCATGAACGAACCAATGCTCTAGGACATATTGTCTTTCCTCTGTTTTTGGCCGTGATCGTGGCAAGTAATCAAACTCAGCAGTTTACCCAGCTCTTTGGCTGGGTTGGTGCAGTACCGAGTGGTGAGGATGTGAGGAGCAATACTTGGGGTTTTCTGCAAGTACCACCACAAAGCTGAGTGTTTCCAATATTTACTATACTAATTTCAACTATACAAAAAAGCTCTGGGATGTCTTCCAGGTTTCTGTTAGAGTAATTTTTTTAGTAACCTACGAAGAAAGCATAAAATAGAAGGAAATCTAGCCCTGCTGGAGAAATTTGCAAAAAGTAATCTTCACTTCTGCATTATGGAATATGGAAAGTACCGAAGTTTAAACTGACCACCAAGTAGAATCATTTCTAGTCGTTATAATCTGGGATTTGGCTCATATCATATCTTCATCTTCAATTTATTGCAGGCACTTGCGCTAAACTATTTTGATGAAACGTTGTATTCAAATAGGAGCCTTTGCTACCTAAAAATTGGCAAAGCACGTGAGGCTTTGTTTGATGCTGATGTATGCATTGCAAAACGGCCCGAGTGGGTGAAAGGATACTACCGGAAAGGAGCTGCTCATATGTCACTCAAGGTCAGAACACTTACGGGAGTTTGCTAGTCATCTGTTTCCATTTTTACATGTGTGTGGATCATCTCTCCAATGTTATGTCTGCAGGAGTACGAGGAAGCAT
This sequence comes from Lolium multiflorum, assembly GCA_030979885.1. Classification (NCBI taxonomy): domain Eukaryota; kingdom Viridiplantae; phylum Streptophyta; class Magnoliopsida; order Poales; family Poaceae; genus Lolium; species Lolium multiflorum. The sequence goes on from CM061750.1 coordinate 118,569,772, forward strand.
CCGAAGCTTTCCAGGATGGACTCGAGCTGGATCCTGGGAATGCCGAGATGGAGAAACTGTTGTGGTAATGTATTTATCTGCTATTTATCTTCAGGGTTGTCATGTCGACACAGTCCATCTTGATTATGCATACATGGGCCAAGTTTTCTTGTTTAGTAATCTAGCCTCGGACGTTCTACTTACATATTTGATCTACGATTGTTGATTCAGAAAATTAATTTAGCTAATTGCAGAAGCATGAATCTGACAGTACCACATATATTTGTGGGAGCGTCGTGGAATTGAGTCAACAAACGATGACACGGGCACGTAGAGGTTAGGGGCAACGCGCTAGGTATAAGCACTCACTGAAACTTATGGGTGGCGAGAAACAGAAGGATCATTCAAACAATCTTTGAGCTGGCAATAAGTCGCTTTCAGGATTAGAGAGCTCATCACTACTAACCTTGTCCTTTTATGCTGACATACACGGATGAGCGCATACACCACACAGACTGATTAGGGAAAGCTCATGTTCTTTGATTTGTGGTTCCTATAACCGCTGTAACATATATAACTTCAAAAAAGAAAATTCCTTGGAATTGTTTCTACCACCATTTTCATGCATGATGCCTGCTATCATGTTAATTTTGATCTATGTTCGATCGCAGGGAAGCTTGTAAGGCCATGGGAAAGGATCATCCTGCTGGAGGAAGTATCAACTCAACAGATTAGTTGGCACCGGACTGTTTAGGCATGCCTTCTTGTTTTGGCGGTTTGATGTCAGTCTAGTAGTAAAACGTGTTCACAGTTCTGTTTTGCGCCAAACTATGACCCTTTGTTGAATGTCTAGCTCATAGCGAATCAAAGGGCCAAATGCAACCGAAGTTACAAGAACTTTTTATTTTGAAATTTCTACAACAAATTTAGTGTCAATTTTGAAAGTAAAACACTCAAAATGAACTAGAAGCGGGATCATTGACATCTTAAGTTCACTCAAGTTATATGTTGAATTATAATTTACTTTGATGGTAACGTTATACCACTAAACAATACACAAAATCTTTCCGTACATGATGTGTTATCTCAGGTTTCTCTAAAGATAGGTTTCAAAAGAACCTTCCACATTGTCAAATTCAAGGGGAAGGCCCTGATCCCTGTCATCCTCGATGATCATATTGTATATAATCACACACACAATCATGAAATTGTGAAGATTTCTTATGCTAAAAGCGAGCATGGCTTCCAACACTTCTTGTAAGGCACCAAAAACTCTATCTATGTTTTTTCGAGTTGCTTCTTGATATTCTGTGAAGTGAGCTTCCATTTGTTTTTGGGCTTGGAGATTTCTTCACAAATGTCGACCAAGGCAGACAGATCCCATCGGCTAAATAATACCCCATATGCTATACTCATGACCGTTGGTGTATCTGCAAGCCAGAGCAGCAACATTAGCGATCTTAGCAAATAGACGGGACCTCTGCAAAGTATTGATATCATTTAGAGATCTGGGCGGAAAAAAAGCAATGCCAGATCCACGAATCCTCCAAAACCACTGCTTCAAGGATAATTGTTAGATCCTCGTGATGACCATTGAACTGCCATGCCCTCAGACAGTTCTTCCACCTCTAGTACATATAATCGATGCTCCCAAACATACTTGGCCACATCATCAGCCTCGAGCTCAGAGATATTTATCTCCGAAGACACGGATCATTGTCTTCGCAAACAAGCTCATAGACTTAAGTGTGGTATCGAGAAGATACTCGTTCGTGTTCGGCGGTAATTTCATAGGCTATAATCCTCATTGCGGCAGATTTTTTTGGTAGGAGCTAAAAACATTGAGGCCAGCGGCATTCCTCTGACGAATGAAAATCAGCAACTCGTCTCGCATGCCTCCACTATATGGACGAAGAGTTCTCGCCTCATCTAGCGTCTACAGAATAGGTGCATTGTCGGAATGATAAAAGGCCAAGGCCTTACCACATTGGCGACGCCAAGGCCGCTCACGAGGCGCTATATGATGGTATCGACCGTGGAACAAAACTTGTTAGTCTCTTGTTGGATGTACGGCCACCTCATTTCGATTCAAAGTTGGTCGCTCTTACTATGAATTCGGAAGGGAGCATGCATGTAGTCGGGGCTCACGAATATCTTGGGTGACCTTCCTCTAATACACATTGCCTTTTTTGCTTTTTTTTCGATAAAGGATGTTTTATTACTTCAAGAAGCAATTACATCCAGCCTCTGCATAACCAGGATGCACACAGCTGTTTGTTGTCTCAAGTGACCAAAGTTACATAAAACAAAAATAGGCGAAATACATATCGGAACGATGAATCATATAACGCCTAAGAGCTAGGTGGAGCTTCTATCCTTAGACTATGCTGCCACCCATGTAGGGAAAAAGTATCCCTCGCCGTATCCTCCAACCGTGTACAGACCTCCATAAACAGGTCTCGATTCTCCACCCGCTGAAGAGGTAACCACGAACGGAGAATACCTGTGCATCTGTAGATAACCTGCAACAAAGAGCAATTTTTGTCATTAAAAATCTTGTCATTTCTACATAGCCAGAGCGCCCAGATAATTGCTAGCGCCCCCATCCTAAGAAGCATTTTAAACCTTGAGTTGATACCATGAATCCAATTGCCAAAGACATTAGCGACACTAGTCGGAGGATACAAGGTAGACGCTACTTGGATGACTGACCATATAGATCTCGCAAACTGGCACTGGAAGAATAAATGATTGATGGTTTCATCATGATGACAAAAGACACATCGTACTTCCGTGCCAATTCCGCTTAACAAGATTGTCTTTGGTGAGAATAACCCCTCGAAACCACCATCCAAAATTTTTAATTTTTAATGGTATCTTCATCTTCCAAATTTTCTTATTATTATCAACTGGTAAATCAGAAAGCAGCATCGCATTGTATAAAGATTTTAGAAAAGGAACCATCTACGTGGAGGTTCCATCGAAATTCATCTGGCTCTGATAACTGAATATCTCCAAGCCGCAGAATTAGGTTGTTCCATGCCACGAGCCTTTGTCCTAGTAAAACCCGTCTGAACGTCACATTCGGGGGTGAGGTAGCCATTACTGTTGCAATGGTATCACCTTGGCGACGTGCAATTCTATACAAAGCGGGATACTGTTCACATAGGGGTGCATTGTCGAGCCAGGCATCTTCCTAGAACCGTATCTGTGCTCCATTCTTAATAGAGAAAGTCCCATGACGAAGAAAGACATTTTTTGTCGCCATAAGACCAGCCCAGAAGTGTGAATCCCCAGGTTTCCAAACCACTTGAGATAATGTCTTCGAGCCGATATACTTTCTTCGGAGTATAGTTTGCCAAATCCCATCCTCAGTAAGTAGCTTAAAAAGCCATTTACCCAGGAGCGCTGAGTTTTTGACTTCCAGGTCATGAACTCCAAGCCCTCCTTGATCTTTGGGACTACAAACTATACTCCATTTAACCAGTCGATATTTCTTTTCTCGTTGTCCCCTTGCCAAAAGAATCTGGATCGATAATAATCGAGTTTGTGCAGAATTCCTTTGGGTAAGATGAAGAATGATAACATATACAGTACCATATTAGTTAGTACTGAATTAATGAGTACCAATCTTCCACCCAGGGACAACAGTTTACCTTTCCAACTACTGAGGCGTTTTTGTAATCTTTCTTCCACTAATTTCCATTCCGCAATTGTCAGTCTCCGATAGTGAATCGGAATACCCAAATAGCGAATCGGAAATTGGCCTTGCCCGCAACCAAATAACTCTGTATACAGAGCTACCTCGTCTTGGGCATCACCGAAGCAGAACAATTCACTTTTATGAAAGTTAATTTTCAATCCCGACAATTGCTCAAAAGCTGCTAAAATTAATTTCAGATTTCGAGCTTTTTCAAGATCATGATCCATAAAAAGAATTGTGTCATCGGCGTATTGAAGGATAGATAAGCCACCATCAACTAGATGTGGAATCACCCCTTCAATTTGACCATCAGACTTGGCCCGCTCTATGAGTACCGCCAACATATCCGCTACGATGTTAAACAACATCGGAGATAACGGATCCCCTTGGCGTAACCCTTTTCGCGTTTGGAAGTAGTGTCCGGTGTCATCATTGACCCGTATAGCCACACTACCACCATACACGAAATCATTAATTAGAGCTCGCCACTCAGGCGAAAAGCCTTTCATCCTGAGTGTCTGTTGAAGGAAAGACCATTTAACTTTATCATACGCCTTCTCAAAATCAAGCTTTAAAATAACCCCATGTAATTTCTTAGAATGCATCTCATGTACCGTCTCATGCAAAACCGCCACTCCATCAAGGATATTCCGTCCTTGCATAAAGGCTGTTTGCGATGGCAAAACCACATGATCCGCAACCGTATTAAGTCTAATGGTGGCCACTTTAGTGAAAATCTTGAAACTTACATTTAATAGGCAAATGGGTCTATATTGTTGGATCCTTTCTGCCTCATTAATTTTCGGTAACAAGATAACTTCACCAAAATTTAGACGAAATAATTCTAGTTGTCCAATGTGTAAATCACTGAACAAATCTAGAAGGTCCGATTTAATAGTATCCCAGAAGGTTTGATAAAACTCTGCTGGAAAACCATCTGGACCCGGTGCTTTATTGCATTCCATTTGGAAAACTGCCTTCTTAACCTCTTCCTCAGTATAAGGTGCGGTTAGCAAGCCGTTTTCTTCCAAAGAAACTTGGGGTATATCATCCGTTAAGTCCTCGTTAAGAGTAAAATTACTTTCCTCCGGAGGACCAAACAGACCCTTATAATAGTTAGTAATGTAAGACTTGAGTTGCTCATGGCCTTCAATCAACCCTTCATCTTGAATAAGAGAGTGAATACGTTTTTTTCGTGTCTCCCATTGGCTAAGCCATGGAAATACCTCGTATTTGAGTCTCCTTCCAAGATGAATTGAGCCTTGGATCGTTGATACCATTTGAGTTCCTCTTCGCGGAGAAGACCGGCCATCTGTTCATTGGATTGATTTTTAAGTTCAATCTCATGTGTAGACAGTGGTCTAATCTCCGCAACAGCCTCAAGCTCATCAATCACATTTGATAAGCGAGTCTTTTCTTTTTTAAGAATACCAGCCGTATGGGCAGCCCAACCAGAGAGATGTTTGCGCATAGACCGCATTTTATTATTCCATCTCAAGATAGGTGTACTTCCCCCGACCGGTCTTTCCCAAACCCTTTTAACCATATCATGAAATCCCTCTCGATATATCCAGCCAAGTTCAAATTTGAACGGCCGTTTACAAGCGGGTCTGGGATTCCCAGTGGTTAGAAGGATGGGAGCGTGGTCAGACAGTTTTTCAATACGTTCTAGTGCACGGACTGACACCATAGGGTATTTACTTTCCCATTCGGTATCCATCAACACGCGATCTAGTTTCTCGTATGTGACCGATCCAGTGTATGATTCCTGGCACCTGCAACTGAAGACGCAGGCTGCAGTCAAGTCGCGGAACCTTCCGGCCGTCTGCCATCGCCCTGGAAGAATCTTCTAGGTGCACCTAAAGTCCGACCAGCAGCACAAGGGGGACGGACGACCAGGTGGAGGTAGGCGAGGATGCACGGAAGTCCTGAAAGATGTTAGCGGGCGACGAGGAGGGGTGCCGCGCGCGGGCGGAAGCGTCGCCGTCGGCGAACTTTCTGTCTCCGGCGGCGGGATCTCGTTTCTTCTGCCTGCAGGAGGAAGACGATGACCCCGCTGAGGACGCTCGGGCGACAGCGGAGGAGGCGGCTTGGTCTGCCCTAGGTCTTGAGCCTGAGGTTCGGCAGATCGGGCGGTCGCCGGCGTTAACCCAAGAGGAGGTGGAAGCGGATTTCTGGTCCAAGATAGGCTACCCGACCAGAGCGTCCAGGGCTTGGTCGCGTGCGACGGCGTCGGAGGTAAGTTCTTCGTTTTGCAGGTCGGCGGAACGGGCTAGGTCTTTGTCGCCTTCGGCACGGATGAAGACCAAAATGACGACGACAAGGGCAGCGTCTTCTTCACCTGTGGGTTTGAGGATCGCCCGCATGCCGCGGATCAAACCTTGGCGAGGACCGCTACCTCGACGTCGGGTGACGCCGGCGCCCGTGTTCGGAGATTTCCTCTCGGCGGCCTCGCCACGGCGGCCGGCGGGGAAGGAGCTGCTGGTTCCTTCGATCGGGAGCGCACCTTCGCTCTGCCGGGCTATGCCATCGCGGCGTTGTGGGGTGGCGGTGTCGAGCTCGGAGGCGGCTGCGCGGCCACCGGCGGATGAGGCGGCGATCATGCCACGATTCAAGGCGCGTTTCGAATTGGCTTCGATGGCGACCGCACCTGTCCTTGATGGGCCGCGTCCTGAGTGGGCTGGGATTCGGTGGGCTGTCAGGGAGTCACAGCGTAGAGGCAACGAGGGGAGCATGCAATCACGTACCGTGATCGACGCCCCTTGTCCCTCACATCGCGCCGCCGCCAGTCGTTCCCAGTCGCACGCCCCGTCGTCATCGTCGCCTTCGATCGCTTCGGCACCGTCGTCTTCCACTGCTCTCGCTTCGTCATCGTCATCGTCGCTCCGCTCCTCTTCGCGTCTCGCAGCCACCGGCTCGTCGTCGCCGACTTCGTGCTCTTCATCGCCGTCCGCCGTCTGGACGTCGCCGCCCGCGTGCTCTGGGCTGCGGCGATCGTTCGCCGAGGTAGTCACCGGTTCCCCCTTGGCTGGGGAGATGGCCGGGGCTGCAAGGCCTCCGGCGCCTTCCGGGGCGACGGCGGCATTGGCTGCGCCCGCGTCTGCGTCCACGACCTCGGCAGCTGGAGCGGCTCCCTCTGGGGCGTCGTCGGTCGCCGCTCCGAGTCCCTACATGGGACCCCCTGGCTTCCAGGGGTGGCCGGCGGGGGTGCCCATGCCGCATCCCGCCCCTGCACCGACACAGCCTGCCCCGTACGTGGGTCCTTCCGCGGGATATCGCCCGCCTTTTCGTCCACCGGTACCTCGGCCGCCGGTGCAGTTCACACCGCCTCAGCAGTACCAGCACTTTCAAGGTCCGTTTCAGTATACTGTACCTAACCAGCAGAGTATGCTTCAGCCTCCCATGCAGCAGCCAGTACTCCAGCAGCCATTGCCGCAGCCTGGTCAGGTGAAGAAGAGGCGGAAGAAGAAGCCTGCTGTGGCTCAGGGGCAGTCGGCGCCTCAGGCAGGACAGCAGCCGCCACCCTTGGTGCAGGCTGTACCGCCCCTTGGTCAGGTGGTGTCAGCTCCGATGGTGTTTTCTGATACTCCTCAGGTCCCTGTGCAGCCTATGGTCACTGCTCATGATGTTGTTGCACCAGTGGCGAAGCAGAAGAAGGCGGGAAGATGTTGGAAATGTGCTGTTAACACTCATGCTACTAAAGATTGTAAGGCTATTCATTATTGTCTGATTTGTGATTCAGGGGCACATCCCTCTATTAGGTGTCCGGTTCTGAAATTGCCTCGACCCACAAGCTTCTTTGTTGGTTGCGGTAATGATGCCACACTTGATCTTCAGATTCCAGACTCAGTGTATAAGCCACAGTTGATCTCTTCTGGAGCGCCCACAGCTTTGGTACAGGTGTCAGGGGAAGGGGTAGTATCTGCAGCTGATGTTCAGAGTTTGATGGCCCGCATGTGTCCAGGGAACCCAGCGTGGAGATGGGAGGCGGTGCCCCATGGGGCTAATGCTTTTCTTATTGATATTCCTACAGCTGAAGACTTGTCCCGGATTGATGGTATGCAGATGAGTGTACCCAAGGTTAATGCTCAGGTTCTAGTTTCTTCTTGGGTGCATCAGGATGTTCAGCCTCTTTTCGTTATGGAGCCGGTTTGGGTGCACGTCAGTGGAGTACCGGATTCTGTTCGACACTTCCTAGGTATCTGGGCAGTGGGTTCTCTTATTGGCACCACTCTTGATGTTGATTTGTTCTCTTTTCGGAGTCAGGGGATTATTCGTGTTCTTGTGGCTATGCGTGACCCTTCAGTTCTGGAGAAGAATAATGGTAGCCTGGAGGTGGTTGCACTTTTACAGCTTCGTGGTTATCGCTTTCGGTTCACTCGAGAGGCGGTGGGGTTCCAGCCAGACCCTCGGTTTCGACCTTTTTTCTGGAAAGAGGGAGGGGATGATGATGGTTCACATGGTTCAGAGGAGGACAGGCCTGATGAGGCACCTGCCGAGGCGGCACCTGAGGCTGCTCGTATGGATGTTGATGCACATCCCCCGACGCAGCCTGGCACAGCGGCGGTGCAGTCTACGCAGGTGGCGTTGACTCCTCTCAACCACTCGCCGATGACGGATAGGGGGCGGCAGATTGTGGCGCGTGCTAGAGTCGAGGCGCCACACTTGGTCGCCTCCCCCCTGTAGCTCCACGGGAGCCCTCACCCTCCAGAGTTCGGATCTTTATGCAGGGCCGTACTCGTCCGGTCTCCGTTCCACCGCGGGGGCAGCAGCCACTGACTCCGTCTCCTTCTTCGACTCAGACGGGTTCAGTGCTGTCGCCGTCTTCGGTGGTGCAGCGGGCCGCTGCGTCCTCGCTGCATGCGCAGTCGACTCCGCTCCACCAGGCTGTGCCGCGGTCAGCCACGGCGCCTCTGCTGCAGCCGGCTGGTGACTACACGCTGCGCGCGCCAGGGGCGGCCATGGAGAGGCCGGCCTCGCTGCCCCACCAGGCGGAGTCACAGTCGGCCACGGCGTCGCCACTGCCGCCTGTTGGGGACCCCGCGCCACCGGTGCAGCAGGCCACCTCGACGTCGTCTTCGCCGGGACAGGCGGTCTCGGAGGGCGCCATGCAGGGGGGCCGGCTGGAGATGATGCCCGAGCCTGCTTCGCCTCTGCCGCGTCCGAGTGACGCAGTGCTGGAGGAGATGCGGGTGTGCGAGCACCAGACTCCGAGGACTTCGTCCCCTATGGCGGGCATGTCTTCCGAGCTTGCGGCTCCTCAGGCTTCCTCGTCGCCACCGTCTGCGTCGCCATCTACCGCCACGCCGGCCTTTTTTGCTTGGCACCGCATATATGATCTTGGATAGTTTGCGGCCAAGCTTGGCACAACACGAGGTCCTCCTTGCCGGTGTACCCGGTGGTCCTTTGGCTCACTCCCTTCTTCTTTCCATCGCCATCGCTGATGCATGTAAAATGCATACATAAACTTTGTACTTTGTTAACATATATTCCCACATATTTGTAACATATATGATGTTATTTCCATGTTTTATATTGATCTATGGGGATTTACCAATGATCCCCTTTATTTGGATTACAACTCTGCAGAACATGAAAACCTTATTTTGTGTATTTTTTCGTTTTAGAGACCTATATGGAGTTAAACTGGGCTAGGATTTCATGGGCTAGAATTTCGGGGACGTTATTTTTTCATCAAGAGAAGCAGTATGGGCACTTGGACCAGACCTGGAGGGCTTGGAGACCCAAAAGTGGCCAGGTGGCGCGCCCAGCAAGGGGGTGCGCACCACCCATCCTCTTTTGGCCGTCGATCGTCTGATTCGCTTGATTCTTTCTCGAACCAACATCTTTTGACCTAAAAACCACTAAATATATGACCCCCGAGGGTTCTCTGGAGGAGAGAGCCGCAGAAACACAGAAACACGAAAACGGAGGCTGCAACAGCGAAGATTGGTGGGGGAAACTCCACCGAAACCGCCGCTAGAGGGATCTCCACCTTCTCCAACATCTTCCTCATTCGTGCTGCTGGGACAGCTCCGGGCCCCCACTCGGCCTGGGAAGAGGCCCAGTGGTCGCCGTCCCCGGAGTCCCCGGTGTGGTCGAGCCACAACAGCGCATCGCCGCCCAAGGACGTGGTCGACACCCACGGCGACGAGGCCCACAGGGACTAGGCGACACACCGGCGGCCACCTCGTCCTCCTCAAACCCTAGGGTAGGTTTTATTTATTTATTTTTAAGTTCAAAGCCCATATAGAGGGCTTTCTTTTGTAGTTTAAATTTTTTCGAAACAGGGCATATGTATAAATTTGCCTAAAATAGGGCATATGTTTAATAAAATATGGTTTAGGTTTCGTTTTTCGTTTTTTTTTGTTGTATTTGACTTTTGGGTTGCGCCCGTACTGAGCACACTGCACGACCCAAACAGACCAACGACAGATTCGTCTATTCGCGTGTCCACATAAACAACCTAAAATCAGACGGTCCAGCGCATCTGTTTGGTGGGCGCGTTGATGCCCTAACTTTTTGGGAGGGAGCCGGCGAGCATGTGTGGTGGTGGTACATTTTATTTCTTTGGAGCAACTTGCAACATTCGGCGGCGCTTCCAAAAACCCCAACCCCCGGCCTAGTCCCCCAGGCGGAGACAAAGCCGACGGTGGTACGAGGCGGTGGTAGGGCGGCCGAGCCCGTCGCCGGCGGCCATGGACAACTCGGACTTCAGCGTCCGGCTCAGCGCCGAAAGGTATCTTCGGTCCGCGCTTCCGTACGGCGGGCTTCCAGGCAAGGACTCGCCGCAGATGGCCTTCTTCGACGCGGCCTCCGAGGGCGACCTTCCCCGCCTCAGAGGTAAGCGAGCTCTCTCCATCGCTCCCATCTCTCACGCGCCGCCCCACCTCCCTCCGACGCGGCCCTGCATTTTCTAGGGTTTTGGTTTGGGGGAACAGTGGGGGTCTGCGCCGGCGTGTCCGCGCTCTTTCCGCTCGTAATGCCGACCCGTGCCTGTGTCTCACTTCCGAGTTTCTCGGTGCTGTGCTGAAGAGTTGGCCAGCGGCAGGGACGCGGAGGGGAAGGCGTGGCTTGCCGATGTGTGTCTCGCAGGTGGGGGCCCGTTTCAGACGGCGGCGCGCCTGGGGAAGCTGGATGCTGTCAAGTGCATGGTGGAGGAGCTAGGCTTCGACGTCGATGCTGGTAGCCAACAGGGTATGTATGTCTGCGCTTCCTCTGTCAAGAGGGTATATTTTGCAATATGTGTTTGTTACCCCTTCTGCCAGATGAGATACGAGTATATTGGTAGCGTTTTCATGTAAATTCGTTATCTTAGATGAGAGAGATATGCCAGCGATTGCACTAGTTACTTGTTTTCAATGTTACTGGCAGGTATAACTGCTTTGGTTGCTGCTACGATGGATGAAAGGATGGAAGTTATGAGGTATCTTCTCGACCACGGGGCTGACCCGAATAAGCAATACAGTGCAGGCTTCGCTGCTCTTCACTGTGCTGCAACAAAAGGTCTCTTCTCTACACTAACTAAGCTTTCTGCCTGTGGCCTTGCGTTTGCTAAGTGGCTGCAGATTGCGTTCCAAGCCCTCACTGAGATCATGTTCAGTCTGGTTCAGATAATTAGCAATCTAGTATTCCTGCTCTTTTTAATTCCATTTTTGCGACATATTAGACAAATTCGCAATCACGTAAATTTGTAGCTTGCGGTCATCTAGCATATGCTGGAATCTACATAGTCAGTTCTTACTATGTTTGTGTTTCCTTTATAACAAAATGATAACAAATTATGTGCCATTGCTATGTCTCTTAAATAGTTTCACTAAAATAATTATGACACAATTGATTCATGCTTTGCCTCTAGCTCAGCCGGCTCAATAACCTTTAAGAATGTCTTCTTTTGTTGTGTGAGAAGTGCGTATTTTTCATGGTAGCATTATCTTCTGCTTTTTGTGCACCTTGTCCAGGACGCGCTGAAGCAGCAAAACTTTTGCTATCATCTGGAGCTAGTGTTGATATAGCTTCTTGTGATGGGACACCACTACATTTTGCTGCTGCTCGTGGGAAGATTGGTGTCATGAAAGTTCTACTGGAACACCATGCAGATGTAATAAGTAAATTCCATGCTTTTGTATCCGAGTTTTATATGGTAGTATGCTACCTTAATAGAATGCAAATCATCAACATTTAGTATGTTGGATTGCTGTTCCACACCTTGGTCTCAGCCCTTTCATTGTGGCTGTAGATATTTATCTCCTATATTTCTAATTTATATTTAGTTCAAAATCATATGCAGAGTAGTTAGCTGGAATGAGCAATTCAAATGGCTTTTCAGCAGGCCATAGTGCCATACATCATGCTACTCTGTACCATTTCTTATTTTTTTCCTTGCCGTGTGATCTTCAGTGTTCTTCGTTATGTCCTAAAAGATATTGATGTCAAATGTACAGCTTTAGGATACCCTTGTCCTTATGCTGAGGCAGGATAGATTCCTGCTTTAATGTGTGTGTTTCTTATTTGATTTGTCACTCAACAGCATAATGTTATTCTCTCGTCCTATTAGTGTCATAAGTACTTAAGTAGTGGTTGGGTTGAAAGAACTGTCTTTGCAGCAGAGGCTTAGCAATATTTACAAAATACGTGTTGCCAACTGTCACGAGCCCTATAATAGTTCTTTCTTCCCACCTCCAAGTAAAATGAGAATCATGAGAACAGAAATATGTTGTGTCTCTGTGTTATAATTTCTCTCTGTATTTTGTTTGAGCATTTAATTTCTTCATATATCAAAAGTCAATATTTTCACTAAGAATATTCTGTCATAAAAAATGTAGCCAAACAAGGTTTCAGAAATTGGAGGTACTCCTCTCTCTGAAGCACTTTGTGCCACTGACAAAGGACTACCTGAATCCATTTCATTGAAGTGTGTGAAGCTGCTTGTGGAGGTCTGGTAACTATCCACCTTGACTTCATCTTACTGCACATAATTTTCTTATGATATTAATCAATTGCATTAATTGTATAGTCCATAAGTTTTTGTATCATGCATATCTACAGGCAGGCGCAGATGTAAATCCTACTAAGACCGTAACTCCTTTGGTGATAGCAGCCACTTATGGCTTAATTGACTGTGTCAAATACCTGCTGAAGGCTGGTGCTGACCCAAATATCCCACGTAGTTGTGTGAGTTTTCTCTTGATTTTGTCCTCCAGTGCTTGTAATTTTCTTAGTCACTGGTATTATCTAGGGAACTAGGGACATATCTACCATGAACACCTGTTTCCTACTTCGGTTCTAACATGCAAATCTATCCCCGAGGTATCCAATATACAGTCAAGGAATAATTTACTGTCCCATGATCAAATGAATGATAGTCCTCTCAGATTTTGATTTGTCACTGAGCAAGATCGTGTCATTCCCTCCAGTCCTTGACTGTTAAACATTTGGTCTGGTATACTTCAATTTTTTTATTATACTGCATAGTGCTTAAGGCTACTAGTATCAGGCACTGAAAGTTGACATGATATAGAGTTTAGATGATCATCTCACTTTACGCAATTATTTCTTAACAAAAATGTTTTTGACTTTTGATTGAGCGAAGCTGAATTTTTGAGATACAACAACTCAAATGAAATTTTGAGGTGGGTGTATCATGTGTAGTATAATTTCATCAATTTATGTGCCCAATTTCATTTTTCTATTTATTTCCTTTATATATAATTTTGATTTTGTTAATACTACGGAAATTCTTTAATAGGTTTAAATTCGTTTTTTAATCCCTGATAGCTACAGTATATAATAACTTCTGTTACTGAATCATGTGGTTGCTATTTGTTTCTTCTGTTACATGGCAGTGTGGTACCAAGCCAATACAACTCGCTGCAATCAGTGGAAGCCGGAAGCTTGTGGAGTTACTGTTTCCTTTAACTTCTCCCATTCGATCTTTACCAAACTGGACTGTTGAAGATATCATGGCCCACGCCGACTCAAGGCCCTCGAAGCCCACGGTATGAATCAAACTCTTTAGAATTTGAATAACCCTATATTGAGTTATTTCTTTGTCCTTCAAGTCTTCAACTGTGATAGCATAAAATTTTGCATCTCTAATCACGTGAATCTTTGTACATGGGAGTATGTGACTAGGAGTGAAGGGCCTACTTTTAAGGATATGGTGTAACAATTTTATGGTTTTTGTCACTATGCAGATTTTTTATTTTGTTTTTGGGGTTCTCGCTCCTTAAGCCACAGTTCAGTCACACAGCCCTCACAATGGAAGCAAAAACATTGATTACAAAATCCAGTAGCATTATTGTCCCTATATTATGAATACAGAATACACTAGAAAATATGATCTCCTGGATCCAAAAGTCTTGACCTCAACCAAGTTACGAAAAGAGAGGAAATTAGATTCCGCTTCAGCCACTTATACCATCTTGGAGGAAGGTTAATCATTCCAAGTAAAAAAACAGCATTCTCTTCAATCTAATAATCTATTGTTTATTAGGGTGGATTTGTTATTTGAAAAATGCGCGGGTCCATGTTTTTGACAACCCTAAATCAATTAAGTCCTCGAAGAAAAATTGTGAGACCACCTCTTGACAAACATGTTCTGTTCTAGCCATATTCTTTACCTGCAATCACAAGATATAAGGCAATGTATGAGCTTGCTTATTACCTGCAAAGCTGCTCACGCTTGTGGAGTTGCATGCTCTAGCCAGTTCAATCATAAGACTGATCTAATGGAAGAGACTAAGCAATTATATTCAATACCTCCTCTTGCGTCTAGGCCGGTGGGCCTTTTTTTAGAACTCTCATGGGCCTTAGAAGACATGAATCGTTTGATTTTTTTAGAGAGGCCACAATTTTTTTTTTATATTGCGTTGGCTAGGATTTGAACCCAGGACATTGTAGGTCTGATACCATGTGGAATTGCATCTACAGCATCAATTATATATATGTAGTAACTTTACGATATTGCACCATGTATTTTCCGATGTTGCATTTTTTTGGAACAAATAACAGAAACTGTATATATGTCATTTCAATTATCTGCGACTTTGTTAATTTTAAACAAACAGTACATCCTTATGAGATATTTCATTGTTATATAAATTTTAACCATCGAACTCCATCTCTCTTTTGCCAAAAAAGTTCTATTATCTTCAGTGACTATTGTACATTTTGTGTCAGTAATTTTACTTGGCTTAATTTGTCTCCGTGATTTAGGTTAAACCTGTTAAAAATACAAAACTCCAGTTGAAAAGTCATGGTGAGGAAGCTGTCAAGAGAAAGGACTATCATGGCGCGTCAATGTTCTACACCGAGGTTAGTGGTGATGTGAGGAATGTTGTATTAGTTATGATACTCTTAAGGTCTTTGCAAGATGCATATGCATGGAACTTTACAGTGCACCTTTCCTTGTCGCTATACAGAAATAGGCATCTGCTTAACAAGTGTCTGGAATTGGAGTTTCTCTTTCAAATAATATGTCCATTGATGGAATCAAGAGTAGTTATTTCACTGTTTCAGGCAGTGACAGAGATTAGTTAGGACCAATATGGGGCATGCCCCCCCCCCCAGCAAAAAAAAAAGAACTTCAGATTGACACCTGATATTTAACACTATTTGGATCAAATTTGACATGATATACTAGATTAGCCCCTCAGCTCTGTTCAAAGCTTATTTAGCCCCCTCTCATACTTTGTTGAAACTCCACCACTGTTTCCAAGCAAACATATTTCTGGTTATAAGCCAAATAACTCTGAAGTGTGAAGTGCCATTATAGTTGGATCCACCAAGTATCATGGAAACCTGCAACAGCCATGACTGCTGGGAACCGTTAAAATCAGCTTCATCGGCCCTCTAGAAAAAAAAAGCGTACAATGATTTGAGAAACCATGGTGAACAGTCTCATTGTCATTGCTGGTAAGAGTTGACAGGCATCGACATATGGAACCAAGTCTTGTTAACTTTGATAAATGTTTCTCTTGTCAGGCATATATAAGCAGCCTTTACAAGTTATCTTAGATTATACAGTCTTGCTCTTTTGCCAAAAACTTGTCTGCTTATGATTCGTCCCTCACCATTTTGATGTAGGCAATTGAGCTAGATCCTAGTGATGCGACGCTGTATTCAAATCGTAGTCTTTGCCATCTGGAAATGAGTAAAGCAGAGAAGGCCCTGCATGATGCTAACACTTGCATAAGATTGCGCCCTGAATGGATAAAAGGATACTACAGGAAAGGAGCTGCTCTCATGTTGCTCAAGGTCAGCTAAATTGCAGCTTACTCACCTTGCAATTGGTTACATGACACCTTCCCTAATATGTACTGTGATCTGCCTAACTTTCCATCTATAGGACTACAAAAAAGCTTGTGATGCATTCATGGCTGGACTGCAGCTGGATCCTGGAAGTGCTGAGATGGAGAAAGCATTCCGGTAAGCTATCCTAAATCATGCTTCATTTCTTATGAACTCCAGCAATGGAACTTTTCTGTGTTTCGTTGTCACTTGTATTTGTAGCGTTTGGTTTATTTACTTTTTACAGTAAGATGCATTCAGGGGCGAAAAAGACGGAACTAATGATGCTCCACGTTTGTTCATGCATATTTGCAGTCTGTTCAAACAGGGCACTAATAATTCTGTTCACGTTTGCAGGGGGGCGGTTGAGGCTATGAAGGCAGATCACTTCGCTAGAAAAGGCTTCAAGCCATCCGGTTAGAGGAAATCTGGTGATTGCACTAACCGTTTTGTATATATCCTGATGCTAGGAATCTGGATTAGCTATCTCCTCTCTGGAACCGTACTAGTAAGATGCTCAATGCGCAGCACTATGGGTCTATGGCTCTTGTTTGCCTTTCAATGGCTCCTGGCATTGCAGAACGCCGGATTTCCTTGTAAACCCGACGTGTAGCGGAAGTGGATGTTTCCTTTCCTGCGACCAGTAAAAGATGACCACCATGTTTTTCATCTGGATCTGGATGAGTATTATTCCTGTGTCTGTGCGACCTGTTTTTGGATCCATTCTTTGGGACAAGATTCTGTTCTCCATTGTTACCCTGGGTGTCAGTGAACTGGCAATGGGACAAGATTCTGTTCCCTGGCAATGGTAGCCACACAGCTTCTCATAGCGAGGCGGTGCTCTTTGCATTGCTGGGAATGGTAAAACAGTTGACCTCAATCGTTCCCTGGATTTAGCCTGGCATCATCAGAAAAAATGACTCGGATTTAGACCTCAATCGTACCAGAGTACTTTAAGTATAATTTGTGCAAACTGGGGACAAGGTCTGGTGCTTTGTGCAAACTATAGACTGGCATCATCAAAGAAAATGACCTTTAACCATAATACTACCATATAGCTGAGAAAGTATGCTCCAGGAAAGCAAGATAACACGGTCCAGTTGTGCTGAATTTCAGTGCAAATCTTTATCACCATTCACCAGTTACCAGGTATGTTTGCTGGTGATGGTGCCAGCCAAACTACAGATAATCTAGTGACGAATTAGTAAGCGTGCCAATTCCCAGAAAGCCAGTAACCAGTTTTTCCAACTGGGCTCACACCCCTTTCCATTAATTGCTCAACAGAAATAATTTTCTCACAAAGCAAGTTCAGAAGAAGGAAAATGGACGGGACAAAAACATGCTACCACCTGGTAACCCGACTTAGTTCAAAGTTCAACAGTACAAGAACTGGCTTCAGCAAAACAAACATAACAGCTAAAGCAAGCAAGTAGCCTTCAAACGATATCTTTGAATCATCCACCAGTGATCATGAGGACACCGGGTCGAGAGGCTGAAGCTCTAGCAGCATCACTTCTCACCAGATCTCTCGTCGCCTGCATCAGCTGCTCAGATCCAGCAAGTATAGCCTCTTTCTCATCCTTCTTGCACAACCCTGCCCAATATTTAAGGAAAGCATCAATTGTAAAGATGATAGACACATGAGATTTCAACCTCTACTTTCCGAAATTCACTCTGTTTCTTGTAGTCCAAATAGACCAGCACGCTGCTCATAGCAGCAGGGTATTCTTCCCCCGGGCCAGAAAGCAAAAAAATCAAGACATAGTTTGCCAAATAGAAGAGGGTCGAGTAGAAGTCTTAAGAACAACTCCAATTATGCCCCAGACCACTTTGTCTGAAGCACAATGAAAAAACAAATGGTCCCTTGTTTCCAATTGATCACAAAAAGAACATTTCGGGTTACCCGGCCAACTCCTCTTTCTCATATTGTCCCTAGTTAGAATTGCATTTTGCATCATTTGCCATTAAAAATTCTGAATCTTAAGAGGGATCTTTGCTTTCCAGATCCACTTATAATTTGGACCAAACGAATCACTCTGTAGGTACTCATACACTGGCTTAGTTGTGAAGTTCTTATGCAATCTTCTTCTAAAATACATACTAAAGGTCTTCAAGACACATTGCTTAAATGTAATATCACCCTCCTGACAAATATCATACAACCTCGGGTACTTCTCCATGAGTGTAGTAGCACCTAGCCATACATCTTTCCAAAACGGAAGTATATTGCCATCTTTTAGCATAATTGCTTTCCAACAAGGAGAATCACTAAACCTTGTTTAAACCAAAGGCAATCGTTTTATTTCTTAAATATTTCGCTTTCACAATTCTTTGCCACAACCCATCTTGAGTATCCCACTTCCACCGCCATTTAACTAATAAGCTCAGGTTTTGTTTTCTTAAATCCCTGACCCCAAGCCACCTTTCTTTTTTGATTTACAAATCCTTTTCCATTTCACCATATTATTTACAAAGCCATTAACCAGCTATTCTTCCAGCATCTTAAACAGTTTGACTGACCTGACCTCACATCACATGTTGTAAATCTTCAGAACAAAAATAAGGATTCAAGTGATACACTGAGACTTGAACTGAATCGGCATCACACCAATTAATAAGCTCGTCAATCGCCCTAACTGTTCGTCCAGCATCCTAAACAGTTTGAACCTCGCATCACATCGCATGCTGTAAAATCTTTAGAATGAAAAAAAGGGATTCGTCAAATAGGCCACCTTAGTGACGTGATACACTGATACTTGAACTTAATTGGCATCACAGACTAATTGATACTCTCACTCAAGCTCCAACAAAAAGAGCTAGCTGTTGTTCCAGCATCCTAAACAGTTTGACTGTACCTCACAATAGTTGTTGTAAAATCTTCAGAAGGAAAAAAGGATTCATCAAATAAGGCGTCCTAGTAATACAACTGATACTTGAACTAAATCGGCATCGCAGACTTACTGATAGGGGGCAGAGCCCAATGGACCGGCTCTGATGCACATGAATGACCTTTAGCAATCAGATGGAGAATGTATGCTTCGGTAAAGTACGATAACACGGTCCAGCTGGTCTGAATTTCAGTCCGAATTTCTACATCATCAGTTACCAGGTCAGTTTGTTGGTAATGCCGTTAAGCCGAACTGGAGATATTGTAGCACCAATCAATAAGCCTTTCAATTGCCAGATGCCATTAGCTAGCTGTTCGTCCAGCATCCTAAACAATTTGACTGAACCTTTTTTTTTTTTTGCGAATGAGAGCTTTATAGATTAATCGACAGTATTACAATCATTCCGATAGAACTAGTTTTACTGAACTTCACATCACATCACATGCTGTAAGATCTTCAGAAGAGAGAAAAAAGGGAATTCATCAAATAGGGCGCCCTACTGACGTGTTGCACTGATACTTGAACTGAATTGGCATCGCGGACTAACTGATACTCTCACTCAAGCTCCAACAAAAAGAGCCAGGCTGTTCTTCCAGCACCCTAAACAGTTTTTGACTGAACCTCACACTAGTTGTTGTAAAATCTTGAGAAGGAAAAGAGGATTCATCAAATAAGGCGTTCTAGTAACACAACTGATACTTGAACTAAATCGGTATCGCAGACTAACTGATACTCTCACTCGAGCTCTGACAAAAAGAGCTTCTCTAGCTAACTATAACAGGAACATGGGCAGTCCCATGAAGACCAGACCAAAAAACACTGAAGTACCAGCGAAACCAGTTCATGTCTCTGACAGTGGAGGGTTCGTGCGCTGGTGAGAGCCGGCGATAACCCTTGGGACTCTTCCTTGAGAGGTGTTTGCTAAGAAGACGGCGCGCCACCGTAGTCCCTGGAATCCTGGGAGAACTCGTCGTTGTACATCTCCTCGATCATGGGCTTCCACAGCCGGACCCGTGCGTTGATGAACCAGTTGGATATCTGCAAGTAGGTTGATCGTGATTAGAAGTAAGAAGAGAATAAGCACAATATTAGGCCATTAGCACAGTCTTCAGTTTCCAAGCAGAGTGCAGCGCTCACCTGTCTTCTGCTTAAGCCCGTGCTCACGGCCAGCCTGAGCTTCTCGTTGTCGCTGGGGTACCTGCTTCACGTTACCACAACAGAATGGAGCGTTAAGTGTTTTAGTCATCCAGGTTGAAGATTTACATGATTAACGAATGTCAGTTATTCTGCTGTCATCACTCACTCCAATATGAGTACAACACAGCCTTCAGTTTCAGTATGTAACTTTGACCAATCAAGTAGTAACAACATTCTTTTAAGACTAATCAAGTAAAAACATTCATCAGTTTCAGTGTGTAACTTTGACCAATCAAGTAAAACCATTCTTTTGAGACAAATCTATTTACAATATTTGAAGTGTCCAATCTGGATGATATTAGTTGCCAGTTTCAGAAGCTGAATATCATGAGCAAGAAGTCATGGAGAGCATCGCAGTGGAAGGCACGGATCGGTTAGTGTTGAACAGCGAGTACTTACGGATCTAGGAAATGGTCGAAGAGCCAGGCCCGGAGCACGGCCACGGACTCCTCCGGCAGGCCCCTGAGCGGCCTGCAGACCTGCTCCGCCGCCCGCGTCGCCGCGGCCTGCTTGGTGCGCCGGACCAGCCTGCTCACCACGTCCTCCTGGCAGACACGCCGCGCGGGGTCGTAGTCGCAGTCGTCCTCGTCCTCCTCCTCCTCGCTGTCCGGGTCCACCCACAGCGTCGCCGGCGCCGGCGGCATACTAACCGCGGCGAGCTTGCGGAGTATGGAGCGGCGCAGGTTGCCGAAGTGGCGCGACATGGCCTGCGACATGAGGGACGTGTACCCATCCGTCGCGGCGGGGCCCATCGCCGGCTCGAACGACGCCGCCACCCGGGTGAGCTCCTGGAAGTAGTGCTCCTGCCGGCTCTCCAGCTGCGACAAACAGAAAGCGCCATGGATTAATAATCCAGGGAAGAAGACCAGACTAGTGAGTTTGCAATGGAATAGTACGTACCTCGCTGAGAAGGCCGAGGAGCTTGGCTTGCACGCCGTCGTCGTTCTTGCCGTGGATCCGGCGGCTCGTCGCAAGCATTTCCTGGTAAGCATCATCGCCAGCATCATCGCTCTCGTCGTTGACGGACACGTCTCTTCCCATGGACACCGTGTCACGCAGCAGCTCCTGCGCCGGCCTCAGGTAGCGCGAGCCGCGCAGCACCTCCGGCAACATCGCCGGCACCGGCGCCGGGGCGTTGGCGTCGTCGCCCGTGCAGCAGCGCCGGCAGGCTTCATCAGTGGTCGCTGGGGCGCCGAGGGTCAGCGCGAGCGGGCCAAGGGCGTTCTCCCCATCCGCCATCGCCGGAAGGTGGCAGCCGTGGCCGCACTGCTCCTGGAAACGCAGCAGCGGGCCGTTGGTGCTGTCGGCGGCGACAGGGGCTTGCTTCGGCGGGGAGCTGCTTTCTTGGAGGCGATTGGCCACCATGTCAGCTCGTGTACGTTCTACCGATGGCCACCACCACTACCTATTAAATGAGGATGTCCTTGCTGTCCTGGAAACACTTTTCAGCAACCAGCAGATAAAGCAGTTAGAATCTAGGATCAGCATTTCGCGAAAAGAAAAAAACTAGGATCATCAAGAAGATGAATTGATCAACTACACTGATGATACAAAGGAAGAGATCGATGAACACAGCTTGCTAAAATGGGCATACCTTCTTTCTTGATTGACGGTGTTACCGTGGCCAGTAATAGCAGAGGTATCCTTAGAGCATCTCCACTCGTCCTCCCAGGCCCCCGGCGAGCGTTTTTTACATCCGGACGGCGTAATCGGCCTCGCCGGTTCCTTTTATTGATTTGGCCCTTCATCCATCCGGCGAGCCCACGCCACCCCGCCCCCGAGGACTCCGGACGAGTGAAAAGCGGGGAAGGGCCCGATTTGTCGGTGACTCGACGCACGAACCCCACCGCCACGTCGCTCAAAATCACTAGTGGAAAAACGCTTATCAATACCGGTTCCAGAGGGCCATTTGCACCGGTTTAGCAACCGGTATAAAATATCCGAAAAGGCCCCTTCCTACCGGTTCCTTACGAACCGGTATAGATGGGCCTCCACGTGAGCGCCCAGGAGAGCGCACGGCGATGGACCTTTCGTCGGTTTGTACTACAAACCGGTGGCAAAGGTTATTGCCGCGGCAGGAAAATTCATGAATCTCTGCGGAGATTAGGTTTAGGGTTTAAGGGTTTAGGGGTATCGGAGCGTTTCATATCGCGTCGATGCACCGGAAATGCGTTTGGGTTTACGTAGTACATGAAGATCAAGGTGATGCATATAAAGTTGGTGCATATAATATAACACACATGTAATTGCATAAGTAGTACTCTCCGATGCAAATCAAGTCGATGCACCATAGTACATGCATGAAGATCGATCTATTACACACATGTACCATAGTGGTACACTCCGAGTCAAACTATATATACACACAAAGCAATCGAGGAGCTGGAGAAGATCTTTATGCATAGTGGTACTCTCCGGATGGTGATATGACTTCCCGAAGGAAAAATCCCGCCAATTCCTCGCCGATTGCTTTGAAGCGCTCCTCGATTCCGATCTTCTCCCGATTTCTTCTCAACTGTAAAAGAATAAGATGAATACATGAGCTATGTGTGTTATATCAAATCACAAATCAAACAATTATTACTTAAACTCAGCACAACTTATGGTCGAAAAAAATTTGTGAATATTATTTTCGTACCTCTCTATTTCTTTCATTATTCGCTCTCTCGCTGACAATTCTGTGGATGTACTCGCAAACGTAGTATCCACATAGATTAGTCCCCGGTGGTTGTTTTGCGCATTTCTGTACAAGAATATAATTCAGTCAAACAATAATGAAGTATGATAAAGGTGTGTGGACCTAGGTAGTACTACTTACTTTGTTCGCACGCCATATCAGCTTCGGTTTCCAATCATGGGACTGATCTTCCTTGATGAAAGTTTCCCATACGCTGCCCGACAAAAGAAAATGCACAAAAGAGTTATCAATCAGTTGATATCAGGAAACTAACAAAAAAACCGATAAGAATTTGAATTACCTTTTGAGCATAAGAAAACAAGACTTGTATAGTATAGCCTCTTTGGTTAGTGAGTCAAAGACTTCAACTTCTCCTTCGTACATTTTAATGACGATAAGAATAAAGTGAAACCTGCGCACGTTTAAATATGTAGTGTCATATATATAAGTGAGCAAAATAGAATGTGTTATAAGAGAGTAACACTCACTGGAAGTTGTAAGGCCAAAGTATTGTCTTTTTGTCACGTTGTCGCTTCAAAAACCTTAGCAAAGTCTCCGGTGTATCCCTGTTATAGAGGGGTTCTTCTATGGTCTTGACATGCATTGTGTCGGGTCAATGAACCCAATGTCCTTGATTTCATCCCTTTTGCATTCGAGCATCTTCAATCTGCATAACATAGCGCACAAAAGATTATAATTTGCAGATAATCAAGGAGCTGAGCTAAAGACTTCTCAAATTATATAAATAAATCACTTACAGACAATAGCAACTGACGATAGATTTGTCGAGGGCCCGAAGATTGTATAACTGGAAAAGCTCGCAGAAGTCAACGCTCACAGAGTATTCTTGGAAGTAGTGCTCTTCCTTAACTCGCACCATGATAGTCTCCATCCCTCCCTTTGCGGCAACACCGTACCACGTATGCAAGTTACGCATACTTGTTGGTAGCTTGCTGAGATTCTCGACCAAATCTTTCCCTTGAACATATTGATATACTACCTTAGCCATGGCGTAATCGGTTGAGATTTGTCGAGAACTTTGAACGGCCTTCTCGTCAAACACCTTTAGAGGGGGGACCGATTTAACGGGTTGTTGTCCGAGCTGGTAGACTTGGTGTATCCCTTTTATCTCCTTGATACCCGAGCTGGTAGTGGGGTTTTTCGCCTCCATCATTTCGTCGTACGACCTTTCAATAGAACGCCTATAGTCGGATGGCGGCGATGGTTCAGGTTATCTGATTCTCGACCGACGAACCTTCACCGGATCTAGTGTCTTCTCAAAAGGTATCTCTGGCTCTTTCTTAGCAAAAAGGCCCTCAGCTGGGACTCAACGGCTTCCTGGTTTTCCTCGGGAGTTTTTTCCAAGGTAACTTCTCAATAGGCGGCAGTGGTTTCTCCTTTCTAGATCTCTTCTTAGGCGGCGTACCATTCCGCTTACGGGCGCTGTCTTACGCGGAGGATCTCGAGGTGGTGGACTCACGCTGGGGTCCCTCTCGGGTAGGTGTGGACTTTGCTGCTCATGTGGACTGCTAGGAGGAGGAGTCGAAGGCCTTTGATGCTCATGTGGACTGCTATGAGGAGTCGGTGGCCTTTGCGGAAGGACGATGTGTTTCTTGGGCCATAGAGCGAAACCGTGCTTGACATCGGCAAGTGTCTTCTCATCGTCACCTCTAGGAATATCAAGCTCCACTGTTTCAAAAGCGGAACAACTTCATCCACCCCGACACGAACACAGCCAGGTGGAATGGGCATATGGTGGTGCGTTGCTCCTTCTTCACTTGGGTAAACATAACCGACCGCCACCTTAACAGGCGGTTCTGAATAACATATAGAGCTCGCAATCTGTCTTCTCCGTGACATAATCCACGGGGTAGCTTCCTCCACATCCGTCAAGATGCGTGGAACCCACACGCTTCTTCGCTGAGATGGGCGGCATCGGCTTGAGGATCTGTAGGAACATCGGCTGGTCGGGTGGCCTCTGATTTTCTCAAGCGCCGACACCCTATTTAACAATTCATTTAACGTGTCGGCGTCCTTCTTCTTCTTCTTCTTCCGCGAACGGCTTCTATAAGTGTCAGCGGACTCCGGGAACGCTTCCTTCATGGTGAGACCTGGGCGAGCTCGTACCGTCCAACGTGTTCAGGATTCCCCAGAGCGAGTGTCAGCTCGTCATTCTCTCTATCGGGAATGTACTCTCCCTTTCGAACCTGTTCAATTGCAGCTACAAGCTTCGGTATGATTTGCTCAATCTTTTCCTTCCATTTTCCCTTCGCAACGATCAGCTGTCTTTGGGTCCAACCCTGCCCCACGCGCGAACAACCGAACTTGGACCGTTCGGGCCAGTCCCATGTCTGTGGAGTGATTCCTGCAGCCATCGGTTCATTTTCATACGCTATCCACCTCGGAATGGCAGTCTTGTAGCCACCTGAACCCATATGATGCCAAATTGTCTTCTTTGCAGCATTTTTCTTATTTGTGACCGATCGGGACACAAAAGTAGACGATTGCTTATACCTCTTAAATTCTTGCCAGTGATCCTTTATCTTCACTAGATTATCATCGAATACTTCTTCATTCTTATATTAGTCCCATAAATTTTTCTTTTCTGGAATTGTATGGCCATCTTCTTGAGAGTCCATTCCTTGACTTTATTCTTCTGGCCTTCCGTCATATCTTCCGGTAGGCTGAAGCGTGTCAGCAGAGTTTCCCAAAGAAACTTTTTCATCGCGTCGTTGATATAACTAGCTTCATTGTCCGCTTTCTTCGGCTTATGCCACTCTCGAATGCTGATCGGTACATGGTCCCTAACAAGAACTCCAGCTTGACTTGTAAATTTGGTGCAGTGATCTTTGGGATGCACCGGTTCACCATTATCCTTAAATGCCGTGAGGGCTAACCTACCCTCGCCCTTTAGAACTCGCGTCGGGCCTCGTTTTGTTTTAACAGACTTGCTCGATGTTCCAGAAGGCTAATAGAAAAATTATTCGTTAATAAGTGAAATACAAATAAATGAATGCATCTAGTGATATGAACATAGACTTGATACATAAATATACACCTCGGCGGAGTTTGTTATGGAAACTTCGTTGTCTCTTCTAACTTGTTCGGACTCAAGTCCCTCGCCGAAATCATTCAGAAAGTCGGCAAAATCTGTTTCATCTCCATCAGCCCCACGGGCACTCTCATATATCAATTTCTGCACCGCTTCTTCCCCCTCCTCATCTCGGACGAAGGTGCCGTCCGCCATAGCTCAATGTCACTACAAAATTAAGAAAGCAATTATATTTCATTCATCTTGTCATGATCATATAACAGATTGCTAGATGGATAACAATTGAAATGAAGAAAGCAATAACCCTAACCCTAATACTTGGCGCTCCTATTTCTCGACCCTAACTCTATGTCGCGGCGGCACCGCCACGGACTCGGCCACGGCCACGGTCTCGGCGTTCCCCCTCCTCCTCTCGATCTTCTCTCGTTTTCTCGACACTAACCCTAACACTCGGCGCTCCTCCTCTCGTTCTTCTCTCTATGTCGCGGCGGCACCGCCACAGACTCGGCGCTAAGGACTCGGCGTTCCCCTCCTCCTCCCCTCATAGTAATAATGCATGCATGCAAAAGTAAACGGAACGACGGGAGGATGGAGGAGCATCATAGGAGTAATTAGGTGAGATAAACTAGAACTCAATGTAATCAAGTTGAGCAATTTGTTGATCTTTTATCTTCCGTGTCCATCTATCGGTGACCATCAATACTAATTTCTCTTTTTTCTCTCTCATTCTCTATCTAATGGGACTATAGGGACGCAGGAAAAAAAATTGGAGGGTTATCACACACTCACACCTTGAAAAAAGAAATTGCCCTCTCCCAATTAGGATAAAAGTTTGCCAAAATGTAAAATATATATTGCCAATCCTTGAAGCTTGACAAAAAAAAATTGCCACAATTTGGCTATCTATCTTCATTTTTACACCATAGAAACATTCAAACATATAAGTGGCATATATTCCTATTCATTTCTACAAGTGTCAAACTACCAATTGAATCCATGGAAATGCCATTTTGACAGAAGAACATGAGCAATTTTAGCAAAGCCCCAGCACGCACGCCCGGATGCATGTCGCGGCGTGACAGAATCAGCTACTGACTAAAACGTGCAGGATCGCGGCGGTGATCGCCTTCGGGCTGTTTGTGGATGGCGCGGCATCGAACGCAACCGGGGAGCGGGAAACGACGGCGCTCGGGCTGTGCTACGTCCTCAAGGACGGCATCTTCGCCGGCGCGGCGGTGCTCACGCTCGCCGCCACGGCCCTCGCGCTCACCTCCTACATCATGCTCCGCAGGCAGTCAGACGCCGCCGCCGCAGCTGCGCCCAAGACGGCAGGCGGGGAGCAGCTGCCGGCAGTCGCGATGGGGCAGCCGCAGATCCCGTAGCAGCCTCCTCCGCAGGGGTACGGGCAGGCGCCGCCGCCGAACTACCCGCAGTACTCGCCGCCGACCGCGCCCAGGCCCACGCCCACGCCGCCGCCGCACAGCCCCAGCACGCCTGGCCATTCCGTCGAGCACCTTGTGTGCGGCGTCGATCGGTGGTGTGTGCGGCGGCGTGGCGCGGACGGCGACGGCCTCCACGGTCTCGCGCACAGCGGCGGCGTGGCGCACAACGGTGGCGGCCACGGTCTCGCGCGGTGGCGGCGTATCGGCGACGGCCAACGGCGCCGGAGAAGGGGAGGAAGGCGACGGGGGCGACCAGTACATACCTGCAGAGGCGTGGTGCGCGGCGGTGTGGACGACGGCAACGGCGTGGCGCTGACGACGGACAGCGGCGAAGGCGTGGTGCGCGGCGGCGTGGACGGCGCGCGCGGTCTCCTGCGGCTAAGGGCGTGGACGGCGGCGAAGGTGAATGTGATTTGGGGGAAATTTCCCCGCGCGGCTAAGTGTAAACCAGGCGAACCCCCTTTGGCACCGGTTGGTGGCACCAACCGGTACGAAAGGGCACCAACCGGTGCCAAAGGTTTTTTTTTTGTTTTTCTTTTTTCTTTTTCTGTTTTCTTTTCTTTTGCTGTTTCTTTTTCTTTTCTTTTTCTTTTCTGTTTATTTTTTCTTCTCTGTTTCTTTTCTTTTCTTTTCTTTTCTTTTCTATTTATTATTTTCTTTTCTTTTCTTTTCTATTTATATTTTCTATTGCTTTTATTTTTTCTTTTCTTTTCTTTTCTATTTATTATTTTATTTTCTTTTCTTTTCTTTTTCTTTTCTGTTTATTTTTTCTTCTCTG
This sequence comes from Lolium multiflorum, assembly GCA_030979885.1. Classification (NCBI taxonomy): domain Eukaryota; kingdom Viridiplantae; phylum Streptophyta; class Magnoliopsida; order Poales; family Poaceae; genus Lolium; species Lolium multiflorum. Next base: position 118,597,779 of record CM061750.1, read on the forward strand.
TTTCTTTTCTTTTCTTTTCTTTTCTATTTATTTTCTATTTATTATTTTCTTTTCTTTTCTTTTCTTTTCTATTTATATTTTCTATTGCTTTTATTTTTTCTTTTCTTTTCTATTTATTATTTTCTATTGCTTTTCTTTTTCTTTTCTTTTCTATTTATTTTCTTTTCTATTTATTTTTTATTTATTTTTTCTATTGCTTTTCTATTTATTTTTTCTTTTGCTTTTCTTTTTCTTTTCTATTTATTTTCTATTTATTTTTTCTATTGCTTTTCTTTTTCTTTTCTTTTCTTTTCTTTTTCCTTTTCTTTTATTTTCTATTTATTTTTCCTTTCCTTTTCTTTTTCTTTTCTATTTCTTTTCTTTACTCCCGCGATCGCGTGGAAAGTTTCCCGTCGCGCGGGAACTTGCCGTCACGATGCGCGCGTGGGAGAAAAAGGCGAGAAAGAAAGGGTGGGAATACAATTTTGTTACGATTGAACTCGAATTAAAAGTAGCTCAATGAAAATTAAGATACATGGCCAGATTTGACTGTTGGATTAGGACTCGTGCCTAGCCCTATAGTACTCGCCACTATAGTCGTCGTAGTCGCCGTCATCATCGTCGGCATCGGGGTCGCGGTGTCGAACCTCGGCGGGAGGCGCGTGGGCTGGGACGAGGGTAGCGCAGCGGGGCCACGGTAGGCCATGACGCCCTGGAGAGTCCGGCCGCGCCACCAGCCGACGGCCGGCCTCGTTGAAGTTCGAAGGAGGCGGGCCGCCCTCCTCGTGCCTGGCAAGCGCCCTCTCACGCCGATTGATGAAGAAGCTTTCCCAAGTTGGTGTAGTCGGGATGCCTGGGGATTCCTCCGCTGCTCGGCGTGAGCTCGAAGTAGTAGTGGTTCGTGATGGCCATCTCGCGCGCCACACCTAGAGGGGGAGGGACCGGTACGCCTCCGGCAGCTTAGCAACCAGCCGGTCGGGACGCGGCCCGGCGGGCGGTAGTTCGAGCGCAAGCGCCTCCGCCTCCGGGGGGTTAGATATACGATGGAAGCCATGGGAGAGAATGATGAGGTTTGCAGATATGAGTCTAGATGTGATATGTAAATGGAGGCCAAGCCTACATATATATAGTGAAAAAATGGCGGGATGACGGAGCGGGGAGCCGTGAAAAATAGGCGGAAACCCTTTAGTGGTGGTGGGTGCAACCGGTACTAAAGGTGGTTTGTCATGTAACAAAGTCGGTGGGATAAGGACGCGTGGGTAACCTTTAGTACGGTGGTGGGTGCAACTTAAAGGTAGTTTTGTGTATAACAAAGTGTCGGTGGGATAAGGACGCGTGGGTAACCTTTAGTACTGGGTGGGTGCCGGTACTAAAGGTGGTTTGTCATGTAACAAAGCTGTCGGTGGGATAAGGACGCGTGGGTAACCTTTAGTTGCTGGTGGTGCAACTACTAAAGGTGGTTTTCATGTAACAAAGCTGGGTGGGATAAGGACGCGTGGGTAACCTTTAGTACCGGTGGTGGGTGCAACCGGTACTAAAGGTGGTTTTGTCATGTAACAAAGCTGTCGGTGGGATAAGGACGCGTGGGTAACCTTTAGTACCGGCTGGTGGGTGCAATCGGTACTAAAGCTGTCGGCATGATAAGGACGCCCTGCTCGATGAAATAAAGCATGTAGCGCACGACACCCTGTCGAAGGAAGAAGACAAAGTAGAAGCGGCGCCGTGCCTATAAAAGGAGCATCGCCATGGCAAGCAGCTCAACAAGCCAACATGGATGGAGAGTTTCATCCCCATGGATGGAGGAAAGGGTTGGGAAATCTCCCGTGGCGGAACTTCTCGAAGATGCCCTTGGTGCACACGACCTATGGCATCTTCGGTTCCGCCTCGGAAAAATTTCCCTGCAAGCCCGTGAAAGACTCCATCTCCTCTAACAATGTTGTGGAAGGATAGGGAAATCTCCCGTGGCGGAACTTCTCGAATATGCCCTTGGTGCACATGCCCTATATATGGCATATTCGGAAGTTCCGCCAAATTTCCATGCAAGCCCGTGAAAGCTCCATTGTTAACATCATTACACAAAAGTGATTTCCATATTGAGATACACAAGTTATGATCCCTATCTAGCTAGTTTTCCGAGTTTTCTTCGTCTGTTTCCCTTTCTTCTGACTGCGACGCAACCATGGACAATCTTCATTATTTAAGATGATGCTTGGGTCAGTTTTCACCTTGAAGGGTGGAATATCATCAAACTTATTATAATCTTCTGACATGTCTGTCTTGTCCTCTACTCCCACGATGTTTCTTTTTCCTGAAAGAACTATGTGCCGCTTTGGCTCATCGTATGATGTGTCCTCTTGCCTTTCTTTTCTTTTCTTCGGTTTGCTAGACATGTCCTTCACATAAAAAACCTGGCCACTTCACTGGCTAGGACGAATGGTTCGGTGTCGTACCCTAGATTCTTGAGATCCACTTGTAGTCATTCCGTGCGGGTCTACCTGCCCGTCTTTCGGGTTGAACCATTTGCACTGGAACAAAGGGACCTTGAAATTAGGTCCATATTCAAGTTCCCATATCTCCTCTATGTACCCATAATATGTGACCTTCTTCCCATTGTCATCTGCTGCATCAAAGCGGACACCACTGTTTTGGTTGGTGCTCTTTTTATCTTGGGCAAACGTGTAAAATGTGTTCCCATTAATCTCGTACCCTTGAAAAGTCGATATAGTCGAAGAAGGTTGCTTGGCCAACAAGTATAGCTGCTCGTCATCGGTGACATTCATGAGACGTGTTTGCAACCAACCGCCGAAAGTCTTCATGTGTTCTCCATCAATCCAATCTTCACGTTCCTCCGGGTATTTAGAGCGTAAGATATCCTTGTGTTCCTCTTTGTACGGAGCCACCAAGATGGAATTATGTAGAAGTGTAGTGTGCTTGAGTGAAAGAATGTCCGTCCATACACGTTATTGCTTTCTTTCCTAGCGTGCCTTTTCCATGCAGTCTCCCCTCATAGCGTGATTCGGGAACACCGATCGGCTTAAGGTCAGGAATAAAGTCAACACAAAACTCAATGACCTCCTCTGTTCCATAGCCCTTGGAGATGCTTCCTTCTGGCCTAGCACGGTTATGAACATACTTCTTTAAGACTCCCATGAATCTCTCAAAGGGGAACATGTTGTGTAGAAATACAGGACCGAGAACGCCAATCTCTTCGACCAGGTGAACTAGGAGATGTGTCATAATATTGAAGAAGGATGGTGGGAACACCAACTCGAAGCTGACTAGACATTGGACCACATCCTTTGTAAATTTTGTAGAGTAAGTGGATTGATCACCTTGAGAAATTGCATTGAGGAAAGCACATAGCTTCACAATGGGTACTCGAACATTTTCCGGCAGCCCCTCAATGCAACCGAAAGTAATTGTGTCATAATCACGTGGCAGTCATGAGACTTTAGGTTTTGAAATTTTTTCTCGGACATGTTTATTATTCCTTTATATTCGACGAGAAGCCAGACGGGACCTTGATGCTACTCAGGACTTCAAAAAATCTCCTTCTCTTCTTTGGTAAGAGCATAGCTGGGGACCTTGATACTTCTCTGGATTCAGGTTGCTTCCTTCGTGGATACTTTGGTCTGCCGTGCATCAGTGTATCTTTTGTCTTCCCATACACGCCAAGAAGTTTAGCAGTTCACGCAAAGATTTTTCGTCACGTGCATCACGTCGATTGCAGAGTGAACCTCTAAGAATTTCCAGTAGGGTAGCTCCCAAAATATCGACTTCTTCTTCCACATGGTACATGTCCGTCAACATTCGGAACAGATTGTCCGCCGGGACCCTTTCCAAAGATCACTTTTAAATCCTTGACCATATCATATATAACTTCCCCAGTAGGGCGGGTAGGCTTCGTCCGGTTATCTGCCTCACCTCCGAAATGCTTTCTCTCTTTCTTACGTGATGTTGTTTTGGAAGAAATCGACGATGCCCTAGGTACACATTCTTGTTTCCTAAATATATAGTGTCAGTCTCACCTAAACAGTGTGTGCATGCGTTGTATCCCTTGTTTGACTGCCCTGAAATGTTACTAAGAGCAGGCCAATCATTGATGGTTACAAACAACAACGCCCGTAGGTTAAATTCCTTTTGTTCGTGCTCATCCCACACGGGTACACCTTCGTCACGCCACAACTGTAAAAGTTCTTCAACCAACGGCCTCGGTACACATCAATGTCGTTGCCGGGTTGCCTCGGGCCCTGGATGAGCACTGGCATCATAATGAACTTTCGCTTCATGCACAACCAAGGAGGAAGGTTATAGATACATAGAGTCACTGGCCAGGTGCTATGACTGGAGCTCTGCTCACCGAAAGGATTAAAGCCATCGGTACTTAGACCAAATCTTAAGTTCCTTGCGTCATCTGAAAATGACTTGAACTCTCTGTCGATTTTTCTCCACTGCGACCCATCAGCGGGGTGTCTCAGCATCAAATCTTTCTTACGGTCCTCTTTGTGCCATCGCAACAACTTGGCATGCTCTTTGTTTTGGAACAAGCGTTTCAACCGTGGTATTATAGGAGCATACCACATCACCTTCGCAGGAACCCTCTTCCTGGGGTGGACTCGCCCTCAACATCGCCGGGTCATCTCGCCTGATCTTATACCTCAATGCACTACATACCAGGCATGCATTTAAATTCTCGTACTCCCCGCGGTAGAGGATGCAGTCATTGATGCATGCATGTATCTTGCACCTCTAATCCTAGAGGGCAGACAACCTTCTTTGCTTCGTACGTACTAGAGGGCAATACGTTCTCCCCTGGAAGCATCTTCTTTATTATTTTCAGCAACTTTTCAAATCCCTTGTCAGAAGTACCATTCTCTGCCTTCCATTGCAGCAATTCCAGCGTGGTACCCAGCTTTTTCTGGCCATCTTCGCAATTTGGGTACAACAGTGTCTTGTGATCCTCTAACATTTTCTCCAACTTCAACCTCTCCTTTTCACTTCCGAAGCTTATCTTCGCATCAAGAATGGCCCGACCCAAATCGTCATCGGGGTCATCAAAAATGGGCTCATCAAAAATGGGCTCTTCTTCAGCTTCGTCTTCCCCCATTCTACTATCACCGTCTTCGGTGAACATAGGATAGTTGTCACTATCCTCTTCTTCTTCGTTGTCTTCCAATATAATCCCTCTTTCTCCGTGCTTGGTCCAACAATTATAGCTGGGCATGAAACCGTTCTGCAGCAGGTGGACGTGAATGGTCTTTGAGGTAGAGTAATCCGTCATATTCTTACAGGAACTACATGGACAATAGATGAAACCATTCGACTGCCTGTTTGCCTCAGCCACGTTGAGAAAATAATGCATGCCATTAATGAAGTCGGGATGGCACCGGTCACCGTACATCCATTGTCGATTCATCTGCATTTTATATGTATATCAACTATCATTAATTACACAACATCGTGGATATATGAGTGACAAACTAAATTAATATTCAAGTTCATCAGATAAAACTAAGTTTTTTTATAAAAAAGAAGAGGCTCACCGAGGTTGTACGGTGCCGGCTAGGGGACGACGCTGCGATCGACGGCGGTAAGGACGGGGATGATACTAATTAAAACCTACAAAATATACCATAATTTCAGCTCAAATTGATTATAAAAAAGTAAAATCCCTAACTTAGGAATTTCATCGAACACCTTGCTAGCACTAGAAAAATAGTACGAGTTAAAACTACCAAAGAGATGTGCAAAATTAGGAACGCCGGAAGAAAGGATGATATTGCTAACCGTTGGATAGATGAATGCCCTTATTCTTGTTAAAATGGTGGAGAAAAATTAGTGATTTATTGGAGTGTGAGAGGTGCAAAAATTTTGTGTGTGAGAGGAAGAACAGAAAAATGAGCCCGGCCAGGGGACGGGCTCGATGATGATATAGGGGCACCCTTTGGTACCGGTTCGTGTTAAAAACCGGTACCAAAGGTCTGCCCGGCCAAGCGTCTGACAAATGGCCGAAGACATTTCGTACCGATTCCTAACACGACGAAAGCCCCTCACGAACCGGTGCCAATGCTCCTGCTGAGCCCGCGAACCGGTGCAGATTGCCCCATTGGCACCGGTTCGTAAGGGAACCGGTACCAATGGCTTAGATGGATGCCCCATTTTCCACTAGTGAATCTCCCCCACCCCTCGTATCTCTCTCGCCGCCGGCACCACCCCGCCGACTTGTTGCCTAGATTCCGCCGCCCCTCCTTCCCCACCTGCCTATATTCCGCCGGCCTGCTTGCTCTTCGGCCCGCTTGCTCCTCGCGCTCGCGGCTCGGGGCCTCGACCCCCCGTCAGGTGTTCGTCCATTTGCCTCGCCGGCCATGGACTCGGACGAAGAGGAGGAGATGTTCGTCGAGCTTATGCAAGAAGAGATGGCAGCAGCCGCCCAAGACGACGAGCACATGATGATCCTTGGTTGCTTGGCTAGCATGTACGCCGGACTGGCAACTGGTCGACGTGGTGGGTCGGCACGAGGTCGCCGGAAGTGCAAGCCGAGACGGCGAATGGAGGGCTACTGCATGTTGTACGCCGACTACTTCGCCGACAATCCATTGTACGGTGAGAGTGTTTTCCGGCGTCGTTTCAGGATGAGCAGAAAGCTATTTCTGCAAATTGTGTATGTCATCCGCCACTTTGATCCCTACTTCAGATGCAAGGCGGATTGCACTGGTTTGGTTGGATTTTCGTCACTGCGAAGTGCACAGTGGCTATGAGGATCTTGGCGTATGGAGCTCCCGGTGATACTGCAGATGACTATCTTCGGATGGCGAGTCCACCGCCCTTGATTGTTTCTACCGGTTCTGGGGGCCGTCATAGCGTGTTCGGGGATATTACTTGAGATCACCCACTGTCGAAGACACTGGAGGATCCTTGCAACAAATGAAGCTAGAGGTTTTCCAGGGATGCTTGGAAGCATTGACTGCATGCATTGGCAATGGAAGAACTGTCCGTTTGCGTGGCGGGGAATGTACAAGGGTCACAAAAAAGGCTGCACTGTGATACTTGAAGCTGGCTACCCATGATATCTGGATTTGGCACTCTTTCTTTGGTATGCCTGGATCCAACAATGACATCAACGTCCTAACCTGCTCCCCGTTCTTTTCCAAGCTTGTTGAGGGTCATGCTCCCCGGTGGACTATGTGATCAATGGTCGGCACTACAACAAAGGATACTACCTTGCAGACGGTATCTATCCAAAGTGGGCAACATTTGTGAAGACTATCTCGAATCCTAGCACCCCCAAACTTTGCGAGTTTGTCAAGAAACAAGAAGCTTGCCGAAAAGACGTCGAGCGTGCATTTGGTGTCCTCCAGCAGAGATTTGCTGTCGTCCGGTTCCCCGCTACGACTTGGTCCAAAGATCAGATGTGGGAGGTGATGAACTGCTGTGTGTGCCTACACAATATGATTATTGAAAATGAGCGAAAGCATCCGGTTCCTCTGGCTGAGCAAGAAGCACCATATGAGAGAGAGGGTCCTCTTGCACAGCCTAATCACCAGGTGCCTCCATCATGGGCCGCCTTCATTGCTATGCGTCAGGAGATTCGAGACTCTACAATGCATCAGCTGCTGCAAGATGATCTAGTGGAGCACATATGGAGGCTCCGAGGCAACGCCAACGCCGACGCCAACTAGTCTGTCTAATTTGTTTGAAAAATTGTGAAATTGTGTGCTTCATTTGTTTGTTAAACATTGTACAATTATTTTTGCCGAATTTGTTTCAGCAATTTTCGTACTGTTGGTCGCCGAACTTGTTAAATTTAATGTTAAATTTGTTTGAAATATGTCAAATGGTCGAGGTTGGGGGTTTCCTGCCGGGGGACGGCTGGAACTTCGGCGCTCCCCACGCCAAATCTTCCTCCAATCCGGACGAAAATATCGCCGGATTTGGGCGTGGGGAGCGCCAACGAGTGGGGATGCTCTTACATGCACATTGATATATATCAGAGAGGGGGAGAGGGAGGCAAGCTCAAAGGGCCTTGACAGCTGCAGACATATATATAGAGTAGTGCTGGTCACAGTCCATACATACACACAAGTACTCTACTGTGGAACCCAAGCTATATATACTGTACTCGACTGTGTATGTGTATGGAGAAGCTTGAACATGTTTGCATTGAAACAACCCCAACCATAGGAAGGAGCTGGATTCAAACTCTGCAACTTTGGTGCAAGGTAGCTATCTTTTGGCACTGTTGCTTGTCCTCCTGTCTCCTCATCTATACTAGTACTATCTCTCTCTCCCTATCTATCTACCACCACAGAGAGGCCAGAGCTGCGTGCTCATGCTGGTCCTCGTGCTGCTGCGGCTCCTGGGTAGCTAGCCCAGCTTTTCTTGGGGAGTGCAACCTCAGGCAATGCTGGCTAGCTCTGTGTCTATGACTATATATGAGTATGTGTGTTGGCTGTCTTGCTAGCTCTGTGTATGTGTGTTGGCTGGCTGCAAAGGTATACACATACACATGCTAGGGGGCTGGCCTGGGTAGAGAGAGGCCGGTGTGCAGTGTGCTGTAGTGCTGCTTTGTGTAGCTGTCCTAATCTATGGAAAGACCAGTGACTTTTTCTGGGTGCCTGCAACTTCTGGTGTTGGTGCTTGGAGGGCCTCTGTGTGTGTGTGTTGTGTGCACATGACAAGACATGGTGTGGAACCAAGCAGCAATTGATCCTGCCTACAACCTGCGTACTTGCACCATGCATGATAGATAAAGGTAACAAACCTGACAGGTGTGTCATGCACATAAATGGATAGATACATCATACATCAACAAGTGCTCAATTCAGTCACACAGACGCTGGAGGAGAGACAGAGAAGATGCTGAGAGAGAAAGGGAGGGCAGAGAGAGAGAGCTTTCAAGAGATTTCAGAGAGAGAGGGAGATTCTGGAGAGAGGAAGAGGGAAAGGAGGAGGTCAAAATACAGTTTTGGGAGGTGTCAATGTCATCGGCCGGGGAGTAGTCGGAGTGATTGATTGGACGGATCCTAAGCTGGCCGGCCGGGCTGGGGTGGCGACGCTGTTTGTTTTTTTGGGGCAGAGGCGCCTTTGTTTGTTCAGGCAGGCGATCCCTACAGTGCCGTTCAAACTGAGCTGATTTGAGCTGTGAACTGACCACGTTTGACCAATCAATGCACGCCTTTGATCGCCATCCAGTGTGTTGTATATATGGTGCCACTGCTACCGCACGCGCGCCTTTAAGGGCATCTCCAATCGACGGACCTGCGGACGAGGTCGTCCGTTTGGGTCGCTGCCCGGACACGCGGACAGCGGCCGCGTCCGCGTGTCCGTTTGGGTCGTGCGGTGCGCCCAACGCGCGGACACATCACATAATTGGAGAAACACGAAAACAAAATGAAAATAGCAAATTTAAACGATATTTGATTAAACATATGCCTATTTTAGGCAAATTTGTACATAGCCCTATTTTTGGGCAAATAACTAACAAAAGAAGCCCCTATATGGGCTTTTAAATATAAACTAAAAACCCTCTATTAGGGTTTGGTCGGCGGCGCGGTGGCACCGGTGCGCCTAGCCCCGTGGGCGTCCTCGCGCGTCGTCGTCGTGGACGCGTCCGGCGGCGGCGCTTGTTGTGGCTCGACCGCAGGGGACTCCGCCACGGAGACCACAAGGCCCTCGGCCGAGTGGGGGTCCGGCCACCCGAGGCGCGGCGCAGCAGCGCCTCCTCCCGAGGCGCTGCGCCTCTCCGCCCGCCGTCGGCGGCGCCTGGCCTCCTGCCGCCGCTGCTCCTCGCGGCGCTCCTCGTCGGCGCGGCGCTGGCCTCCTCCCGCTGCCGGCCTCCTCCTCCTCCGTCGCGCAGCGGGCCTGGGCGTGGCTCCCGCGCCCTCGACCTCCCGCCGGGCCGCCTCCTCCATCTCGGAGGTGCGAATGGCCGCATGGAGGTGCGGCCATTTCGCCTCTCCTCCGCCGCCGAGATCATCAGCGCGGCGCGGAGGTCCGGGTCCTCCTCCGAGGACTCGGGCTTCGGCTCGAGCAGGAGAGGCGGCGGTTGCGGCAATGCCGCACCGCCGCGGGCGGCCTCTCCGATGTGGAGGCCGCCTCGGTTTCTTCCCGCAGCCCGCAGCGCCGGCGGCGAGGGCGGCTGCTGCTCGCCTCGTCGTCGTTGGCGGAAGCGAACCGTCGCTTGGCCATGGCGGCGGTTTCGCTGCGGGGAGTGGAGTGGGGACTGGAGTGGACGGATCTGCCGATGGAGATGCAGTCGTCCAGTCCCCATTTAATAGACTCCCTGGTCACCGACAGGTGGGCCCCAGGGAGACGAGGCGACCAGCGCCCGGACGCGAGCGGACGGCGCGTGCCATCCATGGCCACGCAAACCGAGCCCAGATTTGGGCCGGGTTTGCGTCGTTCCGGACGCCGCGGCCGTCGGCTTTTGCGGTGCGTCCCCGCGCTGGGCCGCGTTTTTGTCCGGCTCGATCCAAACGGACGCGCGGTTGGAGATGCCCTAATACACTAGTATCGACGTGTACCTGCGTGTATCATAGGTCGTCAGTTTCACAAATATAGTATAAATTGTACATCATAAAAATTACACCATTAAAAAGTATAACATCTGAAGTTTTTTAATGATATATGTTCGGTTAATCAAATTGATGATCTAGAGATACGCGTAGCTAGGTCTTATACATAGAGACAGATGTGGTAGTAAATATCATATTAAAAGTGTCATGTGGAAACCAAAACTGTATTCAACTCGGTGAAAACCATGTGTAAATTAAATCCCACAAATTATACGTACTGTAAAATTATAAAATAGAAATAGGCCAAGTTAAGGTTATATGAAAAAACAAATGTTAACATGAAAAAATATGTTTCTTTTTCAAAATTTTATTACATGAACATGCATACCCTCAAAGCAAAAGGATCACAAAGATAGCCTCTAAAAGCACCACAAATCTTAAAAGGTTTGAGTGCAAGCATTTGAGGTGGCCGAAAGGATATGTAGGTCAAGATTTGAGCTCAGGGCAAGGGTTTTTTTTTTCTATTCTCTATTTCCACAGTTCGTCACATAATGAGGAGGAATCTACATCGGCCAAGGGGAAATTCGATTGCTACCAGAAATGGTAGCATGCCTGGAACTTTCGAATGGTGAAACATTGTTGTATCAGCCTACTTCAAAATTTTAAAACTCGGACGGGATACTCAAATTTGTTAGGGTAAAAACCTAACCTTGGTGGTACCGGCTGGACTAGAAAACCTATGATAAGGGACATAACCCGAAAGTACTAGGAAGGAGCACTCAAAGGTTCTAATAGTTAGTTTTTGTCCTAGAAAAGTGCATGCTAGGTAGTTCTGACAAAAGATGAACTAGGAGGTTCTGAAACTAGCAGAACAACCTCTAGAAACAGTTGAATAGAACGGACTTAGAAAACATGAGAGTTCTCAAAGCATACCAACTCGTTACTACCGAAGTAAAAAACTTTGACAAAGGGAAGACCCCCGAAGCTTGGGGGTTGGCATCCGATAGGCCTAATCGGTCTTTGATTGTACACAAAATGTAGAAGAGAAGCGGCATTTGAAGAAGAGATGTGCCACTGACTCCAACTCTCTTTTGCATAGTTGATAGTGGGCACAATTTGGCAACCTCGATTGTGAAAGCGTACGGCGGTTCACGTCCTATTCTGAATGATGAGGCATACGAAGAAATGGCATTTTGGCGGCGGCAGGTTCTCTGTGAAGTTTGTAGTTAACTTGGGCTTTCAACACATATCACAAATGTAACGTCTGGAATAGTGTTGAACTCTATTAGATGTGCTATATCCACAAGAACTCTACCACGTTGTTGGATTGCCGTGTCTTGGCAGCTAAATCAACCCCTCAAAAATCAATATAATGTGAAACTTAACGATTGGATCAAAGACTTGTGTGTTCCACTAGTGTGCAGCGCATACGCGCAGATGGCCGTGTTCTACCTATTCGAGGCAACTTCCATAAGGCCAGACAAGAACAAAATTGGATATCGGTGGATGTGTTGTACGTTCATCTACGACGATTGTCAGATTGGATTGGATCGAGACTGCACTGCTATGACGCCCTTCATCAAGTTTTCGCACCTGCGTGTCTAGTGGTAATAGTCATGGTTTTGTACCTCAGCTAGATCTTAGAAGAACCACGTAAGAAAATTGTTTTTTTGTTTATCTCTACGTAGCATCACAGTTGTAAGAAAGAGAGAAGAACAAAACTGAAAGGACCGAGGTGTGTTCCAGCGTCATTCTTTCCAAACAAAGCAGTACACACAGAGCACACTACATTGGACCAATGGATAGTTGATTAATTCTTCGTTTATAATGACAACTATTTCATTTTTAAGAAGGCATGTGGCAAATCCAAGCTCTGAATGTCTACGTAAACCTGATTCTTAAACTTACCTGAGTAAAAATTCAGAGCTTTAACAGAAGCTTTCCGAAATGCACGTATAACAAAAAGCATGAGATGAGTAATAAAGAGCGTCACATCCCTAGCTGGGATCACATTCCTAGAGGGTTGGCCCAATGATAGCTAAAAGGGAAGATTTAAGACATGATATCAATGAATTTATTGAGTACTACATGAGTACATGACTGTCGAGGAGTTCGAAAGCAAATGGGCAAGCATGATTTAGTTGACAATGAACAATTCCTTGACATGTAGTATGACCTTAGAGAGTGCTTTGTTCCGTTTTATTTGAAGGACCGCTTCTTCCCGTTTCTACAGACTACAACCCGAAGTGAGGAGTTTAATGTCGTGCTGAAAATATACGTACATCCTCATGATCTGCAAAGTTTTTCCAAGAAGTACATGAAGTTGCAAGAAAAGACGGACATGATTTTGGGGGTGAGGACAACACTAGTAGGAAAAGCCTCATCAGTGACGCACCAAAAATGGATTCTGTGGCGCATGCGTCGCCACAAAAATAAGGTTTTTGTGGCGCACCTTCCCATGCGCCACAGAATTAAGGTTTCTGTGGCGCACGTGTTCCTAGGTGCGCCACAGAAAAGAGTGCGCCACAGAATTGGTTTTCAGTGCGCCACAGAAATTGCTTGTATTATACTCGATTTTGTGCTGCCTGCTATACACATGCAGTTTATACACAGCAATATACAGAGATACAGGTTATATACAACAACATTCAGATATAATATAAATATCATGTACATTGCACAGATATAACATAGACATCATCATCACATTACTTAGAGCCCGATCGAGATACATATATAGTGGCAATTAAGTGTCAAATGTTTTGCATACAACTCTTAATTCATACAAATTTCACAATTTCGAGATACAAAGTAGTCTTCATCCGGTTCCTCCTTTGCTCCCTCATCTCTACCCACCAGGCTCGCTTGCATCGGGGTCTTCATATCCAGTTCGTACTATGATGAAAATGGAAGAAAGTGAGACCAACAAGTCCGATGCACAAGAGAAATGGAATAAATGCCTCATACATTGTTGGTCAACACAAATATTAACATTTAGGGATGGCGTAAGTGAGACCAAGTCCGATGCACAAGAGATTGATATTTGTGCTATCTTACCAGGCTCACTTACGCCACCCCCAAGTGTACGGGGACCAAATTTTAATCATCGGCATTTTGAAAATCTCAAAGCAAATGGAATGACAAAATGGAATAAGTGCCTCATACATTATTGGTCAACACAAATACTATGGTCAGAAACCATAGTTGCAGTATACACCGCAGTATACTTTGCAGAAGGGCCCCCTTTCCCCGGCCGCCGTTCCGTGAACGGGTCCTTAACGACACAACAACGCTGATCTGCCTCTCCGCGCAGAACCACGGCGTCCCAGCCGCCTCCCTTGTGGCCGCGTCTCCTGCGCTCTTCTGCATGGCCGGACCACGATTGGACTCACCGGGGGATAATGATAGTCGCCATCAACACTATCGCCGGACTCCACGGGAGCATAGCAGTTTGCAGAGATGCCACTTTTCTTCCCTCGCCGTGCGTGAACGAGTCTTTGATGCAAAGACCGTGCCGGCCTGCCCAGAGGCCGGCACGGTCTTTGCATCAAGACTCGTTCACTGGACGAGAGAGCGGCATCTGCTGCAAAGTACTCTACACTGTGGACTCGACGATAGTGGTGATGGCGATTATCATATTTCCCCGGTGAGTCAATCGTCCGGCCATGGAAAAAGCGCAGAGCCCATTAGACACGGCCACAAGGGAGACGCTGGACTGGCGTGCGCATGTCGGCGTTGTTGTCTCGTCAAGGACTCGTTCAACGAACGGCGGCCGGGGAAAGGGGGGCCCGTCTACAAAGTATATTGCGGCGTATAGGTGACCAAACATTCTAATCATCGGCACTAAAATGGAAGAAAGAGCCAAGTGGTATCTCAACTAGATATCATATGCCTCATACTTTGTTGGTCGAAAGAAATATTAACATTCAGGGATGGGGTCAGCGAGGCCAGGTAGGATGCACAAGAGATTGATATTTGTGCCATCGCACCAGGCTCAGTGGCCCCACCCCAGAGTGTACAAGTGACCAAACAATTTAATCATCGGCACTAGAATGGAAGAAAGGCCAATGCAATTAAGAAGTAGCTAGTATGAACTAAATGGAATGCCTCATACTTTGTTGGTCGAAACAAATATGAACATCCCGGGATGGCGTTAGTGAGGCCAGGTAGGATGCACAAGAGATTGATATTTGTGCCATCACACCAGGCTCACTAGCGACACCCCGGAGTGTACGAGTGATCAACCAACCATCTAATCATCGACAAGTACAAAAACACCACCAAACCAGCAACCATGGTGACATAAGTCAAGATGCTCAAACACACATAGCATGCATGGAGCAGATGCTCCAAAGGGATTATTCATCACTTGGTATAGACCAAGTGATGCTGGCAAAAGAGAGGCCAATCAAGAACCAGTAAATCCAGTAAGTGATAGATATGCCTAAACAAGCAACAACACATAGCATATCCCAGCTAACCAGATGAGACAAGTCTTGGTAGCCAACTGAATCACCTAGCACCACCTAGCCTTTTAAAACCATCAGAAACAGTCCTTTTTCTTCAAAGGATACCACAGTGGCATTCATTTACATGATCCCCTACTGTGGATATCTCTATTTTCATCAAAGCCAACAAGAAATAGAAATTTATCATTACTCAGTTGAGTTCAAAACAAAGCTGGGGTACCATAAGGGATTATTCATCACTTGGTAGTAACCAAGTGATGCTGGCAAGAGAGAGGCCAAGCCTGAGCTAGTCAATCCAGTAGAGATGGATATGCATAAGTAAGCAAGAACACATAGCCTATCCAAGTTAACCAGATAAAACCAACCTTGACAGCCAACTTAATAACCTAGCATCACCTAGTCTTTTAAACCATCAGAAACCAAGTGAAGCCTGGTACAAATGGCAAGGACCAGGAATTTGACCAACTCAAGTCACCATGGTTATGCCAACCAATTGAATAGTAGCATCTTCCAAATGGAACTAGGAAGGAAACCATCCCAGATGATTTACCAAGCCAGCAGTTCATGACTGCAAAGGCCAATTCAACCACCAAACCATCCAAACCACCAAGCCTACACACTTATCATTACCCAACAGGATTCAAAATGAAGCTAGGGTCCCCAACAATAGTTGGCATCCATCTAGCTTAAGTAAATACAGTAATAGAATCATTACTGCAAAGTAGTTCATCTCAATTATCTACATTAACAAGATAAAGTTTCACAGATAAATGAATTAGTCAACTGCTAGGCAACAGGGATGCTTGGCAAGCATCATGCATCCATTCATATGCTTTTCAAAGCATAAGCAACCACCAGTACATGGTGAGAAGCTATACAAATCAAGCAACAACACAGTATATCAAGCAACATGCATAGATAGAGAAAGTAGTAAGTAATTATCAACCAATTGGTGATCAAATGATCACCAGAGCTTGCAAACACAAGCCATAGGGGCAGCGGAGGAGGAATTAAGAGGGAGAGGAGGGGAGGGGAGAGAGAGCACCGATGACAGGGGTGGAGGACGAGCTTGAAGATGACGTCAGGGGTGGAGGAGGAGGAGGAGGCGGCGGATCCTCCACCTTGCCGCGACGGCGGCCCCTCCTCGCGGCGGCCCCTCCTCGCCGTAGGGGCAGCTTGTGCTGCAGGTGGCGGGGATGGGAGGACCGAGGCGGCATGCGCCCCTCGCGGAGGAAGGCGGCGGCGACGGCGCGGCGGCGACCATGGAGGATCCAGGCGACCACGGAGGAAGGCGGCGGCGGCGGATCTAGGCGACCACGGAGGAGAGGAGAGGGAGGAATCCTCCAAGCGACCACGGAGGAAGGCGGCGGCGGATCCAGGCGACCACGGAGGAGAGGGAGAGGGAGAGGGAGGGGCTCGGGGGGGGGAGGTGAACGGGCGGGGGAGGGCACGGGCGAGAGATGATATAAGTCCCTTATTGTGGCGCACCAAAGCCGGTGCGCCACGAAGAGTTATTTCGTGGCGCAGCACGACATGTGCGCCACGAAATACCTACAGTAATAAATGGTGGTGGCAGGATGTGGGCCCCACATAGTTTCGTGGCGCACTAACCAAGCGTGCGCCACAAAATTAAGCTGTGGCGCACCGTTTGGTGCGCCACAAAATAAGTTTCTGTGGCGCATTCAAAACGGTGCGCCACAGAACTAAGCTTCGCCTATAAGGGTTTTCCTACTAGTGCAAGGTTGTCGAAGTATGGAATGATTACCCCATGGAGCAGCAGATCTTGGAAACTTACACAATGACGTGATGCGCAAGCATCCTACACCTATCCTAATTTTGGTGGTGTCACATATGAAAAATTTCCAGTACATGCATGGGTCTATGCATGGCTATGGAAGGAGCAGTTACATGGTTGATGTTGATTTTAAAAATGAGTTTAATTTATGTATGCCGGTGCAAAAAAATCAATAAGGATGGAATCCTTTGCTGTCATGTGATAAAAGTAATGAGTTATATTGGAACGGTGAAGAGGATACCGGATACCTATATCCTACCTCAGTGGTCACTTGCACCTCCTGATAACCACTCTCAAAGCCAACTACCAAAATAGCGAGGAAAGACATGTGTGATGCATTACGGAAATCTTTGCACTGACTTTGCTAAGCATGTTGTGGTGTTAGGCTTCAGACAAGACTAAAGAGATTGTTGTAAGGCACATGCAATGGATAAAGAACTGGTTGAACTAAAGAAAGATGTCATGGAAGCGTCTGCTTTGCAAGAACAAGAAGCTTGACCCATGGAGAAAGAAATTGACTTAAACACTAACAAATTAGCAAAAAAAGCATGTGACCACGACTAAAGGAATGCCATGTTCAAAAAGGAAGAAGAGTGGGCTTCATGCCTTCATCTGAACAAGCCAAATTCGACTGCATATACCATCTATAATGAGAAAGATCATGATGCTAGAAATTGTCATGTTAGACTAGATAACCCGAAGAAGTAACATTTGATGTCATTGTTCCAGTGATTTTTTTTAGTCTGCCTCATCTTGACAAGTTATGCGGTGTGCTTAACGTGGAGTGGGCTTCATCTCAACAAGTATCCTGTTAGACTAAGTTAGTTCTCAGTCAAGTGACGCCAGCCATGTCAATATGGAGTTATTTGTCTCTAATGGAAAATTTTGGATTGATCGGTTCGTCCGACCGTATGCTAATCATGATGGTGAAAGTGTAACATGCTTTGATGCACTTGGGCAAAATTCGGGCCAAGCCCGAAAAAGCCCAAAGTTAAAATGTCAAGCCCGAACCCGGCCCGGCCCAACCGTCGGGCCTACAAATCGAGCCCAAACCCGGCCCGAACTGGCAAAAGCCCAGCCTGGCCCGACAAGCCCGGCCCAAACCTTACCTAAATCGCAAAAACTGCAAGCCCGAGCCTGACCCGGCCTGATGTTCGGGCTCAAAAACCAGGCCCGAGCCAGGCCCGAAGTGCAAGCCCGACCCGGCCTGGGATTTTTGGGCCGGGTCGTCCGGGCCGGGCTACCCATGCCCATCTGTAGGCCAAGCTATCTTACTTCATAAATATTCCTATCCTATTTAGCTTGTTGGGCCTTTTCACTTTATGGCCTAATGGCTTTATATATGGTGTGAATTCATGTTTGGTCTTAACATGAGCCAACGATGGATCACTATGGAATGAGAGACACTTCTAAGAATAGGAAAAAAATAGTTGAAAATAGGTTGCAACCGAGTTTTTTTTTCAATTGCAGGTAGGGTTGCAACTTGCAACTGAGATTTTCTAATTACAAATGGGGTTGCAACTAAGAATTTCCGGTTCAAAGTAAAGTTGCAACCGATGTTTTTCTAGTTGCAAGTGTAGTTGCAGCTCAAATTTTGCTGGTTGCAAGTGGGATTGTAACAGAGATTTTTTTGGTTGGAAGTAGGGTTGCAACTGGGATTTTTCAGTTACAAGTGCGGTTGCAATTAATACTTCATAGTTGCAAGTGAGGTTGGCACCTTTTTTGGTTGCAAGTAAAGTTGCGACAAAGATTTTCTCTAGTTGCGAGTGTGGTTGCAACTGAGATTTTATCGGTTGCAAATTGGATTGTCTGGGATTTTTTTTGGTTTCATGTAGGGTTGCAACTAAGATTTTTTTACAATTGCAAGTGAAATTGCAACCAAGGTTTTGTCTAGTTGAAAGTGCAGTTGCAACTAAGATTTTGCTGGTTGCGAGTGGAGTTGTTTGAGATTTTTTTTTGGTTGCACGTGGGGTTGTAATTAAGATTTCTCTGTTGCAAGTGGGTTGCACCTAAATTTTTATTGTTCTAATTTGAATTTTGGGTTGCAAATGGGGTTGCCACTGAAATTTTTAGTCAAAATCATAAAATAAAAATATCAAAAAATTATTTTGTGATAAAATATCAAAAGAATTGAGTTGTACAATTTCCGCAATGAAAAAAGACAATGTAATCTTTAAGACACACAAATTCAAAAAGAAGCTATCACAAAATGGAATATACATTCCATAAAAAAACATCGAAAAAAGTTATGTATAGAAAAGCCCAGGGCTACAGGCAGAAAAGCGAGGGCCTATCCGAAATGGCCCAACTCGTAGTGGGCAACACCAGCCGTAAAAGAAAAGGAAAGGAAAATAGATGCAGCCGTACGGTCCACCCATTGCCCAAAAATGTTCTAAAAAAAACCCATTGCCCAAAAATAAAATAAAAATAGAAAAACGCAGAGCCATGTATGTACACAACTCCGCACGGTGCATTCAACAGTCATGAAATTGACTGAGAACAATTAGCAACAAAAAAAAATTAAAAACTAAGTTAAGTTCTGATGAAAAAGACATACACGATTTGGAACTGTTTCGTCCTGCCCGCTCCCGCGAGCGGCAGGGCGGAACCCTAAATCTCCGCCTCGTCCCCACCCTCCCTCCGCCTCCTCCCCCCCTCGCCGCCGCCGGAGGGCGTCTCCGGGCAAAGCCCCGGGCGCCGGCGGCGGCGGGCCCCTCTCCCCCTCGTCTGGCGGCGGCGGCGCGGGCCGGCGCGGTCGCGAGGGGCGGCGTCTCTGCGCTGGAGGCGTCGGCGCCCGCCAGGTGCGAGATCTGCGTGGTTCCGGCGGGCTGGCGGCGCGGCTGGCTCCTGGCTGGCGCGTCCCGACGTCGGCGCGGCCGTGGCCAGGGGTGGCGGCGGCGGGCCTAGATCTGGGCCGGCGGGCCTAGGTCTGGGCCGGGCGTGGTCTGGCTCGGGCTGGGTTGTCCCGTAGGGCCTCGTCCTGGGGCAGCTGGGTTGCCCTGTGCCCCCGACGGCAGAGGTGGGTGTGGGTCGAGGCCATCGCTGGGGTTTGTCCGGGCTGGCAGTGCTCATGCGCCCTCTGTTTTCGATCTTGGTAGGGACCAAGATGCCATTTCTGGTTTGCTCCGGCCGGAGAATGGCGGGGTTCGGTGGTTGGGAGGGGGTGCTCCAATGGTGCGGTGGCGGTCGCCGTCACCGCCTTCCTGTTTCCCTCCGGCCACCCTTGACCACCGGGGGACGGTGCATCTCGGTTCTGTTCCTGCAGGTCTGGTGTGACCACTACTACAGATTGGCTACAGCCGCGCTACCGCGGCGGATTGGCAAACGCGGCGACTACCATGCCGGTGGTAATATAATACCGCCGGCCGTTCCCAATCCGCCGGGGGTAAGCCATCCTATCGCTGGCATTTTAACGAACCGCCGGGGTATGTCTCAAGAAAACAAAAAAAAAAGGTAAGTTGGTCCTCCCTGACTAGGGCAGGCACGTGCAGGGCACATAGAAGGAATTTTGCACAGAACACCCTAAAAGAAAAAAGAAAATGCCATCGCGTCTCGTCACTGTCCAGACGCCCTCCTTGAGAACCTCCTCGATCTCCACGATGAGGTCGTCGGGGATCTTGGCGCCGAAGCAGATGCAGACGAGGATGCTGCAGATGGTGAGGCGGCAGTTGGCCATGACGCGGATGGCGCCCGTAGAGGCGTGCTCGGCGCGGAGGCGGCGGAGGTGCGCGCCCATGGCCCACTCCCGGATCCACGAGAAGCCCTTGACCCGCGGCGCCAGAGCGGGCCGTAGGGGGCGGAGTTGATGGTGCACTTTCCTACGCTGAAGAGGAGGCGGATGGGGCTGCAGCAGCTCCGGCGTGCCGTCGACGGAGGGGCGCGGCGAGGAAGACCACGGCGTGGAGGATGGGGAAGAGCCGGAGGCGGCGCCTTGAAAAGGGGGAGCACGGGAGGGCGACCGGCGACGGGACCTGCAGGCAGACGGCGGTCACCATCGGCAGGACACACAGAGAGAGGGGGAAAGAGATGAGGGGCGTGGTTCTCTCCGCTGTTCTATCGTGAGGAAGGGGAAGAAGGGGCGTGGCTGGGGCTTGTCTTGTGGTAGTCGGTGGCTGGGTCCAGGCCTCGTGGGTGGAGACGTGGAGTCACTACAAGAAAAGTTCTGATAGACAACGTCTCAAAATCGTCCGCTAAGGGGTATTTTTCGTCGCCTATGGGCCTAACCCGACGATATGGGTTCCGTTGTGGAAACGTCGTCAGGCAAAGTCCAACGACGATTTTTCGGTCCGTCGCGCTTGGCGCCCGCCACGGAAAATCGGACCGTTGCGGAAGTGTTTCGGGAGCCCGTTGACTGCGACGTCATGCAAACGACACGTGGCGACGCGTTAACGCCGTTAACGGCGTTAACCGCTGAAACCCCGTGGTAGATGGTAGGCCCACACGAGGCCTGCCACGTCTTAAGCGCCGGGCCGATGACATAGTTTGACCGGTCAACTATATAGCTGGGCCGGTCCATTAGTTACGTGGGCCGGGCCTAACCTCTAAGGTTGACTGGTCAAAACTTAAATGGGCCGCCCATTTAACATGTGGGGTCCACCTTACGCAGGGAGCCCAAGAAGCAAGTGGACCGGCCAAAACACAAGTGGGTCCCACTTTCTGTTAAAAGGCGGCCCATTTAGTGTGTGGGGTCCACCGTATAGCAAATGGGGCCCAACAAGCTAGTGGGCGGGCCAAAAAACAGGTGGGTCCACTTTCGGTTAAAGGCGGCCCATTTCGTTTGTGGGGTCCACCATACGGCAAGTGGGCCGGCCCAACAAAATAGGGGCGGGCCAAAAATACAGGTGGGTCCCACTTTCTGTTAAAGGGCGCCCATTTAGTATGTGGGGTCCACCATATAGCAAGTGGGCGGCCCAACAAGATAGGGCGGGCCAAAAAACAGGTGGGTCCCACTTTCCTGGTAAAGGGCCGGCCCAATTAGTATGAGGGTCCACCATATAGCAGGTGGGCCCAACAAGATAGTGGGCGGGCCAAAATCACAGTGGGTCCCACTTTCCTCTTAAAGGGCGGCCCATTTAGTATGTGGGACCACCATATAGCAAGTGGGCGGCCCAACAAGATAGTGGGCCGTGCCAAAAACACATGTGGGTCCCACTTTCCGTTAAAGGGCGGCCCAACTAGTATGTGGGTTCCACCATATAGCAAGTGGGCCGGCCCAACAAGATAGTGGGCCGGGCCAAAAACACAGGTGGGTCCCACTTTCCTGTTAAAAGGCCGGCCCATTTATTATGTGGGGTCCACCAAAAAAGCAAATGGGCTGGCCCAACTAATTAGTGGGCCGGCCCAGTAGTTGGTGGGGTCCACCTTAAAGCAAGTGGGCCAGCCCAATTAGTGTGTGGGGTCCACGTAAATCAAATGGGCTGGCCCAAGAAGTAAGTGGGCCGGCCGTTTAAGTTGTTGTTTATATGCCGGCATAATATGCGCTTTAGGATTTTGCGGGCAGGCACATATGTGATTTCGCTTAATTGGGCCGTTTAAGGGATTGGAATTCGTGATTTAGATACTGAGAATATTTACGCAGCATTGATTTCTCTCGGATAGCCTCACTTACCACAAGCACCAAAGAAAAATGCGCGAAAGAACTATAAAAACTAACTAAATATTACATCAGCTGCAAGGCATTGAAAAAAATATTACAGAACCCAGAGAAATTGAATGGTAATTAAACCTAGCAATACAATGAAGCGATCCGGCAATCTTTTAAGTTGTCCATGCAGCACCTATATCGAAACAAAGACATTACAAGTTAAGACAGCAACAATGGAAAGGCAAAGACACTACAATATTGTTTGGCAAAGAATTTGGAACTCATCATTTCGTCGTTATAACAAGATCATTGTAATGCGCACAATAAGCAAACAAAGAGTGCATGCCGCATACCAACAGCCAATATAACAGAGCATGTTAGAATGAAACAGCAGACTTACTACTGTCGAGTCCCATGCAAACCAACATGTTCAGGGAGTACAAAATTGGCATGAACAACATAGTAGCAGGCTATAAATTTTGTAACAACGACTGAGCAAGATGAAGTTATGATGGCTACATCTACAGAGCAGGGAATGTAAACCAAAAATAGAAGTTACGATGGCAAAAGCTAAAGAGGAGGGAATGTGAACCAACATGTGCCAAGTGCAATTACTTCACTTTGGCCGTGAACTAAATAATACTCCTGAACTTATAGTGAAGGGGATGCAAATCAAGATGTTTCGGGATATAAACTTGTAATGAGCAACACATGGAGGATAGTTAATGCTGGAGCTTAGGATGGACCAGATACAGAATATAGTGGGATCACCTGTGAACTTGTATAAGAGGGAATGCAAACCAATATGTTCAGCTTTCCATATGTGAGCGTCATGCCAAGTCAGAGAAACAAGTCAATAATGCAGCTTTTGAAGAACAAGATGGCACGCAAAATTATTATCTAGTAGTATGACAAGTTTATTTGTACTACAGGCTAGATAGCAGAGTGATAGCATGCCAAACTAAGTCCTTACTTTGTTAGCTTACAATGAACTAGATACAAAACAATGGCATCACCTGTAGTACAGGGAATGCAAGCCAACATGTTCATGGAGTAAAAAATTGGCACAAACAACATAGTAGCAGGCCATAATTTTTGTAACAACGACTGAGCAAGATAAAGTTATGATGGCTAGATCTACAGAGCAGGGAATGTAAACCAAATATAGAAGTTACGATGCCAAAAGCTATAGAGCAGGGAATGCGAACCAACATGTGCAATTACTTAAAATTGGCCATGAACTAAATAATAGCAGGATGTTACTATAATACCTACAGTATAATTTTTGTAACAACGACTGAGCAAGATAGAAGTTATGATGGCTACATCTACAGAGCAGGGAATGCAAACCAAAATGTTCAATCGCTTAAAGTTAGCAATGAAGTAGAAAATAGCAACGTGTTACGGTCATAGCTAGGAATGAACTAAAAGAGCTTCAGACAAACAAGCATCTGAACCCAGAACATGGCGCTAAAACAAGGGACTTACATTAGGAGAAGCACTCTGTGGGAGTCACAGCAGATCTTCCTGGGGTTGATAGATCCGGTGATGAAGTACGCTACATGTGCTACTTGGGGTTGGAGAGACGGCCATTACACTTCATGGTTACTCATCTCATCTGCAAAAACGTAACGGCGCGTCGTTAGCACAAACAGGTTCCCCCAAGATTAAACAAGAACTTGCAGGCAAGCAATAGAAAAGCGACAGTAGAAGAGTTTAGATCATGCACGCCGGTGAAGCAGATCCGGTTCATGCACAGCGGTGTCGGTGAGCAAGATCCGATGCGGTGGACGACGGATCCGGCGAAGCGGCTCCGGCGGGGTGGACGATACCGCAGCTGAAGCGACTGCGGTAGACTGCTGGATGAGCATATGGTTTCGAGGTTCGGCGGGGATGATCCGGTCCGGTTGATGACGGCGTCGATGAAGCGGCTCCGGCAGGCAGCCGGATGACGAGGATCGCGAGGGCTCGGGTAGGCCAGGGAAGTCCGGCGGGGATGTTCCGGTGCGGTGGTCGTGGAGGTGGTAGAGAGAGGGACTTGAGAAGTTCCGGTGGGTGGTCTCAGATGAGAGACTGAAGGAAATGTATTTTTTGGGAGGGTTTCCGGGCTAGGGAGGTGGTGATCGAAAAAATGACGGGCAAACCCCTCACCAACCGACTTTGCTGTCATCTCCACAGGGGTAGAATGGGAATTTGGAAGCGTGTGAAATTTTTGTATTTTGTGGGCGGGAAGTTTTGCCGCTATGAGATTTTGAATTTCGCTAAGGTACAAGTATAATGATAAAAAATTGTGACACCGTACTAGTACCTCTGTTCATGGCCGAGTGCAAAATCAAATCATCATCACGTTGAATATAGGTCACTACCATGATCATGATCTATCTTCTTAATCCCATTCAAAAATGCGTTTGAAATATTTCAGGATTGGTGGGAGATTTTGCCGCCCGACAGAGATTAAATTAAACCACACGTTCGACAATTCAAACTTGAGACCTTGGCTATGATACCATTTAAGTTCGAACTGATTCAAAAAAGGCTAGGCAATTAATTTATATAACATCCACAGGAACAACTACCAAGTTGATCCCAACCGCAGATAAATGCATCCACCAACAAAAGTCTGAACGGTGCCTTAATCTAAGGAAACATTTCACAAGACCAATGTACTCACTATGTTAGTGTTCATCTCCAATTATCTATGGCATTTTCTTAGTCTTTGGGAGATTATAACGAACTTGATTGGCCTCGTGCAGTAGGGCATCACATGCTTCTAATCTCGATCTCAACATGTCAACTTTTGTTCTTAGCATAGCTGTTGCAACTCGTTCTACTTGGAGTTGTTCCTCCAAAACTTGAGCAGAGAAAGACTTGGACTTGGGCTTCAAAACCCAGCATTTCGCAGGAAAGAGTTTTTGGTGATATCTTTATCTTTCCCGGGTTTTGCCATCTCAAATTTCATATTAGCCAGACAAGTTTTGAGTTGTGTAAAAAGAAAAGTTATTACAGAGAAAAATGCAGATGGTAGATTTAATGTGTACGAACTACTTTTAATCATACAAGTTGACATGCCTGACTATAATAAGGACCATCTATCTTGCTAGCAGGCATAATTATTAATGGGCTACCATGTACGGGAACCGTATCCTCTAACGTGAAGGAGCTAAGTCAGGAAAAATAAAGAAGCAAAGTCAGGCTTCTGTAGCATAAGTACAAGGTTATGCACTGTCTTTAACTAATAAAGGTGATTACTGTAGATGTTTAAAAACTAAACTAAATTTTATTACACCATAATTTTCTCTGCATGTAATTACTTCAAATGCAAGACACAAGTTTGTATTGTGCAAATTAATTTAAATTATTTGGATTTTAGACATATGGTTTGGGGGAAGGAAAGTTAGAGTACTGTAGCTTCTCTAACTTTTCACCTTCAAGTTAGAGTACTGTAGCTTCTCTAACTTTTCACCCATGTACGTAGTCCTTCCAAGAAACAGCCGTTATTGCATTACGAGCAGAAAATAGTTCACACGTGCGCTCAGATTCAAATTTTCAGCATGCAGTCGATTTATGGTTTAATTGAAGTACACATCAGGAAATTATTTCACACAAAATACAGCAGCCACATGGAACATATCTAATTTTAGTACAACAACAAAATTTGCAATTATTACAGACCACGAAATTTTGAACGAAATTTTGAGCAGTAATTAGTTACAGCATTGGCATCAGCAGTCCACTTGACTGAACAACAGAATCAAAGTTTATTTAGACACCTTCAATTCCCAGACACATCACAACTGGCTTACCATGACAAGTGCATAGGAGATTCTTTAGAACATTTTCTGTCAAAGTTTGCCTATTTTTCAATTCATGTATCTCTTGGCGTGTCTTGGCAATTAATTCATCAGCATCTTTGTTTTCCCGCCCAAATATATCAACTGCCTCTTGGAGTGCATCCCCGAAATCTCTTTGTGCCGGATTAAGTTGACCAATAGATACCATGGGCCTATGCGAGCAATATGCACTCTCACTGCTGCTTTGTGAAACATCAATACTTGAGGCATTGGCCCTTGCTTCTGGCATTGTAGCTTTATTTGAAGCCTGAAATTTAGATAAAACAAGTTACAACATCATATGATGCAATAAAAGACCTCCAATTTCAAGAACATCATTGAGCTGATATAACACAACAAGCAATCAAAAATAGAGCCTCGTACATCTATTTCTTCTGGAATGGTTGGTGTACCGGACTCAGTGGACCAATGAGAGCACGTGCCACTGTCACTGTTGCTCTGTGAAATGACCGCAACACTTGATAAATGGGTTGTCCCTACTGACATTACAGCTTTGTTTGCAGGCTGAAACTAAGACAAAACAAGTTAAAATGCAATACAATACAAGGCAAACAAACAGCATTGTTGACATAATTTTGAAAGAACCATGGGCAGATACAACAAAGAAACCAGTTAAGCCACATGCCTCTTAGAACAAACCAAACTAGATCATGGCGATGATGTATACAATGAACCAAGCAACTAGACATCATGTGCCCAATAACGAAGCCAGGTCACTGCACAGAAGAAATCTAGCAAATAGCCAAATACAGTCAAAAGATGTGCATGTTGGATTTGATACTATTAGGAAAATAATGTATGATTGATTTAAGCATGACTCAGATAGTGCCTTCGACATCGCAGAAGGTCAATGCAACAATTAATTGTATGGCTTGTATGAAGTGCCATAACATTTAAATTAAGCATAACGAGGCATTGCTTAATCTGAGAACTGAGTGCTAGCTCAGTGGCAAGGCTTGCGAGTGCGCAGCCAGCCCACCCGGGTTCGAGTCCCAACAGGACCGAATTAAACGGGGTGTTATCTAGCGCGTATAAATTCGCTGCTAGAGAGGTCTCATCATCTATCTCACAACGTATAGACAAGGGAGGGAATCTTCCTACGTTGGTCAACGTTTAGGCAATGCTTAATCTTGAATTCATGATCAAACTCAAACAAAAAAGGGCATATAACAAGTAGCACCATGTGCATCATGTATAATAGATTACTAGAAACTGAATGAAGCAATTGAACATGGAGCGTATTATATAAACAGCCAGATCATTTGAATATGGATATACCACATCATGTCAATGGGACTCAGAAAAACAAAGCTAGACATTTAAACAAGTAATATAACTATTTTTTCACCATGTTTCAAGTAGAATAGGAAGCTAGGTTAGGAATAAAGCAATCATGTTTCAAGTAGAATAGGAAGCTAGGTTAGGAATAAAGCAATAAAAAAACACAAAGTGCATCATTTCAGCTAGGATCATTTCTATCAAACTTCATGCACTAGCCATGGAACAACAGGCAAACTCAATGAAGCAACAGGCAAAAAATTAACATAATAGAATTTCAGGACTTGTATTAACATAGCCAAATCATGTAACTTATACCCAGGCATGCCGGATGCCAGATGGGTCAAAGGCAGTGTGCAATGTTCCATATGGTCATTGTTTATATTTTATTAGATTCCATTAGGCAACTTAGGTAGTGCAACATACAGAAAATGATGCAATTGAACTATGCACAGGAGGTAAATTAACATTCCAAAAAAAACAGGGAACTTACGTGAGCTTTTTTTTGAGTCACACGGACCTCATCGGGTACTTGGACAGAAGAACCTGGTGCCTCACTGTTTCTCCTCTGCATGAAGGAGAGGCCAATTGTAAACAGAAACAGGTCCAAGATATAGAAGTTTGCATTAAGCAATATACAAAAAACAGCAGGTACTTACATGATTATAGGCGAGCTTTACTCTACGTTTATGAGTGTAAGATGTGCCTGCTGCACGTGTAATAATAACAAACAGTTACGAGTCACGGCTTTGCTATAATTAAATTGACACCAAATAGTAGTAGAAGCCATGGTTCAAAAAAGCGTACGCCTAGGTACGCTTAAGCGCGCTTAAGCGCTGAGCGGTTGTCTTCCGCTTCGCTTTTGGCCTAAGCGTTCGATTAAGCGAGACAGGGAATCTGGTCGTGTTTTGTGCTAGAATCTCCTCTATGCGAGTGTTGGTGTGTTGCCTGTGTTGCTCTGCTCCTTGCTCGATGCATTGATGGTGATTAGGTCTGGCTTAGCTGCTTGCTACTCCTCTACTGCTTAGCTGCTTGCTACTCCAGTAAAGCTTAGCTGCTTGTTTGTGTTTGTTACATTGTTTGCTTAGCTGCTTGTGTGTTTATAAGAAATTGGAGCAAAACCGAGGCTAACCAAGGTATTAATCCCCGTATTCCTCAGAAATGTAGCATTACATGCTTAGGATACAAATTTACAGCATATTATAGGGGTATATGTGCCCATCTTGACTTCCCTGTTTCATGTTCGTACGATTTTAGCCTGAGCGCTTAAGCGGCGCTTAAGCTCGCTTAAGCAGCAGTTCCTCTAAGCAGTGCCTCACCGCTCGCTTAGCGCCTAGCGCTTTTTTGAACCTTGGTAGAAGCATTATGACGTGCATAAACATGTAATACAGGATCGCAGAAAGATATCAAACATGATGTAACTAGAGCAGTAGCCTACGGCCAAATAGTGAGAAATTGTAATCGTGTCAATTGTGGACTTGTATAGCCTACCCCAACTTGTTTGGGAATAAAGGCTTTGTTGTTGTTGTTGTTGTCAATCGTGGACATGTAGAGCATTCAACGGCTCATGATTGGTGGCTCATATTTTGTAGAGTTTCAGCGAATGGGTGGGTTAGGTTACTCAGACCACCACACTGTATTTATATCATCTGAGTTAGGGTTACAATACTACTGGACATGGGCCTCTATGGGCCTCACACTGGATACAATATTACTACAGCGCTACTACTAAACTCACTCATGGTAACACACCCCCTCAAGATGATCATGGGTAAACAACCATGGCCATCTTGCAACAACAACATGACACATATGACAACTACCAGTAATGAACATTCAGCATAACTCCTAGGATACATGACAGCATTGCACTTTCCATCATCTTGTCATCTCGATTCATCTCTTCATCAGCAGCGAAGATATCCAGCTTCAACCATCTGGGATACGCACAACTCCTAACCATACACGTCCTCAACAACCCCGGCTGCCTCACCACACAAGTTCCGCAGAACCATCCACACTCGCCTCAATGTCCTCAGCCTCTCTTCTCCACTCTGCCCGGCCACCTCTTCCGTCTCTCCCACAAACCCCCAGCCAACTCCTGCCTCAACCATCCACTCCTCAAGCACCCATGCCTATCCCCCGGTCAGGCCTCAACCAGTCTCACCTCAGGCACGCATGCCTTTCCCCTGGACATATCCACAACCATCACCATCACCACTAAACCGCAGCCTCATCAACTCCATCACGACTCAACCGCAGCCTCATCAACTCCATCACCACATATCCTCACAGCCTCACATCTCCATTTTCTCCTCACTTCCACTCGGATGGCGCCTCGTCTGCGCGCCCTGGCCAACCTGGCGTACGGCACCTGGCCACATCGACCGGCTCGCGCTGGTCAACGTCCAGCACCAACCTCCGGCTCCGCCCTGCGCTCAAAGGCTCGCCCCACTCCGCACGCCTCCAACTTCTGCCCCTCACACGGATCCAGATCTCTCTGCCACGGATTCACTTCCTCTTCTCTCCTTTCTAAACCAAAACGATCTTCACCCTCTTCTTTCTCCCCGCGCGAGCAGCCGCCGATCTCACACAGCTCACATCGCTGTGTGTGATAGCCGCAACCGACGCAGAGCACCTGATGCGGCCTCCCGCCGCCTGGATTTCTACATCTCAACGGTGGGTTTTGTGATCAAAGGAAGAACTTGTTTGGTACTGTTTGTGGCGGCTAGCAGGAAGGAAACCTAGGCTCTGATACCATGTAGAGTTTCAGCGAATGGGTGGGTTTGGTCACGGAAAAACATACTTATGCGTCGTGTTTAAACCTAAAGGATGAGGTGGTTATCAACGAAAGCACTTGTAAGTTAGAAATATAGCACGAATTCAGAAATACAGTCAGCTGCAATACTCCTAACAGAACAAAACGCGCAGGGATGTCTGGTTACCTATTTCTGGGCGGCGTTTAGACGTGTTCCGCGTTCTTACGGGTGACGTGGAGGTCGGCGAGGGGACTGCTGTTGCGGTGGGTGCCGGGGAAGCAGATCTTGGGGGGTCGGAGAAGGACATGCTGGGCGGTCGATGAAGTGTTCAGCGCGCCGGCCGAACTAGAAGGTCGGTGAAGCAGATGATGTGCAGTGCACGGTGGCGTCGGTGTCGGCGAAGCTGGTCAGGTGCGGTGGTCGATAGAGTCGGCGAACGAGATACGGTGCGGTGGACGCCGGAGTAGGTGCGGATAGGGCAGCCTCGGGGTTTGAAGCCGTGGCAGCTTGAACGGCGAAGTGCGGCGGCCGGGAAGATCTGGAGGTAGGCAAGAGGGGCGGTTTCTCTGAGGGCTTGCGGGCGAAACTAGGGCGAAGCTGGGCGATAGAGGAGTAGAAGGGAATTTCGCAGTCCTTCTTTTGAGGAAAAAAATATTCGCAGATCTGAAACTTTGCGGCGCGAGATATTTGGGCGTTGGCGGGGAATTTTACCGCTCGATGATATTAAATTTTGGCTGCAGTAGGTTTTTTTTTAGAGTATGTAATAATAATAAATAGTAGGCCCTACTAGTACTGTACGTCTGTTCAGGAATCCAAGGGGGTAGAGGTAGAGGTATAGATATATAGACAATATAGAGATATAAGAAATGGCGGGGGCTAGCGGAAATGCACTTTGCCTCATAGGAGCATATGCTCCCATTATGTGAATCCATATTTCAAAGTGTCAAAAAATTCTAAACTAAAATTTTACATGTATATCTAGACATTTTATGTTGGTACACAAGTTTTCTCACAAAAAAATTATGTGGCTCCTATAAAAAAGACAAATTTTGATGTTGTAACACGACTACGTACAGTATATTTTTTGCCTTTTTTTACACGCCACACAAAATGTCGTTTTTCCACGAAAACTTGTGAACGAACATATGATGTCACAATGTATACCAAAAAAATTAACATTTATATAATTTTTTTAATCATTTTCTATAATTGGTGCATATGCACGCGTGTGCCAAAACGCCACCTCCGCAGGCTAGGAGTTTCTAAACTTCTTATGGCACATCAAATAAAATGTTGTTCAAACAATAATAATAATGTGCTTATGATTGTTACTCCCTTCCACCATGAATAAAGTCCACATCGGTTTCGTGTCAAACTTTGACTCGAGATTTAGGTACCCACATGATAGTGCTAGTATCATAGCTAGTATCATACACATTGGTCCCACAAAAATGTTGATCTGGCAGCTAATTAAGTAGGAGAGAGGAGATTAGTGTAACATAGGTAGATACTGTATCATAGCGCAAACAACGAGAAAACTTAATGCTAAACAAATCTTGTACACAAATTTGCATTGAGATTCTAAAAAATAATAAATGTAGCATTACTATGATACTACTCCATGATACTACCCACTATAGAAATAGTATGACCAGCCTAATTTTATGACATCCGCAAAATATACCATTGGAAAGTTCATCGAAACAAGCATCCGATGATATAGTTTTGAATGACATGCAACTCATAATTGGCGGGCCCAAGTATTAGTCTAAGTTTGCCTCTGAAAACAAATTGGCATTGTACTCTAGGACAAAGGGAGACTACTCGCAATGGCAATATCATAAGTAGTATCATGCACTACATGCATGCAAAATGTTGATGTGTCATATCAGTTAATGATGAAAGAGACGATAGTGGTATCATAGGTAGATATCGTATCATATCATGTAGAACTAGAAAAATTACTGCCAAACAAATCTTGTACACACTTTTGTATTGAGATTCTACAAATCCCTAAATACATGTAACATATTATACTACTACATGATGATAATATGGACTGTGAAAATAATATTGTACATTAGTATCATATGTATGATACTATTATATGATACTCCCCATTGTGACTAGTCTAATAATAACAATAGTACTCAAATTTGTCTTGTCCCTCGGGTGTTTAGAAGTATATGTTCGGTCCCTCACGTATTTAAGAATTATGTTTGGCCCCTCAACTCTAATGTGGTCAAAATTGAGCACTTGAACACTTAGTTAGGTCTAGCAATGATAAAAACTTGATTGGTCTGTTTATTATTTGTTATGTGGCACGGCGGCAAAGCATTTTGCTAAATCTCAAGCACACATAGTTGGGGTCCATTAGAGGGACTAATTAAATCAAAGTACAATGGATTATGAAAGCAGGTTTTATCATTGATTAGCTTTGCAACGGCCTATCAACTGTAAGTGTTGCATGTGTTCTAAAGAACTATGTTCATCGTCACAGATCAAGAGGAGTACGCAGTGGAGGACGCACAAAACAACCGTAGGCCAGGTGGGCACACCTTACTAATTTTCTTTTTTCCACTTTATATGTGATAATTTTTTACATAATTAATTAACTAAAACATTTTAAAATAGGGTGGGCCATTCAACCCAAACACCATGTTGCGTACGTCGCTGAGGGTAAGGGGTAGTCTAAGGGGGCAATGTAAGACCTAATTAAGTGTTTGAGGTTAGTTATGGACCGCTGTTATACCTAATTGTGTTTGAGGTTAGTTAGGGACCTTATTATACATAATTAAGTGTTAGAGGTGAGTTCAAATAATAATATATAGTTGGGGTCTAAAGTTCACCAACGTATGCAACACACGAGCTGCCAAATGTGTACTTAATTAACCCTATTAGGAAAACACAAGATTATCTCATTCAACAAAATATTAGGAAAGTGTATCACAATTGTATTTATCCCTTATCTCTCTCATGTTAACCGAGACAAGAGTTCGTTCTAGGTCAGCTCTACGACAATTAGCGTCGCAAGGGTGGTAACATAGGTGTGCAGTTGCGAAAGTTTTTTCCCAAGTTATCGACTTCCTCAATCCACACTTAATATTTGTGCATGCGGGCCTAAGTATATGGTACTACTTAGTTCTATTCCTAGTATATATGTTGGGTGACTTAGAAAAATCATACTTCGTACATGATTCCTTCGAAAATCCTTTAGGGCTTCTTTGATTCATATTAGGTTGGTATAAGATAATAGGATTTAGATCTTATAGGAATATTTCCTACACTAGTAGTTTGATTCATATGAACATATCCAATAGGAAATAATCCTATAGGAATCATCAAGTAGTGCAAATCCTAGTATAGGATTAAATATTTGGTCCTACCTCATGGAAAAATTCATTTGGCGCAATCAAACGCAACTCATCTTATTATAGGATTTAACTACACATGTCATCCCAAATCCCAATCCTACATTCCTACTCCTATGATTTCCCTATCCTGTGAATGAAAGGAGCCCTTAAAATCAAACTATCCCGCACCTCGTCGATTCGTATAAAACCGACTCTAGCCAACAACTCTTCGCCCGACCTTTCTTCTTCACCATCAGGCCACCACACACTGTCATTTTCCATTGCAACGCATTTAGGGTGTGTTCGGTTCCAGAACCAAGTGGAATGGAATGGAACCGTTCCGCACCTAGAGCCCATTCTTGTGTTCGGTTGTGGAATGGAACGGAACCGAGTGGTTCCTCGAAAGGGAATATTCTCCCCATATGCAGAATGCACCCATTCCACCGAATCGGTGGAATGTGGTGGAACGGCTGTTACTTAGCCGCTATTAATTACAAAGCACTTCACTAATCCAACCAAAAAAATTATTAGTTGTTGTTAATTATGATTTTGAGATTAAAAAGGCCACTATTAATTACGATATTTAGACAAAAGATTAAACTTTAACTTCATTCCGTTCTACTCTCCAAATTCCCCGACCATACAAAAAATAACATTAATTACGATTTTAAGATTAAAAAGGCCATTAGGCGTTGTTAATTACGATTTTAAGATTTAAAAGGCTATTTGCCATTGTTAATTACGATTCTTAGACAAAAGTTTAGTTTAACCACATTCCGTTCTGCTCTCCAATTCCTCCAACCGAACAAAAAACAGTACCATTCTGTACCTCCTTTTTGTCCAAACCGAACGCGGGGATGGAACCATTCCATTCCTCTGGAAAGGAACCATTCCTTACTAAAATCTTCTTGTGCCACCTCCCAGTTTAAAGGCCTACTCGCATAACCCTACAGCTCTGCACTCGCGTGGGCAACCGAACACACCTACATCATCAATGCCCCGCGTACTTATCCGCACCGCCTACAGCTCTGCACTCCTATGACCTATCCATGGCTGGGCAGTCAAAAAAAAAGCTGCGTCACCTGGGAAATCAACAAGCCGCGCAAGCAAGTCGCAAGCATCATAAATTCCGAATCAATGCCTAGCTACAGTCTACCTGGCCTCCTCCCAACTCATTGTCCTTGAGGCCTTAACAAAGCCTTCTAAAAGGGTTTTATCAAAATATTCCATATGGATTAGTAAAAAAACGCACCTGCTAAAGATTCATATATGCCCATTTGAATCTTGGTCAAATCCTAGGTTTGACCATGATTTAAACAAGTTTAAAACATGAATATGAAAATTAAGCATGTATCCTTCGTAGTCACTCCAAAATGAAGCTCTTGAGAGGGTTTTTGAAATTTCCATGTTTGAAACCAAAAAACCACGTACTTCTCTTCATGCATGCTTGACTTCATAAGACAGAGTTGAGGGCTAGGGTAGCTAGATACATGATGTTTCTGGTTTGAATATGTCTAGACCTTGTTTATCAACTTAATTGAATGCTTACTATATGACATAAGAAGACTACGTGCCTTGGTTTTTCATTTATTTTCATTTATTTTGAATTTTTATGCCCATTTGAATCTTGGTCAAATCCTAGGTTTGACCATGATTTAAACTAGTTTAAAACATAAATATGAAAAATTAAGTATCTATCCTTCTTAGCCACTCCAAAATGAAGCTCTTGGGAGGGTTTTTGAAATTTCCATGATTGAAACCAAAAACCACTTCTCTTCATGCTTGACTTCATAAGTCAGGGTTTAGGGATATATATATATATAGGGGTACATGCATGATTTTTCTGGTTGGAATATGTCTAGAACTTGTTTTTCAACTTGAGCTTATCTAGAGCTTGTTTTTAAATTTTTTATACCCATTTGATTCTTCATCAAATCCTAGGTTTGTTGACCTAGATTTGAACAAGTTTAAAACATGAATATGAAAAGGTAAGCATGTATGCTTCTTAATTAGTCACTCCAAAATGAAGCTCTTGGGAGGGTTTTTGAAATTTCCATGATTTAAACCAAAAACCACTTCTCTTCGTGCTTGACTTCATAAGTTAGGGTTTAGGGATATATAGGGGGTAGATACATCATGATTTTTCTGGTTTGAATATGTCTAGAGCTTGTTTATCAACTTAATTGAATGCTTACTATATGACATAAGAAGACTATGTGCCTTGATATTTCATTTTTTTTAATTATGCCCTTTTGAATATTGGTCAAAACCTAGGTTTGACAAAGATTTAAAAAAGATTAAAACATGAAAATGAAAAAGTAAGCCTTGATCCTTCTTATTAACTCCAAAATGAAGGTTTTTGGGAGGGTTTTTGAAATATCCATGTTTGAAACCCAAAACCACTTCTCTTCGTGCAGAGTTTAGGGTTAGGGGTAGCTAGACACATGAATTTTCTGGTTTGATATGTCTAGACCTTGTTTATCAACTTAATTGAATGCTTACTATATGACATAAGAAGACTATGTGCCTTGATTTTACATTTTTTTAAAAATTATGCCCATTTGAATCTTGGTCAAATCCTAGGTTTGACCATGATTTAAACAAGTTTGTTTATCAACTTGAATGCTTGCTATATGACATCAGAAGACTATGTGTTTGGTTTTTGTTTTTTGAATTTGTTATGCCCATTTGAATCTTAGCTAGTCAAATCCTAGGTTTGAATATATATGTCTAGACCTTGTATATCAACTTGAATGCTTACTATACATATGACATAAGAATGTTATGTGCTTTGGTTTTTCATTCTTTTCATTTTTTTCTGAATTTTTAGGGCCATTTGAATCTTGGTCAAATCCTTGGTTTGACCAAGATTTAAACAAATTTAAAACATGAAAATGAAAAGGGAAGTATGTATCCTTCTTAGTCACTCTAAAATGAAGCTTTTGGGATGTTCTTTAAATTTCAATGTTTGAAACCCAAAACGACTTCCCTTCATGCTAGACTTCATAAGATCGACAGGGGGTAGATACATGATTTGTCTGGTTTGGATATATCTAGACCTTGTTTATCAACTTGATTGCTTACGATATGACATAAGAAGACTATGTGATTTGGTTTTTCATTTTTCTGATTTTTTTGAATTTTGTGCCCACCCATTTGTATCTTCGTCAAATCCTAGGTTTGACCAAGATAATTTAAACAAGTTTAAAACATGAAAATGTAAAGGGAAGCATGTATCCTTCTTAGTCACTCTAAAATGAAGCTTTTGGGAGGTTTTTGAAATTTCGATGTTTGAAACCCAAAACCACTTCTCTTCACACGCTTGACTTCATAAGACAGAGTTTAGGGGTTAGGGGTATAGATACATGATTTGTCTGGTTTGAATATGTCTAGACCTTGTTTATCAACTTGAATGCTTACTATATGACATAAGAAGACTATGTGATTTGGTTTTTCATTTTTCTGTTTTTTAATTATTTTTCTGCCCATTTGAATCTTGGTCAAATCCTAGGTTTGAACAAGATTTAGACAAGTTTAACACGTGAAATTAAACGAATAAGTAAGCATTGATCCTTCTTAGTCACTCCAAAATGTACCAATTGATAGTGTTAACTTTGCTTCATGGAAAAAATAATGTCATGTAAATGAGTTAACTTGGATTTCCTACCCTTGAATCCATAGGAAACTTTGTTCTAATGCACTATTATAATCAACCGAGTTTTTACACCAACAGGTCTGTCACTTACGTGTGGTGCCCACGCGTGAGGTCCCACACTTGAGTGAGCACAAGTCACGTGCAATAGGTACGCCAACTCCCAGCCATCTTCTTTGTCAAGAGAAGACGCATCAGGATGCGTATTGGAAGTCTGTGGGTCCTTCTGGATCCTTCGGTTGTCCCTCTCACACAAAAAAAAACAAATCTCTCTCATTCTCGGCCTCGCTCGACTCGCTCGCTCGCTCGCTCGCTCGCACCTCCTGCGCACTGACAAACCCTGCACAAGTCAACATCATCATCATCACCCGAAAAAGGGAAGACACCATAATGCTCTGCCTTTTTTCTCTCCTTCCGAGTGATCCCTCTTCCTCCGAGTTTCACTCGACGGGCAAACACACATCTGCAGCATAGTAATAATAAAAAGGTAGAAAAATCGATATACGAATCTATAATTAAATAGGTTAAACTAGGGTTTTGCCCAGTACTACAGATCAAGGTTCAAAAAATCCAACTACGGGGTTCGAACAACACGATTCTAATCCAAGAACTTTTTCGACCTCATCCAAGTGGCCTCAAACTATAGGGTTAGCATCTAGTGCAGTATGTGTGAAAATGTATGCACTATGTGTGCTATAACTTGTATGTCTTTCAAATTTGAACCAACTTTGAATAAGTTTGAAATATTTGAAATGGGGCTTTTGGCTTAAACGTTTGAAACTCAAAACGATTCTCTTCATGCTAGACTTCATAAGACCGAGTTTAGGGTTAGGGGTAGATACATGATTTGTCTGGTTTGAATATGTCTAAACCTTGTTTATCAACTTTAATGCTAACTTCTCAGTCACTCTAAAATGAAGTTTTTGGAGGTTTTTGAAATTTCCATCTTTGAAACCCAAAACCACTTCTCTTCATGCTTGACTTCATAAGAAAAAGTTTAGGGTTAGGGGGTATAGATACATGATTTGTATGGTTTGAATATGTCCAAACCTTGTTTATCAACTTGAATATGCTTACTATATGACATAAGAAGACTATGTACTTTGGTTTTTAAATTTTCTGACTTTTTTAATTTTCTGCGCATTTGAATCATATCTTGGTCAAATCCTAGGTTTCACCAAGATTTAGACAAGTTTAACACGTGAAAACGAGTAAGTAAGCATGGATCCTTCTTAGTCACTCTAAAATGAAGCTTTGGGATGTTCTTGAAATTTCCATGTTTGAAACCCAAAACCACTTCTCTTCATGATTGACTTCCATAAGATCGACAGATCAGTTTAGGGTTAGGGGTAGATATATACATGATTTTTTGGTTTGAATATGTCTAGACCTTGTTTATCAACTTGAATGCTTACTATACATATGACATAAGAATGCTATGTGTGCTTTGGTTTTTCATTCTCTTTTGATTTTTTTCTAAATTTTTAGGCCCATTTGAATCTTGGTCAAATCCTTGGTTTGACCAAGATTTAAACAAGTTTAAAACATGAAAATGAAAAGGGAAGTCAGTATCCTTCGTAGTCACTCTAAAATGGAGAAGCTTTTGGGATGTTCTTGTAATTTCTATGTTTGAAACCGAAAACGAGTTCCCTTCACATGCTAGTAGACTAGCTTCATAAGATCGACAGGCCGGGGGTAGATACATGATTTGTCTGGTTTGGATATATCTAGACCTTGTTTATCAACTTTAATGCTTACTATATGACATATATAAGAAAACTATTGCTTTGGTTTTTCCTTTTTCTGTTTTTTATTTATTTTGATGCCCATTTGAATCATGTCGAATCCTAGGTTTGACCAAGATAATTTAAACAAGTTTAAAACATGAAAATGAAAAGGGAAGCATGTATCCTTCTTAGTCACTCTAAAATGAAGCTTTTGGGAGGTTTTTGAAATTTCGATGTTTGAAACCCAAAACCACTTCTCTTCACATGCTTGACTTCATAAGACAGAGTTTAGGGGGTTAGGGGTATAGATACATGATTTGTCTGGTTGAATATGTCTAGACCTTGTTTATCAACTTTAATGCTTACTATATGACATAAGAAAACTATTGCTTTGGTTTTTCTTTTTCTGATTTTTTTGAATTTTGATGCCCATTTGAATCTTGTCAAATTCTAGGTTTGACCAAGATTTAAACAAGTTTAAAACATGAAAATGAAAAGGGAAGCATGCAACCTTCTCAGTCACTCTAAAATGAAGTTTTTGGGAGGTTTTTGATATTTCCATGTTTGAAACCCGAAACCACTTCTCTTCATGCTTGACTTCATAAGACAGAGTTTAGGGTTAGGGGTAGATACATGATTTGTGTATGGGTTGAATATGTCCAAACCTTGTTTATCAACTTGAATATGCTTATGTGCTTTGGTTTTTTATTTTTCTGATTTTTTTGAATTTTATGCCCATAAATCTTGGTCAAATCCTAGGTTTGACCAGGATTTAAACAAGTTTAAAACATGAAATGAAAAGATAAGCCTGGATCCTTCTTAGTCACTCTAAAATGAAGCTTTTGGGAGGTTCTTGAAATTTCCATATTTGAAACCCAAAACCACTTCTCTACATGATTGACTTCATAAGACATAGTTTAATTAGAGTTTTAGGGGTAGATATATACATGATTTTTCTGGTTTGAATATATATGTCTAGACCTTGTTTATCAACTTGAATGCATGCTTACTATACATATGACATAAGAATGCTATATATGTGCTTTGGTTTTTCATTCTTTTGATTTTTTTCTGAATTTTTAGGGCCATTTGAATCTTGCATGGTTAAACTTGGGTTTTGCCCAGTTCTAAAGATCAAGGGTTCAAAAAAATCCAACTACGGGGTTCGAACAACACGATTCTAATCCAAGAATTTTTTCGACCTCATCCAAATGGCCTCAAACTATAGGGTTAGCATCTAGTGCAGTATGTGTGAAAATGTATGCACTATGTGTGCTATAACTTGTATGTCTTTCAAATTAAGTTGATAAACAAGGTCTAGACATATTCAAACCAGAATATTATACTGCATTAGTACAAAAAGTTTCCTATGGATTCATCAAGGGTAGTAAAGCCAAGTTAACTCATTGTCATGACTAAGAAGGATCCATGCTTACTTTTTCATTTTCATGTTTTAAACTTGTTTAAATCTTGGTCAAACCTAGGATTTGACCAAGATTCAAATGGTCATAAAAAATCAAACAAAATCAAGAAAATCAAAAACCAAACCACATAGTCTTCTTATGTAATATACTAAGCATTCAAGTTGATCAACGAAGTCTAGACATATTCAAACCAGAAAAATCATGTATCTACCCCCTAACCCTAAACGTTGTCTTATGAAGTCAAGCATGAAGAGAAGAAGTGGTTTTGGGTTTCAAACATGGAAATTTCAAAAACCCACCCAAAAGCTTCATTTTGGAGTGACTAAGAAGGATCCAAGCTTACTTTTTCATTTTCATGTTTCAAACTTGTTTAAATCTTTGTCAAACCTAGGATTTGACCAAGATTCAAATGGGCATAAAAATTCAAAAAAGAAATCAAAAAAATGAAACACCAAAGCACATAAACTTCTTATGTCATATAGTAATTAAGCATTCATGTTGATCAACAAAGTCTATATATATTTAAACAATAAAAATCATGTATATATACCCCCAAACCCAAAACCACTTCTCTTCACATGCTTGACTTCATAAGACAGAGTTTAGGGGTTAGGGGTATAGATACATGATTTGTCTGGTTTGAATATGTCTAGACCTTGTTTATCAACTTGAATGCTTACTATGTGATTTGGTTTTTCATTTTTCTGTTTTTTAATTATTTTTCTGCCCATTTGAATCTTGGTCAAATCCTAGGTTTGAACAAGATTTAGACAAGTTTAACACGTGAAATTAAACGAATAAGTAAGCATTGATCCTTCTTAGTCACTCCAAAATGTACCAATTGATAGTGTTAACTTTGCTTCATGGAAAAAATAATGTCATGTAAATGAGTTAACTTGGATTTCCTACCCTTGAATCCATAGGAAACTTTGTTCTAATGCACTATAATAATCAACCGAGTTTTTACACCAACAGGTCTGTCACTTACGTGTGGTGCCCACGCGTGAGGTCCCACACTTGAGTGAGCACAAGTCACGTGCAATAGGTACGCCAACTCCCAGCCATCTTCTTTGTCAAGAGAAGACGCATCAGGATGCGTATTGGAAGTCTGTGGGTCCTTCTGGATCCTTCGGTTGTCCCTCTCACAAAAAAAAACAAATCTCTCTCATTCTCGGCCTCGCTCGACGCTCGCTCGCTCGCTCGCTCGCACCTGCGCACGACAAACCCTGCACAACAGTCAACATCACCAGAAAAAGAATATACACCATCAATAAGAGGGGCCCCGTGACTGCTCTCCCTTCTTCTCCTTCCGAGTGATTCCTCTTCCTCCGAGTTTCACTCGACGGGCAAACACACATGTGCTGCATAGTAATAATAAAAAAGTAAAAGAATCGACTACGAATCTATTATTAAATAGGTTATAAACTAGGGTTTTCCCCAGTACTACAGATCAAGTTGAAAAAAAAATCCAACTACGGGGTTTGATTTTGGCCTACAAATAAAAAATTAAATAAGTTGAACTAGTATTCCTCTAAAAAATCATTTTGGTTTGCATTGTTTGATAATTTTCATAGCTAGAGTGCATCACAATTTTTTGATTTCATGCTTTGCTTTGCCAATTTTGATTTTTTCTAACCACCTTCTCTTTGATTTCAAATTTAGGTCAAACTATCGGTGCCTACTATGTGTTCTACTTGAATTGGATGCAGCATGCGCACATGATATGTTTTGCCATTGTTTTGGGCTTCCACACATCTTGGGGCATCCAAGTATTTAAGTTACCTTGTTTTTTAATTGTAATTCATGTACCCTTTCCTCCCAATTAAATTTTGGTTTTACATTTTTAATTTTTTTAAATTTTTATGCCCATTCTGATGTCATATAGTTAGCATTTAAGTTGATAAACAAGGTCTGGACATATTCAAACCAAAAAATCATGTATCTACCCCCTAACGCTAAACTCTGTCATATGAAGTCAAGCATATGAAGAGAAGTGGTTTTGGGTTTCAAACATGGAAATTTCCATGCTTGAAACCAAAAACCACTTCTCTTCATGCATGCTTGACTTCATAAGACAGAGTTTAGGGTTAGGTGGTAGATACATGATTTTCCTGGTTTGAATATGTTTAGACCTTGTTTATCAAATTAATTGAATGCTTACTATATAACATAAGAGAAGACCTTGTTTTTTTTGAATTTTTATACCCATTCGAATCTTTGTCAAATCCTTGGTTCCACCAAGATTTGAATAAGTTAAAAACATGAATATGAAAAAGTAAGCATGTATGCTTCTTAGTCACTTCAAAATGAAGCTCTTGGGAGGGTTTTTGAATTTCCATGTTCGAAACCAAAAACCACAATGCTTGACTTCATGAAACAAAGTTTAGGGTTATGGGTAGATACATGCATGATTTTTCTTGTTTGAATATGTCTAGAACTTGTTTATCAACTTAATTGAATGCCTACTATATAACATAAGAAGACCTTTTTTGTATTTTTTAAATTTTTATACCCATTTGAATCTTGGTCAAATCCTAGGTTTCACCAAGATTTGAATAAGTTTAAAACATGAATATGAAAAAGTAAGCATGCATGTATGCTTCTTAATTAATCACTTCGAAATGAAGCTCTTGGGAGGGTTTTTGAAATTTCCATGTTTGAAACCAAAAACCACATATCTTCATGCATGCGCTTGACTTCATGAGACAGAGTTTAGTGTTAGGGGGTAGATACATGATTTCTCTCGTTTGAATATGTTTGAAACCAAAAACCACATATCTCTGGTTTGCCCGCACTTAGAAATGATATTTGCATCACTTATCATATGTTTGCCCATTTGAATCTTGTCAAATCCTAGATTTGACCAAGATAATTTAAACAAGTTTAAAACATGAAAATGAAAAGGCAAGCTTGTATCCTTCTTAGTCACTCTAAAATGAAGTTTGGGGAGGTTTTTGAAATTTCCATGCTTGAAACCAAAAACCACTTCTCTTCATGCTTGACTTCATAAAGACAGAGTTTTTGGGGATATATAGGGGTAGATACATGATTTTTCTGGTTTGATATGTCTAGACCTTGTTTATCAACTTAATTGAATGCTTACTATATGACATAAGAAGACTATGTGCCTTGATTTTACATTTTTTTAAATTATGCCCATTTGAATCTTGGTCAAATCCTAGGTTTGACCATGATTTAAACAAGTTTAAAACATGAATATGAAAATTAAGCATGTATCCTTCGTAGTCACTCCAAAATGAAGCTCTTGAGAGGGTTTTTGAAATTTCCATGTTTGAAACCAAAAAACCACGTACTTCTCTTCATGCATGCTTGACTTCATAAGACAGAGTTTAGGGCTAGGGTAGCTAGATACATGATGTTTCTGGTTTGAATATGTCTAGACCTTGTTTATCAACTTAATTGAATGCTTACTATATGACATAAGAAGACTACGTGCCTTGGTTTTTCATTTATTTTCATTTATTTTGAATTTTTATGCCCATTTGAATCTTGGTCAAATCCTAGGTTTGACCATGATTTAAACTAGTTTAAAACATAAATATGAAAAATTAAGTATCTATCCTTCTTAGCCACTCCAAAATGAAGCTCTTGGGAGGGTTTTTGAAATTTCCATGATTGAAACCAAAAACCACTTCTCTTCATGCTTGACTTCATAAGTCAGGGTTTAGGGATATATATATATATAGGGGGTACATGCATGATTTTTCTGGTTGGAATATGTCTAGAACTTGTTTTTCAACTTGAGCTTATCTAGAGCTTGTTTTTAAATTTTTTATACCCATTTGATTCTTCATCAAATCCTAGGTTTGTTGACCTAGATTTGAACAAGTTTAAAACATGAATATGAAAAGGTAAGCATGTATGCTTCTTAATTAGTCACTCCAAAATGAAGCTCTTGGGAGGGTTTTTGAAATTTCCATGATTT
Organism: Lolium multiflorum; assembly: GCA_030979885.1. Lineage (NCBI taxonomy): Eukaryota > Viridiplantae > Streptophyta > Magnoliopsida > Poales > Poaceae > Lolium > Lolium multiflorum. The sequence continues at coordinate 118,642,110 of CM061750.1, forward strand.
AAACCAAAAACCACTTCTCTTCGTGCTTGACTTCATAAGTTAGGGTTTAGGGATATATAGGGGGTAGATACATCATGATTTTTCTGGTTTGAATATGTCTAGAGCTTGTTTATCAACTTAATTGAATGCTTACTATATGACATAAGAAGACTATGTGCCTTGATATTTCATTTTTTTTAATTATGCCCTTTTGAATATTGGTCAAAACCTAGGTTTGACAAAGATTTAAAAAAGATTAAAACATGAAAATGAAAAAGTAAGCCTTGATCCTTCTTATTAACTCCAAAATGAAGGTTTTTGGGAGGGTTTTTGAAATATCCATGTTTGAAACCCAAAACCACTTCTCTTCGTGCAGAGTTTAGGGTTAGGGGTAGCTAGACACATGAATTTTCTGGTTTGATATGTCTAGACCTTGTTTATCAACTTAATTGAATGCTTACTATATGACATAAGAAGACTATGTGCCTTGATTTTACATTTTTTTAAAAATTATGCCCATTTGAATCTTGGTCAAATCCTAGGTTTGACCATGATTTAAACAAGTTTTTTTATCAACTTGAATGCTTGCTATATGACATCAGAAGACTATGTGTTTGGTTTTTGTTTTTTGAATTTGTTATGCCCATTTGAATCTTAGCTAGTCAAATCCTAGGTTTGAATATATATGTCTAGACCTTGTATATCAACTTGAATGCTTACTATACATATGACATAAGAATGTTATGTGCTTTGGTTTTTCATTCTTTTCATTTTTTCTGAATTTTTAGGGCCATTTGAATCTTGGTCAAATCCTTGGTTTGACCAAGATTTAAACAAATTTAAAACATGAAAATGAAAAGGGAAGTCTGTATCCTTCTTAGTCACTCTAAAATGAAGCTTTTGGGATGTTCTTTAAATTTCAATGTTTGAAACCCAAAACGACTTCCCTTCATGCTAGACTTCATAAGATCGACAGGGGGTAGATACATGATTTGTCTGGTTTGGATATATCTAGACCTTGTTTATCAACTTGATTGCTTACGATATGACACAAGAAGACTATGTGATTTGGTTTTTCATTTTTCTGATTTTTTTGAATTTTGTGCCCACCCATTTGTATCTTCGTCAAATCCTAGGTTTGACCAAGATAATTTAAACAAGTTTAAAACATGAAAATGTAAAGGGAAGCATGTATCCTTCTTAGTCACTCTAAAATGAAGCTTTTGGGAGGTTTTTGAAATTTCGATGTTTGAAACCCAAAACCACTTCTCTTCACACGCTTGACTTCATAAGACAGAGTTTAGGGGTTAGGGGTATAGATACATGATTTGTCTGGTTTGAATATGTCTAGACCTTGTTTATCAACTTGAATGCTTACTATATGACATAAGAAGACTATGTGATTTGGTTTTTCATTTTTCTGTTTTTTAATTATTTTTCTGCCCATTTGAATCTTGGTCAAATCCTAGGTTTGAACAAGATTTAGACAAGTTTAACACGTGAAATTAAACGAATAAGTAAGCATTGATCCTTCTTAGTCACTCCAAAATGTACCAATTGATAGTGTTAACTTTGCTTCATGGAAAAAATAATGTCATGTAAATGAGTTAACTTGGATTTCCTACCCTTGAATCCATAGGAAACTTTGTTCTAATGCACTATTATAATCAACCGAGTTTTTACACCAACAGGTCTGTCACTTACGTGTGGTGCCCACGCGTGAGGTCCCACACTTGAGTGAGCACAAGTCACGTGCAATAGGTACGCCAACTCCCAGCCATCTTCTTTGTCAAGAGAAGACGCATCAGGATGCGTATTGGAAGTCTGTGGGTCCTTCGGATCCTTCGGTTGTCCCTCTCACACAAAAAAAAACAAATCTCTCTCATTCTCGGCCTCGCTCGACTCGCTCGCTCGCTCGCACCTCGCGCGACAAACCCTAACCAACATCATCATCATCACCCGAAAAAGGAAGACACCATAATGCTCGCCTTTTTCTCTCCTTCCGAGTGATCCCTCTTCCTCCGAGTTTCACTCGACGGGCACACGCTGCATAGTAATAATAAAAAGGTAGAAAAATCGATATACGAATCTATAATTAAATAGGTTAAACTAGGGTTTTGCCCAGTACTACAGATCAAGGTTCAAAAAAATCCAACTACGGGGTTCGAACAACACGATTCTAATCCAAGAACTTTTTCGACCTCATCCAAGTGGCCTCAAACTATAGGGTTAGCATCTAGTGCAGTATGTGTGAAAATGTATGCACTATGTGTGCTATAACTTGTATGTCTTTCAAATTTGAACCAACTTTGAATAAGTTTGAAATATTTGAAATGGGGCTTTTGGCTTAAACGTTTGAAACTCAAAACGATTCTCTTCATGCTAGACTTCATAAGACCGAGTTTAGGGTTAGGGGTAGATACATGATTTGTCTGGTTTGAATATGTCTAAACCTTGTTTATCAACTTTAATGCTAACTTCTCAGTCACTCTAAAATGAAGTTTTTGGAGGTTTTTGAAATTTCCATCTTTGAAACCCAAAACCACTTCTCTTCATGCTTGACTTCATAAGAAAAAGTTTAGGGTTAGGGGGTATAGATACATGATTTGTATGGTTTGAATATGTCCAAACCTTGTTTATCAACTTGAATATGCTTACTATATGACATAAGAAGACTATGTACTTTGGTTTTTTTCTGACTTTTTTAATTTTCTGCGCATTTGAATCATATCTTGGTCAAATCCTAGGTTTCACCAAGATTTAGACAAGTTTAACACGTGCAAACGAGTAAGTAAGCATGGATCCTTCTTAGTCACTCTAAAATGAAGCTTTTGGGATGTTCTTGAAATTTCCATGTTTGAAACCCAAAACCACTTCTCTTCATGATTGACTTCCATAAGATCGACAGATCAGTTTAGGGTTAGGGGTAGATATATACATGATTTTTTGGTTTGAATATGTCTAGACCTTGTTTATCAACTTGAATGCTTACTATACATATGACATAAGAATGCTATGTGCTTTGGTTTTTCATTCTCTTTTTGATTTTTTTCTAAATTTTTAGGCCCATTTGAATCTTGGTCAAATCCTTGGTTTGACCAAGATTTAAACAAGTTTAAAACATGTGCCTTGATTTTCCATTTTTTGTTTTTTCTGAATATTTATGCCCATTTGAATCTTGGTCAAATCCTAGGTTTGACCATGATTTAAACAAGTTTAATAAACATGAATATGAAATTTCCATGATTTATACCAAAAACCACTTCTCTTCATGCTTGACTTCATAAGTTAGGGTTTAGGGATATATAGGGGGTAGATTCATCATGATTTTTCTGGGTTGAATATGTCCATAGCTTGTTTATCAACTTAATTGAATGCTTACTATATGACATATATAAGAAGACTATGTGCCTTGATTTTTCATTTTTTTAAATTATGCCCATTTGAATCTTGGTCAAATCCTAGGTTTGAGCAAGATTTAAACAAGATTAAAACATGAAAATGAAAAATTAAGCCTTGATCCTTCTTATTCACTCCAAAATGAAGCTTTTGGGAGGGTTTTTGAGATATCCAGGTTTGAAACCCAAAACCACTTCTCTTCATGCATAGTTTAGGGTTAGGTGTAGATACATGAATTTTTGGTTTATAGTAAGCATTCAAGTTGATAAACAAGGTTTAGACATATTCAAACTAGAAAAATCATGTATATACCCCCTAAGGCTAAACTCTGTGATATATATGAAGTCAAGCATATAAGAGGAATGGTTTTGGGTTTCAAACATGGAAAATTCAAAAACCCTCCCAAAAGCTTCATTTTTTGAGTGAATAAGAAGGATCCAGGCTTACTTTTTCATTTTCATGTTACTGACTTGTTTAATTCTTGGTCAAACCTAGGATTTGACCAAGATTCAAATAGGCATAAAAATTCAATAAAGAATTCAAAAAATGAAAAACCAAAGCACATAATTAAGCTTCTTAAGTTATAGTAAGCATTCATGTTGATCAAGAGAGTCTATACATATTTAAACATTACAAATCATGTATATACCCCAACCCTAAACTCTGTCTAATGAAGTCAAGGACGAAGAGAAGTGGTTTTCGTTTTTTTTGAATTTTTATGCCCATTTGAATCTTGGTCAAATCCTTGCAGGTTTGACCAATATTTAAACAAGTTTAAAACATGAAAATGAAAAGTAAGTGTGGATCCTTCTTATTCACTCCAAAATGAAGCTTTTGGGAGGTTTTTTTAAATTTTCCATGTTCGAAACCCAAAATGATATCTCTCCGTGCTTTACTTCATAAGACAAAGTTTAGGGGTAGGGGGTAGATACATGATTTTTCTGGTTTGAATATGTCTAGACCTTGTTTATCAACTTGAATGCTTATTATGTGACATCAAAAGACTATGTGTTTAGTTTTTTTTTGAATTTGTTATGCCCATTTGAATCTTGGTCAAATCCTAGGTTTGACCAAGATTTAAACCAGTTTAAAACATGAAAATGAAAAGTAAGCCTGGATTCTTCTTAGTCCCTCCAAAATGAAGCTTTTGGGAGGTTTTTTAAATTTCCATGTTTGAAACCCAAAACCACTCCTCTTAATGCTTGACTTCATAAGACAGAGTTTAGGGTTAGGGGCCAAGTATATACATGATTTTTCTTGTTTAAATATGTCTAGACTTTGTTTATCAACTTGAATGCTTACTATATGACATCAAAAGACTATGTGTTTGGTTTTGATTTTTTTGAATTTGTTATGTCCATTTGAATCTTGGTCAAATCCTAGGTTTGACCAAGATTTAAACCAATTTAAAACATGAAAATGAAAATGAAAGCCTGGATTCTTCTTAGTCACTCCAAAATGAAGCTTTTGGGAGTTTTTTCAATTTCCAATGTTTGAAACCCAAAACCACTTTTCTTCATGCTTGACTTCATAAGACAGAGTTTAGGGTTAGGGGGTATATACAATATTTTTCTGGTTTGAATATGTCTAGACTTCGTTGATCAACTGTAATGCTTACTATATGACATAAGAAGCTTATGTGCTTTGGTTTTTTTTTTTTTCTTTTTTGAATTTTTATGCCCACTTGAATCCTGGTCAGATCCTTTGTTTGACCAAGATTTAAACAAGTTAAAACATGAAAATGAAAAAGTAAGCCTGGCTCCTTCTTAGTCATGAAAATGAGTTAACTTGGCTTTCCAACCCTTGAATCCATAGGAAACTTTGTACTAATGCAGTATAATAATCACTCGAGTTTTTACACCAACAGGTCTGTCACTTACGTGTGGTGCCCATGCGTGAGGTCCCAAACTTCAGTGAGCACAAGTCACATGCGGTAGGCAGGCAAAATACCCGATCAATCCGGGCGGTGGCTGTTAAGGACCCGATCGCATTTCTTGCTTTCAGACTGGGGTCTACCATGTAAGAAGTTTGTTCCTTTTGGATGCATCACTCGTATTTGCAAGTTTTTTGGGGGTCCCGCAAATTCAGGGTAGCATCATGCCCCCCTTCCCACGCCAACACAAACAGAGTTCAACACAACCTAATTAAGCAAGGTTCAACACAGACATAGTTCAACAACCCCTAATTAAGCTAATAGGTTCACCACAAACGCTGCTGAGCAGCAAACATAAACAGAGTTCAACAAAAGATGCTGCTTTTGAAGCAGTAGGAGAGACAAACATGCACAACAGTTACGGAGTATATTTACCATCTTCTTCCTGGTCCCGCTTCTTCTGCTTCTTGCTGCCCATACCTTTAATCTTTGGTGGCTTGGGCTTGGGAGGAGGCACACGACCGGTCTCGATAGCTTGGTTCAATTTCTTCCTTAGGAATAGCCCATATGCCATGTGGTTGGCTATGAAGCCGGATCGGTTAACAGTTTCCCCAACTTTGAGACAGCCGGACCCACCGGCTTCGGCATGCTGCAGGACGCTTCGAAAGTCAACCTTTATGCTCTTTGTGCAGAAGGGGCAGCTGTTCCTGGCACCAGTCCAGGGTTCACTCCAATACTTGTCGAACTTCCCCGCCTTAAGCTTGTTGAGAGTGGCCCTGGCCTTCCTATGACGCGACTCGACATCGCTGTCAACCTCATCAGTAGCAACCTGATACATGCCAAATAAACAGGTGAAGCAAATATGTAGCAGTTGCAACTAATAATGAATATGAATCTAAAAAGATTCTGACGCTAATTCAAAACCCTATAGCGCAAAAAAAAAAGGGAGAGACCATAGAGCAAATCGATACAGGGCTATGTTAAATAAGGGAGAGAGGTGAATCGGATGTGAAGCAAATATGTAGCAGTTGCAACTAATACTGAATATGAATCTAAAAAGATTCTGACGCTAATTCAAAACGCTATAGCGCAAAAAAAGAGGGAGAGACCATAGCGCAAATCGATACAGGGCTATGTTGAATAAGGGAGAGAGGTGAATCGGAACATACTTCCTCCCCCTCGTCGACGATATTCTCGTCGAAGGTCGGCGGCGGCGGTTCAAAGATGAGTTCAACCTCGTCCTCGTCATCTAGGGGATGCTTCCCAAGAGAGTGGACCCATCTACCAACAGCATCAGATGCCGATGAGCGACCGATGGCCCGACCTTCGGCAATGGCCTCCGCTTCGTCTTTGGCATCCGCTGCGGCAATGATCGCCGCCGTTGCGGCCATGCGTGCTGCGGTCGCGGCTCTGCACGCCTCCTCTGCGGCTAAGGCCAGCCGCGCGGCTTTCGCTTTCGCTGCGTTGACGGCGTCGGTTGGGCTCTCCATCGGTGGAATGGGAAGGGGAAGTGAAGAGAGGGTTTTTTCCTAGTCCGTGGAGAGAGGGAGAAGTGTGGACGTGAAATGGATAACTGACGATATTTCAAGATTTGGGAGACATAGCACGAACCGGCAGATGACAGCGCGTGGGTGCATTACCTCATACTGCCTCTGTCCTAGAAAGAGCGTACGTGTGGGTTTTCAAGGCATATTAAGGATTTTATTATTACATTGGGAAACTGTCATCGACCATCACTTTCCTCTTCAACTTTTCCACCTCCAATGATCTAAATGCATGTAGTAAATAAGAAAACCATATTATGCTAAATACTACTACCTCCATCCCAAAGCGTAAGGCTTATATTATTTTTAGAAGCTCAAACTATGTCAAGGTAAACTAAGATTTTACCAAAAATCATTATCATGCAAAATACAAAATTAATATCAATACATAGACAACGATTTTTTTTGGTATGGTATCTACAAAATATTATATTAGTTGATAGATTGTTCTAAATTTTCGTCAACCTTTACTTGCTTTGACTCTTAAAAAAAGACTTAAGCTTTGTGATGGAGGTAGTACGTACTAGTCGTGAAGAAACTATATCCCTCGTGATGAGAAAGAAATATTTTTTACTACCACTCTTTTGTGGACAAATTTTGAAGTGCATTGCAAAACGAGAAGTACACTCTTTTATGGACAAATTTTAACTCTACACCCATTATTTCAGGATGGAGGGAGTATAACCCAACTTGTTTTTTTCTTCTGGGCACTACACTGCTTTTTCCCTGTGCAATGCTTGGTTCTACCCTTTTTCTCAATGTAATGGTCACTTTAAGTCATTTTTTCCCACACACATTTATTTTGTACTTCTCTACAGTGTTGACCGTGCTACTACTATTTGTGTTAGTGCGCCAAAAACAAAATGTTATTTTTTAAGTGCCAAATTAATCTAGGGCGTTGGTTGTGAATCGGTGAACAAAAAAGAGATAGCCCAAAAGAGGAACACACCAAGGTACAAAAACTAGTATATATGCATGTTTCTATGTACATATATATGACCCTGGGTTTGTAGATAAAAAACATTCATATATGCGCTTACTATTAATATACATAAGTTTATGCTGATTCTCTTGGTTTAGGTATATATATGGTTAGGCATCACTACTAATTCAGAAAAAAACAAAAATGTAACTCTTCAAGTGAAGTCATTTTAAGTGACCTAACAACTAAAATTCATATATAGGATTTGTATAGGAATTATGTAGGATTTAGATCACATGTGAATTTTCCCCACACTAGTTGTTTGATTCATAGGAACATATCCTATAGGAATCTTGCAGTGCAAATCCTATAAGAATAAAACATTAGGTCATACCTCATGGAAAATTTCCTTTGGCACAATCAAACACAACTCATCTTCCTATATGATTCAACTAGCCATTAAATCTCAATCCTATGTTTTCCATATTTCTATGGTTTTCCCATCCTATGAATCAAAGGAGCCTTAGGGCTTATATCTTTTTTTAGAAAGGCAAACTATGTTAAGATTGGCCAAGTTTTACGAAAAACCTTTAACATGCAAAATACAAAGTTGAGTCATTTCGTTTGAATCGGAGGGAGTACATTTGACGTTATGGTACTATTTGACAGCTGCTTGGCACTGTATTTTTTTCGAACCAAACTTCCCCCTTCATGAAGCTTTTATTTTAGCTTCAGTGACTTGATACATCCATATATCTAGACAAAGTTGAGTCAATTCATTTGAATCAGAGGGAGTACATTTGACTATATGGGTATTGTTTGACAACTGCTTGGCACTGTCTTCTTTTTTGAACCAAACTGCCCCCTTCACGAAGCTTTTATTTTGGGATAGAGCTTCACTGACTTGATACTTCCAAGTTTCACAGTGACTTGGTGCCACCATCCACCATCCATCTCAGATCCAATGTATGCGATCGACTTAGAATTTAAACTAAATAATTATTATAATTGCTCAGAAATATTTCAAGAACTTCCAGTTAATCGTGCATATTTCGATTTATATTTTGGTGAAGTTTCATTCGATTTGAATCAAAGGTTTGTGAGCAAATATATACTCCCTCCGGTTCATATTAATTGACTCTAATATGGATGTACTAGACACATTTTAGTTCTAGATACATCCATATTGAAGTCAATTAGGGCTCCTTTGATTCAAAGGATTTGCATAGGAATTGTGTAGGATTTGGTTCCTATGGGAAAAATTCCTATACATGTTGTTTGATTCATAGGAACATATCCTATAGGAAAAATTCCTATAGGAATCTTGTAGTGTAATTCCTATAGGAAAAAAGCATTAGCTCATACCTCATGGAAAAATTCCTTTGCTACAATCAAACAAACTTCATCTTCCTATAGGTTTCAAGTAGACATGTCATTCCAATCCTATACCTTTCCTATTCCTATGCTTTTCCTATCCTTTAAATCAAAGGAGCCCTTAATATGAATCAGAGGGAGTATTTAGTTTAAACTAGTGCTCGTATACGTAAAAAGCTCTTTAATCACAAGCTAATCGTCCGAGTGGGATGAAATATTCACAGATTTTAGAACAAGGCATCTACATTTTACTGGATTTTTTTCGTAATTTTTGTTTTTAGGTTCGAAATAAGAGATTAGTTTGGAACGTTGGATCTCAAATGGTTGGTAGATGGTGGCACCAAGTCACAATGAGATTTGGAGACTTCAAGTCACTGCAGCTCTGTCCTTTTATTTTGACAAACTGCAGAGCCGCTGGTGCATCTATGCTTGCGTACGGCCGACGCCGATTCTTAGCAAGGAAGTTCTTCCTATAAGTAGTAGTAGTATCCATACTCCACTCCAAGGCATGTATAAAAAAAAGAACCCATCCCGTTCTCGTTTTCCCGATCACTCTTCTCTGAAGATGGAGGAGGCCCTCTTCTTGTGCCCCCTCTGCCTGCTGCCCTTCAAACCCCCCATATCCAAGGTCGCTCCCTTCCGATTTCATTCTTAGGTTCACCTGTGAGAAATGTCAATGACAACTGATGCCACGTACGTTGTTCCGTGCAGTGCAAGGGCGGTCATATGGGCTGTCGGCGCTGCGTCGGCGAGCTTGCGCCGAACCCGTGCAAGAAGTGCGAGCAGCCGGCGTGGTTGCCGCCGTCGAATCGATCTGGGCCAAGATTGCCGCCGTCGAATCGATCTGGGGCAATGGTCAAGTGCGTCGGCTGCCAGAGCTTGGTCGCCTCCACGGAGTCCTACAAGCACTATATCGCGTGCCCGCATGGTCCGTGCGGCTGCACAGAGGCCATCAATACCGGCTGCAGCTTCACCGGCCCGCCGCGGGAGCTCCTGGTACACCTCCAAGCATCCCACTCCATCCCAGTGTTTACGTTCCAGTATGGCATACCCGCCTGGTGCATAGTTCGTCTTCCGGTACAACCGCGGGGACACCTGTTCATCGGCAGTGGGGAAGAAGACGGTAGCGTGTTCGCCATCACCGTTGGAGCGCTCGGCCCGACCACCATTGTGTCCTGTGTGTGCATCAGGTCGGCCGCGTGCTTGTTTCCGATGTACAAGGCGCAGCTGTTGGTGATTGGTCCGCCGGCGCCGGCGACGGCTGGGACCAGTGACCTCTCGACGGACACCTTGATGGCGGTAATCGAGCCGACGAGCTCCCCGACGCCTAGCTCGATCATGTTGCAGCAGCTCACTTCTTTCCTGGCGGTGCCGCCCCGTTACGCGAAGCAGAATGGAGGGCAGCGTGTGTTGCCTATCTGCGTTTGCATCAACAAGAAGGTTATACAATAATCTTCGTTTAGTCATACTGCAATGTAGTTACTCGAAGATCGGAGGGAGTAGTTTAGTTCGAAGTAGGGTTCGTTCGGATGTATTTTGGACTTGTATAGTAGTAGTACTACTACTCCAGAACTATTACTAGCTAGTTGGAGTGCTAGAATGCAGCTCGGAGTATTATAGTATTTTGGCAGTACTACTAGTTATGTATGTGACTGCAAATTCAAACTAAAATGGACTATTTCTTGCTAATGTTGTTCTTTTGGAGTCATCATTTTTTTCTGAACGTGTTAACTATGCTATTGTCTAAGGATTCGTTTAGATTTCTTTGGTTGAATTCATATTTCGTCTCTTCCTAATTTGGCAAAACTGCACTGTCATGGGCATTCTTACAAGGTCGCTGAAGTTTCAAAGTTTCTTAATGTATATTGCGTAGGGTGTACCCCCTTAACATGGATCTGTTGCATTTTTGGGTTGTATTTTTTTTGGCAATTTTCAGGACCATAAAATAGCACGCCTTCAGTTGAAATTTGAATTAGTGGCCGATACTAGCATGGAGTAGTGAAGTTTTTTTGTACTCCCTCGGTCCCACCAAAAGTGTCTCACCTTTGTTAAAATTTAGATGGATAGATGTATTTTTTTTACAAAGTTGAGACAACTTTGGTGGGACGGAGCCACGGAGTCGTAGTTGATGGCGAGAAGGTTGATGCCTTGCTAGGTTGGTGTACGTTGCAAAAAGAACAAGGTTGGTGTGTATTTGTTTTATTTGTTCACCATAATACTGACATGGCCATCGATTTGATTAGACAACACAAGCCTGGGATGTTTCACTTATTTATTGTAGGAAGCACGATTAATGTTCTGTAATGATGGGGCTACTCCTATAGTCCGTCTGCTCGGCTCCTACTCGGGTGTCGGGTCACATTCACACTCTCCTCTTTTTTTGAACACATTCACACTCTCCTCTTTTTTTGAACACATTCACACTCTCCTCGAAACTGCAGTAGGCAGTATATGAGCGTCTCGGTTCACCTCCGTCGTCTATCCCCACTCCGCCCATCTTCCATAGCACGCGCCTGCGTTTCGCATCCTATCCAGCAGTGCCCAGTTTGAGAGCCTCTGTTCTCCAACTCAAACCCCCACCTGCCGCCATTGATCGCCATCTCTCTCCCAAAGTTCGAATCAGTAGATCGCCCAAGAAAATACCAACCCCATTGTACCACCTGCCTCATTGTGATGGCGAAATCGAGCAGGGTCTGTGGATCTGGGCTGTTTCACAAGGTGTTTACGGAAGGCCCCCTTGAAGTGCTCATCAGCCAGTGCGACGCCATCACCGCCGCGTCCCTAGTCGGTTCCTCCAAAAGTATTCTTCAGTCAGCCAAATACAGTGCCACTCTGCCTGCTTCTCAGCCGTTTGGCCTTCCGTGTGTTCTCTGTTGTGACCCGGCGGATAAACCATGGGCGGTGTTCAAGGAGGATTTGCCGGTGCACAGCAAGTGCAAACTACTGCCGCTGGACAGGTTCTCCTATGATGGCCTAATGCCACACGGTAAGGATGAGGAGCGGGCAGGCGCCAATGGAGATTGGATCGCCATGGTTGGCCCCGAAGGCAAGTGGAACCTCCTCAATGTGTACACTCATCGCAAGATTAAGCTTCCATCTTTGAGGAACAAGTTGGAAACCACACACAATCCACTTATATTCGAGTATCAGCGTTCTGCTATTCAACTGCAGAAGATAGCTATTTGCCAAGTTCCTACAGCTGCTAGGGGGTATCAAGATTTCTCCCTTGTCGCAATCTTCGACTTTGCAATTGCCTACCTCCATGGCGAATATCCTCGTGAATGGATATTTCTTGAAAACCAGTTTCAGTACGGCGCCATATACTGCGATGCAATTATACATAACGGACTTGTGTTCGCCGTTACTGAGCTTGGAAATGTTTATGCATGGGATCCTAATCAATTTGGTAACATTTCCTCCCTATCTTTTTTATATACGTAACTTATATAGTATTTCACCTCTTATTTGTTGAACTGTCTTGGCATCTTTTGGCTTAAAGGAATTCCATAGGCGCACACCATAACCCTCTTGTGGTATGGACATATATAGAATTTAACATCTATAGGAATTTTAGTATGGTCTAATGTGCATGTTGTTCCTTAGGAAAAAGGCCCCCTAGTAATTAAGTTTCTTTATTATTACTCCCTAGAAAATTTAAGGTAGAGTAGAAATAGAATCAATAAAGGTGCCATGCAATATTGATAAAGACTTTCATTTGTTTATATTCAAACCATCTAAAATTTGGACCAATATTTTCGGGAACATGTTTTAAATCCACATGAAGTTTTACCAAGATGTTCGAAATATATTTCAAACCATCTTATGTTCGACCATGATTTTATAAAGTACTAGTATTGGCATCCCAATATCAAATCAATATCACTAGTAGATAAATCATGAAATATATTTTCATGTGACGTGTTCTTTCCTTTTTCAAGGTCCTATAGTGCTCCCTGCTCCATTCATTCCGTGGACGGCTGGATTTGATGACGATGATGATTTTGACTCTAATAGTCGTACGTGGTGGCTGGCAAGATCTCAAGATCGTTCTAGACTTCTCCTGGTCTATGCACGTGGCGTAATGGATTTTGACGCTGACGGTGCTCCAACTCATTATGATAGTACCCCTTCTGTCCATTGCGGTCGCGCTGTTCACAGCTATTCGGGGTATACCTGCATTGTATTCTCGAATGACACTAGTCGGTTACTTCCAGCCAACCCGTGGGAAAGGGTTACTAATCTTGGAGACTATTCTATGTTCCTTGGGTTGAACTATCCGATTTTCATGCCAGTGGGTGGTGCAACATTTCCCCCAGGATATTTGACAAGAAGAAACTGCATCTACACCACGCCTCAGGCCATTGGCTCTCAGTTTGACACATCACATCAAGAAATTTTCCGCTTCAGTCTAAATGGCGAAGACCACCAAAGCATATCTTTCTCAAGCAGCGGTCCAGGGGCCAACTGGCATACGGGGTTTTGGTTCATCCCAAGCTACACCAACGCGCTGGACTGGAACAAAGACAATCAGAGTTAGGGATATTTATGTAATAGTAGGATCATACTACTAGCTAGCTCAGTTGGTCTTGACTCCTATTTAACTATTTATAGCTAATGTACTTAGGTGATAAATTTATGCTATTTGCATGAACCCAGGCGCTTCTTTTAATTTGATCAAATACGGTCTATACACATGCATGGCTGTTTGGCTGTTTCAGTGTCCCTAGAGGCATACATATATACTGTTATTTAGCAATCTTTATTACAGTACAAAGGTCTTAACCTCATGGTTCACAGAAAGTATAAACGTAGATCAACCATCTAAACATAGAAGACATTCTAGTGTATGATTCTTACATATACACATCAACATCCTATCAGAAAATCTTAATGTGAATTGTACTGGCTGTACAAACCCGTGCATCATTCTCTAGCCGGTTGCACCCAAAAACCAAATCGTGGTACTTCATAGTTGACTGTATGTAGGACAACATACAGATCCAATGCGAAGCCATGGGTATCACCTGCATGACAGAACCATATTTCACATGGTTGGAGGTACTCTATATGGCATTTAAAATCATTCCTTGTCTTTCATATGGTCCTAAAAATAGTACAGTTGGATTTGTGGGTTTTAATTTTTTATTAACACACTCAATTGATTGCCCAAACATTGATTAATAATATTATTAAGGGGTGTGATGTTGAAAGCCATAAGAACAATGTGCCAAACAATCTTTGCTAGCGGACGGTAAATGTATACCCATCAGAAATAATCAGCAGACGTGCATGTTTCTTTGGTCAGAATAACTGCTGCACCATCTTAAAAGTAAATGGCATGACCATTTATTTGATTTGATAGCGTGCAGCTAGATGGCGTACATTACTATCTCTACTTCCTTGGGTCGCCCAAATCTGGAGTACTAAAAGCAAATCCTGGTGATTCATTTGACAAGACAACACAGATGCGACCAAATTTCTCCGTCCATATTATTATAATAATCTGGAGTGCGTTGCCTCGTTGCCTTCCAAGAGAAGCTGCATTCCTTGCCAAAAAAGAGAGAGAGGCTGTATTTATAACTATCTCACCGGCCGCCACTAGTACAAACCATCACTCCCTCTCCACCTCCACCTCCATCTCTTCCCTAGTAGCTCCACCTCCATATCGGCGACGGACCACAATCGCGCGGCTTCGACTTCATCTTCGACGGCGGCGGCGACAGAGGCGTGAGGCACCTTCTCCGCGGCGCATCACTCATCCTCGTCCCGCGGCAACAATGGCTGTATGTGAAATCACCATACCCTTTTGTATGGTAGAGATGATGATGTGCGGATAAAATTTTATTGGCGGTTGCTCATCCTTGTTTGAATATTTGGTGTAGATTCACATCTAGGGCAGGGTGTCAAGCGGGGTGGGTAGCGGGCTAGCTAGTTTCAGTGCGAGTGCTTTAAATCTGCTCTAATCTCAACCACTATTTGCTCTAATTTTCTGCTTTGCGGGACGATTCGCGGACGCCGCTTGCAACCCTAATCTAGGGTATTGATCCTAGTTTAGTAGACTACTAGGATTTACATGCCAATTTGTTTTTAGACTAGATCCGGATATTTGTCAATACTACTACGTACTTCTTCCGTTCGTATTTAATTGACTCTAGTTGAAAGCATCGACAGTTCATTTTCTTCTCTCCCTCTCGTCGACTAATTAAAACCGAACAGAGGGAGTATTAGGAATCCATGTGCATCCGTACTACCAGTAAGGTATTGCGTTGTTGCAGAGGCTCAGTGTAATCAATATCTTTCGATATTAATATACTCACTTTATCAGAAAATAAATTAGTAATCCATGTTCAAACTTGCTAGTTTGATCGACGTTTGATGATGATTTGTGAGGCCATGTATGGGCCTAGTTTGTTTTGCCTGGTGGTCAGTAGGCTGATGATTTATTTTTTTGCTTGGTCGATCTGTGGTCGTTCCATGGCCACTGCTGATTAAGCATTACTAGAATCAACAATTTTTTGCTTGTCTGGTGATTGGAAGTGTATGCGCTAGCACCATCGCACGATGATTAGTCTTAATGGAGATGCAGATGTCGATCAAGAGGGAGAAACATATCTTGATCATGCATTTCTCACGAGATTACTTGGTGATTGGAAGTAGAATCCACAATTTGTTGTGCAAACTTCTCAACATATGCATATATTCAATGAATTGGCTTTATGTGATCAATAGTACTTCTTATTGCAGATGGATGGAGGGGAAAGAGCGAAAAAACCGATACTTAGTGAGATGACTTCTCATTCTTTGACTTCTGATATCCCAGATAACAAGGTAAATATATAGAACGACGATTCGTAGGTGATAAAAGCAGAATCCACAATTTGCCGTGCAAACTTCTCAACATATGCATATATTTGATTAATTAGTTTTATGTGATCAATAGTATTACTTATTCCAGATGGACGTAGGGGAAGGAACGAAAAAGCGGATGCTATGTGAAATGACTTCTAAATCTGTGTGTTCTGATATCCCAGATGACAAGGTAAACATATGGACCGACGCTTGTTTTGCCGCTGCCCCTGTTAGATGGCTAGATGCTCTGGTCTAATTTCTGTTCATGTGCTTATTATTGCAGAAACATAGAGTTGAAGAAAACTCTATATTGTCTGATGACAAAGGTGAAATGGCATGCCAGTCTTTTAAACCTCCGACGCCACCTTGTTTACTGTCTATGGAGACTGATGCAGCTGGACCTGGTACTGATGAGCCTATACCTGGCATCATCGTGTCACATGAAGAAGGTTGTGGATTGGGTTTACCCCCTGCTGTAGAAACTGGTGGTGCAGCTGGAGCTGCTAGTGTAGAGCCTCTAGTGAACGGTGTCGTGCCACGGGAATTCTCTGAACTGGAGCAAAACGGTTTACCTATTGTCAAGACCGATATAACTGGTGCTGATGCTGGAGTTGCTACTGATGATCCTGCACCTGAAGTATGTTTTGCATTGTTAAAACCCGTCCTGCCCAGAGTCTTGGTGGTGGACCTGGAGCTGGTAGGGTAGAGCCTCTAACTGAAGTGGATATTGGTGGTTTACCCTCTGGTATTGTAGAGATTTCAGCAAGCGGTCCTGTCCGAGAACATATCTGGTCCTACTATCCCTTTAGGTTCTACCGTGCTACCGACTCCTATGAACCGGAGCATGTACCTGATGTGCCTTCTGTTGAACCTGACGCACCTGTAAGTAGTGGTGATGATCAAGAAGGATCTGCATCTGATGATCCTGCACCCGAAGTTGCCACGCCACCCGAAGGAGGTTTTGTATTGGTAGAACCCGTCATGACTATGCCTACTGACTGGTGGTGGACCTGGAGCTGGTATGGTAGAGCCTCTAGCGAAAGGTGTCGTGCCACGAGAATCCTCTGAAGTGGATATTGGTGGTTTACCCTCTGTAGATACTGGTGGTCTACCTGGAGCTGGTATTGTAGAGATTTCAGCAAACAGTGCTGTCCCACCCAACTCCTATGAACTTGAGCATGTACCTGATGTGCCTTCTGTAGAACCTGATGCACCTGTAAGTAGTGGTGATGATTCCGCTGAATCTGATCAAGAAGGATCTGCATCTCGAGGACAAGATGTCAGCTGTCATTCACCTGAACCCGAGCTGAAGTCAGCAACGGTAGCTTATATGGCACGGACTGTCCTTCAAGCTCTAAAGATCCAGTTGGGTGGTTCACAGGACCAGCTACTCCAAGCCATTGTCACTACAAAAGACCAGCCAGCATGCTTCGTTATCTCCTGCATACTGTTTGACAAGCTGAAGCACTGCAACTGGCGCATTGTTCAATCCCATCAGCATGGAGAGAGGAGCTATGTTTATGTCAAGATGATTCATGCTGATTTGGTAAGGTTCCATGATAAGATGTATGGGTGGGGTGAGGCAAGAGCCACATTTTGCAGCATTCACACAGTCTTCGCTCTTGAGCCAGACCCCATGGATGCTTACCCAGTGGTGCAGCTGTCCTGACTTGATATATGTTTTATGATCAGTATGCTGCTGTCGTGGAACTGTGATGTCGAGCTACCTTTCTTATGGTTTCTAGGCTTTTGGTTTCAACATGTATTATGGAGCTTACCTTAGGACTTTCGCATGCGTTTGGCTGTTGACCTGTAATGTTTGTGGTTGGTTGTCTAATCTACTTGGCACAATCACATTGCAAAGGCAAATGTTCCTTTTCTCTTTAATTGTTATTATGACTTATGTGTTATAACCAGGCAAGAATATGCAATCTTGGTTCTCTGACCGATATATATGTACATACAACTTTTGTTCACATAATAACACTTACACGGGAAAAGAGTAGCTTTCTCTGTTGGACAAACACCAAACCACAAAAGGGTAACAACACAATATCCAAACTAGGTACGGCACCTGTTGAGCATACATGACTTTTGTCGTAAAATCACGTTAACCAACACTAGCAGCATCTTGTTCTTTGCAAGGTGCTATGCTTATCAGTCTAATCCCAATACACAACCTACTTCAGGTGGCACGATGATGTCAGGTGCAGGTTCACCAGTACCAACTCTCTTGCATCAGTCTCCATTGAAGGTACGCCACTGCTGCAGTAGACACCATTAGCAATGCAACCTGAAGGTGTTCTTATCCTCATATCAGGATCACATAATACAGGTGTCAAGCTTCATGCACTAGCCAACACAATGAAAAGTCCGAACTAGGATAGCTAGGAAAAAAACATGAAGATCTTTTTTTCGAATCCCACGCTGAACATCTTTTTTTTAACTAATTAGGTAAGCTCCTGCTGACAAACATATTACAGCAACTCCAGCAGTGGCTCTATATTTAGGCGCTGTGGGCTGAATGGCTGATGCTGCGCATGGAGCCGGCAATAGCTTCACCGGAAGCTGCAAACTGTGGCGGCCAAATGCAGGGCTGAAACAGCGTATTTTCAGAGGCGCTATAAATGCAGCGCCAAAAACAGAATATAATGAAAAATAGAGTGCAGTAAAACAGAAGATCAAACAAAGACTAGAAATAGACATAAAATAGGATAAAATTAGCTTGATAGATACTCCGTAGTTCATATTTGTACAAAGTAGTGCGATAAAACTAAACTAAAACTCGACATCTGACGAGTCCGGTGTCGTGCCCGACACCGGATCCGACGAGAAGAGGTCAATCCAACGGGGGTCGTCCTCGCCAATGGTGGTCGGCCCGGCGAGCTGCGCTTCGATGAAGGCCCGCTTCGTCGCCTTCTCCGCCCTCCGTCGTGCGCGGTCCTCCTTCTTCGCTGCCCGCCTCGTCGCCTTCTCCGCCCTCCGTCTGCGGAAGTGCTCGTTCTCGGCGGCAACGTCCTCGGGGAAGCGGGCCGCCCACTCGCGCGCCGCGCGCTCGTCCCGCTCGGCGATGCGCAAACGGCGCTCCGTCTCGCGGCGGCGGTGCTGTTCCTCCTGTCTAACGATGTACGGCGGCGGCGCGAGATCCTCGGCCTGCTGGCGCGTCCACACGTCATGGAAATTCATCGACGATCGCGGGCGCCCGAGCCGCCACGCCACGGCGTCGTACGCGCGCGCGGCCTCGTGCGCGGTCTCGTAGGTGCCGAGGCCGATGCGCTCGCCGCCGTCACGTATCTCCGCGTAATACGTACCTTTGGGGCGCGCGCGGACGCCGCGGTACCCCGTGCCCGAGACGCGGCAGTACCGCGAGCTCGACGCGAGACGAGGCATGGCGGCGGCGGCGGCGAAAGCGGAGCCGCGGCGGCGATATTAGGCGCAGATGGGCAAATTTCAGCAACCCGTGTCCATCTTTTTTTTTGGCAGGATTACGCCATGTACCACCTTCCAATTAGAAAATAGTACTGTTCAGCATTCCCCTGTTGGGCCCAATATTTCACTTTGGGTTGCCAACGGCCATCTACATGGTAATTGCTCTCGGCCTACTTGCTCCGGCCGTCGAAGCCCAATAACTACAAATGGGCCTTTCTGCTCATGCAATTTCGGCCCTTTTCTAATGAAACACAGATCCTATGATTGGCAAAAAAAAAAAATACACGGAGATTCTACATAAAAGTTGTTTTTATTTATTTTGAATTATAGGGTTCCAATTTTTGAAACTGCTCATGCCCAATATGAAAATCCTTGATCGCTCCATACCCACATGGATAACGGTATTTTTAAAAATTCATAAAGTGGATTTGAAATTTAAAACATATCCTAATAATTCCTTGATTTAATCTATCAACTTGCAAGATCTTGGAGCCAAAGAGCTTGTATTAGTCTGCGAAAATAATACTGATAAACCTGTCGTTAACAAGAAATGAAGGTTTATCGTTCAGAGAGGATGCCATGTGGGACCCATGAGACAGTACCGTCCTCAACGTTTCAAAGAAAAAGGCAAGTAGCCCGAAAATAGGGGTAAAAAATAAATCCTACAAAGGAAACATTTATTGTTCATAGAGGCTGACATGTGGGACCGATCTGCCAGCTGCATCCTCATCATTTCGAAGTCGGCAGGGATCGGAAGAAAAAGGCAAATAGCCAGAAATTAGGGGTCAAAAATAAATCCAAAAGGAAACTTATATTCTTCATAGAGGATGACATGTGGGACCGACCTGCCAGCAGCGTCCTCATCGTTTCAAAGGCCGCAGGGGATCAAAAGAAAAAGGCAAATAGCCAGAAATTAGGGGTAAAAAAAATACAACAAAGGAAAGGTTTATTGTTCATAGAGGCTGACTTGTGGGACTCATGAGCCGGCGGCGACCTGAATTTCAAAGGCGGCATATGATCGAAAAGAAAAAGGCAAGTTAGCAAAAATCAGGTAAAAAAAATCTAAGAAATGAAACTTTATTGTACAGTCCCATGAGCCAGCACCTTACTCAACGTTTCGGTGGCGGCATGAGATAGAAAGAAAAAGGAAAGTGACCAAATATCAGGAGCAAAAAATAATCCAAGAAAAGAAACTTTTATTGTACATAGATGATGACATATGGGTCCCACTTATACAAGCTCTTTCGCTCCAAGATCTTGCAAGTTGATTGTACATAGAGGATGACATGCGGGCCCCTTGTGTCAGCATCTTACTCAACGTTTCCAAGGCGGCAGGATCAAAAAAAAAAAAGTAGCCAGAAATTAGCGGTAAACAATAACTCCAAGGAAGGAAACTTTTATTGTTCATAGAGTATGACATGCGGGACCCATGCGCTAGCAGCTTCCTCAACGTTTCAAAGGGGGCATGAGATCGAAAGAAAAAGACAAGTGACCAAATATCGGGAGCCAAAAATAATCCAAGAAAAGAAACTTTATTGTACATAAAAGATGACATGCGGGTCCCATTTTGCAGCAGCGGTGTCAACGTTTCAAATGCGGCTTCAAGAGAAAAAGAGTAGCCAGAAATTAGGGGTAAAAAAACTCCCAGAAAAGAAAGTTGATTGTACATAGAGGATGGCATGCGGGTCCCATGACCCAGCACCTTACTCAACGTTTCAGAGCGGCATGAGATCGAAAGAAAAAGGAAAGAGACCAAATACCAGGAGCAAAAAATAATCCAAGAAAAAGAAACTTTTATTGTACATAGAGGATGACATATGGGTCCCACTTATACAAGATCTTCCGCCCCAAGATCTTGCAAGTTGATTGTACATAGAGGATGACATGCGGGCCCCTTGTGTCAGCAGCTTAATCAATGTTTCCAAGGCGGCGGGGATCAAAAGAAAAAGGAAACAGCCAAAAATAAGAGGGTGAAAAAATCCAAGAAAAGAAACTTTTATAGTATCGAGGATGACATGTGGGTCCCATGAGCCAGCAGCTTCTCAACGTTTGAGAGGCTGCATGAGATCGAAAGAAAAAGGCAAGTGACCAAAAATAAGGGGTAAAAAAATCCAAGAAAAGAGACTTGATTGTACATAGAGGATGACATGCGGGTCCCACCAGTCAGCAGCTTACTAACGTTTCCAAGGCGGGGGGATGAAAAGAAAAAAAATAGCCAAAGATCAGAGGGTGAAAAAAATCAAAGAAAAGAAACTTTTATAGTACATAGAGGATGACATGTGGGTCCCATGGGCCAGCAGGTTCCTCAACGTTTTCAAGGGCGGCATGAGATCGAAAGAAAAAGGCAAGTGACCAA
This sequence comes from Lolium multiflorum, assembly GCA_030979885.1. Classification (NCBI taxonomy): domain Eukaryota; kingdom Viridiplantae; phylum Streptophyta; class Magnoliopsida; order Poales; family Poaceae; genus Lolium; species Lolium multiflorum. The sequence goes on from CM061750.1 coordinate 118,663,835, forward strand.
AAATCAGAGGGTGAAAAATAATCCAAAAAAGAAACTTTTATTGTACATAGAGGATGACATGCTGTCCCAACGTTTCAAATGCGGTTTGAGATCAAAAGAAAAAGAAAGTAGCCAGAAATTAGGGGTAAAAAAACTCCAAGAAAAGAAAATTGATTGTACATAGAGGATGACATGCGGGTCCCACGAGTTTGCAGCTTACTCAACGTTTCCAAGGCGGCGGGGATCAAAAGAAAAGGAAATAGCCAAAAATCAGAGAGTGAAAAAAAACCCAAGAAAATAAACTTTTGTAGTACATAGAGGATGACATGCGGGTCCCATGAGCCGCAGGTTCCTCAACGTTTCAAACGTGGCATGGGATCGAAGGAAAAAGGCAAGTGACCAAATATCGGGAGCCAAAATAATCCAAGAAAAGAAACTTTATTGTACATAGAGGATGACATGCGGGTCCCATTTTGCAGCAGTCCCAACGTTTCAAATGCGGCTTGAGATCAAAAGAAAAAGAAAGTAGCCGAAATTAGGGGTCAAAAAAACTCCAAGAAAGGAAAGCTTTATCGTTCATACGGGTGACATGTGGGACCTATGAGCCAGCAGCTTCGAACGTTTCAAAGGCGAGGATCAAAAGAAAAAGGAAATAGCCAAAAATCGGAGGGTGAAAAAAAATCCAAGAAATCAAACTTTTATTGTACATAGAGGATGACATGCGGGTCCCATGAGCCAGATTCCTCAACGTTTCAAACGTGGCATGAGATCGAAAGAAAAAGGCAAGTGACCAAATATCAGGAGCCAAAAATAATCCAAGAAAAGAAACTTTATTGTACATAGAGGATGACATGCGGGTCCCATTTTGCAGCAGCGGTCTCAACGTTTCCAAGGCGGCACGGGACCAAAAGAAAAATGAAGTAGCCAGAAATCAGGGGGTGAAAAAAATCCAAGAAAAGAAAGATTTCAATTGAGCTACATCTAGACATCTGGGCCTTCGAACTATCCTTCTGGCCTTTGGACACGTACAATTTCAGCCCACTCGAACATGATAGTTCGGATTTTCTCAAAAAAAAAAAAAACAGGAAAGTCCTATGCTTCGCCAAAACAAAAAACAAGGAGATTCAAGATATATGTTGTAAAAATAAAGATTTAATTTATCCGTTTGCAATAGCTCAGAGCGAAATACACTGTTTATTGTCTGCAAAATAATCAAGATATCACATGTTTCTTGTACGGGAAGGCTGACATCGTGGACCCATGAGCCAGCGGCGTCGTTTTAAAGGCGGCGGGGGATGGAAAGAAAAAATAAACCAAAAATCTGTTGGTAAAAAATCCAAGAAAAGAAACATTTTCGTTAGAGGATGACATGCGGGACCCATGAGGCGGCAGCGTCCTCGGCGCTTATTGTTCATAGAGGCTGACATGTGGGACCCGTGAGCCGGCAGCGTCCTCAACGTTTTAAAGGCGGCAGGATATCGAAAGAAAAAATAAGCCAAAAATCATTTGGTAAACAATATCAAAGAAAAGAAACATTTACCGTTCGAGAGGATGACATGCGGGACCCATGAGGCAGCAGCATCCTCAACGATTCCAAGGCGGCGGGGATCAAAGAAAAAAAGGAAATATCCAGAAATTAATTAGGGGTTCAAAAAAATCCATCAAAGGAAACTTTTATTGTTCATAGAGGATGACTTGTGGGACCGACCTGCCAACAGCGTCCTCATCGTTTCAAAGGGGCGGGAGATCCAAAGAAAAAGGCAAATAGCCAGAAATTAGGGGTCAAAAATAACTCCAAGAAAGGAAACTTTTATTGTTCGTAGAGGATGACATGCGGGACCCATGAGCCAGCAGCTTACTCAACGTTTCAAGGCGGCATGAGATCGAAAGAAAAAGGCAAGTGACAAAATATCAGGAGCAAAAGATAATCCAAGAAAAGAAACTTTATTGTACATAGAGGATGACATGTGGGTCCCATTTTGCAGCAGCGGTCTCAATGTTTGTAATGCGGCTTGAGATCAAAAGAAAAAGAAAGTAGCTAGTAATTAGGGGGTGAAAAAATCCAAGAAAGGAAAGTTGATGGACATAGAGGATGACATGCGGGTCCCTTGAGCCAACAACTCAACGTTTCAAAGGGGCGGGGGATCAAAAGAAAAAGGCAAGCCAAAAATCAGAGGGTGAAAAAAAATCCAACAAAGGAAACTTTTATAGCACATAGAGGATGACATGCGGGTCCCATGAGCCAGCAGGTTCCTCAACGTTTCAAACGTGGCATGAGATCGAAAGAAAAAGGCAAGTGCCCAAATATGAGGAGCCAAAAATAATTCAAGAAAAGAAAGTTTTATAGTACATAGAGGATGACATGCGGGTCCCATTTAGCAGCAGCGGTATCAGCGTTTGAGAGGCGGCAGGGGATCAAAAGAAAAAAAGAAATTGCCAAAAATCAGATGGTGAAAAAAAACCAAGAAAAAGAACTTTTATAGTACATAGAGGATGACATGCGGGTCCCATGAGCCTGCAGGTTCCTCAACGTTTCAAACGTGGCATGAGATCGAAAGAAAAAGGCAAGTGAAAAAATATCAGGAGCCAAAAATAATTCAAGAAAAGAAAGTTTTATAGTACATAGAGGATGACATGCGGGTCCCATTTAGCAGCGCGGTATCAGCGTTTGAGAGGTGGCGGGGATCAAAAGAAAAAAGAAATTGCCAAAAATCAGATGGTGAAAAAAAACCTAGAAAAAGAACTTTTATAGTACATAGAGGATGACATGCGGGTCCCATGAGCCTGCAGGTTCCTCAACGTTTCAAACGTGGCATGAGATCGAAAGAAAAAGGCAAGTGAAAAAATATCAGGAGCCAAAAATAATTTAAGAAAAGAAAGTTTTATAGTACATAGAGGATGACATGCGGGTCCCATTTAGCGGCAGCGGTATCACCGTTTGAGAGAGCGGGGATCGAAAGAAAAAGTCAAGTGACGAAATATGAGGTGCCAAAAAAATCCAAGAAAAGAAAGTTTTATAGTACATAGAGGATGACATGCGGGTCCCATTTAGCAGCAGCGGTATCACCGTTTGAGAGGCAGGGATCGAAAGAAAAAGTCAAGTGACCAAATATGAGGTGCCAAAAAATCCAAGAAAAGAAAGTTTTATAGTACATAGAGGATGACATGCGGGTCCCATTTAGCAGCAGCGGTATCACCGTTTGAGAGGCGGCAGGATCGAAAGAAAAAGGTAAGTGACCAAATATGAGGTGCCAAAAATAATTCAAGAAAAGAAAGTTTTATAGTACATAGAGGATGACATGCGGGTCCCTTAGCAGCAGCGGTATCACCGTTTGAGAGGCGGAGGGGATCGAAAGAAAAGGCAAGTGACCAAATTTGAGGTGCCAAAAATAATCCATGAAAAGAAAGTTTTATAGTACATAGAGGATGACATGCGGGTCCCGATTAGCAGCGGTATCACCGTTTGAGAGGCGGAGGGGATCGAAAGAAAAAGGCAAGTGACCAAATTTGAGGTGCCAAAAAACTCCAAGAAAAGAAAGTTGATTGCACATAGAGGATGACATGCGGGTCCCATTTAGCAGCGGTCTCAACGTTTCCAAGGCGGCAAGGGATCAAAAGAAAAAGGAAGTAGCCGGAAATCAGGGGTCAAAAAAATCCAAGAATAGAAAGAATTTTGGTTCATAGAGGATGACATGCGGGACCCATGATCCTGCATCGTAAACGGCTCGTTGAACGAGATGGCGCGATGTAGAAAAACAATGCCAGAGAGGCTGCCATCCTACATCCCTCGGCGGTGCGGATTTGCGTTGACTCGGCCGGCGAACCCGAGATTTCGAGATGCACACGTCCCGGGCCACCATACGCCACGTTTTGGCCGCTTTCGTCGGGCTAGGTGGCCTCAAAAACGAGAAAAAAAGTTTTGACATGCACCACGGAGGGACCAAAATCGTCGGCCATGGTACACCAGCAACCACGGCGCGACTTCAACTTCGTCGGCCATGGCAACTTTTCTTGTAGTGAGTGTGGGGGAAATACCCCCGGCTAATTAGAGTGGAAGCATATTCGTATTCGCCGGCGATAGTGAAGTTACCCCCGGCGGTTTCGGGCCCAAACCGCCAGCGGTAAAGGGAGGCTCATCCGGGTGCCCATTCGGGCGCTTATCCCCGGCGTTTCGAGTACCAACTCGCCGGCAGTAAGGCCCCTATCCCCGGCGACCAGAAACAAGCCCGCCGGCGATAAGTTACCCCCGGCGACCACAAATCCTTCCCGTCGGCGGTAACAAATGCGGCTATAAGCCTTTTTCTAGTAGTGGACACCACTGGACGCCTTGTTCTACAGGGACGCTTGCGAGCTCGATGGAGTGTTTGCGAAAGCAATGCAAGGCGTTTGCCATTGCCGGCGACGACGACGTCCTTGGACGCCGTTAACCTTCTTGGAGGCGTGGCCATGACACTCATCTTGTCGCCGGTTGCCTGCCCCTGGGTTTTGTCTGCTACCCTAGTTACTAGCGATCCTCCGAGCTCCTCCTCGAAGCCCCTTTCGTTGAGGCCATGCGTCAGGCAGGACCCGGCTTCATATAGACGGTGTGTCTCCCCTTTGCGCGACCATTCCCGAGCCTAGGGTGGCTGCCTGTGGGTGCGTCGTGGCAGGAGGCACCCCGGTGTTCCTCAGCAGCTGGCGGTTTGTCGTGATGGCATGCGCTGAGACTTAGGAGTTCTCTTGGGTGGGTGCTGAAGCTCCCGCGAAAGCATTGCACAGTTGCTCTGTGCCGACAACGATGACGCTCGCGAGCGCCATTTTTCTTCCTGGAGGCGCTGTCATGAAGTTTCCCCCTTCGAGCTATGGAGGTTCGCCGGCTTCACTAGCGTAGTTAGCCTGCTCTCGGGGTGTTGGTGGTCCTCTGTTCAACATGCTGCTCAGTGTGCTAGTCCTGCATGGTTTCAGATCCGCGGAGTGGCGTCTCGGGGAGCCGCCGGTGTTTTGCTGAAGTCTTGGGCGTTCTCGGAGAACCTGTAGTTTAGGGCCTGGCCCTAGTCTGCCTGTTCCTTTGTTGTAGGCTTTAGCTCTTCACCACCTGGGCTTGTATCTCTAGCTGGTGTTCCCAGTTTTTTTTTCTTTTTTTTCTTTGTTGCGTGCTACCTTGGGCCGGTTGATGGCTTTGTTAATTCAAAGCTGGGCTCGTCGAGCCTTCTGTTTAAAAAGTTAAGTTCTGATCTAGCCGAAAATTAGCAAATTCCTTTTCAGAAATATATACTTTAAATAAGTCCCATCAGTGAGCGGTGATAGGGAAATACAAATACGAGTCGGTTATTCTAGGCGACTCGATCGATTTTTGTTATCTTTCTGACGTGCAACTCGATGGATTGAGTTGCCAGCGAGCGGCGTACATGGAGTCATGGACATGGAAAGGAAAGGAAAGGGCTTTTCCGAGTCGGAAATGAAAGGGCTTTTCCGAGTCCAACACGATCTACCAGAGAAACCTCAAGTGGACGGGGTTCATGTTAAATAGCCAGCGCCCTCCGTCCTTCTGTTTCCAAAATCGCATCCACCGCTCGCCGATTCAACCACACCGTCGTGACAGGTCGCCGGCCGATCTCAAGAACAAGACCCCCGCTCACTCTCATCGATCCCGCGCGATGAAGCTTGTCAACAAGAGCCTCGACCCCAACGGGCCCGGCTCCGTCAAGCTTGTGCCGCAGATTGACGACGACATGTGGGACGCGTACAACCTCATCGTCGCCGGCGACACCGTGGAGGCCATCACGGTCCGGAAGATCGGAGGGCGCGACACGGAGCGCGTGAAGATGACGCTGGAGATCAGGGTGCAGTCCGTGGAGTACGACAAGGAGGCGTCCCGCCTGCGCGTCCGCGGCAAGAACATGACCAAGAACGAGTACCTCCAGGTCGGCCAGTACCACACCCTGGAGCTGGAGCCGAAGAGGCCCTTCGTCCTCCGGAAGGAGCTCTGGGACTGGCCGGCGCTCGAGCGGATCGAGCAGTCGTGCGACGAGACCGCCGCCGGCGCCGACCTTGCGGTGCTCCTCATGCAGGAAGGGCTCGCGCACCTGTTCCTCGTCGGGAGGAGCGTGACGGCCACCAGGGCCCGCGTCGAGGTGGCCATCCCCAGGAAGCACGGCTGCGCCATGGCCGCCTACGACGCCGCCCTCAGGGACTTCTTCGACCGCGTGCTCGACGCCTTCCTCATGCACGTCGACTTCGGGCTCGTCCAGTGCGTGGTGATCGCCAGCCCGGGCTTCACCAACGACCAGTTCCGCAGGTACATGTTCCAGCAGACCGGCGTCCGAGGGGGCATGCGAGCCATCACAGAGAACAAGGAGCGCATCGTGCTCGCCAGCGCGGCCTCGGGGTACCCGCACAGCCTCAACGCCGTCCTCGCCGAGAAGAGCGTCATGGCGCAGATCAAGGACACCAGGGCCGCGCAGGAGGTCCCGGCGCTGCAGGAGTTCTACGCGATGATGATCAAGGACTCGGACCGGGCTTGCTACGGGCCCAAGCACGTCGAGGTGGCGCATGAGCGGCTGGCCATCAAGACTCTGTTGCTCACGGACACTTGGTTCCGGAGCCCCGACGTTGCTGCCAGGCGGAAGTGCGTCGACCTTGCTGAGTCGGTGAAGAAGCTCGGCGGCACAGTGCGCGTCTTCTCGTCGCTGAGTGTCTCCGGCAATCAGCTGGAGCAGGTGACGGGAATAGCTGCCATACTTCGCTTTCCCCTGCCTGATTTAGATGAAATCGAGATGTGATGTCATTACTACTACTTGTTGCCATGATTACCTATAACATTTCCGGCTTGTTTATCAAAACAAAGTTCTATATGGTCAACTTCGAGTGCCCTAATGCCAATTCACGGAATTTGGTCTTGAAGTTTACATTTCATATCTGTTTAAATTTCATTCATTCATATACATTTGGTTCCATAAGATATTTCCCTAGATTATAAATTGTACAATGTGTTTTGGAAAAGAGAAAGCCTTACATGAATTATTTCCTTGGTACACTCCACTGTAAATGAGTCCTAAGGGAAAATAAATATAATGCTAATTTTGGCCCCTTCTCTTGAAGTCACAGGGCTATTTTGCCGAGTTTCTTAGACATTGTAGATTGATTATACACTAAGGGGCGTGGGTTTTCTAAGAGCATCTCCAGCGGATCCGATAAAAGGATCTATCATAAAAAAAATGTTTAAGCTGAATTGTAAATTGTTTTATGGTCAGAAAAAAACCCTAAGAGCTCGTTTGGATCCCATCATTTGGGGCTGAAATTAAGGAATTTTGTGTGATTCCAAGAATCAACTTGTTTGACTGCCATATAATTGGTTACAAGATTTATTTGGGAATTCCATGATTTTTATTCCATGTCTAACTTTAGTTTCTTTTGGTATCCTGTCATTTTTTGGATTTGACAACTGAAATGATACTGTATCATCTATTTTATTTCATTTCATTTCATTTCATTTGATAGAAATGAAGTGAAATGAATGATGGGTGCAAAACGAGCTCTAATGAAGTTATAAAGGAATATTCTCCTTTCTTCCCCGTAGACACGTGAGCACCCGCCCGCTCCGCCAACTGCTTGTGGTCGTGCCTGGCTGGCCACCTGCTCCGCCGCGACTCTGGCTGGACAGTTGTGGCCCTATCCGCATACCCCACCCTACCCGTGCATGCCCGATGCTGGTTGTGCTTCGGCCAAGTGCTCGGATGCGGCTTCGTCCAACCGCTTGCTCCGGCGCTGGCCTACCCCATGTTGCTCATGGGCACTAGCCACTGCAGAGCTCCGCACGGGTTAGAGGCATGCAACGGAACTATTTTTTCTCCCATATCACGCTTGCAAGAATTCGATCCAGATACTTGTATGTAGGCGTCTCCTGACTGTTTGCCCACCTAAATTGTGTACCCAAGAAAGCGGTATCTCTTAGATCAAAACTTTCAATAATCACATTAAAAACAAAAGGCCAACACACAATGAAGTTAGGACATCTCCAACGCTACGACTTAAATAGACGCGTTGGGCCGTTCGTTTTGGGCCAGATATACCCAAATAGACGCGTTGGGCCGTTCGTTTTGGGCCAGATATGGGTCGCAGCCATAGAAGTTGGCATTATTTAAATGCTCAAGATTTATTACATAAGATTATTGTTCACCTATTCAATGACAAAGTACTTATTCAAATAAAAATGTAAAATGATATAAATGGCCTAGGCATTATTTTCTTCGGGATTTTCTTCATTGTTGTTGTTTGCAGCATTGTTGCCAACATGCGTCCACATATGCTCAACCAAATCAGCCTGGAATTGGTTGTAAACCGCTTGATCCTGAATTTCGTGGTGCACATAGAGGATATCCCGGAATGATGTCGGACCACCTTGAGGAGCAACCAACTCTCCCTGGCCATCCCAACCATTATCAAACAATGAATCATCCCGCTCTACCTCAACAATTATGTTGTGCATGATTACACAAGCGGTCATCACCTCCCACAGAGTTTGCACACTCCATGCTCTAGCAGGGTGCCTGACGATAGCCCAACGAGCTTGGAGGATACCAAACGCCCGCTCGACATCTTTCCGGGCTGCCTCTTGCTCTTTGGCAAACCTTGCCTCCTGCTCTGAGTTGGGACGATGGATTGTCTTCACGCGTGTAGACCAAGGTGGATAGATACCATCAACAAGGTAGAACCCCTTGTTGTTGTAGTGGCAATTGATCTCAAAATCCACATCAGGGAACTGACCTTGTGCTAGCCTATCAAACACCAGAGAGCGATACAGCACATTGATGCCATTGTGCGAGCCGGTCATTCCGAAGAATGAGTGCCAAATCCATGTGTCATGTGAAGCAACAACTTTAAGAATCACTCTGCACCCCTCAGAATGGCCTTTGTATACCCCCTTCTAACCAAAGGGGCAGTTCTTCCACTCCTAGTGCATGCACTCTATGCTGCCAAGCATTTCAGAAAACCCCTTGGAAGCGTTGATTGACAACAGACGAGTTGTGTCCTCTGCATTAGGTTGCCGCATATATTGTTCACCGATCACAGCGATCACTGCTCTACAGAACTTGTACATCGTTTCCAAGCAGCTGGACTCGCTCATTCGGATGTACTCATCTACGTAATCACCGGCAACACCATATGCGAGCATCCTAATCGGCCATGCAATTCGAAGAGAGGCCTACCTTGCCAATTGCATGGCGATGAAGTAGTCGTCGTAGACCTTGACGCCGTCCATTATCCGGTTGAACAATGGTCCGGACATCCGAAAATGACGGCGAAACAAGGCCGGCGTGAACAATGCCTTTCGGTAGAAGTAGTCGTGGAAGAGCATGTCGTGGCCGCGTTCTCTTTTGCGGTCCAAATCCGTAGCGTGCCCCGGCAAGGACCCCCAGTACACGAGGATCTGCACGACATTGTGCTCATGGATGATCAACGCAGCCTCCGTGAGAAAGTCATCGTCAGACTCCTCGTCTGAGGACGTGTCGATGAAGTTCTTGAAGAAGAACTCATCGTCGCTATCCGCCATGATCTACAGATGAAATGGGACAAATAATTAGTACGCCCATTTCATTGAACACCTCGCGGGCGGAGGCAATCCAATGCCTCCGTAGGGACCTGCAGGCAATGGCCGTCCCGGCCAACTTGCGGCCTGGAAGCACGGTGCACGAGATCTCACGTCTGGCGGCAATGGCGAAGTTGCTGACGGCGGGAGGTATTGCGACGGCGAGAGGACAACAACGTCGGCGACGACATCCTCCAACGCTGCAACGAGGCCACGAAAGCACGCGCGAAAGCGCGGGGCTGGCGTCCTACGCTTCCGCACCTCTTGTCGGCATCTCGATGTTGGTGGCCGGCGTCGACAACGGTCGCAAATCTCCGGTCCTGGGTTGGCGGTGGAGCGGGGGGAAGATGTGTGCGAGGGGCCTATGTTATGGGAGGCAGACAGGCGGGCCAAGGAAGGACAAGAGAGGACGAGCGAGGCTAGCCCCCCGGTGTCCGCGGCCACGCAAACGAGGCCTAGATTTGGACCGGGTTTGGGTCGTCCCAGACGCCGCGGCCATCCATTTTACGGATGGGTCTGCGCACTGGGCCGGGTTTTTGTCCGGTTTGACCCATCCGGACGCGCGGGCATTAGATGGGTCGCCCCGTTCTAGATGGCCTTAGCATTACTCTTGCCCTCTTTCCTCCCATTGATATTGAAGTCCCCACCTACCAACATCGGTACCGACTCCGACTCACACATGGGTAAAATGTTGGACAAAAAAACAGGGTTATGTGAGTCTTCGACAGCACCATAAACTGGAACCAAGACTCACTCAAAACCGTCTTCTTTACACCTCACGCGAGTTTAACACAAAAATCCCCCATATGAACTTTTATGATGTGAAGTGTTGTTCTTGTATTATCTCCTACTAGAACACATCCCGATGAACCACGAGGGGGTAAACAAAACCATGCAAAATCTAAGCCAACAGCTAAATGTATCAAAAAAGAAACAGTACAATTACACCTTATTTAGGTGGTGCTAGGGACATACGACTCAAATCAGCAATGCGGTCATGTGCTTTCCATCTTGGCACAAGCTTGAGAGAAGTGTGTGGGCCACACCCCTGTTTTCTCTCGGTTGTTATACATAAATTTCAACATAAAGTGTTTGTCCAATGAGGTTTGTTGTGGGATTTTTAGACATAGAGATGTTTTTTTTTTTTGAAGATGTTGGTAATTTGGGGATTTATGGTAGTTGTAGACCTGTGTTGTTCGCGTTGCCATGTTGGGGTGAGTCAGTTTGTTCTGTTGCACAAGTACATTTCTTATGTCTTTATTACAATTAATGCTTTAAACTAGACATGATGCATATTATAATTTTGGTGTTCCATCTTGTGCTAAATCTATGGCATATGATGAAGTTTGTGCGTAATCCATGTTGTGCCAACGTACTTCGGGTATTGCATCAAGCAATGGTGTATGTTTGTGATCAATTGATGCCTCGACGCAAAAGAAATATGCCTGTACAGGAGATGTTAATTTTGCTTGCACTGTTGTTCTTATTTCTGTGGGCGAAGGAGAAAATCATGAAGGCAAGAAGGAGAGAGAGAGAGAGACATCCCTATTGTATATTTGTTCATGTTGATCTCGTGGAGTATATGACACTAATATCTAAAGCTGAGAAAGAACTTTTTCAAATGAAATATCTCATTGCCCATTATAAACAAGAAACAAATCAGAATATGTTCCAGGCCCACAGAGCAGCAGTAGCTGGGCGCATTTAGTCGTACGAATACAGATATTGCCCGGTCCCCGGCTGCCCACTGGACAGACACTGCCTACAAAAAAAACAATTGCCATGAAAATGACCAGGTTGCCTGACAAGCCATTTTCACATGTAGACAGAGCAGCATGCTTGGGAGTCATGTTGCTGCAAGCGAATTGTTAAGGAAAACTAAAAGCTACAAGTCAAACAACAGCTGGTACTCAACACAGTAACATAAAGGCCGAAGCAAATTTTGGACAGCAACTTCTACCAGCGCCAAAAAAAAGTACACCTGACCGTTTTTTGTTTTGATTTTTGCATCAACAATCTGTGTACATCATGCCTCAGCTCCTTCTGAAAGATACAGAGGACTTAACGGTCCCCAACTGAAGTAACATAATAACCAAAAAAAAAAAAGACTGAAGACTTGTAATACATTTGAAGTAGTTTACCTGATTTCTATTTTGGTAAACCAGCTGAACAATATAGAACTGATCAGAAGTATTCGTTGCAGATTTTTTTTACAAGATGATTCTTCTTCAGTCATAATCTTTTACACGTATAAATGTATTATGCATTCCATTCATCTTTACAAGATCATTTACCCCCACCACCTAAAACTTTATATTACATTTCATGCTATACCCCCCCTCTTTTGTACCGAATGTGACTACAGCTATAATTTCCATGTTTTTTCAGGCATCTTAACATGACCCTACAGATTACAGATGCTCCTCTACCCAATCTTTACCGATGAGCATTTAATTTAGGCCACAAAATCATGCAGTAGAGGCGGCGGTTCAAATTGTTGCCGTTGATCTAATTGGTTCATCGACTCATAGTCTGAGGAGGCAGCGGTGACGCTGGGAGGAGCTGTTGTGTTGTACATGTCCTCTTCCACAGTGGTGAAACCTGGCTGATGAGTGTTTGGAGCTGAAAGGCTGTTCTCGGTGTGCTGCAATCCTAGCGTCAACGACACATTGCTGTTCCGGTATCCCCCAAGCTCCGCCAAATGGTAGGCCATGAACCGGGCGCTCTCATCAGCATGATGTGCAGCCGCATCATGGAGGAGGCCGCCATCTGCCTCGCCCGGTCTTTGGTCCTTCAACAGCAGGTTCATGAAGCCATCATCGGAGTTCGCCTCATTGTGGAAGTTGGCCGGGGCTCCAGTGAAACCCACCATCTCAATGTTGGCTTTGGATTCACTGGTTTGGTAAGCCTGACTCATGGAGCATTTTAGATCTTCCACACCTTCACAAGTTACCACTTTGTCCTTACTTCTTGGTTTATTGTCAGAGGAGGAGTTGGAGTCCAGCTCTGCCTCTCCAGTCTCTTCTTTATACATGTCTTCGATCATCGGCTTCCAGAGGCGGACACGGGCATTTATGAACCAGTTCGAAATCTAGGACAATGCAGAATATTAAGTAAGTTCAGCACTAGTTTCATTTAACAGAATGCAAAGTCCTTCAGAAATCATTTGCACACACACACTCAAAACTAAGTATCCAATATGCTTTTAGTGCATGGTCTATTTACAAGTTATTACTGATAGAGCAGAACTTGATAAATATAAGATTGCCTATTTGCAGGGTATGGAGATAGACTAACAGAGCAGCAACTTGTGGCATGGTTTAACATTTGCACGGATATACACGATAGACTGTACACTGAAGTACTAACAAGGCATGCCAATGATCAGTAACAAAGTTAATTGTGATAAATGTAACAAATATCTTGGTAAGATGATAAAATACCTGACTTCTTGTTAAACCAGTTTGCCTAGCTAACATTAGCTTTTCTGAATCTTTTGGATACCTGAAAAAATGACCGTGTCGTCAGAAAAAAGATCAAAAAGAGGCAAGTGGAGGTAAGCATATAAGAAATAAGAAACATACGGGTGAAGGAAGTGTTCAAACAGCCAAGCACGGAGAATTGAAACTGAGTTTTCAGGCAGTCCCCTCTGCGGCCTCCAAGCATTTTGCTGTAGCACACCATACTGCTGGAAAGCTCGCTGTTGCCTTAACTGCTGATCAATGTAACGGAGGCGAGTTAATTTGCCTTCTTTGCCAGATGAATTTTCCTCCTCTCCAAGTTTCTTCCGGATAACATTGACCTGGTCGTTGATAGCATCCTTCAGACATCGGAAATGCCGTGATATTGTCTGAAGGGCGACTGCAGTGTAAGGTTTGGCAGCTCCAGGCCCAGCAACCATATCAAAAGATGAGACTACCATTTGCATTTGGTGGAAATAATGCTTGTACTTTCGGTCCACCTGAAAAATAAACTTGATGTTCAAGACAATTGATTGAACATATGATATACCAATTACTAATTGACAAATAAGAACACCACACTTAAGCTGCCAGTAGTCCTACTTCTGAGCCTGAGTTCAGAATATTTTTTCTTGCTGACGGACAGTTTGGAAGAGGGGTATTTCTCAGCAAAGTTTATGTATTTAGTTCAAATTTTAAAATTAATTAGGTACCAAAATTTTACAAAGAAACACCATTCTAGTTTCTGTATTTAGTTCAAATTTAAAATTTGATTTACAGAAACTTAAACAGGGAATGCTTCTCTTTTAAACAGCCCTGAGAAAGAACCTTTTAAGATCCTGCCACTTGACATTTTGATAGGTTTGTTAACACGACTTTCTGACAAACTTCACCATCATGATCTAATTGATCAGAATAGTAGTTAGATATATGCGGACGTACCAACTGCAAATCAAAGAGGCTCTTAGTAATTCCTTGGAGGCCCTCGAGGTAAAAACATGTATGCACAGGCTTAAGCCTTGTTAAATGTTGGTATATAGGCAAGCTAAGCTTTCTTAACGAACGAAAAGACACATAGAAACCTTTGATCCATCTCTCCTAACTTCTCCAAGAAGCCCGAGGCATAAATTTCTAGTTAGAAACCAAACCATTCAGAACAAACTCGGGATGACCCATCTATGTTACTCTAGTCAATATTAAGCCTGTGCCTCCTGATTGGGTGGGAATTCCAATCCCAACCACCACTTTTTCTAACGAAAACAAAGATAGGACAATGCAGTTGACTTCTGAGTTATGAGAAACTCTGAGCTTTCTTTTCTTGAGATACTAAAAACTCTGAGCTGCAACTGTCACCAAACAAAGCATTTATTTGTCCATGGAACTTCAAATTGCAGTAACTAAAATTAAGTTTACTCATATTGATGTACTTTTATAAGTGAATTCAATCTTTTACGAAACATTCTGTGGATAGCAAGTAGTCAAGCAAAAGTAAATTGTCGTGGAATTTCTGTTTGATTTCAACAGCAAACTATGGAGGCAGAGACTCACAAACCTCATCCAACATGGCCAAAAGTTTAGCCATCTTATTCTGGAGCTCTTGTTTCTCAGCCGCAGAAATCTCAGCTTCCGCATTGGCAGTAGACTCCGGCGGATTGGAAGCCTCGCTTTTTGACACCCCATCGGCCTCTTTGCCATCCACCTTTTCTGGTTCAACCTTGTTTTTCTGTGCATTCTGCTTTATATTCTTCCAAACACTGACTATCTCATCGAGCAATTCTTGTGCTGCCTTCAGATACTTTGAATTCTTGATTGCCCGTGAGGCCTCTGACTGCATATTCTTCATTCTGTTGTCATCACCCTGGTAAGATTGGGTTGCCAGTAAGTCTTGCTTTGGGGACCAGTATGGGTATGAAGGTGCCAGGATATGTGTGTTAAGGCTCAGAGACAATCCTTGGCCTGGTGCTGATGGAACACTTGTCGAATCATGGTTGTTCAGCAAGCCAAACTCTAGCTGCGCACTGCTATGAGCATCATTGTGGATGAGATCACCACCACTACCACTGTGTGCAGCAGCAGCATCCATGAAATGCATTAACATCTCATTTCTCATATCTTTAACAGGACCAAAGGAGTGTTGCTCTGTAAGCGAAGTAGATGAATGTTGTGGAATTTCCGATGGATGGCCAGGCAGCTCCATAAAATTCTGCTGGGACTGCATAATACCACTGAACTCGGTGTATGGTCCAGACGATGTATTGTTTGAATAGAGCAAGTTCCCTAGGGATGATGACACAGGATATGATGCATTTCCCGTGCCTGGTGAGTACATGGTTTGCGAGTCATCGCCCGGGCTTGAATAATAATTAGACATGTCACAACTTTGACTGCTCACTTATGAAGATAACTGCAAAGGCATGAGTATGTATGTCGAAGCAACTGCAGATGGTACGTGGAGCAACTGCATGTCACTTATGAAGTTCACCAAATCAAAATTTAGATTGACCTGCCTGCAGAAGGGGAAACAGAATGAGTTCAACATAACACTGAAGAAAAAATAACTAACTGAACAAGGAATTAATTTTATCCAAGAACAACAAGAATGGAATTAATTAAACGATTAAAGCAATCGGCAGTTATTTGTTGTCTTTTCCATTTTTACTCCAGAAAAACTAAGGCTCTGTTTCTTCTGCAAGGGCACAAGATACACAGAATGGCCATCACGAGTGATTAAAGTCCAGATCCTCGGATCCTCTTTTTTGGCAGCAGTTACCACCAGTTTGCTCATTCTGTTTTTCACATTTGTACGGAGTATGGAAGAAACACTCTGTTCAAGAAACAGGACAATATAAAGTGACAAGACAAGATGCTTGTTTGCAGGCTAAAGGTACAGGTGGTCCGCCATCTCTGAGCTCAGCTAGGTTCTTGGCTTTTTGCACCTTCCTAACCAAGATGATGAGAATGTGGAAGAAAATTCCTTATGTTTCACCAAAATAACACAACCATCCAAAGGCACCGGACGAGATAATGGACTCTATACCACACAAACACGAGAGAAACTACAAGTGCACAGATTATTCTATGTTTTGAAAACTCTATTGTTGTACTGCTTTGACAGTTAACTGTTCTTGAATGAAATAGGATTATATTGTTGGCCGGCAATACCTTGTCCGATCAATTATTGGTAGCCGAGGCGTGCGCAAGACTCCTCAGCGCTCCTCCACCAGCTCAGCAACAACCACCAAAGATATGAGCGTCTACTGATTCAGGATGATTCTGAAAAAGAAGAAGATGAAATGGCATTTAGATGGCTAGCGAGGTAAAAACTACTGTCCTGCTACTTGTTTGCAGCTCGAATTTTAAGCAATTTTTAATGATACGAAAGAGGTGGGAGTGGAAGCAGGAGAAATGTCCAAGGCGGAAACCTTGTTGTCAGTTGTCACACGCAATAGAATAATTTAAATTCTGATGAGAAGACCTAAGAGTTCAGATAATCCAAGAGAAGGAGAAAAAAAAGTAACAGGGCTTTACAGCATGGGTTTCACGAAGGCATCCAAGGAAAGAAAGATTCAAGAATCAGCAAACGAAAACGAAAGGGTTCCTCCCCACTGACTGTAATTAAGCTCAGAAGCCAGCAGTGCTGGTGGTAGCTGGGGAAGCAACTAGAAACTCGGAATTCCCCTCCCAAGAATACCAAACGATAATTGAGCTACCAGTACCACCGTGAAACACGGAATTCAAGACGGTAACCGAGAATTCCGCACCAAAGTGGTGAAGAATGGACAAATTCTCCAGGCATCAACACCAGAAAACCAAGAATTTGAGATGCGGAGGTAGAGGAGGACCATCAATCAAGCTGCGAAAAACCTCAATAGTACCTTCAGTTCCCCAAGAAGCCCAACTCCAGCACCACCACGGACTCCACCAAAATCAGCAGCCGAGGCTCTTAATCTCATATAGCTCCAGAAGACCCAAAGCATCGACTGAACAGCCCGGCCAGAAACAGCAAGAAACCTCACAATTGAGACAGCCCTACCTATGGCCGCCCGCCCCCCAAAACCAAGAAAACCCACCAACCAATCATTGGAGCTCTCATAACAGCACAAGGATCGGTTGCACCCACTCATCAGATCAGCCAAGTCGATTTCTTTTCGCAAAGCAAAGAAGAAGCAGAGCAACCAAATCATACATGCGTCAAGGGAAGGGAATATGCACGCGCCGCAGAATTTGTGTTCCTGCTGCTGGGGTCAATGATGCAGAGAGGCGTGGATAGAATATTGAGGAAGGGAGAGAGAGAGACCTGATGGCGGTGCGCTCCTCTTGGGAGGCAGGCAGGCTGGGAGAGCGAGCGAGCGAGCAGGCACGGATTGCTGTCAGCTGATCTTGCGGAGAGCGGAGAGGGAGAGGTGGTGGTGGGGAGGTGAGAGCAGGGGAGAAAGAAAATGGATGAATCCTTCGCTCCCCTGTCCAGCATGGGGACAAAATCAGATCCCAAGACTACAATAAGATGGAAAAATCAGGAAAAGCTCCAACCCTCACTACTATTTGCTTCTTCTTCCTCCTTCTTCTCGACTCTGAAATGATAGATAAATAAATAAACAAAACGAGCACCAACCACTAACAACTGTTACCATTAAATAATGGTGCGAGGGGCCTCCCCTCCCGGAGAAAATTTCCAGCTTTTCTTCGTCTTTATTATTGTGGCTGTTAGGGGGTGGATTATTGGGTGGGGTTGGGGAGGTTTGGAGGGTTCAGATTTTAAAGTTTAAAACCAAATCAAAGAGCTGTTGGAAGTTTGGCGGTGCGTCCACCACCACCACCACAGCTTCTGGTTGCTTCTTCTTCCACGATTGCGCGTGCTGATTTCAAAATGTTGCCGAGTGTAGTTATGTTGTGCTCGGTCCAGTTAGTATTAGAGAGAATTCCTTATTTGGCCTTGTCTGAAGTTTGTCTTCCTTTTTTGGCCCTAGCAAATTTTTTCTTCCTTTCATGACCCATAAAGTTCGGTTGGTTCCTTATTTGGCCCTCTAGTACAATTTAAGCACTAAGATGACCATTTTGCCCCTACTGCAATATGTGACAAAATTGCACTAAAAAAATTGTGATATACTAGTTGGTTATTAAAAACAAAAACGATCCCCACTGTGGCAGCACACCGTTTTGCCCCTGTTGGAATTTATTCCAGAATATCTCAAATTTATTCCGGAAATTACTCCAATTTTTTTGTACTTTTACAACTCCAAAAAAATTGATATTAAATAGGCACAAACAAAGGGACAATCCGCAGGCACGCCAGAAATTTCAGCCCAAAATACATTGTATTTTGGAAGATACAAAAAAGACAAATTTCTGACAGACTATACGTACACTATACGCCTATATAATGTCAGATTTTTGTTTTTTTCACAGCCCAAAATAAAACGAGTTTGTGCCCGAAACATTGCACGTACATCCCAAGCATATACATGTATTTCTGGAATAAATTTGAGATTTTTATGAAACTCAAAAATTTGCCAGCATATGCAGGGGTAAAATGGTCATCTTAGTGCTCAAATTGTACTAGAGGGCCAAATAAGGAACCAACCAAACTTTATGGATCATGAAAGGAAGAAAATATTTACCAGGGCCAAAAAAGGAAGGCAAACTTCAGCCAGGGCCAAATAAGGAATTCTCTCTTAGTATTATTGCTGGGGAAATGAGACATGACCCTAATAAGTCTAAAGCATATGTGTTCAATTCGGCTCCCGGGTGCGTATGCCCCCTCTACTAAAAATATATATTTCAAAACGTCGAAAAATTTGGACAAAAAATTCTACATGTACATCTTCATAATATACGTGCGTTCGTCAAGTTTCACGAAAAACCAATATTTTGTGTGGTCTATATAAAAAAGAGAAAGTTTATCTTGTGAAAAGCATTATTTTTAGCATTGAATTTTGTCTTTTTTACACACGTCACATGATAAGTCGATTTTTTATGAAACGACTTTGTGAGCATGTAACACGTGAAGATGTACGTGCGAACTTTTAATTTCAATTTTTTCTAAAATTTAAAATGTATGAAAGATACATTTCAAAATATAGAGAGCATATGAACCCATGTTCCAAAACACCGCTCCCCACATGGGATAGGCTTTTATACTGTATCATGAGAATAAAGTGAAATTGAGCTTAGCAAATTACTTTACGCGGTGGCATGCATAGTCTCTCCTCGTTAAGACGGCGTTTCACATTGGAGCGTAGTACTCTAAACCAATTTGTCGGACCCACATTTTATGGTTGTCGGACCGCTTTTACTTACTTTTAACAACGGAGTATTAAATAAGCACAACACGGTCACGACAATCGCAAGTTGAGCCTAAAAAACATACTCCAAAATTGACTCTTTGTTTGTTTTAGAATTGTAGCCATATAGTTATAAAGTGAGGTCATAACTTCTCGAGAAAAAAAAAGGAAAAAGAGCACCTACAACTACAACAAACAAAAAAAACCGAGGCAATTGTATCGCGTATTTGGTGGGGTTGAATGGAGAGACGATGGAGGATAGGAAGGTGGCAGTGCGCAATGATTGCAGGAAATTTTATTTATAGTTGAACTCTCAATAGTATATCATTCAAAAGCAGAAACCAGGGGTAGTGCAAATCTCCTTATTTTCTCACATGTCAGAACACCATCACTCTCTAACCATGGTTGCAGAGGGAGGCTGGCGGCGAGGTAGTGGTATTTTTAATCTTAGGACGTTCCACCATGGCGTCGACTCTTAACTGCGCCCCATTATTTGTTTTGTCTATGTGATGCATAATTAATAAGAAGGGGGGACGTAGCCATATCTTGTTTGAAATATGGTATTATCAACAACCATATGAAAGATTACTAAATTGCATATTACTATCATTCAATTAAACTCATCATATCAAACACCATCGAAGATACAATGCAGTGTGATAGTTATCTCTAAAGACCTATCATGTCACGAGGTACATTCAGATTGACTTTAAGTACAAAATTAGACAAGTCCAGTCCTTCAATTTCTAAACTCGCCAATTGGATATGCCGTGTATGCCAGCATATATTTTTAATACAAAATCTCTCATTTGACAAACCTTACATGATGGGACCAACTGAAACCCAATCTTCAATTAATGACATTCAAAAGTCCAAACCGAATTTCTGGGTTACCCATCTGCTACATTTCGTACCATCCTAGTGGTGTCAGTAGCACAACGGAAGAAAAATAACACTCATTTTCGGAGAATTACACATACATGTTTAATTGTAGGATAGAAGATGCGATGTCAACTAACACACACATACGCGGATCCTCAAATCATTTCCAGACAAAGACATGGGTAGAGATTTATGTTTAATTGTAGGATAGAAGATGCGATGTCAACTAACACACACATACGCGGATCCTCAAATCATTTCCAGACAAAGACATGGGTAGAGATTTATGGCATGTGACATCGTAGTCACGATGAGAGAAAAATCCACTCGTAGGGGACCTCTACCTCAACCATAAAATGCTACGCGCACACAGAGAACAAAGGGCAACCCTTATTCCACACCTTTGTTAACGGTTACTGCCATATAACCGGGTTTTGGCAACATTGTGACCTACACAGAGAAGGCATGTATGGATAAGTAAACTTGTTCGCCCTTGTAGCTTCGACAAAGGCATCTAATGGGGGCAGATGAACACATTATCTGTATAAAGTAAACGATCATGTAATTTTTTTTTGGACAATAAACAACCAGCATGATGATCATAAAATACTTGTTGGATAGGAATTTTCGAGGAAAATCAAAGATATATGCACGAACAACACAATACAATTTTATGGCATTTGCATCATTGTATGAAGGAGCAACTCATGTCGGACCAACCTTTTGGTGAGATATAAGAGATATGCCTTTGTGGATGTCGAAAAATCATGGAGAAGTATGAAAACTTTGAAAACTTTGAAAACATTGTTATAAGACACCGAAAAAGGACAACAATGATATTGACGTGGGCATTACCCTTCGGGTAACCAATGTTGCTCTACCCTATACAGTCCAGCTGGAGGCCCATGAAGGTACCCGATGGCAAGATGGGCCACTAGGATGGTGCAGCGGAGGATTACTTGAAGTACAAGACACGGAAAAAGCCGAACAAGGAAAGATTAGAAATAGATCTACTGTAAACCTACTCGTACCCGGTTAAACCTCTCGGGACCTGGCCTCCTATAGAAAGGCCAGGAGGGGGGTTATCGAGGGACACAATTAATCTTAGTAAACTTAGCCAACAGAAGCTTAGACCTAGGTTACCCTAGTACTTAGCCATCTCGACGAGATCTCAGCCGAACTATTCGGCACCCCATTGTAACCCATTGTCTTCATAATCAAGAATAGACAGGCAGGACGTAAGGGTTTTACCTCATCGAGGGCCCGAACCCGGGTAAATCGCTCTCCCCGCTTGTCGTGTACCGATGTCTCGTGTCGCTTGCAGGATTCCGTCAACCCTAAGCCCCTATCGGAGGGCATTGCCGAGGAGCACCCTCGACAATTGGCGCCGTCTGGGGGAACTTCGGCAAGATCGGTCATCGGCAGATCCGATCATGTCATCAACGTCTTCATCAACACCGTCATCACCAAACCTGGGAAGCTCGATTCGATTCGGCTCCTATGAATTCACCCCGCACAGCGATTCTTCTCGCTCAAACTTCTCGGATCTACAAGGAAACATGGAGATAACCATCGGCAGCGTCCACTACAACGTCAACGCAGAAGGGATTCTTCAGCTGCTGGAGCCACCCACCTCTGAATCGACGAGTCCGAGCGCATCATTATCACTCGACATGTTGGCTGGTTTGACAGAATCGATGAGTTCGCCCGCGCCCTCGACTCCCCGTTCAACGTCTTCCATGTCAGTAGGATCCGACGATCCCACATCCTCGGAGTTAACCTCGTACTACTGCTTGAACTGCGACGCCAGGCATGGCTTGGGGTCGAGCGACACACCGTTCATCTGCAATGCCCAATACTCATCGGGAGAGGACAGCATCGACAGCATTGCCCGAGGAGCCACCCAAAGATTGGCGCATCATCAGGTTTATGCCGCCAACAACACAGGAAACACAAGGCACGGAGGAGACGGAGACCGCACGCCTCGTTCTAGCAGGAGAGCAAGCTTCGAGAACAGTGCCAGCAACCGCGACAGTGATTACACCATCGCAGACGAAGAGTGGGCGGCAGCTAGGGCAGCCGTGCTTAACAACACCCCACTCCCCGCAGGAACCTCGGTTGGAACCTTAAATGCTTACCGCTCTATACTAGAGAAAAATCGGGAACACCTGTCGAAAGAACAGGCCACCCTCGAGAGGCGTCTATCTGCAGCGGACCGATCCAGCGAGCGACGGAGAGCTTCGCAAGGAAGCGCCTCCCGAAGTACCCATGGGGCAGGCAAGCACCGGTTAAGGCTGTCCAGGCTCTCGGAAGACGACGCTAGAGAAATAACATCGAACCTAACCAAGTCCTTTATGACCATGGGCGCCGCAGGCATGCCACGGCCGAAAAACGTTGCGGGAGCAACTGCCAATCTCGCTGCGTACCTCATCAACCAACGCCCTGAAGGATCCATGGCTCAAGCTCACCGAGGAGCCCTGGAAAGTCTCGCGATATTGGGGAAAAATCTAGTCCCGCAGAAAGAAAAGACCACGGCGCAGGCTAGTGGTTCAAAATATCATGCAAGAGACGCTCGGGATGAAATCACCCAGAGCCGGATCGATAAAGCAAGGCGACGACGCGCCGCCAGGAAGGACGACGACAGCGATTCTTCGGATGAGGATCAGGAGTATGATGGCGAACTCAGGGGAGCCGATTGAGTTACAAAATCCGCGAGACGATGCCGCCCAAGAAGTTCAAGCCTACTCCCACCGACGCTGCCAAGTATGATGGGCAGCAAGAACCAAGATCTTGGATAGACGACTACCTGCAGCCCGTGATTCTGCATAAGGGGAACCAGATAGCAGCAATGCAGTGCTTGCAGCTCTACTTAAAGGATTCGGCGCGAGCCTGGTTAAGGGGGCTGCCGAAGGGTTCCATTAAATCATGGGACGACCTAGTGGATGCCTTTGTTGCTAACTTCCGGGCAACATACAAGAGACCCGTCGGGATCGAAGAATTACGCAACTGCCAGCAGAAGCAGAAGGAGTCGATGCGCTCATACATCGGGAGATTCACCAAACTCCTAAATGCTGCCGAAGACGTATCTGTCGACAGAGCAATCGACGCTTTCAGCGATGGCGTCCGACGTGAAAGCTACATAGAAGAGCTCGGACGCAAGAAACTAAAAACCATTACCAAGCTAATGGAAATCCCCAACAGCTGGGTTGATGGTGAGGACAACGTGCGAAGACCGCGGCAGCGCAGCGATGATGAAGATGACGACCAGCCGAAGCATGACTCGGGCAGCCGACGGGATCGGCACAAAAGAAGGAAGAATCGCAACTATGACGACAACAACCTGGTGGCCGCAGGATACTCCGATCGATGACGATCGGTGACGAAAGAAGAGACGATCGACAAGACGGTAATCGGAACAACTCTGGGAACCGTGGCAACTATAAACCACGGCAGCAGAGGACCCCGAGCTACCCTACGCGCAGATCAACGCCCCCTGTTACCTGCACTCGTACGTCGATTCCAAGGAAGGCAAAACAAAGTCGAGTCACCTCCTCAGGGACTGTCGGCAGTTCCTCGACATGCACAAACTCATCCAGCAGTCAGGACAGCAACCGTTACCACCTCCACCCCCACCTCCACCACAGCACCAAGTCTAGCAGGCTCAACCTCACCAACCCAACGAGGCATTCCCACCGCCACGCGGGCAGATGAGCATGATCCACAGGACAAGTGTCTCGAGAAGAGAGATGAAGAAGCTCACCTGAGAGATTAATCTGGCCGAAAGCATCATGGCAAACATCCCCGAGTATGTCGAGTGGTCCTCTCGAACATTACGTTCAGTCGAGCAGATCACCCGATGACCATAACAAAACCAGGACACGCCGCCCTAGTAGTCGAAGCACAGATAGGGGGTTCAAGATGATTAAAGTCTTTATGGATGGTGGAAGCGGGTTAAACCTGATTTTCGTCGACACAATCAAAAGTATGGGGATCACCATGAGGATGCTAGAAGAGACAGACACCTGCTTCCATGGGATTCTTCCAACTGCACCGGGTCACTCTCTTGGCAGAGTTTACCGAATGTCGTTTTCAGAACCGACAATTTCGGAAGGAAAAGATCGAGTTTGAAGTAGTGAACTGGGAGTCACAGTGTCACGCTATACTCGGAAGACCAGCTTATGCCAAGTTCATGGCTGTGCCGCATTATGCATATCTCAAGCTCAAAATGTCTGGGAACAACGAGACAAACATCACAGTCTATGGAAGTTTCTCACGCTCGGACAATTGTGATCGCGACTTTCAGAGGATTGCTGCGAAGTTTGGGAGCAAACAAGAGATTGCCAAGCCTCCACCCAAGCTGTCGATACACGAAATCAAGGAGGAGAAACAAGACAGGGAAATTAAGAAGAAGTCAGCCGACCTTGCCCTTAAAGCTTCGGCAGTAGAAGCCTCGGCAGCGGAAGCTTCGGCAGCAAGAGGTTCGGCAGCCGATGGCACAGAAGGCATAGGAGACAACAAGACGCTGGCAACCACTGCCCAAACCCCTGATGAAACCAGCAACGCTCCAGCAACCACTAACATGGTGAAGAAGCCAGAAGAAGAGAAGAACCCTTCCTTGATTAAGAAATTTATCAGCCTTTATTTTCTTTTTTCCCCTTATTTTACACAGGGCCTTCCTTTTTTCGCCCTCTAGCCTCGTGCTTACCTTATTAATAAGAACTTAAGCTTCCATTCTTTGTTAAAACATTGCAGTGATTACAAACTTCTAAGCCCCATCACTATGCAAACATAGTACGAGGCAGAAGATCGTGCTCCAAAAAAGCCTCTTCGAGTGCTAAAAGACATTTACCTTTCCCTCTGCTATAGATGCCTCTACGAGTGCCGTAAATAGCAAGAGTTCGGAAATACATATAAACACAACCCACGTTCGATATTTTACTTATGGAAATATCAAGGAACAACGGGCTCATCGGCAGAACCACTACACCCGAAATATTCGGGAGTGCCTGTCGAAACATAAATCGGTTGAAAGCAAAGTTGCGCATACAACGGGTTTAGCAAAACCTGCAACACGAGCTGATCACTCAAATGATTTGCTAACCAACCAATACACATACATTTAAGCGAGTAACCCAGATTCGCTCAGTCAAAACTTGCCAACGGCATTAGCACGGTAAAAATACATATGCATGTATCTACCGAATGAAAAGGCATCATTACATAATCCAAACACTTGGATGAAGTAGCCAAATTATCTATTTACAAAACAAACATTAAATCCCTGAAATTACCCCTGCGGAGTTCCTCTTTCTTCAGGTACCTTTGAGTCCTCTTCAAGTCTGTCAGCAATTATATTGGCAGGCAACAATACCTTCGGATACGGTGCCTCCAAGTCTCCAGTCGCGTTGGCAATCGACAGCAAACCTGCCGAGGGATAACGGGCAAGTACAAGGGCAAGTGTAAACCTGGCCCCTGCAAAAACTTGCGCGCGCACCAGGTCTCGGATCTTCTTGGCATTACCAAATTCAGACATCAAAGCAAGGAGCGTGGGGGGAACTGCGTTTAAAGGGAACATTGTTTTCCAAACCATCCTCATAGCCTTGTAGCACTTGTCAAAGAAGTGATGGACCTGCTGAACCCGATCCTGAAATTGCGCGACAGTCGAAGCCTTCGAGTGCTCCCGCCAGAAAATCTCTTCGGATGAGGATAGCTGGGTCAATGCATGCACACGCTCATGAATCCGTTTGTTTTCTTCCGCACGGTTCAGAGCTATGACTGGCAAAGAAGTAAATAAAGGATCAGATAAGGCGTTGTCGACAAAAGGGCGCAGGGATCAAGGAACTTACAGTTCAAACTCTCGATAGCTTTATGCAGCTCAGTAAGAGCGTACCGCTCCACGTCGGCTGCAATCTCGCTCTTCTTATTAACAATAGCAGCTAAGGCGTAAGTGCTGCGCAGATCCTTTTCCATCTGGGTGATCCGATCCTTCATCCGCTGGATCCGGTCACCTTCGGGAAGAACACCCGAAGAGTCGTCGACAAATGATGGCACTGGGAAAACCTGCAGGAAAAAGCGTTGAAAACGGATGTCGGATATGACCATATTGAACACACAACGTAACTCCCATCGGGAGAAGTGCAAGCAACTACTATTGGCAGAAGTGCAAGTAAAAAAAAGTGTTTATGACAAAGGTGTGCCAGCAACATTGCCAGCACGGAGTTCATTACAAACATAAAGTTTTGCAACAGAATAATGTTTCACATCAGCCTGAGGATAAAATTGTCACAACAATCAAGGAGCCTGGGTCTGAGTTGATAGGCTGGGGCCAGCCGATGTCTTTTCTGACGAAACTAGTTCAAGGAGCTGGCGAGCACAAGTACGGGCAGACACTGTAAAAGCGCTTAAGTCAACAGATCGCCCATCTTTTTCTTTCGGCAGCTCCTTAGACATTTCTTCGATGTCAGCCTTAAAGCCGTGACCCATCATAAGTTTGAAGGCAAGGATGGCACCATAGGTACGTGAGGTACGCTTGAATACCTCAATAACTTCCTTGGTGTCAACCGCGAAGGCATCGAATCAGCTGCCCCAGAGTCTTCTCCTGCTTGATCTTGGGGAAAATCATCGAATGCATCCGCGCCAAGGCACCCTTTCCCTTGTTAAGAAGCTCCCGGGTAAGCTGGTGGGAGGCGAGAGCCATTGACACACCATTTGCCGGGGAGTTATTCGGAACTTTGTCCAAGGCAGTAGCAGGGATACTGGCGGCCTCTGCAAGAAATCGAATTGGAGAAAATCGTTGATAAAGAAATGGATTCATAAGAATAATAATCAACAAGAGATGTATGAAAGAGCTTACCGAGTAGAGCCAAAGCAGACTGACGAAGGAGTTCATCCTTTTCTGCTGCCCGAGCTTCCTCCTCCTTCAGCTTCTCTTTCAGCTTGTTCAGCTCCTCTTTCAGGGAGTCGACTTCCTGGCGAGCTATGGCAGCCTTTTTGATGGCGCCATCTAACTTTGAAGAAGAAGACTTAGCTTCCTCCTGCAGCCGAACTTTGTCTGCCTCCAGAGAGGTAAATTGAGAGGCGAAGGCCTCTAGAGAGGATATCACACCTCTCAGATCCTTAAAGAAAAGGAATGTTTTACAAAAATCATTAGGCAAGACACACTCCAAAAGATTCGTGTTACATTCAAGAAGGACTTACAGATAGAGGAGTTGTGGCAAAGCAGGAGCATCTTTCCCTTTCGAAAGGGAGGAAGCAATGATGCTTGAGCTGCGGGAGCCGCTTTAGGAGCCGAAGCTTCGGAAGCTGCGGCAGCCGGAGAAACAGCATCGGATCTGACCCTCTTAGGCGGAGGTTCAACGAAAGCTTCGTCACTACAAGAAGGATTTGATCAACCAAAGTTATGAGAAAAATGCGAGAAAACAAAGGAGCAGAATATAGTAAAAAGGAGGAAAACACTTACATGTCAAGGAGATCATCTTCATCGGCAAAGCCGCCGATTGATCTCTTCATGAGCGGAGCCCTGGTTTCCTCCGCAGCTGCATTAACAAAGGCATCATGATCAGCGTCATCATCACGCACTGATCCCTCTGTGTCGCAAGTGTCATCGGCTGATGGAGGGAGATTGGTATGAACGGTTTCTGAATCTATCGGATCATCGTGATCACTTTTCGGGCTTGTATGCTCGACAGTATGAAATCAACAGGTTCTGAAGAGCCTCTTCCCTCGGAAATATCGTTTGGCGAATTATGCAAGTCCCTGGAGGCTACAAGGGTCTGTCGAAGAAAAGCTAGATGAGAACAGGTAATTATGCGACTAGATGCCCGTCCGCTGGGAACCCCAAGAGGAAGGTATGATGCGCAGGAAGTTTTCCTCTGGTGAAACCAAGGTTTATCGAACCAAGGGAGTAAGAAGACACAGTTGAAGGTTGATGGTGGCGAAATGTGATGCGGCGCAACACCGGGGATTCCGGCGCCAACGTGGAACCTGCACAACACAACCAAAGTACTTTTCCCCAACGAAACAGTGAGGTTGTCAATCTCACCGGCTTGCTGTAATAAAGGATTAACCGTATTGTGTGGAAGATGATTGTTTGCAAGAAAACAATAAAACAAGTATTGCAGTAGATTGTATGCGATGTAAAGAATAGGACCGGGTCCACAGTCACTAGAGGTGTCTCTCCCATAAGATAAAAGCATGTTGGGTGAACAAATTACAGTGGGCAATTGACAAATAGAAAAGGGCATAACAATGCATATACATGATATGATAAATATAGTGAGATTTAATTAGGCATTACGACAAAGTACATAGACCGCCATCCAACGCATCTATGCCTAAAAAGTCCACCTTCAAAGTTATCATCCGAACCCCATTCGTATTAAGTTGCAAAGCAACAGACAATTGCATTAAGTATGGTGTAATGTAATCAACAACTACATCCTTAGACATAGAATCAATGTTTATCCCTAGTGGCACCAGCACAACACAACCTTAGAACTTTCTGTCACGTCCCAGTGAAAGCATGAACCCACTATCGAGCATAAATACTCCTTCTTGGAGTTAAACTTGGCGAGCCTCTACTAATAACGAGAGCATGCAAGATCATAAACAACACATAGGTAATAGATTGATAATCACCATAACATAGTATTCTCTATCCATCGGATCCCGACAAACCAACATATAGTATTACAGATAGAAGATCTTGATCATGTTAGGCAGCTCACAAGATCCAACAATGAAGCACAAAAAGGAGAAGATGACCATCTAGCTACTGCTATGGACCCATAGTCGGGGTGAACTACTCACTCATCACTCCGAGGCGACCATGGCGTGAAGAGTCCTCCGGAGATGAATCCCCTCTCCGGCAGTGGCGGAGGCGATCTCCGAATCCCCCGAGATGGGATTCGCGGGCGGCGCGCTCTGGAAGGTTTCTCCGTATCGTGCCTCTCGACGGGGCCTCGCGACAGAGGCTTTAAGTAGGCGAAAGGGCAACGCGGGGGGGCCACACGAGGGCCCCACACGGCAGGCCGCACGGCCCCCCAGGCCGCGCCGCCCTAGTGTGGCGGCGCCTTGTGGCCCCACTTCCTTCCCTCTTCGGTCTTCTGGAAGCTTCGTGCAAAAATAGGACCGTGGGCGTTGGTCCAATTCCGAGAATATTCCTTTACTAGGATTTCTGAAACCAAAACAGAAAATGAAAAATCGTTCTTCGGCATCTTGTTAATAGGTTAGTTCCGAAAATGTAAAATACGATATATAATGTGCATAAAACATGTAGATATCATCAATAATGTAGCATGGAACATAAGAAATTATCGATACGTTGGAGACGTATCGCATCCCCAAGCTTAGTTTTGCTCGTCCCGAGCAGGTAAAACGATAACAAAGATAATTTAAGTGACATGACATCATAATCTTGATCATACTATTGTAAACATATGTAATGAATGCAGCGATCAAAACAATGGTAATGACATGAGTAAACAAATGAATCATAAAGCAAAGACTTTTCATGAATAGTACTTCAAGACAAGCATCAATAAGTCTTGCATAAGAGTTAACTCATAAAGCAATAAATCAAAGTAAAGGTGTTGAAGCAACACAAAGGAAGATTAAGTTTCAGCGGTTGCTTTCAACTTATAACATGTATATCTCATGGATAGTGTCAACATAGAGTAATATAACAAGTGCAATATGCAAGTATGTAGGAATCAATGCACAGTTCACACAAGTGTTTGCTTCTTAAGGTGGAGAGAGATAGGTAAACCGACTCAACAATAAAAGTAAAAGAATGGTCCTAAGAGGAAAGCATCGATTGTTGTATTTGTGCTAGAGCTTTTATTTTGAAAACATGAAACAATTTTGTCAACGGTAGTAATAAAGCTATGTGTTATGAAATTATATCTTACAAGTTGCAAGCCTCATGCATAGTATACTAATAGTGCTCGTAACTTGTCCTACTTAGCTTGGACTACCGGATCTTCGCAATACACATGTTTCAACCAAGTGTCACAAAGGGGTACCTCCATGCCGCCTGTAAAAGGTCTAAGGAGAAAGCTCGCATTTGGATTTCTCGCTTTTGATTATTCTCAACTTAGACATCCATACCGGGACAACATGGACAACAGATAATGGACTCCTCTTTAATGCATAAGCATGTAGCAACAATTATTACTCTCATATGAGATTGAGGATATTTGTCCAAACTGAAACTTCCACCATGATTCATGGCTTTAGTTAGCGGCCCAATGTTCTTCTCTAACAATATGCATGCTCCAACCATTAAGGTGGTAGATCTCCCTTACTTCAGACAAGACGGACATGCATAGCAACTCACATGATATTCAACAAAGAGTAGTTGATGGCGTCCCCATAAGCATGGTTATCGCACAACAAGCAACTTAATAAGAGATAAAGTGCATAAGTACATATTCAATACTACTATAGTTTTTAAGGCTATTTTGTCCCATGAGCTATATATTGCAAAGGTGAATGATGGAATTTTAAAGGTAGCACTCAAGCAATTTACTTTGGAATGGCGGAGAAATACCATGTAGTAGGTAGGTATGGTGGACACAAATGGCATAGTGGTTGGCTCAAGGATTTTGGATGCATGAGAAGTATTCCCTCTCGATACAAGGTTAGGCTAGCAAGGTTATTTGAAGCAAACTCAAGGATGAACCGGTGCAGCAAAACTCACATAAAAGACATATTGTAAACATTATAAGACTCTACACCGTCTTCCTTGTTGTTCAAAACTCAATACTAGAAATTATCTAGACCTTAGAGAGACCAAATATGCAAACCAAATTTTAGCAAGCTCTATGTATTTCTTCATTAATGGGTGCAAAGTATATGATGCAAGAGCTTAAACATGAGCACAACAATTGCCAAGTATCACATTATCCAAGACATTTTAGAATTACTGCTAGAAGCTTCGATTCCAAATATAACAATTTAACGAAGAGTTTCAACCTTCGCTTTGAATATTATGAGTAAAGCCTAAGGACTATTTGTCCATATGAAAAAGCGGAGCGTGTCTCTCTCCCACAAAGTGAATGCTAGGATCCATTTTATTCAAACAAAACAAAAACAAAACAAATCGACGCTCCAAGTAAAGAACACAAGATGTACCGAATAAAAATATAGTTTTAGGGAGGAACCTAATGATGTTGTCGATGAAGAAGGGGATGCCTTGGGCATCCCCAAGCTGGGACGCTCCTCTTAAAATATGCATGGGTGAACCACGGTCATCCCTGCTTAGAGTTTCACTCCTCTTGATCATAGTATATCATACTCCTCTCTTGATCCTTAAAAACTTCCTTCACACCAAACTTCAAGCAAACTCATTAGAGGGTTAGTGCACAATTAATAATTCACATATTTAGAGGTGACACAATCATTCTTAACACTTCTGGACATTGCAAAAAGCTACTGGACATTAGTGGATCAAAGAAATTCATCCGACATAGCAAATACGGCAATGCGAAATAAAGGCAGAATCTGTCAAAAACAGAACAGTTAGTAAAGACGAATTTTAAATGGGCCAGACTTGCTCAAATGGAAAAACTCAAAACTAATGAAAGTTGCGTACATATTCGGGATCACTCGTAAATTGGCAGATTTTTTCAACTTCTACAGAGACTTGTGCCAGAATTCGTGACACACCACCGCTGTTTCGCGCAGCGATCCCAAATATAACATCAACTTTAACATAGAAACTTTACTTGGCACAAAAACATGATATGAGAGGTTGCTACAGTAGTAAACAACTTCCAAGACTCAAATAAAACAAAAATTGCTGTAGTAAAAACATGGGTTGTCATAAGCGCTTTTCTTAACGCGCTAGTACTTAAATCAAGTAACATCAAGAGAGCATCAATATCATAACTTGTTCTAATAATAGAATCAAAAGGCAACTTCATTCTCTTTCTAGGAAGTGTTCCATACCTTTTTTGGAGGAAATTGATTAATATTACCTTCCCTCATATCAATAACAGCACCAACGGTTCGAAGAAAAGGTCTTCCCAACACAATAGGACAAGATGCATTGCATTCGATATCCAAGACAACAAAATCAAAGGGGACAAGGTTATTGTTAACCGTAATGCGCACATTATCAATCCTCCCCAAAGGTTTCTTTTTAACATTATCGGCAAGATTAACATCCAAATAACAATTCTTCAATGGTGGCAAGTCAAGCATATCGTAAATCTTTTTAGGCATAACGAAATACTTGCACCAAGATCACATAAAGTATTACATTCAAAGTCATTGAATTTCATTTTAATGATGGGCTCCCAACCATCTTCTAACTTTCTAGGAATAGAAGTTTCAAGTTTTAGTTTCTCTTCTCTAGCTTTTATGAGAGCATTTGTAATATGTTTTGTAAAGGCTAAATTTATAGCACTAGCATTAGGACTTTTAGCAAGTTTGTGTAAGAACTTTATAAATTCAGAGATGTGGCAATCATCAAAATCTAAATCATTATGAGCTACAGCAATGGGATCATTGTCCCCAAGGTTGGAAAAATTTTCAGCAGTTTTATCACAAGCGTTTAAGTAGTTTTAGCAATTTCAGGCAGTTTTGGCTTTGCACTAGGAGTAGAAACATTGCCAACACCAATTATTTTACCATTGATAGTAGGAGGTGCAGCAACATGTGAATCATTAATTACTAATGGTGGTAATAGTCCAAATTTTAGCTACATTATTCTCTTTAGCTAGTTTTTCATTTTCTTCTCTATCCCACCTAGCACGCAACTCAGCCATTAATCTTATATTCTCATTAATTCTAACTTGGATGGCATTTGTCAGAGTAAATCTTATTATCATTATTATATAACTTTCAATTTAATAGATCAACATCGGGAGGCAAGTCTATCAACTCTAGAAGCAATTATATCAATTTTATCAAGTTTTTCTCAACAGATTTAGTTAAAAGCAGCTTGTATTAATAAATTCTTTAAGATAGTTCAAGACCAGGGTATACACTTATTATTGTAAGAATTCCATAAGAATTACATAACCATTACCATTAGCGAGCTGACAGGCCTATAAAGCTATTACCGAGTTGTTCTATAAGCATTGCTGCTGAAATTATTATTTTTAATAAATTCACATCAACATTTTTTCTGAGCAACTAATGAAGCTAAAGGAACATTATTTGGATCTACATTAGATCTACAATTCTCAAAAGCATAGACATAATCACATCAATCTTATCACTCAAGGAAGAGGTTTTTCAACAGAATTTACCTCTACCTTGTGGAGTTCTTTCCGTGTGCCATTCAGAGTAATTTATCATCATATCATCAAGAAGCTTTGTAGCCGCTCCAAAGTGATGGACATAAAGTACTTGCAGCTGAAATCCAATAAATTCAAGAAGAAAAATTTAGTCCTGCATAGAAGGTTTGGATGATCATCAGTAGTCGTCCATGGGTTGGGCAACTTTACCAGTTTATTCTCTCCCATGTTTGAGCAACATGTTCAAGATGTTTAAAAATTCATTATGCTATTCTTCAAAGATATAATTTTTTTATGCGGAGGATAATATCTACCCAATAAAAGCATCCTTACATTTAGTCCATGAATCAATACTATTCTTAGGCAAAGATAGCAACCAATCTTTAGCTCTTCCTCTTAATGAGAAAGGAAACAATTTCAATTTAATAATATCACCATCTACATCCTTATGTTTTTGCATTTCACAAAGTTCAACAAAATTATTAAGATGGGCAGCAGCATCATCAGAACTAACACCAGAAGATTCTCTCATAACAAGGTTCAGTAAAGCATGTTTAATTTCAAAGAATTCTCTGTCGTAGTAGCATGTGGAGCAATAGGTGTGCATAGGAAATCATTATTTGTAGTTGTGAAGTCACACAACTTAGTATTTTCAGGGGTATTTATTTTAGCAAAGGTAAATAAAGCAAACTAGATAAATTAAATGCAAGTAACTAATTTTTTTGTGTTTTTGATATAGAGAGCAAGACAGTAAATAAAGTAAAGCTAGCAACTATTTTTTGTGTGTTTTGTTTAGGTGCAAACAAAGTAGTAAATAAAATAAAGCAAGACAAAAACAAAGTAAAGAGATTGGGAAGTGGAGACTCCCCTTGCAGCGTGTCTTGATCTCCCGAACGGCGTCGTAGTGCTTGATGTGCGCGTAGATGTACACGTCCGTTGGGAACCCCAAGAGGAAGGTATGATGCGCACGTGGCAAGTTTTCCCTCAGTAAAGAAACCAATGTTTATCGAACCAGGAGGAGCCAAGAAGCACGTTGAAGGTTGATGGTGAAAATGATGCAGCGCAACACCAGTGGATTCCTATTACTAACGTGGAACTGTACAACACACAAAGTACTTTGCCCCAACGAAACAGGGAGGTTGTCAATTCACCAGCTTGCCAGTAATAAAGGATTAACCGTATTGTGGAAGATGATTGTTTGCAAGAAAACAAGAAAAACAAGTATTGCAAAGAGATTGGCGATGGGAAGATAGGATCGGGCCACAAGAGGTGTCCCCTCCCATAAGATAAAAGTTGATGAACAATAGCTCAGCAATTGACAAATAGAAAAGGGCATAACAATGCATATACATGATATGATAAATATAGTGAGATTTGGGCATTACGACAAAGTACATAGACCGCCATCCAATCGCATCTATGCCTAAAGTCCACTAGTCATCCCAACTCCATTCAAAGCATTGCTGTGCAACATACAATTGCATTAGTATGGCGAATGTAATCAACAATACATCCTTAGACATAGAATCAATGTTTTATCTTATGGCAAGACAACATGCTCACACGCCCTGGTATTTATTTATGAAGGCATGAACCCACTCATCGGCATAAACACTCCTCTTGAGTTAAGAGTAAATACTTGGCAGCCTCCTATTAATAACGGAGAGCATGCAAGATCATAAACAACACATAGGTAATAGATCGATAATCACCATAACATAGTATTCTCTATCCATCTGATCTCGACAAACACAACATATAGTATTAGAGATAGATGATCTTGATCATGTTAGTAAGCTCACAAGATCCAACAAATGAACAAAAGGAGAAGACGACCATCTAGCTTGCTGGATGGACCCATAGTCCAGGGGTGAACTACCCACTCATCATCCGAGGCGACCATGGCGGTGAAGAGTCCTCCGGGAGATGAATCCTCTCTCGGCAGGGCGCCGGAGGCTCTCATCCCTGAATCCCGGATGGGGATTCGCGGCGGCGCCTCGAGGTTTTGGACGTGGGCTCCCGGTGGGGTTTCGCGACGAGGCTTTAAGTAGGCGAAGGGAACGCGGGGGCCACACGAGGGCCCCACACGCCGTGGCCGCGCCGGCCAAGCCCCAGTCGCGCGCCCTAGTGTGGCGGCGCCGTGCCCCACTTCCTTCCCCTCTTTAGCCTTCGAAGCTTCGTGCAAAATAGACTGGGCGTTGCCCAATTGAATATTTCTTACTAGGATTTCGAAACTAAAACAAGAAATGTTTTTCGCATCTTGTTAATAGGTTAGTTCCAAAAAATGTATATACGATATATAATGTGCATAAAACATGTATATATCATCAATAATAGCATGTGAACATAAGAAATTATCGATACATTGAACGTACAATACGTCTCAAACGTATCTATAATTTCTTATGTTCCATCCTACTTTTATTACAATATTTGAATGTTTTATACATACTTTACAACATTATTATACATTTTCCTAAGACTAAGCTATTAACAAGATGCCGAAGTGCAGTTGCTGTTTCTCGTTGTTTTTGGTTTCGAAATCCTAAGTAAGGAAGTATTCTCGAATTGGGCCAAATCAACGCCCAGGGGCCTATTTTTACACGAAGAAAGCAAGTGGGGCCACGAGGCGCCGACACAACAGGCCGGCGCGGCCTGGTGTGGGGCCCTCGTGCCGCCACTTGACCTACCCTTCCGCCTACAAATAGCCTTCGTCGAAACCCCGTACCGAGAGCCACGATACGGAAAACCTTCTAGAGACGCGCCGTCGCGAATCCCATCTCGGGGGATTCAGGATCGCCTCGGCACCCTGCCGGAGAGGGGAATCATCACCGGAGGGGCTCTACATCATCATGCCCGCCTCCCGATTGATGCGTGAGTAGTTCATCCTTGGACTATGGGTCCATAGCGGTAGCTAGATGGTTGTCTTCTCCGCTTGTGCTATCATTGTTATAGATCTTGTGAGCTGCCTAACATGATCAAGATCATCTATTTGTAATGCTACATGTTGTGTTTGGCGGATCCGATGAATATAGAATATTATGTTAAGTTGATTATCAATCTATCATATATGTGTTGTTTATGTTCTTGCATGCTCTCCGTTGCTAGTAGAGGCTCTGCCAAGTTGATACTTGTAACTCCAAGAGGGAGTAATTATGCTCGATAGTGGGTTCATGCCTCCATTAAATCTGGGACAGTGACAGAAAGTTCTAAGGTTGTGGATGTGCTGTTGTTACTAGGGATAAAACATTGATGCTTTGTCTAAGGATATTTGTGTTGATTACATTACGCACCATACTTAATGCAATTATCTTGTTTACAACTTAATACCGGAAGGGGTTCGGATGATAACTTGAAGGTGGATTATTTAGGCATATATGCATGCTGGATAGCGGTCTATGTACTTTGTCGTAATGCCCTGATTAAATCACATAGTAATCATCGTTGATATGTATTGAATCTTTATTTGTCAATTGCCCGCCCGTAATTTGTTCACCCAGCATGTTAGTTATCTTATTGGAGAGACACCTCTAGTGAACTGTGGACCCCGGTCCATTCTTTTACATCTGAATACATTCTACTGCTTTTTACTGCTCTTTGCAAACAAACAC
Organism: Lolium multiflorum; assembly: GCA_030979885.1. Taxonomy (NCBI): domain Eukaryota; kingdom Viridiplantae; phylum Streptophyta; class Magnoliopsida; order Poales; family Poaceae; genus Lolium; species Lolium multiflorum. The sequence continues at coordinate 118,700,861 of CM061750.1, forward strand.
CATCTTCCACTCGATACGTTTAATCCTTTGTTTTCAGCAAGCCGGTGAGATTGACAACCTCACTGTTACGTTGGGGCAAAGTACTTTGATTGTGTTGTGCAGGTTCCACGTTGGCGCCGGTTTCCCTGGTGTTGCGCCGCACTACATTCCTCCACCAACAACCTTCACGTGCTTCTTGGCTCCTACTGGTTCGATAACCTTGGTTTCATACTGAGGGAAACTTGCCGCTGTGCGCATCATACCTTCCTCTTGGGGTTCCCAACGGACGTGTACATCTACGCGCATCAAGCATAAGTTTCTGGCGCCGTTGCCGGGGAGATCAAGGCACGCTGCAAGGGGAGTCTCCACTTCCAATCTCTTTAGTTTGTTTTTGTCTTGCTTTACTTTATTTTATTTACTGTCTTGTTTGCTTCATATTAAAAACACAAAAAATTTAGTTACTTTACTTACTGTCTTATTTACTAGCTCTATATCAAAAACACAAAAAAATTAGTTACTTGTCTTTACTTTATTTGCCTAGTTTACTTTTATTGTTGTTATAATGGGTACTCCTGAAAATACTAAGTTGTGTGATTTCACTAGCACAAATAATAATGATTTTATATGTACTCCTATTGCTCCACCTGCTACTACAGCAGAATTCTATGAAATTAAACCTGCTTTACTTGAATCTTGTTATGAGAGAGCAATTTTCTGGTGTTAGTACTGATGATGCTGCTGTCCATCTTAATAATTTTGTTGAACTTTGTGAAATGCAAAATTATAAGGATATACATGGTGATATTATAAAACTGAAATTGTTTCCTTTCTCACTAAGAGGAAGAGCTAAAGATTGGTTGCTATCTTTGCCTAAGAATAGTATTGATTCATGGACTAAGTGTAAAGATGCTTTTATTAGTAAATATTATCCTCCTGCTAAGATTATATCTTTGAGAAGTAGCATAATGAATTTTAAACAATTTGATAATGAACATGTTGCTCGAGAATGGGAGAGAATGAAATCTTTGGTGAAGAATTGCCCAACCCATGGACTGACTACTTGGATGATCATCCAAACCTTTTATGCAGGATTGAATTTTTCCTCAAGGAACCTATTGGATTCAGTTGCTGGAGGTACTTTTGTCCATCACCCTGGGCGCCGCAACTAAATTACTTGATGATATGATGATCAATTACTCTGAATGGCACCTGAAAGAACTCCTCAAGGTAAGAAGGTAAATTCTGTTGAAGAAACCTCTTCTTTGGGTGATAAGATTGATGCTATTATGTCTATGCTTGCAAATGGTAGATCTCATATTGATCCTAATAATGTTCCTTTAGCTTCATTGGTTGCTCAAGAAGAAAATGTTGATGTGAATTTCATTAAGAACAATAATTTCAACAACAATGCTTATAGGAATAATTATGGTAACAACAACTATAGGCCATATCCTCCTAATAATGGTAATGGTTATGGTAATTCTTATGGTAATTCTTACAACAATAATAAGATTGTACCCCCTGGTCTTGAAATCATGCTTAAAGAATTTATTAGTACACAAACTGCTTTCAATAAAACTGTTGAAAAAAAGCTTGGTAAAATTGATGTTCTTGCTTCTAAGTTTGATAGTCTTGCTCTTGATGTTGATCTTTTAAAATTGAAAGTTATGCCTGAGAAAGTTGAAGATGCTAGGTTTGCTAAAACAAATGCCATCCAAGTTAGAATTAATGATAATATTAGATTGTTGGCTGAATTGCATGCTAGGTGGGATAGAGAAGAAAAAGAAAACTTGCGAAAGAAAATAATGTAGCTAAAGTATGGACTATTACCACCACTAGTAATGTTGATTCTTCACATGTTGCTGCACCTCCAACTATCAATGGTAAAATAATTGGTGTTGGCAATGTTTCTACTCCTAGTGCAAAGCGTACAAAATTGCCTAAAACTGCTAAAACTGCTTGTGATAAAACTGCTGAAATTTTTCAAAATATTGGTGACAATGATTCCATTGCTGTAGAACATAATGGTTTAGATTTTGATGATTATCATATTACTGAAGTTATAAAGTTCTTACAAAAACTTGCTAGAAGTCCCAATGCTAGTGCTATAAATTTAGCCTTTACAAAACACATTACAAATGCTCTCATTAAAGCTAGGGAAGAGAAATTAAAACTTGAAGCTTCTATCCCTAGGAAGTTAGAAGATGGTTGGGAGCCCATCATTAAAATGAAATTCAATGACTTTGAATGTAATGCTTTATGTGATCTTGGTGCAAGTATTTCTGTTATGCCTAAGAAGATTTATGATATGCTTGACTTGCCACCATTGAAGAATTGTTATTTAGATGTTAATCTTGCCGATAATGTTAAAAAGAAACCTTTGGGGAGGATTGATAATGTTCGCATTACGGTTAACAATAACCTTGTCCCGTTGATTTTGTTGTCTTGGATATCGAATGCAATGCATCTTGTCCTATTGTGTTGGGAAGACCTTTTCTTCGAACCGTTGGTGTTGTTATTGATATGAAGGAAGGTAATATTAAATATCAATTCTCTCTCAAGAAAGGTATGGAACACTTCCTAGAAAGAGAATGAAGTTGCCTTTGATTCTATTATTAGAACAAGCTATGCTGTTGATGCTTCTTCTCTTGATGTTACTTGATTTGCACTTTCTGCGCGCTAAAGGCGTTAAAGAAAAGCACTTCTTGGGAGATAAACCATGTTTCATTTTATTTATTGTTGAGTCTTGGAAGTTTTTTACTACTGTAGCAACCTCTCCTTATCATGTTTTTGTGCCAAGTAAAGTTTTCATGTTAAAGTTGATGATAGATTTGGATCGCTGCGCAGAAACAGCATTGCTGTCTGTCACAAATTCTCGCAGAAGTCTCTTTAAAAAAATCGAAAACATCTGCAAATTTACGAGCGTGATCCTCATATATGTACGCAACTTTCATTAGTTTTGAGTTTTTCCATTTGAGCAAGTTAAGTGCCCCTGCCAGATTCATCTTTACGGACTGTTCTGTTTTTGACAGATTCTGTCTTTTATTTCGCATTGCCGCTTTTGCTATGTTGAATGAGTTTCTTTGTTCCATTAACTTTCAGAAGCTTTGTGCAATGTCCAGAAGTGTTTAGAATGATTGTGTCACCTCTGAATGTGTGAATTTTGGTTATACACTAACCCTCTAATGAGTTGGCTTGGAGTTTGTGTGAAGGAAGTTTTCAAGGGTCAAGACAAGATGATGATATACTATGATCAAGAAGAGTGAAAGGTCTAAGCTTGGGTGCCCCCGTGGTTCATCCCCGCATATTTTAAGAAGACTCAAGCATCTAAGCTTGGGATGCCCAAGGCATCCCCTTCATCATCGACAACATTATCAGTCACTTCTAGTGAAACTATATTTTTATTACATCACATCTTATGTTCTTTACTTGGAGCGTCGGTTTGCTTTTATTTTTGTTTTGGTTTGAATAAAGTTGGATCCCACCATTCTTATATTGGAGATGTTACGCTCCGCTTTTTCATATGGAACACTTGTGTTCTTAGTTGTGCTTTAATGTTCATGGCGAAGTCTAAAATTGCTTCGTTAAATTGCTATTTGGTTGGAATTGGAAAATGCTGCATATGGTTTGGTAAATTTGGCAATTGTTTGAGATCTCATAGATCATGTTTAAGCTTTTGCATCATGTAGTTTAATCTATTAATGAAGAACTACCGTAGAGCTTGTTTAATTTGGTTTGCATGATTGTTCTCTCTAAGTCTAGATATTTTCTAAAGTGTTTGAACAACAAGGAAGACGGTGTAGAGCCTTATAATGCTTGCAATATGTTCTTGTGTAAGTTTTGTTGTACCTGTTCATACTTGTGTTTGCTTCAAACAACCTTGCTAGCCCAAACCTTGTACTGAGAGGAAATGCTTCTCGTGCATCCAAACACCTTGAGCCAAAAACCCATGCCATTTGTGTCCACCATATCTACCTACTATGTGGTATTTTTCTGTCATTCCAAAGTAAATTACTTGAGTGCTACCTTTAAAATTTCATTCCTCTACCTTTACAATATATAGCTCATGGGACAAATAGCTTAAAAACTATTGTGGTGATGAATATGTAGTTATGTGTCTTAATTCTTATAAGTTGCTTGTTGAGCGGTAACCATGTTTCTGGGGACGCCATCAACTTTACCTTTGTTGGATATCATGTGAGATGCTATGCATGTTCGTCTTGTCTGAAGTAAGTGCGATTTCATGATCAAATGATTTGAGTATGCATATGTTAGAGAAGAACATTGGGCCGCTAACTAAAGCCATGTATCATGGTGGAAGTTTCAGTTTGGACATACAACCTCAATCTCTTATGAGAATATTAACTGTTGTTGAATGCTTAAGCATTAAAAGAGGAGTCCATTATCTGTTGTCTATGTTGTCCCGGTATGGATGTCTAAGTTGAGAATAATCAAAAGCGAGAAATCCAATGCGTGCTTTCTCCTTAGACACTTGTACAGGCGGCATAGAGGTACCCCTTTGTGACACTTGGTTGAAACATATGGCATGTGATGATAATCCGTGTCTTCCGAGCTAAGTAGGACAAGGTGCGAGCACTATTAGTACTCTATGCATGAGACATGCAACTTGTAGGAAGTATTATGCATAGCACATATGAATTATTACTACCATTGACAAAATTGTTTCTATGTTTTCAAAACAAAAGCTCTAGCACAAAAATAGTAATCCATGCTTCCTCTGCGAAGGGCCATTCTTTTATTTTATTGTTGAGTCAGCTTACCCACTTCTTTCTATCTTAGAAGCAAACACTTGTGTTAACTGTGTGCAATTATTCTTACATGTTTACTTATTGCACTGTTATATTACTCTATGTTGACAAATATCCATGAGATATACATGTTACAAGTTGAAAGCATTCGCTGAAACTTAATCATCCTTTGTGTTGCTTCAATTCATTCTACTTTGAATTTATTGCTTATGAGTTAGCTCTTATGCAACTCTTATTGATACTTGTTTGAAAGTACTATTCATGAAAAGTTTTGCTATATGATTCATTTGTTTAGTCATTATCTTTGTTAGCAATCTTTTGTTCAGATCACTCCATTCATCTCATATGCTTTACAATAATGTTGATCAAGATTATGTTGGTAGCATGTCACTTCAGAAATTATTTGTGTTATCGTTTACCTACTCGAGGACGAGTAGGAACTAAGCTTGGGGATGCTTGATACGTCTCAAACGTATCTATAATTTCTTATGGTCCATGCTACTTTTATTACAATACTTGAATGTTTTATACATACTTTACAACATTATTATACATTTTCCGCACTAACCTATTAACAAGATGCCGAAGTGCGCTGTTTTGCCGTTTTTGGTTTCAGAAATCCTTGTAAGGAAGTATTCTAATTGACGAAATCAACGCCCAGGGCCTATTTTTACACGAAGCTTAAGACCGAGGTACGAAGTGGGCCACGAGGCGCGACACAACAGGCGGCGCCGGCCCCGGCCGCGCGGCCGGTGTGTGGGGCCTCGTGCCGCCACTTGACCTACCCTTCCGCCTACAAATAGCCTTCGTCGCGAAACCCCCACCGAGAGCCACGATACGGAAAACCCCAGACGCCGCCGTCGCGAATACCATCTCTGGGATTCAGAGACCGCCCTCCGCACCCCGCCGAGAGGGGAATCATCACCGGAGGTGCTCTACATCATCATGCCCGCCTCCGGATTGATGCGTGAGTAGTTCATCCTTGGACTATGGGTCCATAGCAGGTAGCTAGATGGTTGTCTTCTCCGCTTGTGCTATCATTGTTATAGATCTTGTGAGCTGCCTAACATGATCAAGATCATCTATTTGTAATGCTACATGTTGTGTTTGCGGGATCCGATGAATATAGAATATTATGTTAAGTTGATTATCAATCTATCATATATGTGTTGTTTATGTTCTTGCATGCTCTCCGTTGCTAGTAGAGGCTCTGGCCAAGTTGATACTTGTAACTCCAAGAGGGAGTAATTATGCTCGATAGTGGGTTCATGCTTCCATTAAATCTGGGACAGTGACAGAAAGTTCTAAGGTTGTGGATGTGCTGTTGCTACTAGGGATAAAACATTGATGCTTTGTCTAAGGATATTTGTGTTGATTACATTACGCACCATACTTAATGCAATTATCTGTTGTTTACAACTTAATACTGGAAGGGGTTCGATGATAACCCGAAGGTGGATTATTTAGGCATAGATGCATGTTGGATAGCGGTCTATGTACTTTGTCGTAATGCCGTGATTAAATCACATAGTAATCATCGTTGATATGTATTGAATCTTTATTTGTCAATTGCCCGCTGTAATTTGTTCACCCAGCATGTTAGTTATCTTATTGGAGAGACACCTCTAGTGAACTGTGGACCCCGGTCCATTCTTTTACATCTGAATACATTCTATTGTTTCTTTGCAAACAAACACCATCTTCCACTCGATACGTTTAATCCTTTGTTTTCAGCAAGCGGTGAGATTGACAACCTCATCGTTACGTTGGGGCAAAGTACTTTGATTGTGTTGTGCAGTTCCACGTTGGCGCCGGTGTTGCGCCGCACTACATTCCTCCACCAACAACCTTCACGTGCTTCTTGGCTCCCACTGGTTCGATAACCTTGGTTTCATACTGAGGGAAACTTACTGCTGTGCGCATCATACCTTCCTCTTGGGGTTCCCAACGGACGTGTACATCTACGCGCATCAAACAGCAGTAATTATATCGACTAAGTAAATGGTAGCATAATAAGAATTTGAAAAGGGCAGTTACCTCTGGTGGTGGATGATCGGCATCAAAAGGAGTATACGAAGACATCAATGGGATCAAGTCTTCTTGGCTAAAAAAAGTGAGGCGACGGACTTCATCGAGCAGTTCCTTTTCCGACAATTCGGCAGCGTTAATTCTGGTCTCATCTTTCGGACCTGAGTACAACCACATTGGGTGAACTCTGGCCATGACTGGTTGGACTCGGCGTTTCAGGAACACTGCCGCCACCTCTGTGCCGACCATGGTTTGGCCGTCAGCTTCCTTGATCCGAAGAAATCTGGCAAATAGCTCATCGGCTGCTACTTTTTCGTCGGGAGAGAGAATATTCTTCCAGGAATTCTTAGGCTTGGCTTCAAGGACATCGACAAAGTGAGGAAGCTGAGATTCGGGTGACGAGGTGTCCTTGACGTAAAACCACTTCAATCTCCACCCTTGCACGGACTCTCTCATTGGGAAATTGAAGTAGTTGACATCCGAACGAGCTACAAATCCCACTCCTCCGGTGACAAAGGATCCATTACTACTGCTGTATCTCTTCACATAGAAGATCTTTTTCCACAACCCAAAATGAGGTTCAATGCCCAGATATGCTTCACAAAGGGTGATAAACACAGCAACGTGGAGGATGGAGTTGGGAGTAAGTTGCCATAGTTGGATCTCGTAAGTTCGCAAGAGATGGAGGAGGAATTCGTGAACGGGAAGCGAAAGACCCCGGTACAAGAACGACAAGAACATCACGGAAAAGCCAGCAGGGGGATTAGGTCGAGAAATCGCACCTGGAAAGATCACATTCCCCTCGTCGGAGGAGATCAATCCCAGACTTCGGGATCTCTTCTCGTCACGCTTGGTGACGGTCGATGCTATCCAATCTCCGGGTCTGGCTACTGAGCCTGGTGGCGCCGCGGCGCCGGAGCTGGGGAGGAGCGTTTGGGGCGCCCTCCTTCGGAAGAATCGAGGAAGATTTGGCGGCGGCGCCACCGCTCGTGGAGCTGGCGGCGGCGCTAGGGTTCTTCTTTTTCACCATCGCGAGATCTGGGAGAAACTGGAAAGCAGTGGTGGCGGCGCAGCAGTTGCGAAAGGGAGAAGCGGAAGAACGATGAAAGGATGTTGTGACGAATGAAGGAGAAGATTAGGGATTTCTATCCTTTGGAAGACTTAAGGAAGGCCCCGTACTGCTAGTGGACCTTTTCTTCAGTTAATGGTTGCAGAAATCGAGGAGGTGCCTCGGTAACTGTAAGAGGAGCAGGAATTCTCGGAAAAAGGGCCGGCGGGTTGCGTCTTATCAGTCAGAATTGAGGTGTCAGAAAAACGTCATCAATGACGTCATGTGGAATGATTGCATACGAAGGAATAAAAAGCTATCGGATGGTCAATTTGAGTCGCACTCGCAGCACGGCTACTCCATCGGAGCGTTGGACACGCACCCGACAGAATGAGGACTCGAAGGAAAAATTTAACTGGAGTTTGCGCCCAGACGCAAGCGCCCGTGCCCAGACTCGGGGGCTACTCCCATCAGGAGCGCTGATGCGTACCCGATAAAACTTTTTTCGCACTCCAGGATCATGCCCGGGGACTTGATTCTGTGTAGGGTAACGTTGTATTGCCATCGGCAGTTAATCAACAAAAGTTGGGCACGTTATTCATTATCCCTTGCATAAGGAAAATATATCGGATGACCTACAAAGACTTGCAGGAAAAACTTCGGCAGAAGAAAATGTTCGAGTGGTACAACTTGAGTCTACGCACGGATTGCAAGCATCCGTACCTAGACTCGGGGCTACTCCCAGGGGAGCGCTGACGCGCACCCGATAGAAGAGAATAATACAGACAGAAGGAAAACAAGAATGATCAAGGAGAAGGACTTCGGAAGAAGACATGCTTCAGTCTCTACCCGAACTATGTTCGGCTAGACACTCGGGGGCTCGACGTGGGCATTACCCTTCGGGTAACCAATGTTGCTCTACCCTATACAGTCACTGGAGGCCCATGAAGGTACCCGATGGCAAGATGGGCCACTACGATGATGCGGCGGAGGATTACTTGAAGTACAAGACACGAAAGAAGCCGAACAAGGAAAGATTAGAAATAGATCTACTGTAAACCTACTCGTACCCGATTAAACCTCTCGGGACCTGGCCTCCTATATAAAGGCCAGGAGGGGGGTTATCGAGGGACACAATCAATCTTAGTAAACTTAGCCAACAGAAGCTTAGACCTAGGTTACCCTAGTACTTAGCCATCTCGACGAGATCTCAGCCGAACTATTCGGCACCCCATTGTAATCCATTGTCTTCATAATCAAGAACAGATAGGCAGGACGTAAGGGTTTTACCTCATCGAGGGCCCCGAACTGGGTAACCGCTCTCCCCACTTGTCTGTACCGATGTCTCGTGTCAGCTTGCAGGATTCCGTCAACCCTAAGCCCCTATCAGAGGGCATTGCCGAGGAGCACCCTCGACAGATATTGTGCCTCTAAATTTTACACCCAAATTTAATACACACAATGAGTGACAAGATAGATATATCGAAGTATTCATAACAATTTTGTGTGTGCATGTTTTCTCTATGTGGGGCTGCTGCTTTGTTTTCAAAACTTTGAGGCATAATAATACATTGTGTGTCTCGTAAAACAACAGTGTTTGGGTCCATGTTTAGCGAAATCTTGACCAGATGTTTTTTCATACAAGTTTCTCGTGCATGTGGCTACCGGATGAAAATTGATACTAGTTGGATGGCTAAGTCACCCAAAACTAGAGAATCATTCACCGGATTATGGATATATTAAGCACCGTAGTGGATAATGATAGATCATCTTATGAAATCAGTATTTTCCTTCAATTGTTTGTTTAACAACAAAAAAATCATGGCAAATTTTCACATTAAAGTATATAAAATATACTCAAAGCAACAAAGTTTAGCAACCACAAACTAAGAAATATCCTTCTCATTTTAGCATTATTTTTCTTCGTCCGGTTTCTTTTAGAGTTTCTTTGATTCAGTATTCTAGAACATATGGGAATAGGAAAAATATTATCTCCTTTCTAGAATACATGATGGTTTAGAATATATCTTGTGTGAAAATAGTCTCAAAAGTTATAAATTTGCCTATTTAGGAAGAAAAACATTAGAACATTTTACTTGTGTGGATTTTACCTAACAAATTTTAAACAGGGTTTTGTTAATTAGGTTTCAAAGATAATAATGAGGTTTTAAGATTTATAGGAAGACATTTTTTCGATAAAGGGAATATAGTAATATGGAGAAGATACCAATTACATTCAGTCTCTGCAATAACACAATACCCTAATAGTAGTACGTATGCACACAATCGAAAAAATGAAGAAGCTAAAAAGGGAAAATCTCGCTATAATGTTCAAATCCTTGCAGCAGCAACACAAACATCACCATGACAACACATGAAGTCCAAGTTCTCTAAAAACGACGTCTCCAAGAAGGAACAGTGCACAAGTGTCGTTGCCGATCATAGATCTTACGTTTTCACCCTAAAGCAAGTCCCCGCTCTCAAAGCAATGCCTTCAACAAGACCATTGTCACGCACAACCGTTAAGGTCAGACCCTGGATTTTCATCCGAAATGTAGGACATTTTACTTCTCATGTTTTGACGCCCCACTCGCATGCCGCGCTACGAAACCCGAAACACCAAGCAAGTTCACCATTTGATGCAAACCCTCGAACCACTAGCATTAGTCCTCAAAACTTCACCATAGAACCAAAAAGACATGTCCCATGATGGAAACAGATAGCAGAGCTTCGCGTCACTCCCTTCGAAACCAAAAGGCCGGGGAAAACATGGGAACACACGACCGAATCCCATCCAATCCAAAGCATCTTCGTATGAGTCGCCGTCGCCGGTGGAGCCTTCGGGAACTCTTCACTTTGGCCGATCCAGTGGATCTTCGTCTTGGCGCGATTGGAACCCTAGGACCGCCACATATTTGAAATTGAAATATTGCAATGGCATTTCAATTTATTCCTGAATGATTGTGTTTGCACCAAAACTTGTTTGATTGGTTCTGGTGGATGAAAAAAATTCTTGTGATGTGGGGTGCGAAGAAATCCTAAGTCACCCAAAACTAGAGAATCATTCACCGGATTAAAGATATATTTGGCAATGTAGTGGATGATTATGATTCATCTTACCAAAATCATATTTTTTTCCATCAACCGTTGTTTTTTACCAACAGCAGTACCTTAATGGATATTTTTTGCAGCGGGCATAAAAAATATGTTAAAAGCAAGTTTAGCAACCACAAACCAAGCAGTATCTTTCCCATTTCCGCATCTCCTTTTCTCTGTTCTCCTTTTTACAGACTTTTTTTTTTGTTAATTCATCCGGGACACGCGGGAAAAATGAAATACTCCGTACCTTCTCTCCTTCAAGAATACATGTAGGAGTATTTTAAAGTGAGTGCGATACAATATTGCAACAGCGTGCCAATTTATTTCTGCGTGACTGTGATCGCACCAAAATTTGTTTTGCTGGTTTTTGGTGTGGATGGAAATTTTCTGCAATATGTGTGGTGCGAAAAAACCCTACGAATAAAAGTACAAGTAGCCCTAAAGAATAGATAGACACCAACAAAATCAGTCGTGCTGGTGCTGGGGGCCGTAATGTTTTCTTCTTCCCAACGCCCTTGCGATGATCTGTCTAGATCCTGTTGCAGATTTCGTTTGGTACCCATGGCGCTTTCTGGTTTGAGCTCCTCGCTGGGCTGGGCAGGCTGCTGGCGTGGTCCATGCCGCGCCATGGCCATGCGTCGTGGGATAGATAGATAGAAGATAGGTCCGGCCGTCCGGGTCCCCGCGGAAGCGGCTTCTTTCCGCACCAAATGGCAGGGCAGAGCGCCGGGCCGCATTCACGCGGGGGCCTCGCTAGTGGCGGCTGGTCATGGGCGCCAGAACCGGAATGAATAAACAAAAGCGACGGCGGCTGCCATTTGCGCGAGCTAATCATGGGCCAACAGCTCCGCGTGACTGCGTGGGAAGAACCACGGTTCTACACGAGGCCTCACGGTAAACCGCGTCGAGTTGCCGCGGCCGACGGGACTCGGGAGACGTCGACGCGGGCCGCTCCAGCCATCTGCTCTCGGAGCCGCCGCCAACACGCCGAGTCTACGACTACGGAGCCTGACACTCCAGCGAACCCAGATGTTAAGATACAGTATATCGGATATGTATCTTCCGTAGCATGTTATAGCGATATATATCTTTGATTTATTATCGCCCGCCTCCTTCCTCAGATAATCGACGTTATATATGTAACATCATACGCACCCAATCAATACATTGTGAGATCCTTTCTACACAGATCGTACACCTACCGTTTCTAACATAGCCGCCTCCCCTTCTCCGCCGCCCACCTTCCAACCCTAGCGCCGCGCGTGTGCTCTTCACGCTCGCGCGCACTCGCAGCCGCGCAACCCCTCCCCAACCCTCGGATCGCCGCCCCCGTCGTCGTCGCCGCCGCGCCTCTCCAACCCCCGCGCCGTCGTCCTCGCGCGCGCATGTCGTTGGTCTCCAACGGCAGCAACTCCTTCGCCTACAACCCATGGACGGGGGTCACCGCGACACCGCCCTACGCCCCGGCCTTCACCGCCACGCCGCCGCCCTACGCCCCGGCCTACCACGTCGCGCCACCACCCTACGCGCCGCAGCAGCCCGCATGGGACCCGGCGCTCTTCGCGGCACTCCAGCAGGCGCCCGCACCTGGCTCTTACGCCGGTGGCGGCAACTGGTTTATGGACACGGGCGCCTCGTCTCACATGGCCGCTCACCCGGGTAACCTTTCCCATTTCTTTCCCACTTCCACCGAGTCTCGCATCATTGTCGGTAACGGTGCCGGTCTTCCTATTTCTCACATTGGTTCTGCTAATTTTCCTTCTACTTCTAAACCACTGTCTCTTAATAATGTCCTTGTGTCTCCCCAGCTTATTCAGAATTTAGTCTCTGTTAAAACTCTTTCTCGTGACAACTCTGTGACTGTTGAATTTGACGCTTTTGGTTTTTCTGTTAAGGACGCCCGCACCCGGATGGTCCTCCATCGATGTGAGAGCCCCGGCGATTTGTATCCGGTGATGTCGCCTTCCACCCCCGGCGCCGCACCTCGTGCTCTCTCCGCAGGCGTTGATCTTTGGCATGCTCGTCTTGGACATCCCAGTGCCAACACGCTTCACCTTGGTAAACACGTTCGTCTTCCATTTAGTCAGTCTTCCACAATTGCGTCTTTTCCTTTTGAGTTAATTCATAGTGATGTATGGACCTCTCCTATCCCAAGTAATTCTGGTCTTCTTTATTACCTAGTTATTCTTGATGATTTTTCTCACTTTGTGTGGACGTTTCCCCTCCGTAAAAAGTCTGATGTCGCCACCACTCTCACAGCCTTCTACGCCTATGTTTCCACCCAGTTCGGTCGCCCCATCCACGCCCTACAAACTGACAACGGAAAAGAGTTTGACAATGTCGCCGTCCGCACCCTACTCTCCTCTCACGGCACTATTTTCCGTCTAACCTGTCCATACACGTCCCAACAAAACGGTCGCGCCGAGCGTATCCTCCGCACCCTCAACGACTGCATCCGCACACTCCTATTCCACAGCCATGTTCCCCCCACCTTTTGGCCTGATGCCTTAGCCACCGCCACCCTACTTGTCAACCTTCGTCCGTGTCGTCCCCGCTGGAACTATGCACCTCATCACCTCCTTTACGGTTCCCCTCCATCCTACGACGGTCTTCGGATTTTCGGTTGTCGTTGTTATCCTAGTATCGCCGCCACCACTCCTCATAAACTCGCCCCTCGTTCCGTTCCATGTGTTTTCCTCGGTTACCCGGCTAACACCAAAGGCTACCGCTGCTATGATCCGGTTTCTCACCGCGTCTTCACCTCCCGGCACGTGTACTTTGATGAGCATTGCTTTCCTTTTGCACAGAGACAGGTGGTCGCCACTCCTCCTTCGCCTACTGATGGTCCCCGGCGTCGACCCCCTGCCCCGGCAGGTCCGCCGGCTACAGTGCCCTCGAGCTCGGACTCGGGCACTGCCTCGTCGTCCTCCGCCGCGCCCTTGAGCTCTGGCTCGGGCGCTGCCTCGCCACCCTCTGGGTCACCCTCGAGCCATGTCTCGGGTGACCCCACGCCGACACCCGCGCCGACGCCTGCCTCGACGCCGCCTGCGTCGCCCTCGAGCCTTAGCTCGGGCGCCGCGCCGTCTTCGCCGGGCGACGCGCCTTCGCCGGGTTCATCCGCCTCGACGCCGCTTGCGTCGCCCTCGAGCCTCAGCTCGGGCGCCGCGCCGTCTTTGCTGGGCGACGCCTCGTCTCCGGCTCCGCCTCCGCCTCCTCCGCCGCCGGCCACGGGGCCCCTCACGCGCGCCCGTGCAGGGATTCGCGTCCCGAGCACGCGGTACCCCTCGGATGAGTACGTCTGCACCGCGTCGACTTCCGCGCCTTCACCATCCACGCCATCGCCCCTGCCCGCCTCTGCCCGGGCTGCTCTCCGCGACCCGCAGTGGCTTGCGGCCATGCAGGACGAGTTCGACGCCCTGCAGCGGAACCAGACATGGACGCTTGTTCCCCGACCCCCTCACGCCAACATCATCACCGGGAAGTGGGTCTTCAAGCACAAGTTCCATCCGGACGGTACTCTCGACCGTCACAAGGCGCGGTGGGTGGTTCGTGGCTTTCGCCAGCGTGCCGGCGTCGACTTCACCGACACCTTCGCCCCGGTTGTCAAGCCCGGGACGATCCGCACAGTCCTTCAGCTCGCGGTCTCCCGTGCGTGGCCCGTGCACCAGATGGACGTCTCCAACGCCTTCCTTCACGGCCATCTCGAGGAGCAGGTCTTCTGCCAGCAGCCCACAGGCTTCATCGACAGCGCCCACCCCGACCATGTGTGCCTGCTCTCGCGCTCGTTATACGGGCTCAAGCAGGCCCCACGCGCCTGGTACCAGCGCATCGCAGCATTTCTTCACCAACTCGGCTTCCGCTCCACCCGCTCCGATGCCTCGCTGTTTGTGTACAACAATGGCGCCACCACCGCGTACCTGCTGCTCTACGTCGACGACATCATCTTAACGGCCAGCTCCACGGACCTCCTGCGACAGATCACCGAGCGTCTTCGCGCTGAGTTTGCCCTCAAGGACTTGGGGCCCCTGCACTACTTCCTCGGCATCGAGGTCGTACGTCGCACCGACGGCTTCTTCCTTCATCAGCGCAAGTACGCCCACGAGCTCCTGGACCGCGCCGGTATGCTTAATTGCAAACCCGTGGCCACGCCTGTCGACACGAAATCCAAGCTCTCCGCCACGGATGGTTCGTTGGCCACGGACGCGTCATTTTATCGCTCCATCGTCGGTGCCCTGCAGTACCTCACCTTGACCCGCCCCGAGCTACAGTATGCTGTCCAGCAGGTGTGCCTTCACATGCACGCTCCGCGGGATCCTCATTGGGCTGCGGTCAAGCGGATCCTCCGCTACATTCGTGGCACCATGGACTTCGGCCTCTCCCTCCACGCCTCAACCGCCACGGACATCGTCGCCTACTCGGACGCCGATTGGGCAGGCTGCCCCGACACGCGTCGCTCCACGTCTGGCTACTGCGTCTACTTCGGACCTTCGCTCATCTCCTGGTCGTCTAAGCGACAACCCACGGTCTCTCGCTCCAGCGCCGAAGCGGAGTACCGGGCTGTTGCTAACGCGGTTGCCGAGGTCTCCTGGCTGCGGCAACTCCTCGTTGAGCTCTCATGTCCTGTTGCCAAAGCCACCGTGGTCTATTGCGACAACGTCTCCGCCGTCTACCTCTCCGCCAACCCGGTCCACCATCGCCGCACCAAGCATATTGAGCTGGACATCCACTTTGTTCGGGAACAGGTGGCCCTTGGACACATTCGAGTACTTCATGTGCCCACCTCCCAACAATTTGCGGATATTATGACCAAGGGTCTCCCTACGGCATCTTTTGAGGAGTTCCGGTCCAGTCTATGCGTTCGACCAGGCGACGCTTCGACTGCGGGGGGTGTTGAGATACATATCCTTGTATATCCGGATGTGTATCTTCTGTAGTTATGTATAGCGATACATATCTTTGTATTTATTATTGGGCCCGCCTCCTTCCTTGTATAGTCGAGGACGTGGCCTATATATGTAACGCCATATGCACCCAATCAATACATTGTGAGTTGCATCCCTTTCTACACCAAAAAGGCGACCCAAATAGTTCATTTTGGCTAGTTTGGGTCGACTGGATCTTTATTCAGCATGACAACTAGGTGCGTGCAGCGGCGAAACCTATTCGTTCCGGGTTGATCATTTAGCGCGCGGAGACGAGGTGGGCGAACAGCCGGAGGCGCCCAATTAGAGCATCTCCAACAGACGCTGTAAATATCGGCGCGCTATACGTCCCTTCCGACGCGCTGTAAACGTTTGCCGCGCGCTTTGACGAACTTTCCCCCGCCGGACGCGCCAAAATGCAGCGCCTGCGCGGGCGGTAAAATTGGGCCTCCTGCGGACGCTCTAAAATACAGCGCGCGCCGCCACGCGAACGGCTAGTTTTTTGTATATCGTTTGAAACGGATCAAACAATTCAAACAAAATTACGGAAATTTAACCGAAATTACGAAATATATTAAAAGTTCGACAAATACCGACATTTTATTTAAACTAAACTAAACTAGACTACTCGGAATCCTCCCAGTCGAAGTCCGACGATCCGCTAGTCGGAGTCGTGTCGGAGACGGGAGTGCTCGTCCACTCCCAGGAGGAGGAGGAGCTCGGCAGGTTCCTCGACGGTCCGGCGCCTCTCTTCTTCTCCTCCGCCCTCTTCGCCCTGCGCACCGCCTTCCTCGCCGCCGACTTAGCGCGGCGCCGGTGGCGGTCGGCCTTCTTCTTCGCCACACCCTTCGCCTTGGCCTCCTTCTTCTGCGCGTAAAACGCCTCCGTGGCGGCGACGTCCTCCGGGAACGCGCGCGCCCACTCGAGGCGCATGCGCTCGTCCTGCTCCGCCACGCGCAGGCGCTGCTCGAGGTCGCGGGCGCGGCGCCGCTGCTCGGTCGTGATGAGCGGCGATGGCGGCGCGAGCATCTCCGCCTGCTCGCGCGTCCAAACATCGTCGAAATTCATCTGCCGGCGGGGGCGGCCGAGGCGCCACGCGACGGCGTCGTAGGCTCGCGCCGCCTCATGCGCGGTGTCGAAGGTACCGAGCCGGATCCGCTCCTCGCCGGAGCGAATCTCGGCGTCGAAGCGGCCGCTCGGCCGCGCGCGGACGCCGCGGTAGCCGGAGGCGGAGCGGCGGCGCGGAGGCATGGCGCCGGAGACGGAGGCACCGTCGGCGCGGAGGCAGAGCGGTGGCGCGGAGGCAGAGCGGTGGGGGAGAGGCGGAGCGACACGCGGAAGTTTCAGACGCGGGAGGCAGTTGGCGCGTTCGCGCGTGTCGTCTATATAGCGCGCGCGGCAGCGCACGCGGCAAATTTCCCGCGTGGGATGGCGCAAACGCGCGGGCGCGGCAAAATTTTTACCGCGCGTGCCCTTTTCCCGCGTCTGCTGGAGCTTCGCGCGAGCGCTCGCGCGCGCCAAACTGGCAGGTATTTTGCCGCGCGCCTTTTGCAGCGTTTGTTGGAGATGCTCTTAGGGCATCTCCAACCGGGCGACCCATCCGGTGCCCGCGCGTCCGGATGGGTCCAAACGGACAAAAACCCGGCCCAACGCGGGGACGCACCGCAAACGGACGGCCGCGGCGTCCGAACGACGCAAACCCGGCCCAAATCTTGGCCGGGTTTGCGTGGCCGCGGATGGCACGCGGCGTCCTCGCGTGTCCGCCTGGTCCGCCTGGCTGGCCCACCTGGCGGTGCCCCAGTCCTATTAAATGTGGACGGGGGAAGGGGACTGTCCCTATCCAGTCCCCACTTTCCACTCCGGCCGCACGCGCGAGCTCGAAGCTTCCGCGCCGCCATGGCCCCGAAGCGCGAGTTCTCGCCATCCGCGAACGACCACGAGGCCGGCAGCAGCCGGCCAGTCGCGCCGGCGCCGTTCGCCATGGGGCCGCCGGCGACGCCCAGACGCGAGCGGATCTACGTCACCGTAGCGGTGGCGCAGATGTTCTGGGACGCCGGCGTCCCAATGCCGTGGGGGGACGTGCACCTCCCCCACGGCTGGCACCTGAGCCCAGATCGGGTTCCGGTGCCGCCCATCCCGGGCTCCGGCCGCGCCCGCGTCGCGGAGATCCGGAGGCGCCGCGCGCAGCTGCCGGCGGACCTCCAGCAGGACCCCGCGTACGGCGACGCAAGTCCCAACTGGGACTTGTGGTTCGAGGTGGAGCACGATGCGCGCCGGCGCACGTGCTTCACATCCGCGACGGCGCGGCCGCGCGCGCAGCCGCGCACACCTGCAACGCGGGCAGGCCGCCGCCCCGGCGGCCTCTACATCGGCGAGCAGCCCCAGCCCCAGGCCCCGCACCAGCCCCAGGAGGAGGAGGAGAATGACCCGGAGCTGCAGGCGGCGCTCGCGGCGTCCCGCGAGCAGCAGGACCTCGACGAGCTGGCCAAATGGCCGCACCTCGCCGATGAAAGAACATCTCTCACATTATGTTTTGTATGTTTGATGTCAATATATGTGATACACTAATGTTTGATTAAGTGGTACAGGGATTACATAGTTTCATATTTGCGTGTGTTGGATTTGGTCGATCTGTCAAAAGGCAACAGGAAAAGTTTGGCCAGGCCGGATAATCCGGGCCGGATATTGTTGAAATATCCGGCCCCCTGATTTTGGCTAAGTCGTCGAGGAAAAACAGCTCAGTATGGGGGCCGGACATTTGCCCGGATATTGTCCCGGTATTGTACCAGGGCCGGAATATCCGGGCCGGATATTTTGGAAATGTCCGGCCCCCCCATTTTTGGCTAAGGACTGGAAGAAATGTGGCTCTGGCATAGGGCCGGATATTTGGCCGGACAATGTCACGGTTTTGTACCTAAGGCCGGATTATCCGGTGGGGGCGGATTATCCGGCCCCTACTTGGACCGGATTATCCGGCCCCCCGGAAGCAGCAACGGCTCTATTTTGGGAGGGGGTATAAATACCCCCCTTCTTCTACCTTGGTTGCTTGCTCAATCATTACACAAGAATTCTGCCAAGCCACCTCCATTAGAGCCACCTCAAGAAAGTCAAGATTTGCAAGATCTCCTTCCTCCCCCAACCAAAGCTCTTGATCTTTGGGGATTCGAAGGAGAAGCCACCGATCTACATCCTCACCGAAGCGTTCTTCATTTCCCCCTCACTTGTTCGAGGGATCTCATGCTAGTGTTCCTATTTGGTTCCCTAGTTGATTTGTTGATGATGTGTTGTTGTTGATTGTTGTATTGTTACAGATTTGGGAGCCTCCAATTCAGTTGTGGATGTGTGCCCCAAGAACCTTGTAAAGGCCCGGTTTCCGCCTCGAGGAAATCCCTTAGTGGAAGTGGGCTAGGCCTTCGTGGCGTTGCTCACAGGAGATCTGAGTGAAGCCTTCGTGGCTGTTGGTTTGGCTTGCGTAGCAACCACACTCCTCCAAACGTAGAGTACCTTCTTGCAAAGGAAGGGAACTACGGGAATCATCTCCGTGTCAACGCGTGCTACACTCTCGGTTACCTCTATCCCACTCTATCTCCTATATATTGCGTAGCTATATCTTGCTTAGTTGATAACCTTGTCATATAGGTGAATTCACTTAGTTGCATATCTAGAGAATTTACCTTTGTGTCAAACCTAAATTGAAAAAGAACTAAAAATTGGTTAGCACCTATTCACCCCCCTCTAGGTGCGGCATACGATCCTTTCAATTGGTATCAGAGCCTCGGCTCTTATTTCGGGCTTAACCGCCTAAGAGTATGCCAAACGAGGAGCCCTCGGATGGGGCCGCCAATACGGTCTCCATGGAAGAATTCAATTCGTTGAAGTCCTTCATGGAAACCAAAATGGAAGCCCAAATGGAAAGCATGAAAAAGATGATTGCCGAGCTTCTGGCTCCGGCCCGTCCCATGGCTCCTAGTATAGAGGTAAAGGACGCGGGTGTGTCAGAAGAGGGAGGTGCTTCGGCACCACCCTCTTCTACCAAACCCGTGGAAGGTGATAACTTAAACACTAACAAATCTCCCATTGCATCTCCTAGGGATACTAGTGGAGGTGAGAGCTACAATCGAGTAGCTCCACCCTTTCAATCTCCCGATATACCGGTTCCCCATCCTCATTTGAACATTCGGGGCGACCCACCTAAGTTTTCCATTGAAAATTACAATACTTGGCGATTTGAGTTCCGCTCTCATGTTTGCAGTGCCTCCAATGAACTTTGGAGAATCATCCAAGAAGGCTTCAAACCTTACAACCCCGACAAGTTGACTAGAAGAGAAGCGGTTGATAGTCAACTCAACAACACCGCCTTGCACATGATTCAAACTAGTGTGGGGACAAAGGATTTGCCTCGTGTTCGGAACTACACCACCGCCAAGGAAGCTTGGGATGGTTTGGCCGCTAGTTGCATTGGAAGTGAGAGCACGAGAAGGAACAAGTATAATGCTCTTAAGAATAAAGCCGAAGGATTCATGAGGCTACCGGATGAAGATCATCAAGACATGTATTCAAGACTCCTCATTGTTGCCGATGACTTCCGTCTTATTGGTGCCACCCACATCAATGACTCTTGGATCAAGGAGAAGTACATTGAATGCATGATGCCATATGTACCCATTGATGTCAAGACCCTTGTTGGGAGAGAATGCTATTCCTCTCTCTCTTCTCAAGATGCCGTGCACGAGATGCAAGCCCTCAAGGTGCTCGAGCAAAACTCTCATGATTCTCTCAATCGTGCCATTGGTATGTCAAAAGGGAACAATCTTGCCTTGGTGGTCAACCCCTTAGATGAAGTGCACCCTCAAGAGCAATATAGGGCATCTTGGAGTATGTCCTATCCGGAAGATTTGCAATGCCACTACCATGATCACATGGCCTTTCATGCTAAGTCTTTTTGGGTTGATCCCTCCAAGGCCAAGGAAGACAACATCAAGAGAAACCACAAGAGTGGGTTCACTAGCTTTGGTCCAAAAACAAGATCTTGCTACAATTGTGATGACAAGCGCCACTTCATTGCCGAATGCCCCTATGAGAATAGAGAGCTTCATAATGGAAGGCTCATCCCCAAGGACAAGAGCAAAGAATCAAAGGGCAAATATTCAAAAGCCCCCAACAAGAAATTCTACAACAACAAGACCAAGAAGGGCAAGAGGCATCCAAAAGTTATGCTAGTGACTAGGGAAGAATATTCTTCCGATGAAGTTGGAAGTTCTTGTAGTGAGGAAAGTGAAGAAAGCTCAAAGGAATTGGCCGCCATCGTCACCACCAACATTCCCTCTTCATCTCTCTTTGACTCTCCCAATGAGAATCCCCATAACAAGAATGCACATTGCTTCATGGCAAGGTCCTCCTTGGACACATCTATTGTGCTATCAACTCAAGAAGAGTATACCTCCGGAGATGATGATGTTGATGATGAAGAAGATGCAACCTCTAATGGATTGGTCGCTCTTGCCTCCCTCTCCACTAACTCTTCATCACCAAGTGAATCCCCCAATGAAGTCATTCATGTGGAGGAAGAAAGTTGCCTCATGGCTAAATCCTCCGAGGTATCATCTCCTAGCCCCTCTATGCCTAACATATCAAGTGATCTAGGGGTTGATGATGCTAGTCTAAAAGTAAAACAAGAATTGCTAGAATTTGATGAATTCTTGCTTAACCTACAAGGTATCAACAAAAAGCATGTTTCAAATCTCATGTCTCGTTTAGCTCAACAAACTGATATGCTTGAGA